>CM060918.1:124955128-125580128 GCA_030737875.1 Allium sativum | reverse complement strand
AAATTCCAAAACCGAAAAAGGTCAAAATTGGACCGAAGACTATAGATTGCATATTCATAGGATATGCTCATAATAGTAGTGCATATCGATTTTTGGTCTACAAACCTGAAATTGATGACATTCATGAAAACACCATTATCGAGTCTCGAAATGCAAGATTCTTTGAACACATTTATCCTCTAAAAATTTTTATTGAAACAAATGTTCAAAAGAGGCCAAGAGATCCAGATATTCCCGAGGATAATGCTGATCAAAGAAAAATGAATGATGAAACTGAGATAGAGGAACCGAGAAGGAGCAAGCGACAAAGGACCTCTACATCTTTTGGACCTGATTTCTATGCATATATGATAGAAAATGAACCTCTAACTTACCAACAGGCAATGTCATCTCCCGATGCTCCTTATTGGAAAGAAGCCGTCAATAGTGAAATAGAATCCATTCTACAAAACCATACGTGGGAACTAGTGGATCTCCCTAAAGCATCAAAACCACTAGGATATAAATGGATATTTAAGAAGAAACTAAAGGCTGACGGCTCAATATACAAGTATAAAGCAAGTCTTGTAATAAAAGGATTCAGACAGAAGCAAGATCTGGATTACTTTGATACGTACTCTCCAGTTACCAGAATAACATCAATTAGGATGCTTATTGCAATCGCATCTATATTGAATTTGGTAATACACCAAATGGATGTGAAAACTGCGTTTTTGAACGGTGAACTGGAAGAGGAAATATATATGCAGCAACCAGAAGGGTTTCTAAGCCCAGGAAATGAAAATAAGGTGTGCAAGTTAGTGAAATCTCTTTATGGCCTTAAACAAGCACCAAAACAATGGCATGAGAAATTTGATGAAGCAATGTTATCAAATGGATTCAAAATAAATGAATCAGATAAATGCATCTATACAAAATGTATAGATGTTGGATATGTCAGTGTTTGTCTCTACGTTGATGATTTACTGATCCTAGGAAGTAATAAGGTCATAATAAAGTCTACGAAGGACATGCTATCCTCCAGATTTGATATGAAGGACCTAGGAGTGGCCGATGTAATTTTGGGTGTAGAAATTATAACGACACCACAGGGATATTCGTTATCTCAGTCACATTACATTGCTAAAATTCTTGAAAAATTCAAGCAGTATAATGTAACTACTGCAAAATCACCAGTAGATATGAACCAAAATTGGGTAAAGAACAATGGTGGTGGTATCTATCAGCTTGAATACTCTCGTATACTGGGAAGTATTATGTATGTCATGAATTGCACTAGGCCTGATATTGCGTACGCTGTAAGCAAGCTAAGTAGATATACCAGCAATCCTAGTAAAAATCATTGGAAAGCAATAATCAGAGTTCTTGGATATCTAAAGTATACACAAAACTATGTGTAGCAATATGATAAGTATTCTTCAGTAATAGAAGGATATAGTGACGCCAATCGGATAACGGGCTCAAATGACACAAAATCCACAAGTGGATATGTGTTTACATTAGGAAATGGAGCAATTTCGTGGAAATCATCCAAACAGACTTGCATAACAAGGTCAACAATGGAATCTGAGTTCATTGCTCTGGATAAAGCCGCGGAAGAAGCAGATTGGCTTAGGGGGTTTTTAGAGGACATTCCAAATTGGGAAAAACCAGTACCTCCAATATGTATACATTGTGATAGTCAATCTGCTATAGGAAGGGCGAATAGTACATTGTATAATGGTAAGTCGAGACATATTCGTCATAGGCATAAAACCATAAGACAACTTCTCTCTAATGGAGTTATCACTATAGACTATGTAAGGTCAAAGGATAACATTGCGGATCCACTAACTAAAGGCTTGCCTAGAGAGAAAGTTCAAACCTTATCGATGGGAATGGGTTTAAGACCTATGATCTAAAAGTTTTTCTAAACGGAAACCCCACCTAGTTGACTGGAGATCCCAAGATCTAGGTTCAAAGGGACAACTAAGTTTATAGATAAACTTAATGGCACTATTAAAATACAGACCATTCCTATGATAAGTCAGTGCACAACCCGTCGGAGAATAGGATAAGCTTAGATTTTAATGATGTCTATACTGTGGTGTTATAAAAGACCCAAGTGGAGTATTACGGGATACTCGTTATAGAATTACCTACGTGAGTGTGAAGGCGCCGCTTCAAAAAGAATTGTAAGGTCGAATTCCTTAAACACTCATGAGACCAAGCAGGTGTTCATGGCAAAAACGAACACAAACAGAGAACCAAGGGGTTTAGAAACACTTAGCATGTGTTATCTTTATATACTTACACAAAAGGCTTACAGTTCAAAGACTATCTAGTCCACTGATTCGCCAGTAGGTTATAACGATAAACACTAGGAAAAGTTCAAGGCCATTGTGCTACTTTTACCGATACGTTAAATGTTTCGCAAAATTTAAGAACAAAATTAGGTAACCTCTCATTCATGTGGGGGATTGTTGGAAATAAATGAGAAGGTTAGTGAAGAAGAGGTTATGTGGTAGTGGAGAAATACAAAGAAACAAAGTCCCACATTGTGTACGGTTTGTGGATATATCTCCTTAAATACCAAAGCCCCACATGTTATATCAAACAAATAACATGAACACATAAGGACTTGAATGAATGGGCTATGGAGGCTTTGGGCTTTCATATTAAATATTAAAATGTCAAAGATATGGGCCTTGGGCCTTGGGGCTCTTGGGGTCTCTCGTGATAAATGGGCCGCCGACTGTTAAAATGCGCGGAAAATGGTATTTTTACGCGGGTGCGAACATTTGGACCAGCGGATGCATCTGTTCGCCTGAACAGTGATCAGATGCGACCGGTTGGACCAGCGCGCCTGTACGAACGGTCGCGACTACCCAGAAAGGTACCCCTCCACCGCTATATATAGGCAGCCTGACAGAGCCATTAAAACACACAGAATTAATTCATTTGATCTCCTTCTTCTTCACTGCTCTGTTCTTAAAATTACTCTCTTGAGTTTGTGTTGCTCTGCACTTGAAAGCGCTTCAAATTGCAGAGACCGGTCCGTTTTATCTTGGGAGACAATTGCTCGATAACCTTCAGCGCCAGTGAGGGAGCAATATTATTTCAAAGAAACAGATTTACTCTGGACTCGGACGATACTGAAAGGTACTCTTCTCCTTCTCTGTTTTGCAATGGTTCTGCTCTGTTGCAGTTCCGGTCGCGCTTTTCGCCGTTACTAATTCTAAAACAATTCAAATTATTAACGCTTCTTGACGTGACAATTGGATAGTGACAATTTAATGATTGCTATCAGATTCGTAATGCATTTGCATTGTTACGAATAACAATTTGAAACAATATTTTTTCGTTTTTTGCAGAAAACGATAATGGCTAAAAGCAATAGCACTAATGCTGCGCCAACACCACTCGTAACCAATCCTTTTGGACCCGCGGTTACTCCAATGTCGTTGTCTCATGGAGGAAGGCCAGAAAAGTTCACCGGAGCGGACTTCAAACGTTGGCAGCAAAAGATGCTATTTTACTTGACAACATTGGGCCTAGCAAAGTATCTTACAGAAGATGCTCCAGTCGTTGCCGAATTGGAACCAGATCCAGTTAAAGTTGAAGCCCTTAATGCTTGGAAAAATTCTGATTTCATGTGTAAAAATTACATCTTGAATGGCCTCGACAACAGTCTGTACAACGTGTACTGCACAGTTGCAACATCCAAACAACTATGGTTGGCTTTGGAAAAGAAGTATAAAACTGAAGATGCTGGCATGAAGAAATTCATCGCTGGAAAATTTCTTGACTTCAAAATGGTCGATACAAAGACTGTGATCAACCAAGTTCAAGAACTGCAACTTATCATTCGTCAACTAGAAGATGAAAAGATGACCCTTAGCGAATCTTTTCAAGTTGCCGCTGCTATTGAGAAGCTTCCTCCATCATGGAAGGACTTCAAAAACTACATAAAGCGCAAGCGCAAAGAAATGACAATGGAGGAACTTGTAGTTCGATTGAGAATTGAGGAAGATAATAGAAATTCAGTAAAGAAGATTTCTCAAAATGTGGTTGCCAAAGCAAACGTTGTCGAGACAGACAAGTCCAATAAGAGAAAACGTGACAACCAACCTAAGAAGTCGAAGAAATTCAAAGGGTCATGCCATAATTGTGGGAAGAAGGGTCATAAAGCTGCAGAATGTCGCGGTCCACCCAAAAAGAAGAAATCAGAAGCGAATGTGGCAGAAGTTTCGGACGGTGTTTCTGAAATGGACTTGTGTGCAGTTGTTTCAGAATGCAACCTTGTTGGCAACAACAAGGAGTGATTTGTAGACACTAGGCATATATGCGCAAATAAGTGGATGTTCACAAACTACAAAAGTGCTACTAATGAAGAACAACTGTTTATGGGTAACTCGTCCACATCAAAGGTCGAAGGCAAGGGAAAGATTGTGCTGAAATTGACTTCTGGAAAAGAACTCACTCTAAATGATGTTCTCCATGTTCCAGAAATTCGCAAGAATCTAATTTCAGGATCGTTGCTCAGCAAGCATGGCTTCAAACTGACATTTGTGGCTGATAAATTTGTGTTGTCTAAGAATGGAGTGTACATAGGAAAGGGTTATGTATGTGATGGCCTATTTAAGGCTAATGTAACCACTGTTGTACCAAACAATGATATGAATAAAATTGAATCTTTTGCTTATATGGTTGACTCTCCTAATCTATGGCATTCTAGACTAGGTCATGTGAATTTTGATACTTTACAAAAACTGATCAATCTAGAATTCATACCTAAGTGTAGAACTGATTCAAATTACAAATGTCAAATCTGTGCTGAAGCCAAATTGACAAGAACCTCATTTCATCAGGTTGAAAGAGAAACCGAACCTCTAGACTTAATACATACTGACGTATGCGACTTGAAAATGTGTCAAACTAGAGGAGGAAAAAGGTACTTCATCACCTTTATAGATGATTGTACAAGATACTGTTATGTGTATCTCCTTAGAAGTAAGGATGAGGCGTTCGATATGTTTAAACAGCATAAAGCAGAAGTTGAGAATCAACTCAACAGAAAAATTAAAGCTTTAAGAAGTGATAGAGGAGGAGAATATGAGTTTCCATTTGAGGAATTCTGTGCTGAGCATGGTATAATACACCAAACTACAGCTCCTTACTCACCTCAATCCAACGGTATAGCCGAACGGAAAAATAGAACTTTTAAAGAAATGATGAATGCCTTATTAATAAGCTCTGGCTTGCCAGATAATTTTTGGGGAGAAGCTATTCTTTCGGCAAATCATATTTTAAATAAAATACCACGAAAGAAAACGTCTAAGACTCCTCATGAACTTTGGAAAAACAGACCACCATCCTACAAATACTTAAAAGTGTGGGGGTGTCCTGCCAAAGTAGAAATTCCAAAACCGAAAAAGGTTAAAATAGGACCAAAGACTATAGATTGCATATTCATAGGATATGCTCATAATAGTAGTGCATATCGATTTTTGGTCTACAAATCTGAAATTGATGACATTCATGAAAATACCATTATCGAGTCTCGAAATGCAAGATTCTTTGAACACATTTATCCTCTAAAAACTTCTATTGAAACAAATGTTCAAAAGAGGCCAAGAGATCCAGATATTCCCGAGGATAATGCTGATCAAAGAAAAATGAATGATGAAACTGAGATAGAGGAACCGAGAAGGAGCAAGCGACAAAGGACCTCTAAATCCTTTGGACCTGATTTCTATGCATATATGATAGAAAATGAACCTCTAACTTACCAACAGGAAAAGTCATCTCCCGATGCTCCTTATCGGAAAGAAGACGTCAATAGTGAAATAGAATCCATTCTACAAAACCATACGTGGGAACTAGTGGATCTCCCTAAAGGATCAAAACCACTAGGATATAAATGGATATTTAAGAAGAAACTAAAGGCTGACGGCTCAATAGACAAGTATAAAGCAAGACTTGTAATAAAAGGATTCAGACAGAAGCAAGATCTGGATAATTTGATACGTACTCTCCAGTTACCAGAATAACATCAATTAGGATGCTTATTGCAATCGCATCTATATTGAATTTGGAAATACACCAAATGGATGTGAAAACTGCGTTTTTGAACGGTGAACTGGAAGAGGAAATATATATGCAGCAACCAGAAGGGTTTCTAAGCCCAGGAAATGAAAATAAGGTGTGCAAATTAGTGAAATCTCTTTATGGCCTTAAACAAGCACCAAAACAATGGCATGAGAAATTTGATGAAGCAATGTTATCAAATGGATTCAAAATAAATGAATCAGATAAATGCGTCTATATAAAATGTATAGATGTTGGATATGTCATTGTTTGTTTCTACGTTGATGATTTACTGATCCTAGGAAGTAATAAGGTCATAATAAAGTCTACGAAGGACATGCTATCCTCTAGATTTGATATGAAGGACCTAGGAGTGGCCGATGTTATTTTAGGTTTATAAAGACACCACAGGGATATTCGTTATCTCAGTCACATTACATTGCTAAAATTCTTGAAAAATTCAAGCAGTATAATGTAACTACTGCAAAATCACCAGTAGATATGAACAAAAATTGGGTAAAGAACACTGGTGATGGTATCTATCAGCTTGAATACTCTCGTATACTGGGAAGTATTATGTATGTCATGAATTGCACTAGGCCTGATATTGCGTACGCTGTAAGCAAGCTAAGTAGATATACCAGCAATCCTGGTAAAAATCATTGGAAAGCAATAATCAGAGTTCTAGGATATCTAAAGTATACACAAAACTATGTGTTGCAATATGATAAGTATCCTTCAGTAATAGAAGGATATAGTGACGCCAATTGGATAACGGGCTCAAATGACACAAAGTCCACAAGTGGATATGTGTTTACATTAGGAATTGGAGCAATTTCGTGGAAATCATCCAAATAGACTTGCATAGCAAGGTCAACAATGGAATCTGAGTTCATTGCTCTGGATAAAGCCGCGGAAGAAGCAGATTAGCTTAGGGGTTTTTTAGGCCATTCCAAATTGGGAAAAACCAGTACCTCCAATATGTATACATTGTGATAGTCAATCTGCTATAGGAAGGGCGAATAGTACATTGTATAATGGTAAGTCGAGACATATTTGTCGTAGGCATAAAACCATAAGACAACTTCTCTCTAATGGAGTTATCACTATAGACTATGTAAGGTCAAAGGATAACATTGCGGATCCACTAACTAAAGGCTTGCCTAGAGAGAAAGTTCAAACCTTATCGATGGGAATGGGTTTAAGACCTATGATCTAAAAGTTTTTCTAAACGGAAACCCCACCTAGTTGACTGGAGATCCCAAGATCTGGGTTCAAAGGGACAACTAAGTTTATAGATAAACTTAATGGCACTGTTAAAATACAGACCATTCCTATGATAAGTCAGTGCACAACCCGTCAGAGAATAGGATAAGCTTAGCTTTTAATGATGTCTATACTGTGGTGTTATAAAAGACCCAAGTGGAGTATTACGGGATACTCTTTATAGAATCACCTACGTGAGTGTGAAGGCGCCGCTTCAAAAAGAATTGTAAGGTCGAATTCTTTAAACACTCATGAGACCAAGCAGGTGTTCATGGCAAAAACGAACACAAACAGAGAACCAAGGGGTTTAGAAACACTTAGCATGTGTTATCTTTGTATACTTACACAAAAGGCTTACAGTTCAAAGACCATCTAGTCCACTGATTCGCCAGTAGGCTATAACGATAAACACTAGGAAAAGTTCAAGGCCATTGTGCTACTTTTACCGATATGTTAAATGTTTCGCAAAATTTAAGAACAAAATTAAGTAACCTCTCATTCATGTCGGGGATTGTTGGAAATAAATGAGAAGGTTAGTGATGAAGAGGTTATGTGGTAGTGGAGAAATACAAAGAAACAAAGTCCCACATTGTGTATGGTTTGTGGATATATCTCCTTAAATACCAAAGCCCCACATGTTATATCAAACAAATAACATGAACACATAAGGACTTGAATGAATGGGCTATGGAGGCTTTGGGCTTTCATATTAAATATTAAAATGTCAAAGATATGGGCCTTGGGCCTTGGGGCTCTTGGGGTCTCTTGCGATAAATGGGCCGCCGACTGTTAAAATGCGCGGAAAATGGTATTTTTACGCGGGTGCGAACATTTGGACCAGCGGATGCATCTGTTCGCCCGAACAGTGATCAGATGCGACCGGTTGAACCAGCGCGCCTGTACGAACGGTCGCGACTACCCAGAAAGGTACCCCTCCACCGCTATATATAAGCAGCCTGACAGAGCCATTAAAATACACAGAATTAATTCATTCGATCTCCTTCTTCTTCACTGCTCTGTTCTTAAAATTACTCTCTTGAGTTCGTGTTGCTCTGCACTTGAAAGCACTTCAAATTGCAGAGACCGGTCCGTTTTATCTTGGGAGACAATTGCTCGATAACCTTCAGCGCCAGTGAGGGAGCAATATTGTTTCAAAGAAACAGATTTACTCTGGACTCGGACGATACTGAAAGGTACTCTTCTCCTTTTCTGTTTTGCAACGGTTCTGCTCTGTTGCAGTTCCGGTCGCGCTTTTCGCCGTTACTAATTCTGAAACAATTCAAATTAGTAACGATTCTTGACGTGACAATTGGATAGTGATAATTTATTGATTGCTATCAGATTCGTATTGCATTTGCATTGTTACGAATAACAATTTGAAACAATATTTTTTTCGTTTTTTGCAGAAAACGATAATGGCTAAAAGCAATATCACTACTGCTGCGCCAACACCACTCGTAACCAATCCTTTTGGACCCGCGGTTACTCCAATGGCGCTGTCTCATGGAGAAAGGCCAGAAAAGTTCACCGGAGCGGACTTCAAACGTTGGCAACAAAAGATGCTATTTTACTTGACAACATTGGGCCTAGCAAAGTATCTTACAGAAGATGCTCCAGTCGTTGCCGAATTGGAACCAGATCCAGTTAAAGTTGAAGCCCTTAATGCTTGGAAAAATTCTGATTTCATGTGTAAAAATTACATCTTGAATGGCCTCGACAACAGTCTGTACAACGTGTACTGCACAGTTGCAACATCCAAACAACTATGGTTGGCTTTGGAAAAGAAGTATAAAACTGAAGATGCTGGCATGAAGAAATTCATCACTGGAAATTTTCTTGACTTCAAAATGGTCGATACAAAGACAGTGATCAACCAAGTTCAAGAACTGCAACTTATCATTCGTCAACTAGAAGATGAAAAGATGACCCTTAGTGAATCTTTTCAAGTTGCCGCTGCTATTGAGAAGCTTCCTCCATCATGGAAGGACTTCAAAAACTACCTAAAGCACAAGCGCAAAGAAATGACAATGGAGGAACTTGTAGTTCGATTGAGAATTGAGCAAGATAATAGAAATTCAGAAAAGAAGATTTCTCAAAATGTTGTTGCCAAAGCAAACGTTGTCGAGACAGACAAGTCCAATAAGAGAAAACGTGACAACCAACCTAAGAAGTCGAAGAAATTCAAAGGGTCATGCCATAATTGTGGAAAGAAGGGTCATAAAGCTGCAGAATGTCGAGGTCCACCCAAAAAGAAGAAATCAGAAGCGAATGTGGCAGAAGTTTCGGACGGTGTTTCTGAAATGGACTTGTGTGCAATTGTTTCAGAATGCAACCTTGTTTGCAACAACAAGGAGTGGTTTGTAGACACTGGAGCCACTAGGCATATATGCGCAAATAAGTGGATGTTCACAAACTACAAAAGTGCTACTAATGAAGAACAACTGTTTATGGGTAACTCGTCCACATCAAAGGTCGAAGGCAAGGGAAAGATTGTGCTGAAATTGACTTCTGGAAAAGAACTCACTCTAAATGATGTTCTCCATGTTCCAGAAATTCGCAAGAATCTAATTTCAGGATCGTTGCTCAGCAAGCATGGCTTCAAACTGACATTTGTGGCTGATAAATTTGTGTTGTCTAAGAATGGAGTGTACATAGGAAAGGGTTATGTATGTGATGGCTTATTTAAGGCTAATGTAACCACTGTTGTACCAAACAATGATATGAATAAAATTGAATCTTTTGCTTATATGGTTGACTCTCCTAATCTATGGCATTCTAGACTAGGTCATGTGAATTTTGATACTTTACAAAAACTGATCAATCTAGAATTCATACCTAAGTGTAGAATTGATTCAAATTACAAATGTCAAATTTGTGCTGAAGCCAAATTGACAAGAACCTCATTTCATCAGGTTGAAAGAGAAACCGAACCTCTAGACTTAATACATACTGACGTATGCGACTTTAAAATGTGTCAAACTAGAGGAGGAAAAAGGTACTTCATCACCTTTATAGATGATTGTACAAGATACTGTTATGTATATCTCCTTAAAAGTAAGGATGAGGCGTTCGATATGTTTAAACAGTATAAAGCAGAAGTTTAGAATCAACTCAACAGAAAAATTAAAGCTTTAAGAAGTGATAGAGGAGGAGAATATGAGTTTCCATTTGAGGAATTCTGTGTTGAGCATGGTATAATACACCAAACTACAGCTCCTTACTCACCTCAATCCAACGGTATAGCCGAACGGAAAAATATAACTCTTAAAGAAATGATGAATGCCTTATTAATAAGCTCTGGCTTGCCAGATAATTTTAGGGGAGAAGCTATTATTTCGGCAAATCACATTTTAAATAAAATACCACGAAAGAAAACGTCTAAGACTCCTCATGAACTTTGGAAAAACAGACCACCATCCTACAAATACTTAAAAGTGTGGGGGTGTCTTGCCAAAGTAGAAAATCCAAAACCGAAAAAGGTCAAAATAGGACCGAAGACTATAGATTGCATATTCATAGGATATGCTCATAATAGTAGTGCATATCGATTTTTGGTCTACAAATCTGAAATTGATGACATTCATGAAAACACCATTATCGAGTCTCGAAATGCAAGATTCTTTGAACACATTTATCCTCTAAAAACTTCTATTGAAACAAATGTTCAAAAGAGGCCAAGAGATCCAGATATTCCCGAGGATAATGCTGATCAAAGAAAAATGAATGATGAAACTGAGATAGAGGAACCGAGAAGGAGCAAGCGACAAAGGACCTCTAAATCCTTTGGACCTGATTTCTATGCATATATGATAGAAAATGGGCCTCTAACTTACCAATAGGCAATGTCATCTCCCGATGCTCCTTATTGGAAAGAAGCCGTCAATAGTGAAATAGAATCCATTCTACAAAACCATACGTGGGAACTAGTGTATACCCCTAAAGGATCAAAACCACTAGGATATAAATGGATATTTAAGAAGAAACTAAAGGCTGACGGCTCAATAGACAAGTATAAAGAAAGACTTGTAATAAAAGGATTCAGACAGAAGCAAGATCTGGATTACTTTGATACGTACTCTCCAGTTACCAGAATAACATCAATTAGGATGCTTATTTCAATCGCATCCATATTGAATTTGGAAATACACCAAATGGATGTGAAAACTGCGTTTTTGAACGGTGAACTGGAAGAGGAAATATATATGAAGCAACCAGAAGGGTTTCTAAGCCCAGGAAATGAAAATAAGGTGTGCAAGTTAGTGAAATCTCTTTATGGCCTTAAAAAAGCACCAAAACAATGGCATGAGAAATTTGATGAAGCAATGTTATCAAATGGATTCAAAATAAATGAATCAGATAAATGCATCTATATAAAATGTATAGATGTTGGATATGTCATTGTTTGTCTCTACGTTGATGATTTACTGATCCTAGGAAGTAATAAGGTCATAATAAAGTCTACGAAGGACATGCTATCCTCTAGATTTGATATGAAGGATCTAGGAGTGGCTGATGTAATTTTGGGTGTAAAAATTATAAAGACACCACAGGGTTATTCGTTATCTCAGTGCACTTACATTGCTAAAATTCTTGAAAAATTCAAGCAGTATAATGTAACTACTGCAAAATCACCAGTAGATATGAACCAAAATTTGGTAAAGAACACTGGTGATGGTATCTATCAGCTTGAATACTCTCGTATACTGGGAAGTATTATGTATGTCATGAATTGCACTAGGCCTGATATTGCGTACGCTGTAAGCAAGCTAAGTAGATATACCAGTAATCCTGGTAAAAATCATTGGAAAGCAATAATCAGAGTTCTAGGATATCTAAAGTATACACAAAACTATGTGTTGCAATATGATAAGTATCCTTCAGTAATAGAAGGATATAGTGACGCCAATTGGATAACGGGCTCAAATGACACAAAATCCACAAGTGGATATGTGTTTACATTAGGAAATGGAGCAATTTCTTGGAAATCATCCAAACAGACTTGCATAGCAATGTCAACAATGGAATCTGAGTTCATTGCTCTTGATAAAGCCGCGGAAGAAGCAGATTGTCTTAGGGGGTTTTTAGAGGACATTCCAAATTGGGAAAAACCAGTACCTCCAATATGTATACATTGTGATAGTCAATCTGCTATAGGAAGGGCGAATAGTACATTGTATAATGGTAAGTCGAGACATATTCGTCGTAGGCATAAAACCATAAGACAACTTCTCTCTAATGGAGTTATCACTATAGACTATGTAAGGTCAAAGGATAACATTGCGGATCCACTAACTAAAGGCTTGCCTAGAGAGAAAGTTCAAACCTTATCGATGGGAATGGGTTTAAGACCTATGATCTAAAAGTTTTTCTAAACGGAAATCCCACCTAGTTGACTGGAGATCCCAAGATCTAGGTTCAAAGGGACAACTAAGTTTATAGATAAACTTAATGGCACTGTTAAAATACAGACCATTCCTATGATAAGTCAGTGCACAACCCGTCGGAGAATAGGATAAGCTTAGCTTTTAATGATGTCTATACTGTGGTGTTATAAAAGACCCAAGTGGCGTATTACGGGATACTCTTTATAGAATCACCTACGTGAGTGTGAAGGCGTCGCTTCAAAAAGAATTGTAAGGTCGAATTCTTTAAACACTCATGAGAACAAGCAGGTGTTCATGGCAAAAACGAACACAAACAGAGAACCAAGGGGTTTAGAAACACTTAGCATGTGTTATCTTTATATACTTACACAAAAGGCTTACAGTTCAAAGACCATCTAGTCCACTGATTCGCCAGTAGGTTATAACGATAAACACTAGGAAAAGTTCAAGGCCATTGTGCTACTTTTACCGATACGTTAAATGTTTCGCAAAATTTAAGAACAAAATTAAGTAACCTCTCATTCATGTGAGGGATTGTGGGAAATAAATGAGAAGGTTAGTGAAGAAGAGGTTATGTGGTAGTGGAGAAATACAAAGAAACAAAGTCCCACATTGTGTATAGTTTGTGGATATATTTCCTTAAATACCAAAGCCCCACATGTTATATCAAACAAATAACATGAACACATAAGGACTTGAATGAATGGGCTATGGAGGCTTTGGGCTTTCATATTAAATATTAAAATGTCAAAGATATAGGCCTTGGGCCTTGGGGCTCTTGGGGTCTCTCGTGATAAATGGGCCGCCGACTGTTAAAATGCACGGAAAATGGTATTTTTACGCGGGTGCGAACATTTGGACCAGCGGATGCATCTGTTCGCCTGAACAGTGATCAGATGCGACCGGTTGAACCAGCGCGCCTGTACGAACGGTCGCGACTACCCAGAAAGGTACCCCTCCACCGCTATATATAGGCAGCCTGACAGAGCCATTAAAACACACAGAATTAATTCATTCGATCTCCTTCTTCTTCACTACTCTGTTCTTAAAATTACTCTCTTGAGTTCGTGTGTCTGTGAACTTGAAAGCGCTTCAAATTGCAGAGACCGGTCCGTTTTATCTTGGGAGACAATTGCTCGATAACCTTCAGCACCAGTGAGGGAGCAATATTGTTTCAAGGAAACAGATTTACTCTGGACTCGGACGATACTGAAAGGTACTCTTCTCCTTTTCTGTTTTGCAACGGTTCTGCTCTGTTGTAGTTCCGGTCGCGCTTTTCGCCGTTACTAATTCTGAAACAATTCAAATTAGTAACGCTTCTTGACGTGACAATTGGATAGTGACAATTTAATGATTGCTATCAGATTCGTATTGCATTTGCATTGTTACGAATAACAAAACCATCAATATCATACACAGATACAAAACAAAAAAAAATACTTAGTCAAAATATGATTTTTTTTTTTTAAAGCACTTATTCATACCTGAAACACCAGCGGTTGTAGGTTAGATGGAAGCAGTTTCCGCATCGGCGGCAGAGAGCCTAGATCTTTTCTTCCCAAGGTTTTACTTCGTTTTTCTCTTTGATCCTTCGGTCATGTTGTAAGAAGTTTCTGGTACTTGGGATTTTTCTTCTCAACCCTCCTCTTTTTCTTTGCAATTCTAAATATCTTCATTTGTAGTGTCAGTGAAATCAGAAGCCTTTATGTCTTTGGGATAATGCTAATTTTCTTGCATATTTTATGGCATACTTGGCATACTAACGGACGTCATCTTCAGTGGAAAGGTTGTAGATGTTGCAGAATTTAGAGGCGCTCTTGCATCCCCTCATTACTAGTATTACCGCAAAACGGTGGGAAAACCGACCGTTGAGGTATTCAATAGAAAATACAAAATTATTTGTTAAAAATTAAATGAAAAAATTATAGCGTAATTTAAGAGAAAATTGAAATAATTGAAAAAGTGAAAATTCAATTAAATTGAATTGTACATGTAAACTAGCTCAAAACTAAAAGTATTTGAATCGGTCACAATTACATATATTTTTATGACATATCAAGTAGAATCAATGTAATATTGATGTTTAGCTATTTTCCAACTCTAAACATTAATGGGTTGAAGAAATAAAAGGAAAACGAAACAAATATAAGCTCAATATATCATCACGTCAATGAATATTCAATTAAAAAAAAATACAAGAGTAAATATAATAAATAAATCATACAGCTTTTAATTGATTTATTTAAATAAATCAATTAAAAACATCATTGTAATTTAGAAAACTAAAACTGCTAAAATAAAATTTCAAAAGATAAAACTAAATGTTGAACTCTGTCTTTTTTATATTTCTTCTAACAAGAAGTTCGACTTGGTTGAATAATAGATTGTTAATTGCAATATAACAGTAATATTTTGTTTTATTTTTCCTTCATGTACTCAATCTGGGTACCATCAACCCTAAAAAGATGGGACATCTTTAACAATTCTTTAACTTTTGTTGTTATATATTTTCGCCTTCATTGGTCATAATCTTATAAAATTTAATATGTTTAGGTTTATCATCTACTTTTTACTTTATTTTGTTTCAACGTATGAACGATGGTTCTAATTACAACACCTAGGCCATAAGACACCACATGTTAAAACCGAAGTGTCTGATCATTGAATTAGTGAAGTTGGAATAAATAACATTCAATGCTTTAGGTTGGTTGCTTAATTGTTACTATACGGTTATACTACAACTTAACATAAGTTCTATCTTTTCTTTCTCACCTTCTAAATTCTTTCACTACAACAAAGAATTTAATGCTCCTCTGAATATTTTCTTGAACCATATAACGTTTGGAGCAGAAATTGTACATGGCACTAAAAAGAACTGTAAAAATCCAAGGGAAATACTCTCTTCACCTGAAAATAGATAAAATGTCAACATCACTTTATAAGAACAGCAAAAATATAAGAGATGTGATGAGTTGTATTTGGCTTCTTTTTTTTTTTAGTAGAGAAAACACATCAAGATGATCACACTTCTGTGACACTGGATATTAGATGAAAAAGTCTGGGTAAATAATATAACATAACATACAAGTACGTTATTCTATGACTCATAAATCTGCAGTTTTCATGCGGGGAATCGATTATTCAAGGTGACAACCAAATTGTGTGCATCATCTAGAAGCTTCCAGACATCCAAGTTTCCAGCCATACTGATACACTAATGATCTCGTCCATACTACTATAACTCTCAATTATCAACTTCCTCCTCTGCAGAACACAGACAGCAATGGCATACAGCAGTAAATCATTAGTGGGTGGTGCATGTAACCCAATACTGCCCCAGGCCGATTTCACTATTCCAACCCTAAACGCTGCTTGATCTGCCTACATCACCTCCCATAAACACAGAGTCTGTTCAGGACCTAGGTAGTTTATTCATCAAATACTAATCTTTTCATGTGAGAAAAGAAATCTTATCATAATGAATGTTATTTTCTACAGTAAAATAATTGAAAATAAACATTACAAAGCTAATTGAAGGTATTTAAACAAAATTCATTGCCCAAATGCCTAAAGTAAATTGATCCAATTATGTGTTTCCCTAAAGTACATAGAAAATATGAAATTAACAATTCAGCAATGTCAATCAGTTTCAAACATTTTAAACAATCCTAATAATTAAATGAAAATTGACCTGATATGATTCAACAAAAATTTAACAATTTTGCAATTTCAATCAATAATTTTAGAGACCAATAAAGATCAACAATCATGTAAACTTTTGATTCAAATAATGGAATTCCATGAAAGTTAGAGATCAAGCGAAAAGCTCTTACAATGATTTGCAGTGACCGAGCTATTGAATTCAGTGCAGATACAAAAGTGCGCGCTGCCTATGTATTGCCGCCTCGAGTAATCCAATTTTCCAATATGTTGCTGCCTGAGCATGCCTGAAAATCCAAAAGTACATGCTGTCTCATGGAGATGAAGAGGTTGCCTAGTGATTTATGATTCTACATAAGTACTTAAATAAGTAACTGATATTATTCATTGTCTTCAAAGTTTGAACATGTTTCTAATTTAAAATGGTATTCGGCTGCCATAGAAAAAGCTCAAAATTTAAAATAAAATGAAGTGGGCCAAATTTAAGATAAAATAATACCTCCTCAAAAAAAGAAACAAATCTGCACCACATATTTTTGTACAATCGAAAAACATGTATCTCAATGTTACTGGAATAGTATACTTATCACTATGCATATTTAATAGTGAAATAGAAAGCGAAAGTGAAATAGAATGTGAGTGATATAAGAGAAAATAAATTGTTAATTAGTTCCCATATGGATGACAACTGACAAAATGTTTTAACTTTATTGAAATAACACACCTAAGACGACTGCATAATCAATATTGCATATATTTTTAAAAAACTGTCAAATAGAAGATTAAAGTAAAACGGTAGCTTTATGACCCTAAAAAAGAAGACAAGGACAAACCTATATCAAATACTCCAAACATGATACTCATCTCTACTTGCACTAAAGTTAAAACAAATGACCAGCAAGGACACAAAATGTTAGTGTACGGGACAAACAATACACATTACCTGGTATCACACCAAGACCTTAAGCAAGAAATATAGTTTGTATGTTCACAATAAAATAATAATAATAAGTTCATGGCAAACTAACATGCATTAAAGCAAAAGAGTAAACAAAAGAAATAAAAGTCAAGGCAACAGTCCGAGAATTGGTACATGTGCGTAAGCTATAGAAGATCTTAAACCACAACAAAGATACGGACCGTTTATCGGATATAAATCTGAAGCAAGCGAGTCGATATACTCATCCTAGGATAGTTATCATACTGTTGAATAACCATACCATGGAATAACAGATTAATTTAAGCATTAAGGTATAGATCTCCTGACCATCATTGTCTTATACCGGTTAACTATTATTAACATACCAAAAACATATACATATCATACCAACTACAATTAATAGAAGTTCTAAAACATTCTTACACTGTTGGGAATAAAATAAGATATTATGAAGGTACAGAGCAAACTAATCACTTTATTTAGCTATTTGATCAAAGATAAGACAATGAAGTAAAAGCATATGGATTAAATAAGGTCGTCTAACATAAATAAAGGTAAGGATGCTAATAAATTTCCTTTATATATGCATTGTTCATATTTTAAAATATGAAAATATAACATAGAACTAATTTGTGTTTTAATGACTGCTTCAAATTGTAAAATAAGCAAATAAATTGCAGATTCAAAAATAAGCATCGGAAATGTTGCAATCAATATGAAATGTCATAAGAAGTAGGTAAAAAAAATTTAGACAGCAGCAATTTTTTTTATAAAAATGTTATGTAAACAGTTGTTTAATACAAATTGACAAAAAATTAAAGCTACAGATGGCTACAACCTAAAGCATCAGGTTTTGTGGAACATGAACATAGTAGAAGATAAAAGAAAACCTTAGATTTAGGGTCCAATGCTCGATCAACGTACCACTTCGCTGTTGCTTCATCGCAATTATCGCATTTTAAATGCGAATCGCAATCTTCATCTTTTGCACAGCTTGCATCTATCTGGAGAAGAAGAAAAAAATGCAGAATACGAATTATTTTCTACAAATTCAAATTTGGGCAATATTAATACCTGAGCAATGTATAATAAAATAAGGAAATATATACTAAATGCCATAGCAAGCAATATTAAATTCGGAAAGTATATTAAATTCGGAAAGTTAGATCCGAAAATTCGGATCGGGAAAGAAAGCAACAGGAACAGGATTTTGGAATCCGAAAATTTTGAGAATGGATGGCAGATAAACAAGGAGCGGAGGAGTATGAGATATTTGTGGCGATATTCATTGGCACGAACAAATTGATTTTGGCCCTCTTACAGTAGAGAAACCTCCCTAACGGTCGGTTTGATTAGCTTCTCGGTATCAGCCAAACCTGGAAGATTATTGTCACCTTTTTTAACAATCACAAGATTTGTAACAAAAAGGGAACATGGCCAACAATGCATCTTTGAACATGCTTTTGTTTGCATTCTCCATTGCACCTTTCACAGCTGCAGAAACACGGTTTTCTGGTTAGTTAATGTCCCGCCAGTTAACGATTGAATACTAACTAAATTACTCTATATATCTTAAAGCGCGTAAAACTAAATGATATTTCTTTCCCTATACGTGAAAGCATGGTGCGCACCTCCGTAAATGGCTCGTTGGTTTGTGATTTAACAGTAAATAATTCACTACAGTTAACTTAAAATAAATAAAAGTAACTATAAATGTTATTCCTGGCAGTACACCTGAAATCATGGTGTTCCTATCAGTAAATGTTGTTAACTAAATGTTATTCCCGTCAGTATAACTGAAATCATGGTCTTCGTATCAGTAAATGTAGTTTCTTTCAGAATAACCTTTAACCACTATATAACTTAAAATTAGCAAATCAGATCATCACTTGGTATCAGTAAGTTGTGAACATGTTGTAATAAATAAATCAGGGGATGAATTAGCAAGTCAATATCGTACAGATGATTACTAATGAGGAAACAGTCTGTAGTTAGAATCTGGAAAGTAGGAAAGAGAAATAGGGAGCAAATCATCCAGGAAAAAACACGGTAAAATAATCTTGTCTGAACGGTCAAGCAGTTGGTAAGGGAAGTTTTCCTCACATATGTTGTCTGCATGAGGATGGATTGGGTTAATTTCGCAGCAGAGGGGTTAGAAGAACGGATGACTGGGTGGGTAGCGGAAACAGGTAAGGATTGGGAAATACTGTCGTGGGCAACGGTGGTGCGGTCGTCGTGTGATGTGTACGTGTGCCAGTGAGACTGGAGGAGCAGATGGTGGCTGGGTTTGCCGAGGATGAAGGTGTCAAATTGGGGGAAAATTACTCGGTCGGCGGCAGTTAGTAACGAAGAACGGAACAGAATGAAATGGGAAAGAAAGGGGAAACGTAAAGACGAAATGTTGCATAATTTGTGGGAGATTTAAAAAAACTCTGATTATCGTAATCCCTTCGTTTGGATAGGGATCAGCGGATGGTGATGATTTTGTCGGATTCGCCATTGCGAGAGGAAATGAAAACTGCGTGAGATTGGGGAAGGAGCAGTTTTTTCTGGGTGGACAAAGTTGGAAAATTTAGGCTGGAAACTGAATTTGCAATTTGCAAAGTGATGGTTAAAGATATAGCAGAGTACACGAGAGAGCGCGATTTCAAAATAAAGCATTGGAAGAAATACACGTCAACCTGTCTGAGTTGCTGTTTTCTTGTTTAAGTAATAGAATAGATTTCTTTTCTCTGCCCAAATCATTTCTTCTACCCCTCTCGATTTCACGAGCTCTCGTCCTCATAACTATGCTTGCGCCACGCATGGACTCCTTTTAGTAACCCCTATTTCACGATCTAAGCTTTTCCCAAGTAATGACTCTGAACTTCAGCCTGCCTAATAATCCTCTACCTCTTCTCGTTTACCCATATCTCGCTAGATCTTGGTCTAACATCGTCCTTATTCGCAGTTGTTGTCTATTTCAGGCAACTACGTGCCTTCTTTCAAAAGCACGTTATTCGACTGCTGGAGCACATTGTGGTTGGGGATCTGAATACTAAAGTGGAACTCACTCGTGAGCAAAAGCAAATCCTCTGTACCCAATTATCTGTGTACGCTATATCCAACCAATCAGCATCTCCTGATTTTCACTTTTTGCAATTAAGTCCAAAAAAGAAAAAAAGTTTAATTGCAAAAAGTTGGAAATCAGGGGTGCTGATTGGTTGGGTACAGGGGTACAAGAAAAATTGGGTACAGCAGATTTGAACTTCTGGTGAGCAGTAACACCTAAGTCGTTTCTTTGTTTCACGTTTCGACTTCTTGCCTCGGATGGTACAATTTGCATTCTAGGTATTCAATGTTAGCTAGTGTGTGTCTTTTTGGTTGATTCTTGATGATGGATCAGGGTCTTTTTGGATCTGTTGTTTTATGAGGAGTTTGATTGTCTTCTTGGAGTTTGTAGTAAAGTAATGGTCTTTTGCTCCTTTTCACGGTATTGCTAACTGCTAGTGAAATGGCTGGGTTTTGTATGGATGGATCTTCACTAGAAAACAACGACATAACATGCGATGCACTACGCTGAACCATATTGTTTGTTTTCTTTGTGATAATTTTTCTTTCATGTGCAAAATCTGGCGTTATTGTTGCTTACAGTTCAGTACATTATTTGTTGAGCAACCTTTGGTTAACACTAGCGAGTTAAGCGTACTGGCGTTCTGGCAAAATGGTCATCTTATTCAGTGACGTAGGTGAAGCCATTGGCTCTCGAGTTCTCTGACTCTTTGGTGATCATGTTCTTCCTTCATCTACCTTGCCTTTCGTCTTTTTGGCCACGATGTACTTTGTACCAAAATATCTGTGCGTGCTAATGTTGCTGCTAATAACGTGGTGCTCATGAAAGCAGGCTGGCTACCGCATGGTTTTACTGAAGAAACTGCATTGTTCAGTATATGTCCATGCTGCTGTCAAGTCACGAAATCCTGTGAATACTTTGGCTTTAATTCAAGCAGACTAGTTCTGTACTTTTTGTACTCATAATGTAATTCACTACGAATTGCAGTATGTAATATATTGTTCTCTCGCTACGTGGAGAGTCCCATGTATTATTGTAGTATAGATAAATTAGACTAGCTCCAGTAATGTAAGTCTGTTAGGTATAACGGACCGAACACTATAAATTCCATAAGAGGTGGACGATCCACCTTAAAAACTGATGTAGCTGATTATTAACTACAATCACTTGTACCCTATTGTATTTTTTATTATTAGTTAAAATAAAAAGGTGTTTGCGGTCACTTTAAAAACTGGTCGATTTTGCCAAATATATATATATATATATATATATATATATATATAATCGATTCAATATGTAACTTAAGAATATTTAATTTTCAAACGACCTCAATTTTCAACGAAACTAATTTTATTACAACAATAATGATTAATTACTGTAAGATTTTCATTTTCACGTCAATTAAATTTATTATATAGCCGTGCGCGGTATAAACACTTATGTTTTAACCATTGGAAATTAAAATAATATTTTCACAAACGATTTCGAAATTCGACGAAACTGGTTTCATCGTGTTCGAAATACTAAGGGTGCGTTTGGTTTGTAATTTTAGTTCTCAATTTTGAGTTTTCATGGTCATTTTCAATTTTTCATTTTGGATACTTTCACTGTTTCCCAATATGCGTTTGGATGTCCCTTTTTCAAATACAAGTTTTCAAAACTAAAAATTGAAAAATGCGTTTAGTTTGAAATACAATTTTCAAACTTCGAAATTTTGAGTTTTCATTTCGACAATTCAATTTTTTTTTTTTTTTCATTTAAAGTATAATATATAATACCCACCATTAGATCACCCCATGAATTCCAATCTTTCATATAAAGATAAAAAGATCCCATAGTCTAGATCACTTATATCCATAATTGTGTCTAATACTATGTTCAAATAGACGCCCTATATAATATGTATTATTCATTTTTCTTGTTTACATAAACATACTACATATTGTAAATCAAACAAAGAACAAAACGAAAAATTCAAATATAAAGAAGTTGAATAAAAACAATTGTGAATATATATCAAGCTGCTAATTGAAAATTGATAATAAATAAAAGGCAATGGGCTAAATTTTAAACATAATGATTAAACATTAAAGAGAAGACTATATTTTAAACTACATAAGGCCAAATTGTATAAGAGTAAAATTAAAAAGTTTATAACACGGTTTCAAACCTATGTTATAAGAGATAAGCTAGACAAAGGGAAAGTTGAAAGACAAAAACTCAAGCGCCTTTCATAACACTATGATATTTATATCATCCACAAATTTTGTAAGCAATGCGCTTTTGATGTCTTCCGTGTCACATCTGCGAACGATAATACAAAAGCAAGACATCTATTGAATCACAACATAAAAGTAAAATATAAATAAAAGTAAATATTTATCTAAAATAAATGCATTTTATAAAAAAAATTCTATAATGGGCAGGTTGCTAACTTCAGAGGGCATACAATTTGGCCTACTGGAGGACTAATTTTTTCTAAACTAAAGTGGAAAGGAAGGAACTCCTAACATGCTCAAAACTATCAAGAAAAACATTTATATAATATGTTTTTTAAGCTATTTCTATTTTATTGGGTGATGTAGTACCATCAATGATATAATACTGAAATGGTGAATTATTTTATTTTTTAAACTTTAATTTGCATGGACACTATTCTATTCAAATATGTTAATGAAATAAAGATGGAATGAATTTTGAAATTGAAGTAGAAATAAAATTGTACCTGAACTATAGATGACGAGTTGTTACATACTCATTCCACAATTCTGTGGCTATTTGATCTCTAACATGTCTCATTTGAGTTGATTAACTAACATTAAACTACACAACTTCTTGTTCATGACTTAACGGGCATCTCACTGGAAAAAGACTCAACATGAATTCACCACTTAATGAAATTATGCATTTGTAATAAATTTTCAAAAGATTAACCGAAAATTTAGACAAGCTTTAAATTGTAAATTTACTTGGTAGAATTCACCGGGCTCTCTTCATCCATGTTATAGTAACTATAGTATTTAATATAAGTTAACAGAGCAAAATGTTAAACAAATGCATGTCATA
This sequence comes from Allium sativum, assembly GCA_030737875.1. Taxonomy (NCBI): domain Eukaryota; kingdom Viridiplantae; phylum Streptophyta; class Magnoliopsida; order Asparagales; family Amaryllidaceae; genus Allium; species Allium sativum. The sequence goes on along the minus strand of CM060918.1, from coordinate 125,556,691 downwards.
TGTAATATAAAATTTGTTAAACTCCAATAAACTGTAAACATAAAACTAGTGATTGTAATATTAAACAGTTAAACAGAGAACATAGTCATATGGATATAGGAACAAAGACAAATATATTTATACATTATATACAAAATTGTAGTTTTACATAATAGTTAACCAGTTAGCAGTCCAGGATCTAGAGATGTAGCAAGTAAGACAGGCAGCAAGTTTAGAACAATTTTATCTATGCAAGTAAAACTCATATATATCATTCACTGTTCTTAACAAAATTATAATATAAGCAATATCATGTGCATTCTGGCATGGAAACACGCATAACTAAGCATATCAAGAGGCTCTCAACTCGGAAGATGAAATGACAAAACAGAAGGCGAGACTTAAGTGGAAGCTAGAGGGTGATAATAATACCGCCTACTTCCATGCATCGTTAAAGGATAAACAAAGTAGAGTGAACTTGGTGAGTATTGTTGATAACCTTGGAAACACTGCAAAAAATCCAAGTGAAGTTGAAAATGCTTTCCTTAAACATTTCTCTGATTTGCTAGGAAATAAATTCGGTTTCATACCTGAGATTGATACAATTGACGCTTATATTTTGCCTAAGCTCTCTAGTGCAGAATACCTTTTATTGTGTCAAGAAGTGACTAATGAAGAAGTCGAGAAAGCATGTTCTCTCTTAATAGCAACTCCTCATGTGGTTCGGATGGTTTAACGCTTTTTTCTATCAAAATTTTGGATTAATTTCAGTTGGTGGTGTGCAACGCAGTTCGACACTTCTTCAAGACTGGAAAAATGAATCAATCTTACAACTGCACGAACATTCTAAAATCAAGAATGCGACAAGAGTTTCCGACTACTGTCCTATCTCTTGCTGTAATACAATTTATAAATGCATCTCAAAGATCATCGCAAGCAGGCTAAAGGCTGTCCTTCCATCGATTATATCAGCTAATCAGGCGGCTTTTGTACCTGGTAGGAGCATCCTAGATAATGTGCTTTTATCGCATGAATTACTCAATGGATACAATAGCAGCAATATTAATCCGGGAGCTATGTTTAAGCTGGACATAATAAAGGCTTTCGACACGTTACAGTGGGACTCCGCTGTGTGTGTGATGAGTTTCATGAATTTCCTGCATCACTTCATTAGCTGGATTTATTCTTGCATCTCCACACCGATGTACTCTATTATGTTGAATGGCTCCCCGGCGGGGTTCTTTGATTGTAAACAATGGATACGACAAGGAGACCCCTTATCTGCATATATTTTTAATCATAATAATGGAAATGCTAACGCAATTGCTGAATTCGAAGTTTGAACATAGCATTTTAAAACTGCATCCTCATTGTGTTGAGCCTCAGATTTCGTCGTTGATGTTTGTTGACGACTTGGTGATTTTCTGTACTCCTGATCATCGCAATGTAAACTATATATTTGATATGCTTGAAAGCTTTTACAGAATTACAGGGTTAAAAGTGAATCAACAGAAATCGGAAATGATGTTAGCCGGTCTCACTAGCATGCAAGTGAATGAATTATGCACTAAAACAGGTATGAGATCCAGTCATGAAGCTATAACTTATCTAGGACTACCTCTTACAACTGCAAAAATTACCTCTACTCAGTGTATGCTTTTGTTTTCAAGAATCACTGCACGTATGTCGTAGTGGACCACCAAAATGTTGAGTCAAGCAGGTAGGATGACATTAATCAAATCCGTTGTGTTCTCTATGCAAGTTTACTGGGCTTGGACTTTTCTTCTGCCCTCCAAGTTAATAAACATGTTAAGATCTGCATTTCGGAAGTTCTTTTGAAAAGGAAATTTGGACGGTAAGTATCATGCGCTAATATCCTTTAGTAAGATTGAAATGCCAGTTTGCACTGGTGGACTTGGTATTTTAAACATGGTGGCCTGGAATAAAGCAGCGCTGGTCAAACATATTGATAGTCTCCTTAACAACTCCGAAAGCCTATGGTTTTAGTGGTCGCAAGTCCATGTTGTTAAGGCTAGAAATTTTTGGATCATGTGGCAACTGCAGCAGCTTAGCTGGATATTCATGATGGAGTTATTAGGTTTCTGAGAATGAAATCGAGCTATCAGGTTTGAGCAGAAACGTTTGTGTGAAGCAGTTTATTCATGATGGAGTTATTAGCTTACTTGCTACTTCATTGCTACGTATTAATCAATACTGGAGTGTAGCTCGTGATCTCATGGTTGGATCGGATGATGAACAGATGACTCAATGGTGTGTAGAGAAAATCCCATTTCAAATAAAAGGTATGCACCATTGTCTTACTGGTTATGATTATTTGCCGAAGCACAAATGGTATAAGAAAGTGTGTGGAGCAATGATAATAGTTCAAGGGAAAATTTACTTCTTTGGAAATTTTTGAATAAGGCAATTCTAACCACTGGTATACTGACTAGTCATGGAATGCAAATTGAATCTCAATGTGTGATGTGTTGCACTCAACAAGAAAATTTAGGCCACCTGTTTTTTAAGTGTGATGGAATCTTTTGTGTTAATGTGCCGTGTTGTATTTTGTCTTTTTTTTATTTTAAGTGCATTAATAAAGTGGTAGAGGTTCAGTCAACTTCGTTGAATTAACAAAATAAAACAATATTATAATATAGTGATAGCTATCATCATGTGACATACAAATCAAAGATTTAAAATAACTAAAGACCACCACACAGACAACCAGTACCACACCAGTAAAATTCCACTCAAACTACGAACTACAAACCACCATTCTTTTCTCTTCAGCTACCAGTTTCACATATGCCACAAATCAAACCACCACATAACACCCAACCCATGTATAATAACTCAGAATATAAGTGGATATTAAATCACTATATAAATGGACTTGGCCTTTCAGCGAAGAAAAAGAAGAAAAAAAAAAAACTAACAATGGTTTTATAGAAAGTAACAGCAAAGCAGACAAATGAGATGTACTTAAAGGACTAGGGCATATAGAAATCTAAAATAGTATATTAGGTTTAATTTAATTTATTTTGTATTTTTAAAGCTGAATGCATCTACGAAAGTCATTTCCTAGAGAAAATCAAGTATTATACAGTTTGTATGACAGTATAGTTTAACAGAATTACACAAAACTTAGAGAAAATGATAACCGAACTATAATCAATCGAATCAGGCAAATCCTACAAGACTTGTTCTATGATAGTACAATTTAGTGTTATAAGCAGAGGAAGGAAGCGTCCTAGTCCTTTGCATATAAATCAATGCACCCCACTCTCAAACTGAATATATAAAATCGCAGATAGCAGCAAGTACTTAACCATGCACAATAAATCCAACAAAAAATTCCAATTGGCACTTTTGCTCTTCATAAAACAGAATATCCCCTCCACCCCTTATAGTCGCTCATTTACCCCTACTACTGTGATGTATTTGTTAAAAGCCGAGGACCAAGACCAATTATAAGAAGTTGCAAACAACAGGAAGCTGTATAGAAGAAGATACATTTCTATGTGTCATACAAGCCGAAATAACAACTGCAGGACTAATTTATTTCCAATCAAAGAAGTTGCAATTTTCTGTGTCCAGTCCAGTAATCATTAGCATTAATGCTAGTAATTTCTACATTGTTAAGAAGAAACATGGCTGCAACAGAAATTGTATTAGCACCATTTCCTCCTATAGCTACCGGAAATATCATCTAATCAAGTAAGCCTTATGCTGGAAAAAATGAACAAATTCAAGTTTGCTCGGAGAATTTTATGGGATATGTATCACATAGTACTTTTCAGTATCAATAATCCAAGTGTAACTTTATTTTATTCAAACCATGCACACACTATACACTGCATAAGATGGCTAATTTGAACAAGGAAACAACGGTAACGCATGTAATCATAGTTTGCTCTAATTAAATGTCTGTTTGTTTCTTTCTAAAAGGTCATGCTGTTTCACAAATAGTCATGTTGTTTTTCTTGTAATCTTTAAATATCTATGAAATGAAGAAGTGAATAACAAGTTCTCCAGAAACAATTCTTTCTCCTCTGTAAAACTGAAACTCCATTTTCTCTCCAACAATCTGGTATCAAAGCACACAAATTTCAATGATGAATGGAATGATCCCCTACAAATATCCACAACTCACTAAGGAGAACTATGAAAATTGGTGCATTAGAATAAAGGCTTTGCTGGGATCTCAAGATGTAAGTGATATGGTAGAAAATGGCTATGATGAGCCAGAAAATGAAGAGGAATTGATAGTTCCTCAAATCCAAAATTTGAAGAAGTTGAAGAAGAAAGACCAGCAAGCACTTTCTCTAATCCATATGTGTTTGGATGAGAACATGTTCGTGAAAATTTCTAATGGCGCCACAGCGAAGGAAGCATGGGAGATCCTTAAGAATTCCTTCAAGGGAAGGATAAGGTGATCAAGGTACATGTGCAGACCTTGAGAGGTGGGTATGAGAAACTCAAGATGAAGGATTCGGAGTCGATTAAGGAGTTCTTTACTAGAACTTTAGCAATTGTTAATTAGTTGAAGAGATATGGAGAAACAATGGAGGATGTTCTTGTGGTAGAAAAAATTCTTCATTCACTAACTCAAAGTTTTGATTATGCTGTGACGGCAATTGAAGAATCAAAAGATCTGGAGACCATGTCTGTGGATCAGCTCATGGGATCGTTGCAAGCCCATGAGGAAAGGTTGAAGAAACGAGAAGAACCTATCGCATAAGCTTTGCAAGCAAAACTGAATTTGAATGATAAAGAAGACAAAAAGTCATTTGAAGGAAGATATGGAAGAGGAAGAGCAAGAGGAAGAGGTAGAGGTTGTGATTGGAGTAGTAGGGGTAATGGAAGAGGCAGAGGAGGCAGAAATTACAATAATTATGAAGCAACAAATTTCCGGCAATGGAATTCAAGAGGACGAGGAAGAGGAAACAATATGCATAGACGTGACAAAAGTCGTGTGAAGTGCCATAATTGTCAAGAATTCAGCCACTATGCAGCGAAGTGCAGATCCAATTCTTGTAAAGATGAACATGCAAACTTTGCCGAGGCTGAAGAAGATGAAGAATCAACTTTGTTGCTGGCATGTAATGGAGATGAAGAAAGAAGCAAGAAGCAAGAAGTCTTGGTATCTTGACTCAGGTGCAAGCAATCACATGACTGGAAACAAGGAGCTTTTCTATAAACTTTATGAATCTAAGAAAGGAAATATTTCCTTTGGTGATAAAACAACAGTTCCAATTATGGGCAGCGGTGACATCCTTATCAGAATGAAGAATGGAGATATGATTTCATTTCTCATGTTTATTATGTTCCAGCATTGAAGAAAAATATTTTAAGTATTGGACAACTTTTAGAGAAAGGTTATAAAGTGGAGATAAACAAGAATGGGCTGATCATGAAAGATGAAAAGAGAAGACTAATAGCAAAAGTTCCTTTGACGTCAAACAAGATGTTCAAATTAAAAATCAACAATGATCGCCCTTGTGTTTGAAAGCTTCGTCATCAGATTCTGCATGGTTGTGGCATCGGAGAATGGGTCACTTGAATTTTGGAGGATTAGAGCAATTGCACAAACAACAATTGGTACAAGGATTTCCTTTCATAAAGCATCCTAATCAAATTTGTGAAGGTTGTTTGTGTTGAAAGCAATCAAGAAAAAGTTTTCCAAAGGAGTCTTTGTCCAGCACTTCAAAACCACTTAAATTGGTGTATGCTGATATATGTGGCCCTATTAATCCAAGTTCACATGGAGGAAGCAGGTATTTTTTTATTATTCATTGATGATTATACTCGCAAAAGTTGGGTTTATTTCTTGAAGGCAAAATCCGAGGCATTTGAGTTATTCAAGAAGTTTAAGGCACTAGTTGAGAATGAAAGCGGTTTGAAGATTCAATCCTTAAGGACTGATCGCAGAGGAAAATTCACGTCAGAGAAGTTTAATCAGTTCTGTGAGTATCATGGTGTTCGTCGATCACTTACTGTTTCTAGATCACCTCAACAGAATGGTGTTGTGGAGCGGAAGAATAGAACCATTCTTAACATGACCCGAAGCATGATGAAGAGCGCATGCATGCCAAAAGAATTCTGGGCAGAAGCTGTAGCTTGTGCAGTTTACTTGAATAACAGAAGTCCAGCAAAGAAAATTGTGCAAAAGACCCCTTATGAAGCATGGAGCGGGAAGAAACCAAATCTTTCTTATTTAAAAGTATTTGGTTGTGTTGGTTATGTTCATATGGTTGATGAACTAAGAAGCAAACTGGATGATAAAAGTGAGAAGATGGTGTTTATTGGTTATGCGAAAAATTCCAAAGGTTATAAATTCTATAATCCAAGAAACAGAAAAGTTACCATAAGCAGAGATGCGGAGTTTGAAGAAGAAGGCATCTGGAATTGGGAGGTTTCTCAAAATGAAAATTATAGCTTTCTTCCTATGTTTGATGATAATTTATTTGCAGGTCAGACTGAAGGAGAAACTGCTACACCACAAAATTCACCTTCCACGGATACAACAAATTTATCTCCAGAAAGCTCTTCTGAAAGGCAACCTCGAATGAGGAGTTTGAACGTGATTTATGAAGAGATCGAAGAAGTAGACATCACTACTTTATTTTGTTTGATGGCTGATTCTGAACCTATGCAATTTGAAGATGCATTTCAAGACAAGAATTGGAGACAAGCCATGGATGAAGAGATGGATTCCATTAGAAAGAACAATACTTGGGAGCTGACAACACTTCCAAAGGGCAAACAAACAGTAGCAGTGAAGTGGATTTTCAAGGTGACGAAGAATGCTAGAGGAGAAATTGAAAAGTACAAAGCCCGACTTGTTGCAAAAGGTTTTTCTCAAAAGGCTGGAATTTATTATGAAGAAGTGTTTGCGCCCCTGGCCCGGATGGAGACAATTCGGTTGGTCATTTCCTTAGCAGCTCAACAAGGATGGAAGATTCACCAAATGGACGTCAAGTCGGCATTCTTGAACGGAACACTTGAAGAAGAGGTATATGTGAATCAACCACTGAGTTTCGTTGTTAAAGGGCAAGAAGGCAAAGTGCTGAAGTTAAACAAGGCTTTGTATGGTCTTAAACAAGCTCCAAGAGCATGGTATTCTTACATTGATGAATACTTTTAGAAGATTGGCTTTACAAGATGTCCTTATTAGCATGCTTTATATGTTAAGGTGGGGAAAGATGGGAAAATAATGTATGTATGTTTATATGCTGATGATTTGATATTCACAGGATGTGATCAGAAGATGATTGAAGAATTCAAGAAGTTGATGACAAAGAATTTCGAGATGACGGATTTGGGCCTGATGTCTTACTACTTGGATATCGAAGTTAAGCAAAATGATGTAGGAGTCTTCTTATCTCAGAAATCATATGCTGGAACTATTCTAAAGAAATTCAAGATGGAAAAATGCAACTCAGCTTCTACGCCAGTTGATTGTCGAAACAAGTTGTCGAAGAATGAAGATAAAGCAGATCCAACTTTGTTTAGAAGATTGGTTGGAAAGTTGAGATTCTTGACGTGTACAAGACCAGATATCTTATATGGAGTTGGACTTCGGTACATGCAAGATCCAACTTCGTCGCATATGGAGGCAGCAAAGAGGTTACTTCATTATATCAAAGGTACAATTGATTATGGCTTATTTTATTCATCTCAAAACAATTTTAGATTGTTCGGATTCAGCGATAGTGACTGGGGAGGAGATGTCAATGATCGAAAGAGTACATCTGGTTATGTTTTCTTTATGGGAACAACTGATTTTGCGTGGAGTTCAAAGAAACAAGCAATTGTTACACTTTCAACATGTGAGGCTGAATATGTAGCGGCAGCATCTTGTGTTTGTCATGCAATATGGTTGAGAAGAATGCTAAAAAGTTTGAAGTTTGTTCAAGATGGCACGACTGATGTGTTTGTTGATAACAAATCAGCTATTGCATTGGCTAAAAATCCAATTTTTCATGATAAAAGCAAGCACATTGACGTCAAGTATCATTTTATAAGAGAATGCATTGAAAGGAAAGAAATTCAGCTTAAACATGTCCCATCAAAAGACCAGATTGCTGATATTTTTACTAAGCCTTTGAAGTTCGAAGACTTCAGCAGATTGAGAGCTCTTCTTGGAGTTACTAAAGGATGAAGATCATAAGTTTAAGAAGGGGTGTTAAAATAATAAACTTATGCTCTAATTAAATGTCTGCTTGTTTCTTTCTAAAAGGTCATGCTGTTTCACAAATAGTCATGTTGTTTTTCAAGGCGTCTCTTGTAATATTTAAATATCTATGAAATGAAGAAGTGAATAACAAGTTCTCCAGAAACAATTCTTTCTCCTCTGTAAAACTGAAACTCCATTTTCTCTCCAACATCAAGTCATAATTTAGTTAATCAAGTAGTTTACGAAATTATTCAAGAGTAACTGACAACATATGCAATACTGAGATTAAAAATAACTATGCATTATCATATTATCTATTAAAAAAAACAACTTTAGTTCATATGATCATTGCTAACATCGATACTGAACTCAATCCCATTGCATCATATCAGTGCTTTAACATTCAATCACCGTCAAAATAATAGCTCCAACATTCTTTCTACAATCACTAATGTGTGTTGCCTCTACTTAACATTAATCTAAACTAGATTAGGCATTATCAGCCTCATTCACTATTACTATGTGCTCACCCAGCAACATTTGGCAAACCGAACCTGATATCATTCTTTGAAGTTTTCCTTTATTTAAATCAACAAGCATGTTGTTGTTATATTATTTGACGATATTATTTGAACCATAATTCAACATGATACCATTTAACGGTACTCATTCTATACATCCGCTCAGTCACTCCATCAACTACAGTTATACTCAGTAATATTATGAAAATCGGCGATTTGTTGAGTTTAAACAAAATTTTCCATAAATACCACCAAATAAATTAAATACTTGATAGAAAGAGATATAAATGAATAAGACAATATAAAATTTAATATTGAATGTAAAATTTAATAGGAAAAATGCATTAATTTCCAACTGTGAAAATATCTCGGATACATAAGATAACATGAATCGATATCTTAGAAACAATTAATGGATTTACGTCATGATTCAAACATAGAAACATTAAACCAAAGCTACAATATAATGAATGGAAGAATTTACCTTAGAACAAAACTAAATCAAAAGCAGCACACAAGAAAACCCTAGAGAGGAGGAAATACTGTAACAAATAGTAAAAATCCTGATGATCTATAAAACCGAATCAAACATAAATAAAAACGAAATAAGAAATCATGAGTGTACCTTATTATTGTTGACGATCGGCGAACTTATGAATTTGGAAGAAACAGTTTTTTGTGGCCAAAAAATAAACGAAGGCTATGATCGTGTTCGGTTGCTTTTTTTTTGTTGGTTTAAATTTTCAAGTGGACCTCAAAATGCTGAAAACAAAATAATTTTGTTTTTTGTTTTCTTTATTAGGCTCATTTTCAATAATAATAATTTTTCAAAGTCAATTTTTCAAAATGGTAAAAGGAACGAGTTTTCATTGTTTTTCAAAATAAAAACTGAAATGATTTGAAAATGGGAAACCAAACGCACTATAAGTTATTGTTTGTCGCTTTCCTATGAACTAGAAAAGCGCGAATTATGTAATAATTACTGCAAGCGCACAAATCGTGTGGTATGCAGGTTGAATCATAGGGAGGTAAATTAAATTAAATTATTTATATAATTTCTTAGGCGAGTTAGACAAATCTTCAAGGTTGGTTTTGAAAGCAAACGAAATTGAAACTTCAGTTAAACTATTATTGAATTGAATCAGATCTGAATCTAATCAAATCTGTATTCAATCCAACTGACCTAAGGAAGCAGTAAAAAGAACAAAAATTGAAATTGCAGAAATTAAAATAACAAATAGGAAATAAATTTAGGATTACCGCTGAATCTAATCAGATGGTCAATCACTAATGAAAATAAGTGCAAAATACAAATAGTGTTGTACCAAATCTAATTGTGTATACAACACTAGTTGCTAAGAAAATAAAAATGCGGAACAGAGAAAAAGAAGAAGATTTTATTAATTCTGGAATGATTTTTACAATGAGAATACAAGGGTATTTATAGGATAGATAGCTAACCCTAACCCTAACTCTAATACAATGACAAATGGGCCTTAGGGAAATCACAAAAGAGTTTACAATGAGAATTAAAAATGGGCTTTAGTGAAATCTAGTAAATTTGGGCCTTTCCTCTTTTCCTCTTGCTTCCTTGACAATTCTTCATTGATTCGTGATATGCATAGCCCTTCTTCCAATTATTTTCTTGTCCAAAAAGCAATTTGATGTGAGATCTTCTTCTGCAGGTCTTCAAATATATATCCACAGCAAATTGACCTTTATTTTCCATTTTTCTGACTGTAAGTGGCTTAATTGGTATATCTGTAAAAGTGAAAAAAAAACATTACCCAAGTAATATTTATTTATATACAAAAGATAAGATATAAGAGCATAAAATAAACACATTTCTATGCTAATCAAATACCCCCACACTTATCTTTTACTCATCCTCGAGTAAAAAGAAAGAAAAATGAAAAAAATGAAAAGCTAAACTAGATAGGTCACACTTTCGTAGAAAACACGATTGCATTGAGCGTATGCAACAAGCTGTTAAACCCCTAGGTGTCCCTAGTAGGACGAGTGGTGTCTCGTGAGGGTTTTCAGCCGATACTACCCACAAAATCCAAATGCAGTATGCTATGGTTCAACTACATGAATGAAATAGACATATGCAAATGAAAATATTTTTTTTTTTGAAAATACGACTTATTTCAGGAAAGTGGTATAACAAATTAAGTTAACAATTTCTAATCAGTTGATTGTACTTTAGATACCTCAACCTGTCACAAAGTTTCAACATAATTCAAGTTTTCAAATGTTAAATTCCAGTTTGATCAGTTGGTTCAGTCGATAATATAGTGCAGCCATGAAATAGATTCTTAGTTTGCTTGTCACAGTTTGTAAAGTGGTATTCTAATTTACTTATGTATGGCTAGTCAAATCAATAAGGTCAAGAAATGTTTGGGCATCATCGCTTATTCTCCATCTTTATAAAAATTGAAATCTACGATTAATTACGTACACATAACTTAAAGACCAAGGTATACCACCCATACACTGCCTTGTGAGCTGACGGATAGTTTAGACAGAGCTTGGCGGATTGTGCAGACCGACACTGACTTTGTCAACAACATGTCGGATAGAGCTTAGCGGGTTTGCACACCAACGCTAGATATACAAGCAATGTTGGATACCCTTGGATTACTATTATCATTATTGAAAATATAAGCACAAAAGAGAGTTACGTGAATTCAATTTAACATAACTTAGTTTTAAAGATTCGAAAAGCCAACATAAGTATTTTAAGTCCTCCTCTCATTAAACAAAGACTACAATTTAGAATAAAACTCATGGCCATCACCCAAGAATCTCCCTATGTACCAGTTACACTAATATCTCTCAAAATTCAACTTTTCATTATATTTGTTATTTGATCTTAGTCGAGAGGAAAAAAAATACTATCAACTGACTAATAATTGTTAACTTATTTTATAGTATCAATCTAAAATGAGCCATGTTCAAAAAAAAAAAAGTATGTTCCTAAGATTAGAATTCATGATGGTCCTAAATGAAAAGAAAGAAAAGAGAATTTTTTAAAAAAAAGAAAAATGAAAAGAATGCAATGTCGACTCCCCTTACACTAGAACTAATCAGTGTCCACAATGTAAAAACGTTTCCTAAATGTGAAAGATAGAACCCAAAGATGGATTAAATGTAAAATGATGTGTAAAACGAAATGCAACCTAACTATATGTAGAAATGGATCATATGTACAATAATATATGTGTTTCCGATGCACACGACACAAAGAATACCACTAACTTTCCCCCACACTTGGTTCTAGCCCGATGAATCCCATTCCCACTATGTCTAGGCATGTTTTCTATTAAGCAAAGATTTTTGAAAACCATCTCATCTTTATACCTAGATTTATAGTCCAATAGATAAATGTTCAGGGTCATCCTAACATGAAGTTTTTCAACCAAACCAGCATTCCAAAAATAATTCATGTGTTCAACAAATTTATCAGTGTAATTGTTCAAAAATTTGTGATCGTATATAAACTCAGTTGCAATTGTGAAATTTAAATTCTGAGTGTTATTCAAGACTATGTGATCACATTTCTTAACTTTATCAGTTGACAATATATTTTCAACACTGACAAATTTTAGTTCGTTTGAAACCTCAAAATCAAAATTTTTGAACTTGGATTGGTGGCTTGATTCTATTTCATCCTCATTCGGCAACTCATCCTTATACAATCCAAAAAATTCATGTTCATTAAAATCCTTCTCCAAATTTGAATTGAAAAATTCAACGTTTTTATTCTGTTCAATTTCTAGAATTTCAGGTTTTTCGCAGCCTGAAAGAGGAAGATCAAAGTCTAAGCTTAAATCTTTTTCCTAAAAAGAATCAAAGTCCAAATCATTTGTTGAATTTTGAACAACTTCATTTAGATCGTTATTCTCAATTTCCAAAGTTGTAATCTGAAAATTTTCAGTATCAGTAAAGAATGGATTATTTTCTAATTCATCGCTTGTTTGAATTTGATTTTGTTGCTCTCATTGTTCTTTCAAAGATGTCATTAAACAAAGAAGTTCAACCATCTTTTTATTTAGCATTTCTTCCCTCTCTTTAAGAATGTTAAGATGATATTCTTCAGAATCGTAGATTTGAGAGCTCTCACTTTGGATTTCTTGATTCTCAAAATTATAGTCCACATCAATTTCATGATCAATACCATTTCCAATGTGGTGATTGTTTGAATCTTCAGAAAAATGACAATGATATTGGAAATCATTTTGATTTTGAAAATTAGGTTCATAACCAAAACTATTAAAGTTAGAGGGAAAATTGCAATTTTGGTCATTTTCAAGATGTTGATATGGGCTATAATTTTGAAAATTTTGGTTTACAACCCCATATTGATGTGGATAAAAGCTATATTGAGATTCAAAGCTATTTTGATGTGGATGTGGCTCATAATCGAAATTATTGAAATTTGAATTTGAAGTTGCAATTTCGATCATTTCTATGATTTTGAAAATGTTGGTCAGTTGGAAAATTTTGAAAATTGTTGACATTAAACTCATGAAATTTTGGAAATTTTTGCTTCATGAGTTGTAATTCATACTCATACTCTTCAAGAGAACGTCTACCCTGATTATTATCCCACATTTCTCTCAAGGATTTTTTTGAATCAGACATTTGAATGAAGTCAAGGCAAGTCAGAAATTATTCTCACTTCAAAATAGTATAAAATACTAAGCTGTGCTCTATTAATTAACTGACTCAATTAAAAGGGGGAAGAGTGTCTTATGGTCGTTCACGTATAGTATAAATACTAAGGGATACGACCAATGTTTTATGGGTAGTATGCAACCTCTTTTGCTAGTAGTTCAATAAACTGAACTACTATATATTCGCGATCCAATTATACAAGACAGTCAACTTCACATAGCACCACTTTTCAATTATATTATTTTGAAATATCTAGTCAAATTCAATTGTTGAAAAACGATGAGAATGATGATAGCAGTTATGGGAATTTCCATCAACCACAACAATCAGAGAATAATAACAGCAGAAAATTAAAATATTGTACAAGCAAGTCGCTGCCCCTGCAGAAGATTTTTATAAGCAATTTCTATATTTTTCAAGCAGTTGCAGGACCTGTAGAGTTTAGATAATTTTATAGTGGAATGTGGCAGTCCTTCCAGAGCAAATGAATGGTGCCAGTTATTCAAATCCCACCATTTGCAAATCGCTTGACCTCTGAATTCTTTGTCGCTTGCTTGAATCTGTTTCTTCCTTTGACCTTTGATTTTGATTCTTTTCTTTTTTTTTTCTTGAAAGAAAAGCATGAACACATGTGAAAAATCAACGGTAAAACAAAGGCAAGGCGAACCAAGAAAATGAACTAAACTCACGGCACTAGACTCAAAAAATACACCAACTAAATACACTCTTGCCGCAATAACCACAAATTACCACATAAGTTACCAATATAAATCGTTAGCTTCCTAGGAAAGTAAATCCCAAAAGAAAACTGAGAACAGATCCTGCCAAAAATAAGGTCACAAACAAATCACCCTCAAAATCTATAATTCCTCGGAGAATACAGAAGAAAAATCAAATGAAAAGGATAACGCTCCTTTTATTATTCTAAGCAAACCAAGTTCTAATCCCAAAGATAAACTCAGGAAGCTCATGTCCAAATAATTTAGCCTGTAAATTCCCCTTTCACTAAATAAATAACCCACACAACCAAACAAATAATTCAAATGAGAACAGTAATATACGTTCCTTTTTATTTTCGGTAGCAAATCAAGGAGAGGATGGAAAGAAAAAAAAAATCTGACAAATTTCAAAATTCCTAAGCAACTCGCGTCCTTGTGTTTCTTTTTTTCAAAGCAGATCTTACCCAAAACTTGGAAACAAATCGAATTAAATAGGGTGCACCCTGTTTTTCAACTGAGAGTAAAATACGCCCTGTCATCTGGTAAAAAAAAGAATCCGAATACCCTAAAAAAAAAACAAAGAATCGCCGCCTTCCTTGTTTTAGGAAGAAAATCCCAAATTTATCCCTTCGGTGCAGATTGGATGGTCTTCGAATCGAATTTGCTATTACTGTTCAAATCAGGTTTCGCTTTCTTTTTTTTCTTATTTTTTTTAAAGATTCAAATTGGGGGCCTTGATTTCGAAATCGAATTCAGATCTGGGTGATCGAATTGGTCTTTGAACTGTAGGCCTCGACCGTGAGGCTTGGGTGTATGCTGCTGTACGTGATCTTGTACGCTGTGGATTGAGAGTGTAGGATTTTGGGGTATTTCGAATTAGGGACTATGAGGGATGATGTTTGAGAAGGAACGTGGATGCGGAGGACATGAATTTGTAAGGGATTGTGGCGATGTGTTTTGTGAAGGCTGATGGTTTGAAATCGTTTTGGAGTTTGTGATGGATGTGGTATGAACTGGCATGGTGAGGCTGAAGAAGATTGGCCAGAGGGTTTTGTGTCGATGAGAGGAAGGGTGATTGGGGACTGTTTGTGGATAGGTAGCAGGGTGGTGTGTTTTGAAAGAACGATTATTGTTATATGGGTATGATGTTGAAAACTCAGTAGTTTGGTATAGGAATGGTGATAGATGGCTGTCTATTGTGTATCTGTGATAACTTATGGTGATGATGGTTTGTGGAAGATGTGAATTGGTGATTATGGTCTAGGAAGGCAGGAAGATGGAAAGATATCCTTTATAAGATCGTTGTTGCAATTGTAAAGGAAAAAAAATGGAAAGAAATTAAGGGAATAGAAAAAGTGGGAAGAAATAAAATGGCAAAGCAGAGAATGGAAAGATTCGAGAAAGAGAATTTGTATATAATTTTTTTTAAAGGAAGGCAAAAATCTATGTATTGGAAAGAGGATTGAGTGTAAAGGAAAGAAACTGAATTAAAAAAATGGCAAGTTATTATTATTATTATTAATTTATTTTTTTGGATAGGAATTGTAAACAAAAAAGAAATAAATAAGGGGAAAGAAACAAAACCAATGAAATTTAGCAAAAAAAAATTCTTGTCTTAGAGATTTCAATATCAATAGTTTAATACCAAATCGTCTAATCAAGATTATTTTTTTCCCTATATATACAAGAAAACAAAAGGAAAAAAAAGAAATAAATACTAATACGAATCAGAAATTAAATAAATAATAAATTTAATAGTTGCCTCCCCAGCAATGACGCCAAAAACTTGTTCGTCGCTTTCCTATGAACTAGAAAAGCGCGAATTATGTAATAATTACTGCAAGTGCACAGATTGTGTAGTATGCAGGTCGAATCACAGGGAGGTAAATTAAATTAAATTATTTATATAATTTCTTAGGCGAGTTAGACAAATCTTCGAGGTTGGTTTTGAAAGAAAACGAAATTGAAACTGCAATTAAACTATTATTGAATTGAATCAAATCTGAATATAATCAAATATGTATTCAATCCAATTGACCTAATGAAGCAGTAAAAAGAACAAAAATTGAAATTGCAGAAATTAAAATAACAAATAGGAAATAAAATTAGGATTACCAATGAATCTAATCAGCCGATCAGTCACTAATGAAAATAAGTGCAAAATACAAATAGTGTTGTACCAAACCTAATTGTGTAGACAACCCCAGTTGCTAAGAATATAAAAATACCGAAAAGAGAAAAAGAAGAAGACTTTATTAATTCTGGAATGATTTTTACAATGAGAATATAAGGGTATTTATAGAATAGATAACCAACCCTAACCCTAACCCTAACCCTAATACAACGACAAATGGGCCTTAGGGAAATCACAAAAGAGTTTACAATGAGAATTACAAATGGGCCTTAGTGAAATATAGTAAATTTGGGCCTTTCCTCTTTTCCTCTTGCTTCCTTGACAATTCTTCATTGATTCGTGATATGCATAGCCCTTCTTCCAATTATTTTCTTGTCCAAAAAGCAATTTGATGTAAGATCTGCATTTGCAGGTCTTCAAATATATATCCACAGCAAATTGAACTTTATTTTCCATTTTTCTGACTGTAAGTGGCTTAATTGGTATATCTGTAAAAGTGAAAAAACAATACCCTAGTAATATTTATTTATATACAAAAGATAAAATATAAGAGCATAAAATAAACACATTTCTATGCTAATCAGTTATTGCCTTTGATCTTGGATCTTAGAATTCGACGAAACCAGTTCCAACGTATGGTTGATTGGATGTCTTGAATGCTATTTGTTTGTTAATTAGCTGATGTTAATTATATTTACGTCGTTTGAATGCACTGGGTTAAATTTATATTCCATATGTTATTATAAAATGATATGAACTGTGATGCAGTGAAGAACAGGTTGGAGGAATCCAACCTGATTCCTCAAATATTGTATATGTTGTTTTCTTTCAGAATATTTATATATAAACAGATTGAATCCTAGTGACATTAAAACTTGTTTGGATGTTGAAAGTTGAATTGAAATTCAACGTTGATGTGATTTGTCGTCAGGCGAAGTGACGAAATTAAGTTATAAAATTAATTTTTATAACCGAGAGAAAGTTACAAATTATATTTAAGTATAAAAGTAGAAGATTTTCGATGTTTATAAATTTGTTTTTAAAAAAGTATTTAAAATAACTATATAATAGGAATTCTACGTTTAATGAGTTTTATAGGCGAATAAAGCAGTAATTAACCTACAAGTTAGATATTTGGGATAATTATTTTTAGAGAAAATAATTAAGAAATATTTTTAGATTAATTATATTAATCTAGTGGGAAGAAGTAATGGAAGAACTACATATAATCTCTGGTTAGCTCCCATAGATACGATGTGACTTTGTCGTGATTGGAATCTACAGATTGGAAGGACTTCTCGCTACTGATCCATGGGGGTGATTCCTATACAGGATGTGGTAGGAAGGTACCTTCGGTTCATTTTGTTTCTGGATGACTTATATGAACGAATGTCTGTCAGAGTATTTCCTAAGGGTCACGTACGTTGATTTTTACAAATATACCTAGTTAGATGGCAGAGAAGGAAACTTCTCTTAGCTTAACACCTAGAGTATACATGTGGATATCAATTGGTGATTTGACGGATCAGATGATGTGCCATTCAAAGTAAATATTGATATATTCTCTAAAAGGTAAATTGTAACGACCCGGATTTTTGGCCGATTAATTATAAATATTTAATATTTTTCTAAATGTTGAGTTGATAATATAAATTGGATTTTAAATTGAGTTTGTTGATTTAATAATTGAATATGATTTATTTTCGATTATATCGAATTATCGTAACACAAAAATGACTAATAATTAAATTTGAACTTAAAACTAAATCCAAATGATTTAGACGATGAATGTAAATTCTATTTGAATATAAATGATGATAATAATAATTTATTATCGAAGAGTTGACTGTTTTGAATTTAAAATTTTAATCATTGTTTAAATTGATATCTTCTCCATACGATCGAATGAGGCTTCGAAACCTGTTTCAGTGTGTTTAGAATAGTGGTATAACCTTCAGAATGTCGGTTGTTGCGCTCAAATAAGGGTTCGAAATTACGTGATAATTTAAATTAAATAAATCTACATCGGTTCAGATTAATTTAACGTCAACATATATTATTTCCTTCTATCCTAAGTAATGAAGTACACAAGTAAACCTAGCTAGTATAAATGCAGATCTACCGCTGTCTTTTTCTTTCCTTTCACGTACGTTTTGCTCGCTCCCTTCACTATGAAGTTAAACACTGATTTAATGTCCATCGTACGTCATGTTTCCTTCATTCGCTTATATATATGCAACACCCCGTTTTACTCTTTCATTTTGATCTTCTGCCAAAAATTAAATAAAAACCTTCAAAATCAAAGATAAGAATATCCTATCTTTTACTTTCGAGCTCTTCTTTCTTTCAGCTCACTAATAACAAGTCGAAATCCTGATGAAACCAAAAATCATTTAATTCTTCGTGCTTCATTTTCTACAAGCTGATATCCCATATTAATTTCAGTGAGCTCAAATATCTTCTCCATCACATAAAAATTCAATAGAGCGCATGGAAAAAATATGGGTTCATGAAATTGAGGTTTTGATTCATGAAACCGAGGTGAGACTTGGGTTCTAGAATTCGTTTTACACTAGTTTGCAAATATTGATGGATTTAAGCCAAATTTCAGTTCGCATTTTGCCTTGGTAGCTGCAAGTTTGGGTTGATGGACGGACTGTGAACAAGAGCTCCGAGTTGGGGAAGAGGAGGACTAGAGGATGAAGAATTGGGAAAGAATTCCAGTGATGGTCTCGAATCGTCGAATCACTCAGTTTGGAGGACGAACAGATCGAAGAAGGGAAGAAAATGCTGCTGTATTAAGCACAGTTTGAATATGTGACTTGGGGAAGAAACAATTAGAGGATGATTTGCTGAAGTGTTTGGCATTGTTTGTGGTGTAGGTTGGTGATTGTGGGCGGAGGATAATCAATGATAGGTCGCGGCGTGGTGAGGAGTATGCAAGCGGGTTTACTGTGTCGAAATGGATAAATGGTTGGACCTAGTGGAGCTACAAGCGAATTCTTGTTCATTCAAAGTAGGAAAAGAAAATTTAGAAGTGGATTAGTAAGGCGATTATTTTAATTTAGTAAGTAAAATTTTAATTATATTCAAATTGCCTGGTTACTTATAAAATTCGTATCATGTGAT
This sequence comes from Allium sativum, assembly GCA_030737875.1. NCBI lineage: Eukaryota > Viridiplantae > Streptophyta > Magnoliopsida > Asparagales > Amaryllidaceae > Allium > Allium sativum. The sequence goes on along the minus strand of CM060918.1, from coordinate 125,537,347 downwards.
ATAAGGTCTACAAAAAATCACAAAAAATAAGTTGAGTTGATTCATAATGGTGAAATACATATTCTGAAAGTGGTTTGGGAATTTGCGGAGTTAGCTGGGAATTTAGAAAATTCAAACTCTGGATATTCGGCAATTAAAAATCAAGGTGAGTAAACTCACTCTCTAGATTCGTTTATAATTTTATTATAAACGAATTTTCAGTTTAAATAATTTTTATATGTTGTTTCTTGGTTGTTTGGATGCATTGAAATATTATTGCGGCTATTATATATATATATATATTAGTTATATTAGTTATATTTAGGCTTAGTGGTTGTGGCTATTATATATATATGTATTGGATATTTCCCGCAGTATTATTAGCGGATGCCCGCAGTACCATTAGCAGATGACCCTATGCACCCCCATTATATATATACATACATACATATATATATATATATAACTATATATATATATAGTGGATGACCTTCTATACCGCGATATCCTGCTTTGAAACAGGATGGGTATTATATATGTTGGCTAATATCTGTGGATGCAGGAAAACAAGTTGGAAGGATCCAACTAGATTCCTCAAATTTTATTATTGTTTGTTTTCATATATATATATATATATATATCATTATATATGATGTGTTAGAAACCTGTGATTGATAATTGGGTGTTTCGAATGTTTGAATATCACTGACCCTAAATACTGATATATAAAAATATCGTGAAAAGGGAATTTTGAGATTTAAAGAGAAACTATATTTTTCTAAAATATAATTTGAATTTCGAATGGGCTAGGAAATATAAACTTGTTTTGAATAATAAAAACAAGTAATGAATTTATAAACGATGTTTATAAATGAAAAGGAATAATTATCATTAGATAATATGGGAATTTAAATTCAAATTGGAATTTGGAAAGAGGAATTGATGATCGTTTCAAAAGAGAACGATGTAATTATTTTGATGTTCGAAATGTAAATATAACAGGAATAAGTCGATATGGATAAATGATTTGAATTCGACTATGTCGATACTATAAAAATAAATTAGTTTAGAAAGGATATTGGAATTATATTAAATATAAATTAAGATTTAGAAGTAAATATAAAATAGATCCTATGTTTATGTATATTAGTTGTAATAATAAAATATTTCAGAATAGGTTTTGGGTTACAAATAAATGTTGGAAAGGGAAGCTTGTGTTAATTTATAAAATAATAAAATTAATTTGTAAACGATGTTTATAAAAATAGTGAAGTAAATTATCATTGAATAATTTGGAATTATAAATTCAAGTATGAATTTAAAAAGGGAACTAGAAACCGTTTCGAAAAGGGAACAATAGATTTTATTCCGGAATTCGGATATAAACTAAATTGAAATAAGTTTAAAGAATTTATAATTGAAATTCGATTTATATCGAATTTTATAAAATAATTTATTTCCAAGGGGATTGGAATTTAATATAGAAGATTGAGTAATAAATAAATTTATAACAAATTTATGAAATAATCAACGATTAGGGATAATCGAGAATATTAAGTTGGATTTAGTAAACTGGATGAATTTATATTAAAATATATAAGAAAGGAATTGGAATTGATTTAATAAATGATGTTTTAATGTTTATATTTAAATATAGTCAAAATGAGCTCGTCGCAGCACGGTAGTTTGTAATTTGACGTTTCGAACTTCAATTGAATATACAAAACTCAATTTAAGTCGGAGTTCTTTGAAACAAGAATCTTCAGGTACGATTGGATAATAGTTTTCTAATGAAAGAGGAAAATATGGATTTTGTCATATAGATTTTGAGTTATGCCAAAATCAAATTCCAAAAAAACAGCGCTATAATCGTTTAAAAACCATAATGGTTTAATTAATAAAATAAAAGGATTTGTAAGCGAATAAAACTTAGATTTTCATTAGAAAAATCCAGATTTGAGTTATAAACTAATTATGAACTCAGGTAGAGTAAGTGAATTGATTTATGAAACGAAAATCATACTTTTGGTTATTAAATATAATTTACTAAGTATAAAAATGATTGGTTAATCGAGTTTAAGTTTGGATAAGAGAATGGGAATTGTGAATTCGTATTCAAAATCGAATATGAAACTTGAGTTGGAAATGGAATTTGATTGGTTTATAAGAAAATTAAATATATATGTATGAACGTGATATGTTCAAATAAAAATTGAAATATGCAAAAGAGCTAATTAGAGAATAGATTAGTGAATTTAGTTAAAATCACCGGATTGAGTTGGAATAAATTGGGAATGGTTAGGTATATGTTAACCAGGTTTGGAATGAAGAGAATGAAGATTATATTTTGAGGGCTCCAAAAAAAGATACAAATTTAAATTCCATATGAGATTTTATGAGCCTATTGGGCAAGCCGCTTGGCTTTTTGATTTTCTTTTTGAATGCAAAGGGCCTAGAGGGGCGAGTTGTACTTGTACTGATTGAGCCCTACAAAGGAGACGCTGGCGAAATTTTCTGAAAATTTAAGGAGTTAGAATATTTCTAAGAAAATTTGATAACTAGAATCAATATATCAATATATATAGAATTCGTTAAGGAAATGAACCTAAAATAGAATATTATAAAAAAAATGGAAATCTATAAATTTAAATCCGATAAGAATAGAAAGAGAAACACATATTGTTTAAAAAAAATGGATAATTAGTTTTATATGTGTTGATTATTCGAGATAAGCAGTATTGTCCATTTTGAAGTTAAGAATATTATTCAGTCAAGGTCTGAGAGGTAGTTATACCCCAACTTGATTGATTTCATTATTAACTGATAAATAGAAAGATTCAGTCTCGAAGATCAATGTTTAAATAAGATTTAGTTGAATGCAATATTTTGGGTTGTTGTAACGATGTTTTACACAACATTTGTTTTAACCCAAGTAAGTGGAATTTTGAAAATATAATAATAAATATTTCCTAAGTATAGAAATAAATGAATTCGGGATAGATGATAAGTAATTGGAATGTTTTCCAACTATAAAAAGAAGATATTTTCTAAGTATAGAAAATAAAGGAAGGTGATATATGAAAATGTTTGCCAAATAACGTAAGAGGCCAAGATGATTGTTGAAAATATTGGGTTAACAAATATTGATAAGGAACCCATTTGTTTAGTCTTTAGTCCAAGGTAACCATAAATTCTTCTAATTAAGAACATTGCTCCTCGATCTAAATTAGTCTAATTTAACTTCACGCTCCGCATGATTGATTCTTCAATCAATACAATATTTCTTGGGCGAAATAGAGGATATCTCGATCTGAGGAGAAAATGGAGAAATTCCATACGACCCAATATGTTTGACAAGTCACACTATACGTCAACCCAAGCCGCATCTTCCTCTCCAGGACTCCGAAAAGGTACTTTTGGAACACCAATGGGCATTAAATTAAAGAAAAAAATTAAGTATTATACTTCACTTTAAGAATGATTTTATTGTCTTCTTCGAGAAATAGAGAAGTGGTTTAATTAATGAAATATTAATTAAGGGGCTTGTGATTGTTTGATGCTTTAGATGACTGTTTGTTTTTCTTCGATAGTTAAATAACCGACTATTGAAGTAATGACCAATATCGTTATAAATATGGAGAGACCGAATGGATTATTATCCAAGAACCACTCCGTAGTAGCGTTGTGAATCAGATTATATGAAGATAATCGAAGACGAAGTAATGTGCAAGGTCTTTTTCTGTTAACCCTTGGTAGAAATTACCTAAAGTGGATGAATGGAAATTTTGCTTTCGGTTTTGTTCAGTCCCAGAATGAACTTGTACGGACGAATGTCTGATAGAGTATTTCCAATGATTGCATATGTTGGTCTATACAAATATACTATAGTGGCAGAGAATTTATTCTCTTAGCATAATATCCAGAATATATATTTGTATAGATCAATTAATTATTAACGAATTTGACAATGTGGGTTTCAAAATGATTGTGCTATCAATGTAAGGTAAGTAATCGTAGCCTCGGGCCTCAACAACCGGGAAATGGAAAAAATCTGCCAGGTAGCATGGCTAAGTGGGTAGCTCCCAATTAGAGTGTATTATCACCTATCTAGACAAAATTTCATTTTCTTCTTTAATCTATCGATGTTGTCCCTTTCAGAAACGATTTCTAATCCCAACCGTTGGTGATATACATCGATACACTCAAGCGAAATGAGTGGTCGGTTATGTGTGGCGGGTTGCAAGATGTTCTTGTTGAACATAGTGTATTCCCCTCTAGAGATGCACTATCGAAAGTTGGTTCCATACCTTGTCATAGTTGTAAATCCATTACCCAATAATTGCTTGCGGTTTTGATTGTATATTATGTACGTGGAGCGTGAGATGCAAGTGTTCCGCTAGATTGTTACTTGTTTGATTTAGACACTATTTTGATATCAGAATAGTATTGATTTTAGAGATATGTTTTGGGTTATCATAAGGTAAAAGCCATTCGTGTTTATGTATGGATTGGTCATATGATTATCTTTTTTTTTAAGTATTTTTAAAAGTTAAACCAAGTGGTTGAGTTTACTCACACCAGTCCCATGACTGACTCAGAGTTTATTTTGTTTTACCCTAAACTCTTGGGTGCCCAAATTTGTACGGGAAGTCAAGTAGTTCAGGTGTTTACAGATATACTTGGAGGAGCTTGGAGCAGGAGGCTTCAGCATTATATAGTTATTTTTATTTCTGACATGTTGTAATTGTTGTACTCTGATGATGGTATGTGTGTACCGTTAAATTTTGTATTCCAAAAGTTGTTTTATATATTTTATTTTATTCCGCTACAATATGATATTTTGCATTGTTATTTCTGTTCTTCTATCTTTTTCTTCTTTAACCCATAATGATTCGTATTTCTGTGCAATTTGGGTTGGACGTATGGTGTATTTAGTCAACTCAGATAGTACGAAAATTTGGGCCATTACAGTTGGTATCAGAGCTTAGGTTGAGCGAATAACTAGGCTTTGGTGGGGATTACTCATTAGAGATAGGGTCAATAGTACCCTAGAATGAGTTGAGTGCATATATACGAGAGCATGTATTTGTAAATTGATACAAAGATTATTTTATATTATGTTAGTTTGTCTGTTGAGCGTATTATTATTTCGGATTGAATCGTGGGACACCACGAAGTCGATAGGAATTTATAAACACTTGAACAGAGAAATTTGACACAATATTGTTGAAGTGGGTAAATGAAATAATTTTACCCAAAATTCTATTTTGATAGAAAAGGAACAATTTTCAGAAATTATTACAATATATGGATGTGTTGGTTGGTATCATTATAATCAAATGAGATTATAAATTTGGAACGGTTATATATATAACCAAAAATTATTTGTATATGAATTAAATATACAGATAAGATGAACTGGAATTAGATTATAACCAGAATTTGGAATTTATAGCCTGGGAGATTGGAAAAATATTTTTTGAAGTATATTAAAATAATATACCTTTGGTTTGAAAGGAATTTTGGATGAAAATCGTTTGAATGGATTTTGAAAGTGATAAAGCATTGAACTCACTTCAGTCACTAGAAAATAATTCTTATGATGACTGTAGCATCATCAGTGTTCATTTTTGAGTTTCTAAGTGACAAATTACTACCTTAGAAATGTTTCTGATGGAAATTTGTTTGAAAGAAAATATGTTGGTTCAAAAATTCAAATGTTTAGAATTTGAGATGGTTATAAATATTTGTATACATTTATGATTTATGTGGTTTCTAAAGGATTTGAAATAGAAACCTGGGAATTTGAATTCTCGAATTTAAATTTTGACTTAAGAAGGTTAAATGGATCGAAGTCAATAAATTGATTGGAATTCATTTTAATGAAATTGAATATGAATGGAATATGAATTAGATGTGGATATATGGTTGTAAATTTTTTATATTAAATGGATATGAATATATATGGTGTATTTAGTCAACTCAGATAGTGTGCAATATGAATGAAAGCTAAAAGTTTTGTTGGAATTAAATTTTTAGAAATATTAAATGTTGAGTTTCAACATAAGTGGATTTTGAAAAGAAATGGGTTGTAGCATTTTTACTACCTTAGTAATTTCAGGTAGGAAATTATTTTAAGAGGGGAAGAATGTAACAACCCGAATTTTTAATCGATTAATTATAACTATTTAATATTGTTTTAAATGTTGAGTTGGTAATATAAACGGATCTTATATTGAGTTTATTGATTTAATAATCGAATGTGATTTAATTTCAAGTATATCGAATTATCATAATAAGAAAACGACTAATAATTGAATTTGAACTTAAAACTGAATCGAAATGAATCAGATGATCAATGTAAATTTTATTTGAATATAAATGATAATAATTTATTATCGAAGAGTTGATTGTTTTGAATTTAAATTTTTTAATAGTTGTTTAAATTGATATCCTTTCCATACGATCGAATGAGCCTTCGAAACCTATTACAGTGTGTTTAAAATGGTGGTATTACCCTAAGAATGCCGGTTGTTGCACCCAAATAGGGGTTCAAAATTGCGTGATAATTTAAATTAAATAAATCCACATTGGTTCAGATTAATTTAAGGTCAATGTATATTATTTCCTTCTACTGTAAGTACTGAAGTACACAATTTACCCCAGCTAGTATAAAAGCAAGCCTACCACTGTCTTCTTCTTTCCTTTTATGTATGTTTTGCTCCCTCCCTTCACTATGAAGTAAAACACTGATTTAATGGCCATCGAACGTCATGTTTCCTCCATTCGCTTATATATACGTGACGTCCCTTTATACTCTTTCATTTCGATCTTCTGCCAAAAATTAAATAAAAAGCTTCAAAATCAAAGATAAGAATGGCCTATCTTTTACTTTCGAGCTCTTCTTGCTTTCTTCTCACCAATAACAAATCGAATCTTAATGAAATCAAAAATCATTTGATTCTTTTTGCTTCGTTTCCCACAAGCTGTTACCCCATGTTAATTTCAGTGAGCTCGAATATCTTCTCCGTTGCATAAAATTCAACATAGCACACGGAAAAAAATGGGTTCGTGAAATTGAGGTTTTGATTCGTGAAACCAAGGTGAGATTTGGGTTCTGGAAATCGTGTTACACTACTTTGAAAATCTTGGTTGATTTAAGCCAAATATCAGTTCACGTTTTGCCTTGGTAGCCGCGGGTTTGGGCTGATGGACGGACTGTGAATGAGAGCCGCGAGTTAGGGAAGAGGGGGACTGGAGGATAAAGAATTATAAAAGGATTCCGGTAATGGTCTTGGTTCGTCAACCACTCAGTTTTGAGGAGGAATGGATCAAGAAGGGAGGAAAATGGTGTTGTGTTAAGCATAGTTCGAATATTTGACTTGGAGAAGAAACAAATAGAGGACGATTTGCTGAAGTATTTAACATTGTTTGCGGTGTAGGTTGGTGATTGTGGAGGGAGGATAATCAATGGTGAGGAGTATGCAGGCAGGTTTACTGTGTCGAAATGGAGAAATGGTTGGATCTAATGGAGCTACAAGCGAATTCTTGTTCGTTCAAAGTAGGAAATGAAAGTTTGGAAGTGGATAAGTAAGGTGATTATTTTAATTTAATAAGTAAAATTTTAATTATATTCAAATTGTCTGGTTACTTATAAAATTCATATCATGTGATATAATGTCTAAAAAAATCACAAAATGGGTTGAGTCGATTCATAACGGTGAAATACATATTCTGGAAGTGGTATGGGATTTTTCGAAGTTAGCTGGGAATTTAGAAAATTCAAACTCTGGATACTCGTCAATTAAAAATCAAGGTGAGTAAACTCACTCTCAGGATTCGTTTGTAATTTTACTATAATGAATTTTTATTTTAAATAATTTTTATATTCTGTTAGTTGGTTGTTTGTATGCATTGAAATATTATTGTGGCTATTATATATATATATGTATATATATATTAGTTGTATTTAGGCTTGATAGTTGTGGCTATTATAAATATATAGGTATGTATGTATTGGATATTCCCACAGTACTATTAGCGGATGACCCTATGCACCCCACAATATATATAGTGGATTACCTTCTATACCGTGATATCCTGCCATGAAGCAGGATGGGTATTATTTATGTTGGCTAACATCTGTGGATGCAGGAAAACAGGTTGGAGGGATCCAACAGGATTCCTCAAATTTTATTATTGTTTGTTTTCATATAAATTATTATATATGAGGTAATGGCCTGGGAAATTTTCGACTTCGGTAATCGACATACAACACCATGTCGACTATCCGAGAATCGAAAATACCGGAACGTCAATAGAAAGAAGTTAGAGGGTGAGAATAAATAAGATAGAAAATTAGAATAGAAGAAGAAGAACACAAGTACAACAACATCAGAGTAACATGAATCTCACAGCGGAACGAATAAAATATATTATATCACATAACTTTGGAATAAAACAGTATCGGTATACAATACTAATATCAGGGTACGACGCATACAACACAACGGAAATAACAATAGCTATATAATCCTGAAGCCTCCTGCTCCAGATCTCCAAGTATCTGTAAAATCCCGACAATTTGACTGCCCATACAAAATTAGGCACCCAAGAATTTAGGGAAAACAAAACAAAATAAAATCTGGGTCAGTCATGTGACTGGTGTGAGTAAACTCCAACCATTTGTTTAGTTTTTAAAATTCTTTTAAAAGAAAGAATAATCGTAAGACTGACCCACACATAAACACATATGGTTTTTACCTTACGATAACCTAAAACATTCGTTTATAATCCATAATCTTATGATATTATAATAATGTCTAAATCAAATAAATAGCAATCTAGTAGATCGCTTTCATCTCGTACTCTACATACATAATATACAATTAAAAATCACGGGCTCTTATTGGATAATGAATTCCCAACTATGACAAGGTATGGAACCACCTTCCGATCAGTGTATTCTATAAGTGATACACTGGAGTTTAACAAGAACATCTTGTAACTCAGCCACACATAACCGACCATTCATTTCCCTTGAATGTTCCGAATATATTGTCACCTTACGGTTGGTATACCAATATAACCATTCCCGGGAGACACAGAATTGAAAGAAGTAACAAATATGAATATTCTCTAGATGGTGACAATATACCCTAATTAGGTGTGGCCCACCTAGCCATGCTGTCTGCCCGATTTTTGTTACTTCTCGGTTGATGAGGCTTGAGGTCATAACGTATCATTATACAGATCACATCTTTATTTCCTTTGAATGTCACATCGTCATACCCGCCAAATCACAAATTGATTTCTCCAAAAATACCACAGATATACAGCTAAGAGAAACGAATTCCCCGCCACCAAACGTAAATACGTTTGAAAAGATCAACTTACGTGATCTATTAAATATACTTTGTCAGACATTCTTCCATACAGGTTGTCCTGGGACTGGACAAACCGAAGGCACTATTCTGTAAACCCATCTTAGGCAATTTCTACCTAGGATTGCCCGAACAGCCCTTGCATAAACTCCGTCTTCAATTATTATCATCATATTTGATTCGCAACGCTAATGCCCATACGGAGTGGATTTCAGATAATAAATCTGATCCCGGTCTTTCCATATTGACAACGGAAATGGTCAAAAACTCTGATAGTCGGTTATTTAACTATCAAAGGAAAACATGTGTACAAACAATGGTCTATTTCAAAATGGAAATCTTACCGAGAAAATCATTAATTAACACTGATTCCCTTAATTTAATTTGTCATTCAATTAACCATTTCCCTATTCCCGTTTCAATATATTTGTAAATTCTTATTTTATAAATTTAGAAAATATACGTTATTAATCATTGGAAAACATTTCCTTATTTACTCTCATTTCTAATTTTTTAATATTAGAAAACATTTATGATTCTTATTTGGAAAACATTTCCAAAACTCCTTCATTGGATTTAAATAGATGTTTAAATAAAACATTGTTATGCCAACACAAACCATTACACTCATTAACCAAATTCACTTAACCAGCCTTCATTATCGAACCTTAACCATTCCTTAGTTAAAAATTAAGTCAATCAAGTTGGAGTATAACTACCTTTCTGGCCTTAACTGAACAACATTTCTAACCTCGAAATAGACAAAGTTCACCTTTTATATCTTTAACAAACTTCCATACGTAACTCTCGGATTCTATTTACGAATCCATTCTTTTACAGAAATCATTTGATTATAACAATATTGTTATAATCCCATGCTTCTAAAATATAATAACTTAAATACAATTTTATTTATTAATTTGGATAAATAAATAAACAACTAATTTATTAATAAGTAAATAAATCTTGATTAAAAACGGAAAGTGACTAGTACTTTCCCGAATTCGATAAAATCGAATTTCAACGTATAATTCCCTCTCGGATAATCTCTATTCGATAAATCTCTTTCGAATAAATTCTATTTGATAACTCTTTTATTTGAATAAACTATATTTGATAATCTCTCTTTCGAATAAACTATATTCGATAATCTTTCTTCGAATAACTATATTCGATAACTCTTTTCTTCGAATAAACTATATTCGATAATCTCTCTTTCGAATAAACTATATTTGATAATCTCTATTCGAATAACTAATATTATCCTAACTCTAATTCGATTAACTATATTTGATTAACTCAATTCGATTAACTCTTACTCGAATAACTAATATTCGATTAACTCTATTCGAATAACTAATATTCAATTAACTCTAATTCGATTAATAAATTCGAATAACTAATATTCGATTTAACTCTATTCGAATAACTAATATTCGATTTAACTCTATTCGAATAACTAATATTCGATTAACTCTAATCCGATTAAATCTATTCGAATAACTAATATTCGATTTAACTCTATTCGAATAACTAATGTTCGATTAAGTCTATTTGAATAACTAATATTCGATTTAAATCTATTTCCTATCTCATTAAAATTCCCATTTGAATTCCAATTTCAAAACCCAATTTTCTTATAAATTTTTTAATTTATAAAACATTCATTTTAATCCATTATTCACATCAAATGTGGAAAATATTTCTTTTATATAATCCATTAAGTTTGATTTCGTATTTTAAAATAATATCCCATTTCCAAATTCTATTTATAGAATTATTGATGCGAAATTTCCTTTTTTCTTCTAACACTAAAAGTCTCATTTATAATTCCCATTATAAATGGTAAGTTCAATTTCTATTTAAAATGTTGGTGTTAAAACCAATTTCTACTCCTGTATATAAATTTAGACTTATATATTCAATTTATCCCATGATAAATTATTTTATTTAATTTATAAAAACATTACTTATAAATTAATCTTCTCCATTTATCTGTTAAAACAGATTTCTATTTAAAAATATCCTTTAAATCCACCATCTCATAGTTCTTTTATGTCTCTCCAATTTCCTTTTATAATTCCTTTATTTCCGAAATATTCCTTTTATAATTTTGTTTATTTTCCAAATAAAATTTCCTTTTATAATTCATTTTTTTTGAAATATTCCTTTTATAATTCTATTTATTTTCTAAATGAATCCTTTTATAATTTCTTAATTATTTCTGAAATATTCCTTTTATAATTTTATTTATTTTCTAAATAAATATTCCTTTTATAGTTCTATTTATTTCTGGATTATTCCTTTTATAATTCTATTTATTTTCTAAATAAATCCTTTTATAATATCTTATTTATTTTCGAAATATCCCTTTTATAATTTTGTTTATTTTGCTAAATAAGTCCTTTTATAATGTCTTATTTATTTCCGAAATATTCGTTTTATAATTCTATTTATTTTATTTTATAAAAACCTTTGACTCTATAAATATTTTCTTTTATAAAATCCTTTGATTCTATAAATATTTTCTTTTTAGTATACATTTCTTTTATAAAATCCTTTAATTTTATAAATATTTTCTTTTATAGAATCCTTTGATTTTGTAAATATTTTCTTTTATAAAATCCTTTGATTTTATAAATATTTTCTTTTCAATATACACTTTGAAAATTCCCATTTTACATCCCAGTATTACTTATAGTATTTTAGAAATACCAAATCACAGTGCTAGTGTCATCCACACATACAAAATCAATCACAGAAAAAATATCACATCATATATCACAATATATAAAAATAAACAGTAATAATATTTGAGAAATCCAGTTGGATTCCTCCAACCTGTTTCTCTGCATCCACAGATGTTAAACAATATATATAACATCGATTTCATTTCGATATAAAATATTCTGATAAACAGAATCAATATTTGATTAATGATATATATACATATATAGTTATCTATAATTTCAACCACTAAATCAGCAATTCAACCAAACAATCATCACATAACAGTCAATCATCATTTATCACTGCTAGATTATATTTATAAAAATATAAACTGGCAGAGTTAGTGAGTTTTACTTACATTGACGATCATCATTAAATAACTATAACTATCGGTTTATTCAGAAATATAATTTATTTTGCTATAAATTGTAACGAGCTTCAATTCACTCCCAGTCAGTTCCATTGCGTAGCCCCTGTCCATACGATCCCAACGGATCTTGTTTCGCTGAATTTGAATAAAGTATGATAATGTTATTAACATTACAAGTCGTGTACACATTTGATTTAAAATTGATTTCTATTTAAATTAAATATTTGGGCTTTAGCAAATAACTTGGCCCAACTATGCATGTTAAACCGTCCGCTCCCTCCTTTTCCTCTTCTCTAAACACCGCCTGCTTCTTCTGTGTTTACAGCCAATTTCCATGGCCATTTCTTAACTAAACCCACAAACAAATATCACCCTAACCATCTTCTTCCAATCCTTAATCCACTTTTAGAGCTTACACCAGTCGCTCCTCTTTTTCTTCCTCCCGGCGTATCCCAAACACGCACAGCCATTAGCCGGTCTTTTCTCGCTCATATGCCCTTCCTTCTTTCACCCTAAAATCACACTAATTATACCAAAAATTTCGCCATGATCTCCTCTTCCATCCTGTACCTGTTTGGCTCAACTCGAACCTGAATTCCAAATTGCGTTCTTCACAGCTTCGCAAGCCTACAGTAAAACTCATGAACACTTCTACCACCGAAATCAACAAAATATTTCACCTAGGTGATAAAATCCATAATGGAACCAAAGATGTACTTCGTTTCTCAAATCGCTGCACCATTTACATCCAAGATCGAACACTAGGTGTTTTCTATGTAGGAAACAACGAACAGACTAACGTCGAACTGCCCAATACAACTACTAGTTTAAAGAGAATCCTTCCATAAATTCATGTGTATATATATCGGAATTTATAGACTTTGGTTTGAATTTCTTTTGATTTTTAAAAATGGATCTTATTCACGTTGGAAACGAAACTATGGCGGCTTAACTTTTGTTGACTATCATAAGAAATGGATTAGGGTTATGAAAGGTAAAAGGGTATTTATAGAATAGGTTATATATATTTTTTAATTTGATTTTTATATTCCATTTTAGCGAATCGCTATCTATATACACTGTTTAAAAATCCCCATGATCACATACAATATCCAATTTCAATAAAAATGGACATAAAACTACAGTTTGACATTACGGACCCAACGGAACTTGTTTCGTCAAATTTCGAATCCTTTTGCTCACACAACATATTTTTAAAGTCAAATTATTGACAATTTTTCACATTAAAATTCCGAATGACCACATAATGACTCCAAAAATCACAAAAATTGAAATCTAGCAATAATTTAATATTCTAGATCCAAAAAATTAGTTTCTTCGAAAATGGAGTTCGTTTGCAAAAACAACTATTTTTAAAGCTTTAAATAAACCCATTTAAATAATAATATATTTAAAACAATTTAATTAAATATTATTAAATTAATATTATTGTATATATTCACATAGAATATAATACAGCTCCAAAATATTCCTATTTGAATTTATAACTCGACATTTCGAATCCAGATTAGATCGTTATTCAATTTATATTGAAAAATCCATTTATAATATAAAAAAATCGTTATAAATTATAAAGGAATTCCGTAGCGACTTTTTTAAAATTTGATTTGGACATATCTCACAATCTACACAACAAAATCTCGAATTTTCTCTTCTATTCAAAAAATATACTTCACCAGCTCCGCACGTTTCTTGTTTCATAGAAATCCGACTTAAAACGGATCATGTATATTCATTTAAAGTTCGAATCGCCAAATTACGAACTGCCGCGCCATTTCGAGCTCGATTATAATTATAATATAACTATTACGTTCAACCGTCGTTTATTGAATAGATTCGCTATTATAAATCAAATATAAACTTAACCAAATCGCTTATACTATCCAATTCATACGATATTGTCAATTCTACTATTTTCGATTATTTCAAAAATTAAATATATTATATAATTATTAATATTAATTAAATATTCAATTTTATTTAATTAAACAAACACTTAAATCTCAAAATCACTATTTAAATAATTAAATAAATTAATTATTATACCAAAAAAATACGGGACGTTACATTCTTCCCCCTTAAAATAATTTCATCCTTGAAATTGCTAGGGTAGAAAATAAACCCTATTAAGTGAGTTAAAAATTATTTGTTTACTTCTCAACTTCAGTTTCAACAGAACCAATTAATTAATTAAAATACTAATTCCTTCCAAATAACCAAAATTTTCAAAACTCTGAAAATTTTCTAATACCTTAAATTTTAGGAAAATTTCGCTAGCACCTCCTTTGTACAACCCAATTTGTACAACTACAACTCGCCTCTCTAGGCTTTCTCCAACCCAAAAGCAAATCGAACAGCCAAGCGGCTTGCCAATTACGCTCATAAATCACCAAGCTTATATAAAAATAAACTTGTAGCATTTTGTCGGGCATATCTGTTAGACCAAAAAGTGGTTCTAACACCCAAATTGACTAAAATCAGAATAAAATAAGATCAAAAGTAAAATGAAGACACGGAATTTATAGTGGTTCGGCGTTGAATAGCCTACGTCCACTTGTCAATCACTATTCTCGATGATATAGTTGCGATTACAATGAGATATTCACTCAATTTCACTCACAAATCACATACATTCACTCTATTATTTCAAAACAAATGTAGAAAGACGATTTGGATTATCCGGGAGTGCTGGAATTCAGTTTATGAAAGTGGTTGAACTCTCAAACTGCCAAAAAGAAGATCACTTTAATTGTCTCCAGGCAAGGTATTTATAGGTGAAAATTTGGTCAGAACCCGATCCGGATCGGAGCCACGTGTCTTCCATCCCATCGTCCTCGGGTTCGGATGGATTCTAGTGCTGACAGCGCATCAGAGTAGTGGTCATCGTGGGTAGGAACTGGTCATAACCGCTCCGAATAATCAGGCGATCATGGGGGAAAGTGATGTGGAATATGGGTTCGGATCGGAGGAGCGTGCAGAAGGGGTTCGGATCGGGGCATCCGATCCGACCCGAATTAAGCTGAAACTAAGTTCTTATCCATTTCGCTCTGCTCCGTTCCGATCTGGTAGTAGGTGTCCCTCCGATCCGAATAGCAGCGTCTCTTCGATCCAAATCGTAACAGCTCTCCGATCCGACTGGTGATAACTCCTTGATCCGACTAGTAGCAGCTCTCCGATCCGATCCGCTATGACGCTTTCTAAGCTCTTCAACGCTTTACATCTCGACTTTGTGTTGCCCAGTTCACAAAGTGGGCTAATATTTTGCCCCCTCAAAGGATTCTTCTGTTGGAGACGGAGCATGCTTTGATCATCATTGCATATCGCCTTCTAGGTAGTCTTTCCTTTGATTTTTCTTGTGCTTTCATCCTCTTCTTCGAGTTTTAATTTAATTCACATGCTATGCTGAGATATGACACTCTGTTCGGCTCGGATTCCGACCCGAACAGATCCCCTTCTTCTTCTATTTCACATTGGACTAGTGGGCCAAGCTGCGTCACTGGGCTGTCGAGCCGGTCCGAACGGGGATACGAATAGTCACCTCGCTTTTATATAGGTCCAGCCTTCATTTTCGTTTCACTTTCTTTTTATTCTATCGTTTTGCGAGTTCTATTCTGAAACTCCAGCATTCAAAAGAGAAAAACTTTCTACAATTCTCGTGCGAATCTACGACTTATCCATCTTGGTAGGTTTAAATCCCTGATCGACTTCTTGATAACCGGTTTTAATTGAAATCTATGGTCAATTCGACCGATCTGGATGTGGTTTCCACGCTACAGCATCCTCTTCCTTCGTTATTGTCGTTGGTGGCTTCGTTGCTACTTCGAGGCGTTGGGAGAGTGAGTTGTAGTTCGTTCGATCATGACTGGGGCGTTGGAGATGATATTGGGTCTAAAACTAAAGAAGAGGAAGAAGAAGAAGATCACAGGGAGTCGGTTCGGGCGGTGGAGTATGGAAAGTGGAGAAAGGGAAAAAGAAAAGAAGTCCAGAAGGTCGGATCGGGTCGGGGCAAGTAGAGAAAGGGAAAAACAAAAGAAGTCCAGAAGGTCGGATCGGGTCGGAGCAAGTAGTTAAAGAAGGGGGGAATGGAGCTCACCTAACCGGATCGGGTCGGACTGTAAGATAAAGGAGGAGAGGCATGACTACGTGATCCGACCCGAACCGTTAGGGGAATCTACTTTCGAGCCGATCCGATTTTGATTCCTGAGCTTCAATGTTTATCCGAGCCCAAGGCGAGGCTACGCCCCCGATCCAATCCCAGTGAATGCGCCCGAACCAAACCGAAGGGAAGTCCATCTTAAGGCATAAAAACTCGTTTAACTGGCCCAATCAACTCTTGGCATAATCTTCAATTTAATGGACAGTTAGGATAGTGCCTCGCAAACATAACTGGACATCAAGAACTGCCTTGATCCTTATTACTTTGCCAAAATTTTGCGTCGCACTTTCAAATATTAACTTCACACTTTCCGCATACACTGTCTACACTTTAGTTTGCACACATGCACGGGGGGATACGGGCTAATTTACTCTAATTTGTGCTATTGCTTCTTCAATAGTTTTGTGACTATGAGACCCAGACGTTCTTCTAGACTAGCCGAGAAGAAGGAGGCCCCGAAGACATCCAACAAAATTACTCTTGAGGACATATCTTCTCCCTCGGATCCAGAATGGAATGATTAGGGTTCAGACTACGAGGTTGGAAATCGCGAAAGCGACAATGTGTTTTCGGAGGGTGGAGTTTCCCTAGGTTGTGAAGAGGAAGGAGGGATTGGCAATGACCGAGCTCCTGATGAATTTGAATCTGCCGTCATATTGGAATCACCCCAAGACTCTGTTGAATCGACGGTCGACAACGACAGACTTATCCGAATTTGTCTAAAATATGGGATACTAAAAAGGGACACCCTGGTGCCTTCGAGAACTGATCGTCCTCACAATCCTCCAGAAGGGTATATGGCCATTACTCGGTTGATGTGCATGGTCGGTGCTATCCCTCCATTTTCTCCTTTCATCGTCGATTTTCTAAGACAAATGCGGATTGCCCCCATGCAGCTGCACCCTAATTCTTATGCTTACTTGTACACCTTATATGTAGCGTACCATGAGATCTTAGGTGTAGAGCTCACTTTTGATGATGTTCATTTCTTCTATAACTTCAAGCATCAGACTCGAGAGACTCCTTCTTTCTGTTACTTTGAGTCTGTCCCTAAGAGGAAAATAATTCCAGTGCCATTCAGTAGTAAAGCTGGGGAATCCAGGCTGGAATGGTTTTATGTGAAGCGACAGCCAGGATGTGCTAGGAGGTGGATGAAATCAAGTAAAGCACTGGTTTTCTAAATCTCGACTCTATTCATTCAAGCCATCGCCTTAACTCGTTTTTCTTTTTGTTTGCAGTCGATAACCCGAAACAAATATCAGACCAAGTTTTCTTTGACCGGATGCACCAGCTCCTAAATGGCGATCAGTAGTTTTTAACTATTGATGAAGTCCTTAAGGACGAATATCTTCATTTTCATGGGTTGCTATCTGTTACTCGTAGCATTGGTCATGGGACGGCTCCATACGTATATATTCCCCCAGTGGACGTAATCCCCGAAACGGGCGAAAGTTCGAGAGCTCCTACAGTGCCTCTTCAAGCTTCACCCTCTCCTTCTTCTACCCAAGATGGTGAATTGGCTAACATGGCGGAAAAGCATCGTGAAGGGTATACTGTTCCCGAGGATGCCATTTCTCCAGAAAAGTCAACGTCTTCCAAAGAGTCTTCGATCAATGCTTCTGAGGGAGATGTCCCTAGCACTGATGACCCACTGTTTCAGGGTTTGGGGGATCTCCCCTTACCTGAAACCATTTACACTTCAGAGGATTTTAGGAAGAATCCTTTAGTTTTCACCTCTTTCGAAGAGACCACTCCTGCTAAGGCCAAAGAGCCCGCCCGTACTAGCCTAGCTTCGGACTCGGGTTGGTTGGGAGGGAAAACACCACTTAGGACACACTTTACACAATAACATTACAACTCATTGCATCTTTCTCTTTGTGAAAATATTGATTCTGAATTTCATTTGTCTTATTGTGCAGGCACGATGTCCCGATCTTACTATGATATCAGGAAACTCCGCCGCAGCATGTCTAATCCACCCTATGATACTGAGTATGATCGCCGCGACGATCGCAGTTGGGAGGAGAGAAGGCCTTATGAACCCTATCGCTCTCGAACCTCGCATTCTCGCTCTCCTGTCCGGACGGACCCAGAGAGATATAAAGGTTACCAAGGTCGTCGGGAAGAGGACAGGCCGCAACTAAAAGACTCAACCTCTTCTCAAGAAAAGCGCGGCAGGGAGAGAAGTCCGCCAAAAGATACTGAGTCGCGAAGTAAACGCAAGGTCTCTGCTAAACGGCCTAGAACAGATAAAGAGGCTATTGAATCCTCCACGCACAGGGATACTGAGCTGACGATCCCCGCCCCTCCACCACTAGATGCTGAAACTGCAGTTAAGCGGGCATATCTGGAGGAGCAATTTCCCGAACATTACTTCGAAAACTTGACTTTTTTACCTGCTCTTGAGCCTATTTCTTCAAGGTGGGCAGATGAGGCCAAAGCAAAGATAGATGTGGCCGAGAAACAGTATTCTGAAATGTTCAAGTATTCACGCAACCTTTCCATAATTATCCGCACTTTAATCACGAATGCTGACTCGATGCAAAAAACCGCTGAAGACGATGCAAAGGCCTTAAAGAATATAGGAAAAGATTTGGAGGACACACAGGCCCAACTTGCTGTTGCTCAAAGGGACGCTGCTAGCTTCAAAAAACAATTTGAAGATATGCAAAAACGTTACCATGATTTGCTTGAATCTCATACTCAAGAGCGTTCTGAGTTAAAAAAGCAAGCCGAAGATGCTAAGTTAGATGCCGCTAAAATGCGCCTTGCTTACGCTGACCTTGAACGGAAAAATGCCGAGTTAGCAAGGAGGAATGCTGAACTAGAAAAGAAAAATGCTGACTTGGCTTCTAAGCTAATGGAGGCGGAGAACAGAGCTGCCCTGGCGGAGGGTAATGTCGAATGTGCTATCAAATCCGCTGAGGAAGCCCGCAAACAATTGTCAGAGGCTGAGGGAGAGATTCAGGGTTTCGACGAATTAATGATTGAATTCTTTGCGCATATCATCCGTCGCCGTAACATTTCTTGAAGATTATCCATCTACTCTTGTCCAAGTATGGAGTTAGATCGTTGAGTGGGAGAAAGAGGAGCTCAAGGTTGATTCCATTGACGAGGACAAGCTGATGGAGAAATATTTGAGGGATGATGAGCCAGAATGCCTATCTGAAGGGCGCCGCCTCATTGCTGCTGCTATGGACGAAGAAAGGCGGAGGACTAAGCAAAAGAACGTTCCCGAGGCTGGTTCCTCTTCTATTGCCCCCGCAACTTCTGAAGTGGAGGGATATGATCCTGAACACCCGAGGATCCCTCGAACAACTCTTTTATCCCTATTCCCGAAACGGCCTCGGAGACAGTAGTTACTCCAGCCGAGAAGTCTTCGGAAGGTATCTCTACATTTTCACCTCAATTCATCAGAGCTATCTCTACCTTTCGCCACGTGATTGAGCAATCGATGAAAAACCCATTATTTTCTCCTGAGTTGATAACCGTTGCTTCTCACTCTGTAGGTATTGAGCCGTCCGGAAAGACAGATGTGTCCCAGGGAACCGCCTCTGGGGTGGAGCCTACGGAGAAGGCAAAAGGGGGAAAGGACAAGGCTGCTCCCATAGATTTGGGAGAAGGAAGCGAACCGTCTAAGGCTGACACTCCTTGTGATGACGAAATGATAGATGGCTTAAAGGATGATTGCGGCGACGGAGGACATGAGGAAGATCCGGAGGTGGCAATAGTCGGGGAGTCGAAAAGCGCAGATGATGTTACTTTAGCTGCACTGAAAGATGACCAAGATAAACGCTTGCAGTTAAAAGCTGAAGACTTAGACCCTGAAAGCCTCAAGCCCCTCGCAGTTGTGGATGCGGGATCAAGGTTAGTTGTTAAGCTTTCAACTAGATCTATTACAGAGGAACTCGCCAACAAGTCTTCTCTTGATTCCAGTGCTCCGCCCTCCGGGAAGAAGTCAACCGATTCCAGCACCTCAGCTTCAGGAAAGAAAAAATCAAAGCCCATCTTGACGGAGGCCGAAAAAGAGGCGAAGGATGCGGAGAAAGCCGCCAAGAAGTCCAAGCCTCCCTCGAAGTCTAAATAGTGGGCTGTCTTGCGTTACTTTAGCATTTGGTTAACCAATAATTGTTGCTATAAGGGTGGCTCTTGCACCTTCTTTTTGACTGTTTTCCTGTACAAATTCATTCATTTGTAAATAAAAAATAATTCATTTTCTGCAATGCCTGTTAGTCATTAGTTTTGCACTTATGTAAGAAGGCATGTCTTACTATAGTTGTGTAATGAAATTATGGTGGGGAAATATGTGTGTACATATATGCCCCCAGTCAATCTAAAAAAACTATTCAAGACTTAATCAAGTAGTCTGAATGTCCCCGATTTTTCGACGGGAATGCATTCTCTGTACCGTCAATGCCTGTCGTTTTTTCTGGCATTTTTTATACTCTCCTGTCTTATACTCAGGTTAGAGTTCTTACTGAGGCGGTCTCTTGTCTGGGTGCACCTTCACGCCTCAGAGGACGTCGTCTTCCCATCCTTTATACTCTCTCTCAATTCCCGAGAGTTAGAGTTAAGAATGTCGTCTTCCCATTCTTTTATGTCTTATCGCACAAATAGTCGTTGTGCTTTTTCTTGCGTATAAACTGTTCTCAACCTTTCAGGTTTTAAATCATCTTATATTCCATAATCGCAACAGAATAGTAGATGAAGGTATATATATAATGCATGAAAGTAATTGACACACGATATTTTTATAGTGGTTCGGCTAAGTCGTAGCCTACATCCACTTTATAGTTCTTTATTCATATCATCAGACTTTCCTAAGGCAAGTCGTGCCTTTTTACAGAGTTCATAAGAAAAATAGCAAAGAGTACAACATTTCTAATCCAAATATCGCATCAAATGTTGGGCATTCCATGCCTTAGGTACCTCTTCGCCATCTACGGTCGTTAACTTGAAGGTTCCTGTTTCAAGTTTCCGTTAGATGACAAAGGGTCCTTCCCACTTTGGACCGAGGTGAGGAAGGGATGGAAAAACTCTCTTCAGCACCAAATCTCCTGGTTCAAAAATCCTAAGGTGAACTTTTTTGTCGTAATAGCGTGCCATCTGACGTCGATGTCTTGCCGCACGTAAATCTGCTTCGTCCCTTTTTTCTTCGATTTCATCAAGAGACTCGAGTAAGAGTGCCCGATTCGTCATCGGGTCATAATATATCACCCGGTGGGAGGGAACCTCAAGCTCTACTGGAATTACTGCTTCTGAACCAAATGAGAGAGAGAAAGGGGTATGACCAGTAGCTGTCTTAAATGTTGTTCGATATGCCCACAAAGCTAAGGGCAATTCGTCAACCCATTTTGCCTTTGCGCGCTCTAACCGTTTCTTAAGGATGGATTTTATAACTTTGTTTATTGCTTCTACTTGCCCGTTCGACTGCGGATAGGCAACCGCAGTGTACCGTTTGTCGATCTTATATTTCTGGCAGAAATTTCTGAATTCAGCACCATCGAACTGGGTTCCGTTATCAGTTATAATGGTCCTTGGGATCTCGAATCGGCATATAATATTTCTCACCACAAAACTTATCACCTTTCTCGCCGTGATCTTGGTTAGGGGCTCAGCTTCCACCCATTTCGTAAAATAGTCCACATCAACTATTGCATATTTCGCTCCTCCTTTAACAATTGGTAGAACTCCGATGATATCAATTCCTCACGTGGCAAAAGGCCAAGGACTCACCATCGATTTGAGTTGGGTCGACGGTGCTCTGGGGATTTTGGCGAATCTCTGGCACTTATCGCAGCATCGTGAATAATCAGCCGCATCTTTATTAATTGTGGGCCAGAAGTATCCATACCGCAATATCTTTTTCGCTAAAGTCTGACCTCCTGTATGATCTCCACACTCACCTTCATGTACTTCTCTTAGTACACGTTTGATGTCGTTGTGTGCTATACATCGTAACAGGGGCATAGAAAATCCTTGTCTATAAAGAGTATCATCTTGAAGGACGTATCTGGTAGCCTTGCGAACTATAGCCCGTCTCTCACTCTTCTTTGATGGGAGTATTCCATTCTTAAGGAATTTCTTAATTGGAGTCATCCACGACTCCTTCTCTGGTTCTGCTTCGAAAGCGAACTCAATTTCCATCGACTCAAAGCTTGGCGATTCCAACATTTCAATTGGAATTATTTCAGTTTCTTCCGGGTTGTCGGAACTAGCTAGCTTTGCCAGCCTGTCTGCCTTCTGGTTTTCGGCTCTTGGGATGTGCGTTATGTTGTACCGTTCCAGGTTGCTCAACAGCTTTTCCACTTTCCCGAGGTAGGCGATAAGTCGAGGTCCCCGAGCCACAAACTCCTTTCGCACTTGGCAAACAACGATTTTGGAGTCGCAGAATATGTCCAATGTTTTTATTCCGAGGTCTTTAGCAAGCTTTAGCCCGGCAATCAGGGCTTCATATTCAGTGTCATTATTAGTCGCTGAAAATTCTAATCGTAGAGCATAATACAACGACCGTCCCTCAGGAGTGACTAAGACGATTCCAGCTCCGGACCTTTGGTCGTTCTTGGATCCGTCTATGTACTGCTTCCATGGATCTAATTTTAGCTCATCTTCGGACTTGACCATTCTGTCATTGATTATTTCTTCCTCTGGGATTGTGAACTCTGCTATAAAGTCTGCCAGAGCTTGCCCCCTAATCGACCGCCGTGGCTGAAAATTTAAATCAAACTGACTTAATTCAATATTCCATTTGATCAATCGTCCCGATGCTTCGGGTCTCTATAACACCTTCCTTAGAGGTTGGTCAGTGTATACGGTTATTGGGTGAGCTTGGAAATAGTGACGAAGTTTTCGGGAGGCGATTAGGAGGCTGTAAGCGAGGTTCTCAATCTTTGGGTAGTTGCGTTCTGCCGCTGCCAATTTCTTGCTTACATAATATACTGGCCTTTGCACTTTGTCTTCTTTTCGAACCAAGGCTGTGCTAACAGCGTGAGTCGAAACTGCTAAGTAAACAAATAACTCTTCGTGATCCACTGGCTTTGACAAAATCGGCGGTTTTGCTAACAATTCCAATAAATTTCGAAAGGCCTCGACACAGTCTGGAGTCCATTCAAAATTCTTCTTTCCCCTTTTAATCAAATAAAAAAATGTGATGCATTTGTCCGTGGCTTTGGAGATGAACCTACTCAACACGGCTACTTTCCCCGCAAGACTTTGGACATCTTTAATCCTCCTCGGTTCTTCAATGTTTCTTATCGCCGCTATTTGGCTGGGATTGATTTCAATCCCTCGGGAGCTCACAATAGAGCCTAGAAACTTTCCCGATGCCACTCCAAATGAACATTTCAAAGGATTCAACTTCATCCGATACTTTTGCAGGATACCGAACATTTCTGCCAAGTCCTGCGTATGGCTGGAGGACTGTTTCGATTTGACAAGCATATCATCCACATAAACTTCCATAGTCTTCCCTATTTGATTATAAAACATCATGTTCACCAAGCGCTGATAAATGGCTCCAGCGTTTTTCAATCCGAACGGCATGACCACGTAACAGTATAACCCCAAATTTGTAATGAAGCTCGTGTGTTCTTGATCTGGCACGTGCATAGGAATTTGGTTGTGCCCGGAATATGCGTCCATGAAAGAAAGAAGTTCGTGTCCCGCTGTCGAATCTACAAGCTGGTCAATCCTGGGAAGTGGGAAACTATCTTTCGAGCAAGCTTTGTTCAAATCTGAAAAATCAATGCAAGTCCGCCACTTTCCATTCGGCTTCTTTACTAAGACGGGATTCGATATCCTGTCGGGATATGTCGAATCTCTAATAAATCCATTCTGTTTTAGCTTCTCCACTTCTTCTTTCAGAGCGGCCGACCTCTCTGGGCCCAGCATACGTCTCTTTTGCTTTACAGGAGGGTGCTTCGGGTTTACATTTAGTGAATGACTTATGACGGATGGCGATATCCCACACATGTCGGCATGAGTCCAGGCAAACACGTCCAAGTTTTCCTTCAGGAAGTCAGTTAATTCTTTGACCCGACGTGGATCCAACTGGGATCCAATCTTCAAAACTCTTGTTGGATCAGCTTCATCAATGGGAATGTCTACTGTCGCTTCATTAGGATTTGCATTTCTAGTCTCTGGTTCCTCGTCTTTTCTGGGATCCAGGTCTTCAAGCGTTCCTTTGAGCAACTCCTTCGGGGCCGATTCCTCTAATTGCTACGCCGAGTCCTCCTTTGGAGGAGGCGAGGCACCATTACTCTCGATGTTAAGTCCCTTCATCAACATCTTTAATTCGACAACATAGCAGGCCCGTCCGGAGACTTGATCTCCTCTCATTACTCCGGTTCCGGCTTCAGTTGGGAACGTAAGCAATAAACACCAAGGGGCGATGCAAGCCCTGAACTCAGCAAGGGCAGGCCTTCCCAAAAATGCATTATAAGGCGTATCTACGTCCAATACTACGAACTGAAGCATCCGTACTCTTCGGCGTTCTCCTTGCCCCAAGGTTACGGGCAATTCTATGTACCCCATTGGAGCTGTCGATGCTCCGTTGAAGCCTCGGATCCAACCTTCGCATGGCTTCAAATCTTCAGATTCAAGCTTCATCTGATCGAATGACTTTTTAAATAAAATATTAACAGAGCTTCCATTGTCTACTAACACCTTATGAACCAATGCCGGCCCAATGGTGGTGGTAATGACCAACGGATCGTCGGTGGGTGACTGGATCCCGGTATTATCTCTGCTACGGAATACCACGTCGTCAAACATTGTCTTTTGTTGCTTTATGGGGGCGATATCTTCCAAATCATCACATTCATCCACATCTACGTGCTTAGCTTCATTTACATATTGATCCATTGCTCTAAAACTGTGGATCGCTGGGTGAGGTCCACCCACTATGGAGTTGATAACAATTCCCTTACCTTTCTGCTGTGCTGTAGGCTTGGGAGCAGATTGGATCTGTTTTGGAGCCTGTTCTCCTTGCCCCCTGTCTCTCGGGGCAACCTTATATTCATCCAATTTCCCTTCGCGCAGCAGCTTCTCAATCACGTCTCTCAAATGTCGACATTCATTGGTTGAATGCCCATGAGTTCCATGAAACAAACAAAACTTTCCAGTTGCCATTTCTTTCCCCGTTGAGTCGCGAGGTGGCGGTCTTTTATATTGCAAAACATTGTATGTATCCAAGTAAATGTTCTCCAGAGTGTCGTTCAACGGTGTATAATTCTCATAAGTCTGGAACCGGGGTCTTTTATTAGGATCACTTCCCCTATTTCTATTTCTTCTGTTACCATTCGCGTTACGGTTGTTGTTGTTGCCCCCGTTTCCATTATTGTCGTTTCCACTCTTGTTTCCCACATTCACCTCAACTTTTCCGGAACTTTCTCTAGACTGCTTCACGGCGACATTACTCTGAACATTTTCTTTTGAAGCCGCTCCAGACTTTCTCTTTCGGTTTTCCCTAGCCTCCTCTCGTCTCAACTGAATATCGGCCCTTTCATAAAATAACTCTCTCGTGGGAGGTGGCTTCCCAGAAAGGTAATCTCCAAACTCGGAGTCAAGATCGACTCCTTCCATCAAAGCCATCAAGATGGTGGGCTCGTGCGGGTCACTAACTTCAGTCACAACTAAGTTGAAATGGTCGAGATTTGACCTCAAAGACTCTCCCGGTGCCTACATAATTCTTGATAATTCAATAACACTATTAGACTTTCGGGTATGGAGTCGGAACTGATTCATAAAACGTTCGCTCAATTCCCTATAATTCGATATCGAACGAGGGGGAAGTCGGGTAAACCATAGCAGCGCCACATCTTCTAAATAGATCGGGAATGCTTTACACTTCACTGCGTCAGGAGCAGCAGCATCATTCATGAGCCATGAGTATCGCATCAAATGCTGTCCCGGATTGGTTCTCCCATTGTACTTGTCCATCTGCGGCAGGTTAAAATGTCGGGGAAATTGAAAGTTGAGGATGTCATCAGTGAAAGGAGTATGGCTTCGCTCAATGCCATAATCTTCATTGGTGTAGTTCCGGCTTTCGGACATAATCTGGCGTACCATTGCCCATACGTCAGCATTATTCAGGGGTCGTTCAGGCTCCTTGGCCCTGGTATCCGGGTTCCTTCTGGGCTCCTGTTCAGGAGATGCCCTTCTTCTGATGTTTGGGTTTCCTCTGGGCTCTTGCTCGGGGGACGCCCTTCTTCTTTGAGCTGCTTCTGCTCTGCTTCGTTCCCTACGCTCCCGGTCGATCTCGGGAGGAAGGGGCTGAAGCATCTGCCCCTGAGTGGGATTGGTAAGGTTAGGGTCTCTAGGTAATACATGGGATCCCTGCATCGGTAACAACATAGGCTCTCTCAAGCTTGGATCATTAGGTCCTAGTACTCGTGCATCATCCTCACGGGACCCCAAAGATCCGAACGTCAGCTGATCCAAATTCTGAGGTCGTTCGAGCGGCCTTCTTTCACGGGGTCGTTCTTCCTCGGAAGAAGAAGACTGATCCATTGGTGTGTGGCGAACCGGGGATGGGGTTCTTTGTCTACGGAGTTCGCTAATTTCTCTGCTCATGAGTTTCATGTTTTCTTGCATCATGAGATTGGTGCGCTCGTGGATTTTCATAGCCTCCCTAGTACTCTCAAGCATGTCAAGTAGGCGTGAGAAATCTCCTTGAGTAATAGGCGCGGATGGATTGACCTGATCATTGACCCTGGTGGCTAGAGTCGGAGCATTTATGGGGGCTCGAGTTGAGGTTCCAACATCACCAAGTGTCGGGTCGGTTCGGAGATTTGCAATCAGTTCGGGTCGGAGCTGGGAGACCTGTTCGGGTTGGAGCTGGGGAGCCAAGTCGGATCGGTGTAGTGCAAGTTGCTCGGATCGGTTCAGATTGGGGGAGTGCACTGCTTCAGATTCTCCTACCCGGATCGGATCGGAGCTCTCCCCTTGAGTGCGGTTCGGATTTCCTGTATCAGTTCGTTCCACTGCCGAGCTCTGCCCACGAGACCTTGTCATAACCGCATTTTGCTGATCTTCACCAACTCCGTTCCCTCGACTAGTTTGAACTTCCTTGCCTTTTCCTTTGTCCATAGTTTTTCAACAATCAATCAACAAATATTCAGGAGCGTCGAAACTTGAGGATTAACTTCTTTGAACTCAACGGTCCAAAAAGTAGAACAATAATCCCAAAAAACAAAGAATTCAGATGATTCTCAGTGAAAGCACCGAAATGTTAGACCAAAAAGTGGTTCTAACACCCAAATTGACTAAAATTAGAATAAAATAAGATCAAAAGTAAAATGAAGACACGGAATTTATAGTGGTTCGACGCTGAATAGCCTACGTCCACTTGTCAATCACTATTCTCGATGATATAGTTGCGATTACAATGAGATATTCACTCAATTTCACTCACAAATCACATACATTCACTCTATTATTTCAAAACAAATGTAGAAAGACGATTTGGATTATCCGGGAGTGCTGGAATTCGGTTTATGAAAGTGGTTGAACTCTCAAACTGCCAAAAAGAAGATCACTTTAATTGTCTCCAGGCAAGGTATTTATAGGTGAAAATTTGGTCAGAACCCGATCCGGATCGGAGCCACGTGTCTTCCATCCCATCGTCCTCGGGTTCGGATGGATTCTAGTGCTGACAGCGCATCAGAGTAGTGGTCATCGTGGGTAGGAACCAGTCATAACCGCTCCGAATAATCAGGCGATCATGGGGGAAAGTGATGTGGAATATGGGTTCGGATCGGAGGAGCGTGCAGAAGGGGTTCGGATCGGGGCATCCGATCCGACCCGAATTAAGCTGAAACTAAGTTCTTATCCATTTCGCTCTGCTCCGTTCCGATTTGGTAGTAGGTGTCCCTTCGATCCGAATAGCAGCGTCTCTTCGATCCAAATCGTAACAGCTCTCCGATCCGACTGGTGATAGCTCCCCGATCCGACTAGTAGCAGCTCTCCGATCCGATCCGCTATGACGCTTTCTAAGCTCTTCAACGCTTTACATCTCAACTTTGTGTTGCCCAGTTCACAAAGTGGGCTAACAATATCATTATATCCTTTCCATATGCTACCAATTCAGCATATACCAATGTCATCACAATCAACCCCCAATCAAATTCATCCTCAAAACCAAATCATTTGCTTATACAAGCCAAATTCCATTTCAAACTCAAGTTTCATTCTTGATTCCAAATTCTTAACTCACCAATCCAGTATACTTAACCAAGTTAAGATCCATCAATATATTTCATTAACTGGTTAATTTCTCTAGTCAGTAATCATTATCTCATAACTCAAATCTGCTATTTATTCTAGAAATCAATCCATTTACTCACTTGAGTCTATTTATATTTCAACATCCAATTTTACCCAAAATTACTCTACTCTAATTCAATTTCAATTTGCTTTCCCCTATTTCTATTAATTTTTTTAATTCAAACAGTCTCTTTCTGTGAGTTTTAAACAGTTTACCATATCAAAAGCCAAACTTTCCTTTTCAGGATTCAAAACAACTCGTTTCCTCAAAACAATAACTTTGGTAGTAATCCATCAATTAGAACTCGAAAATGAACACTGGGATGATGTGGCCAGCATCATCAGGGTTATTTCCTAGCGACCAAAGTGAGTTCAATACTATATCACTTTCAAAACCCATATTTAAACATTTCTATTTTGAAATATATTCCAAAACATCAATCTCAATGTTTGTAAAACAATTTAAATTCTCCCAGGATTTTAAAATTCTCATATTTTTAATCCAAATTCATATACAAACACTTTTCCAAATTCCTAGAGTTTTAATTTCAATTCTGATTTAAATTCAGATTTAATTTATTTCGTAACACTTATACGAATTTTTATTTGGTTAACTATATATAGCCAACTCAATTTTAATCTTATTCGATTAATATAATAACCAACACATCCAATATACATAATATTTTCAATATTAATCATTCTTTTATATCAAAATATAATTTGGCTAAAATTATTTTGTTTACCCTCTTTTCAAAACATACTATGTCAGTTCATCGTATTCGAGTGTTCAGAAAGTCCTACCGATACAGTGGATCAAACTGATCGACCAGAACTCATAAATAACTAAACCAATAAATCTGCACAATATAAAACAATTTATTTTTTAAATCTACAAATACGTTCACTCGTACATATACACTCAACTCAATCTAGGGTATTACTAACCCTATCTCTATCGAGTTACGCCACAGAGCCAAGGTAATCACTTAACCTTATGCTCTGATACCACTCTAACAGCCCGGGAAATTTTCGATTCGGTTATCAACATACAACACTATGTCGACTATCCAAGAATCGAAAATACCAGAACGTCAATAGAAAGAAGTTAGAGGGTGAGAATAGATAAGATAGAAAATTAGAATAGAAGAAGAAGAACACAACTACAACAACATCAGAGTAACACGAATCTTCAGTAGAACGAATAAAATATATTATATAACATAACTTTGGAATAAAACAACATCGGTATACAATACTATTATCAGAGTACAACACTTACAACACATCGGAAATAACAATAGCTATATTACCCTGAAGCCTCCTGCTCTAGATTTCCAAGTATCTGTAAAATCCCGACTACTTTACTGCCCGTACAAAATTGGGCACCCAAGAGTTTAGGGAAAACAAACAAAATAAACTCTGGGTCAGTCATGTGACTGGTGTGAGTAAACTCCAACCATTTGTTTAACTTTTAAAAGCCTTTTAAAAGAAAGAATAATCGTAAGACCGACCCACACATAAATACAGATGGTTTTTACCTTATGATAACCCAGAACATTCTTTTATAATCCATACTCTTCTGATATTATAATAATGTCTAAATCAAATAAATAGCAATCTAGTAGAATGCTTTCATCTGACGCTCTGCATATATAATATACAATCAAAAATCGCGGGCTCTTATTGGATAATGAATTCCCAACTATGACAAGGTATGGAACCACCTTCCGATCAGTGTACTCTAGAAGCGATACACTGGAGTTCAACAAGAACATCTTGTAACACAGCCACACATAATCGGCCATTCATTTCGCTTAAATGTTCCGAATATATTGTCACCTTACGGTTGGTATACCAACGTAACCGTTCCCGGGAGATACAGAATTGAAAGAAGTAACAAATATGAATATTCTCTAGATGGTGGCAATATAAACTAATTGGGTGCGATCCATTTAGCCATGTTGCCTGCCCGATTTCTGTCATTTCTCGGTTGATGAGGCTTGAGGTCATAACGTATCATTATACATATCACATCTTTATTTTCTTTGATTGTCACATCGTCATACCCGCCAAATCACAAATTGATTTTTCTAAAAATACCACGGGTATACAGCTAAGAGAAATGAATTCCACGCCACCAAACGTAAATACGTTTGAAGAGATCAACTTACGTGATCTATTAAATATACTCTGTCAGACATTCTTCCAAACAGGTTGTCCTGGGACTGGACAAACCGAAGGTACTATTCTGTAAACCCATCTTAGGCAATTTCTACCTAGGATTGCCAAAATAGCCCTTGCATAAACTCTGTCTTCAATTATCAAAATCATATTTGATTAGCAACGCTAATGCCTGTAATGGCCCGCAAATCCGTACTATCTGAGTTGACTAATAACACCACACGTCCAACCCAAATTGCACAGAAATACGAATCATTATTAGGAAGAAGTTAGAGGATGAGAAATGGAAAGAAAGAAATGTTAGAATAGAAGAAAACAAAAAAGATAAATCTCACAGCAGAACGAATAAAATATATTAAGTAACATAACTTTTTAAATACAAATCAGTAACTGTATGTACATACCATTATCAGAGCACAACAGTTATTCCTGGAACAGTTAAAAATACCCGTTTCCAGATACAACACAATACATAGCAGAAATATAACAGTCTATAGCTAACTAGTGAAGCCTCCTGCTTCCAGCTCTTCCAAGTGAATCTGAAAAATCCCGACTATTTGACTGCCCATGCAAATTTGGTTACCTAAGAGTTTAGGGAAAACAAAAACAAAATAAACTCTGGGTCAGTCATGGGACTGGTGTGAGTAAACTCCAATCATCTGTTTAACTTTCAAAATCCTTTCGAAAGAAAGGATAATAGTAAGACCAGCCCACATATAAACATGGACGGTTTTTACCTTACTATAACCCAAAATATTTTTGATATCAAATCCAGTTGTATTATAATAATGTCTAATCAAATAAATAACTAAATAGTAGAACGCTTGCATCTCACGCTCCACATACATAGTATAAAATCAAAAACCGCAAGGCGCTTATTGGAGATTTGATTTCCAACATGACAAGGTATGGAACCACCTTCCGATAGTGTATCTCTAGAGAGGAATACACTGGGTTCAACAAGAACATCTTGCAACCCGGCCCACACATGACCGACCACTCATTTCGCTTGAGTGTATCAAATGTATATCACAACCAGTTGGGATCAGAAATCGTTTCCCGAATGGGACAGAATCGAACAGAATAAGGAATTAAATGAATCTCTAGATAGGTGATAATACACCCTAATGGGAGTGACCCACATAGCCATGCTGTCTGCCCGATTTTTGTCATTTCCTGGTTGTTGAGGCCTGAGGCTACAATTTTTTATCATTCATTGATAGCACAATCTCTTTGAATGCCACATTGTCAGATCCGTTAATCACTAATTGATTTGCACAAATATTCTGGATGTTATGCTAAGGGAATAAATCTGTTGCCACCATATATATTTGTACAGATCAACATATTCGATCATTGGAAATACTTTGTCAAACATTCGTCCATATATGTTCATTCAGGGACTGAACGAAACCGAAGGCACAATTTTTATTAATAGAAAAAGCCCTTGCACTATACACCGTCTTCTGTTACCTTCGTATAATCTGATTCGCAACGCTACTGCCAATACAGAGTGGTTGACGGATAATAATCCAATCTGTCTCTCCATACTGACAACAATATTGGTAAACACTTCGATAGTCGGTTATTTAAATATCAAAGAAAACAAACAAACATTCATCCATAACATCCATCAATCACTGGGCCTGTTAATTAATATTTCATTAATTAATTCACTTCCTCATTTCCCTATCAATATTCGTTAACCAAATATTTTCAGTGATCTTCTCGTACTCTTGTGCTATTTGGAAAAAAAAACATTTCCCTATATCATCTCCTTTTATTTTCTACACTTAGAAAATATATTCTATTTGAAATTTAAAACAATTTCAATCAATTATCTCTTTCCCGACTACTTTAATTAGACTCAGGAAATATTTACTTTTATATTTCCAAAATTTCATTACTTGGGTTAAAACGAATGTTGTGTAAAACATCGTTACAACAACCTAAAATATTTTATTCAACTAATTATTATTCAACACTTCTCTTCGAGATTGGATCTTGTTATTTATCAATTAAAAATGAAATCAATCAAGTTGGGGTAAAATTACCTCTCAGACCTTGACTGAAAACATCATTAACTTCAAAACAGACAAAACCACTTACCTCGAATAATCAACATTATAAAAACCAATTATTCATTTTTAAATGTATATATATTTCTCTTTCTATTACCAGCCTATCGATTTCCTTTTTGTTTATAATATTCTATTTTTAAATTCATTTACTTATCGAATTCTATATATATCGATACATTTATTTCTAACTATCAAATTTTTCTTAAAAATATTCTAACTCCTTAAATTCCCGGAAAAATTCGCCATAACCTCCTTTGTACTGGGAGCATAGGGATATTTCAAATAGCCTCCCATGGCCCTCACCAATCCAAAAGAAAAAGAAAATGCCAAGCGGCTTGCCGATACGGCGCATAAAATCTCATATATGAATTTAAACATGTACCTTTTTGTCGGGCACAAATTAAAATCTTTATATACTTCATCCCATGCCTGTCTAACACACGTTCACCTGTTTTCAATTAATTTCAACTCAATCCAATCGTTTGAATTCAGTTTCGCTCATTTATTCTTTAATTAGCTATTTTGCCTATTCCACTTCTTTGTTTGAACATAACATGTTCAAATAAAATATTTAACTTGCTCATAACCAAATTGAATTTCAATTTCAATTCTAGTTTTCTTTTCGATTTCGAATATAAATTTTCAAATTGAATTCACTTATTCGAAGCCCAATATCAATTCAAAATCTCATTAACTAATTACTATTCAAATTAGTTAATTCTATTCAATAATCAAAAATCTGATTTCTGTTTCAAAAATCAATTCATTACTCCACTTGAGTTCACATATAATCTACAACTCAAATATGAAATTTTCTAAATAGGAATTCAGATTTTATTTGCTTAAAATCCTTTTATAAAATTAAATAAATCGTTATGGTTTTTAAATGGTTATGGCGCTGTTTTTCTGAAAATTTGATTTTGATATAACTCAAAATTTATTCGACGAAATCCAGATTTTTCTCCTCTATTATAAAACTATTATCAAATCGGTCCTGACGTTTCTTGTTTCAAAGAATTCCGACTTCAATTGAGTTCTGTATACTCAATTGAAGTTCGAAACGACAATTTACGAATTACAACGCTGCGTCGAGTTCGTTTTAATTATATTTATAAATATATACGTTTAAACTTCGTCTATAATAAATTCAACTTCGTTCTGATATATTTTCAATATATATCGAATCAGTTTCCCAATTCAACATGATATTTTCGATTATCTACAATTGTCGATTTGTCCTTACTCGGTAATATATTTATTTATACTTTGATCTTCTATATTAAATTCCAATTTCTATTTCTATTTGATTTCAATATTCATATTCCATTTCAATTCTATTTGAATTTTATATTCAAATTTTATATTTAAATCCCATTTGAATTTCTATATTCAATCTATTTTCAAACTTCATTTGAATTTCTATATTCAAATCTATTTTCAAACTTCATTTGAATTTATATATTCAAATCTATTTCAGTTCTATTTGAATTTTATATTCAAATTCCATTTTAACTCTATTTGAATCCTATATTCAAATTCTATATTTGAATTTTCTTTATTCGAATTCCAATCCAATTTTCTTTGAATTTATATTCAAATTATCTCTTGATAATTTATTCATTTTATTTATAAACACCATTTTACAAATTTCCTTGTTTAATATTTAAACAAGTTCCCTTTTCAAATTTCTTTTTAAATCCAAAATCTCATTTTGTAAATTCTATTTATAATAACTTATAAATATAAATACCAAATTTTTTTCATATTCAATTTAACTTCTACTTAAATAAATTTGAACTAATCGAATTCACCTCATAAATCCTTATCGATTTATTTTCGTTCAATTTATATTCTGAACATCAGAATAAATTCCATCATTTATTTCTTTAAAACGATTTCCCCATTCATATTTTTAAATTCACATTTGAATTTACAAATTCGAATTATCCAATGATAATTTTCCTTTTCATTTACAAGCACCATTTATTTTACTTGTATATATATTTAAACAAGTCCATTTCAAATTCATTTGAAATAAAATTTCTATTTGGAAAATAAATTTCCCTTTTCAAATTCACACTTGGATTTTGTTTCTGAATTATTCAATGATAATTCATTTCACTTTATTTATAAACTTCGTTTATAAATGAACTATTTATAAACTTCGTTTATAAAGGAACTACTTGTTTTTATTTTCAAAACAAGTTTATATTTCAAATCTATTTAAAAATTCAAATTCTATTTTAGAAAAATAGAATTTCCCTTTTAAATCTCAAATCCCCCTTTCAGGGTATTTTTTTATATATAAATTTACACCTAGGCCCAGTTATATTTACACACCAAACTACCAATTATTTATTTCAGGTTTTCTAACACATCATATATGACAATATATATGCAAACAAATAAACAAACAAATAATATATTTTTGAGGAATCCAGTTGGATCCCTCCAACCTGTTTTTCTTGCATCCACAAACGTTAGTCAACAAAAATAATACCCATCCGGCTTCGAGGCAGGATATCGCGGTATAGTAGGTCATCCACTATCGTAGCGTGGGGCGTATAGGGTCATCCGCTAACGATACTGCGGGCATCCGCTAATGGTACTGCGGGAACTATCCAATCACCAATATATATATATATATAATAGTCACAAACATCAATCCTATATAACTAATATATATGTATAATAGCCACAGTAATATTTAAATGCAACCAAACAACCAACAATTATTTTTGATGATAAAAATAATTTAAATAAAATTCTTTTGCGAGAATTATTCACCGTGATTTTTTTTATTTGCGACTAAATCGAAGAACGCTCGATTTAAATTTCCTCTAACTCTGGAAACTCCAAATCTATATTTAGATTGTAGACTGCACAGCTACAATTGAACTTGTGGGTCTTCAATTCATATAATTTGCAACTATAATTCCACTATAACTCGTTTCAACTTTCCATGGACCTCGCACAAATGATTTTTATAAGTTAATAATATTTTTATAACTTTTATTATACTTGAATAAAATTTCCAATTAAAATTATTTAACTTATACCTCACTGGAAAAGAATAACTACATGAACCCTTCTACCTTCCGCTACATCAACAATACTGCCTTCATCCCCAACTTACAACGTGCCCAACTCCACTCCAGTTTTGCCACCAACAATCGAACTCCAGTCGCCCTTTGAATCCCCTCCAAATTGCTCGCTTGAAATCGATGCATCCCAAAATCGTAGATCTGAAAACCCTCGCATTTTTCCAACTCCGCACTCCTTGAAACCTCAATGTGAGCCACTTTAAATCTCAACACCCTTCATTGATACTCACCCATCTACCTTCTTGACATTTGCGGCACTATTTGGTCAAGGAACATCCCCTCGAAGATGTGTCGAACTTCATTAAAACATCGCACTCCTCCTTGAACTAGTCGCGAGCTTTCAGGCCCTAACTGTCGCGTTAAAGCCCGTCGCACCATCTACAGTACATCGTGCTACCCAATGATTGTCAGAGTATCGCATTTTGACCAACTCCGCGACTTGCGACTTCGAATTCCCCACCTACAGGCCGCGACGGGTTCAGTGATCGAACCTCCTCAGAAACCAACGCTAGGAGCCACCCGACGTCCACATTCAGATGCTGGGCTTCGATGTTTACTGAGAACCACGATGAATCGATTTCCCCTTTTTTTAGTACTAGTCTATTTCGATTTTATTGAAAGAGGAATATTTGGTTATAAACGAAATGGAAAGCAACAAAAAGGGGCCACGGTTTTACTGATTTGGGGAGGACCATTTTCTTACTGAATGGAATGAACTAGAAAGAATGGAAAGGAGATGGGTTTTATTTTGTGTCTGCAGAATGGAATTTTCCAGGGAGAAAACTGCAGATGGTTATCGCGATTTATAGAAGATGGATACTTCACTGTTAAGGAATAGGTGGTAGGTGAAGGTACATATAAATTAAATGTGATTTGATTTCGTATTTAATTCGACTTGATATAAAGAGATTTTTACCTTTTTAAAACAGATTCTGATTTGATTTCTGATTTGACTTCGAGCTTATCCGTTTAGAATATATTGGAGTTCATCACTTAATATTACGAACCGCTATTTTAACGTAACGACGGACGTTCTAATGCTACAACACTATTCTGAACTCAACAGAAAATATTCTGAAATTTAATTTGAACGTATATATAAAATAACCATATTAAATTAATATAATTTAAATTCAAACAAATAAATCTCTCGATAATAATTTATTATTATTATCGTCTATATATTGAAATGGAATTTATACTGATCATCTAAATGGTTTTGATTCAGTTTTTAAACTTTTATATGAATTATTTTTCGTATTACGATAATTTAATATATTCGATATAAATTAAAAAATTTATTTTTAAATTGATAACATAATATAAAAATTGATTTATATTATCAACTCTATATTTAAAATAAATATTAAATATTCAAAAATAAATCGACAAAAATCTGGGTTGTTACATTCTTCCCCCTTAAAATAATTTCGTCCCCGAAATTGCTAAGGTAGGAAAAATACTATAAACTCATTAAATTTTCAAAACTCCTTTATGTTGAAACTCACCTCTTCATATTTCAACAAATTAGCTCCAACCAAAACTTTTGGTTTTCACACATTTAATCTAAATGATTTTCACCTAATTCAAATTCTATGCAATCTTTTTCAATTTGAATTTCATTAATTTATTTACCTCGATCCGTTTAACTTGCTTCGGTTAAATTTAAACTTCAGAATTTCAAATTCCTGGGTTTTCCTTTCGAATCCTTCTGAAATCACATATACATATATATTTATTTCCATTTCAAATTCAAACATTTGAATTTTCAAACCACTTATTTTCTTTCAAAACAAATTTCCATCAAAACTTTTCTAAGGTAGCAATCCAACACTTAGAAACTCGAAAATGAACACTGATAATGCTGCAGTCTTCATCGGAATTATCTTCCAGCCACTGAAGTGTGTTCAGTGCTTTATCACTTTTAAAATCTATTCAAAAATTATTTTTATTAAAAATCCTTCCAAAACAAAGCTATATTATTTTAATACACTCGAAAAATAATTTTCTAAACACCCAGGATTTAAAATTTCAAATTCTGATTTAAATCCAATTCCATTTCATCTCATTGGTATATTTTATTCATATACAAATTATATTTGGTTATAACCAAACATTTCAATTTTTTTATAATCTCGTTTGATTATAATTCTAACATTCAACACATCCATATACTATAATAATTTCAGAAAATTATTCTTTTTCTATCAAAAATAGAATTTTTGGGTAAAATTATTTCATTTACCCACTTAAAACAATATTGTGTCAGTTTCTCTATTCAAGTATTCACTAACTCTTATCGACGTCGTGGCGTCCCACAATTCGATCAGAATTCATAAACAGCTCAACAGACTAGCCAACACAATATAAAACAGTTTTTATACCAATTTACAAATACGCGCTCTCGTATATACACTCAACTCATTCTAGGGTACTACTGACCCCATCTCTAATGAGCACAACCCCACCAAAGCCTAGGTATTCCCCTCAACCTAAGCTCTGATACCAACTATAACAGCCCGCAAATCCGTACTATTTGAGTTGACTAATAACACCACACGTCCAACCCAAATTGCACAGAAATACGAATCATTATTAGGAAGAAGTTAGAGGATGAGAAATAGAAAGAAAGAAATGATAGAATAGAAGAAAACGAAGAAGATAACTCTCACAACGGAACGAATAAAATATATTAAACAACATAACTTTTGAAATACAAATCAGTAACTGTATATACATACCATTATCAGAGCACAACAGTTATTCCTGGAACAGTTAAAAATACCTGTTTCCAGATACAACACAATACACCGCGAAAATATAACAGTCTATAGCTAACTAGTGAAGCCTCCTGCTTCCAGCTCTTCCAAGTGAATCTGAAAAATCCCGACTATTTGACTTCCATACAAATTTGGGCACCCAAGAGTTTAGGGAAAACAAAAACAAAATAAACTTTGGGTCAGTCATGGGACTGGTGTGAGTAACCTCCAATCATTTGTTTAACTTTCAAATTCCTTTCGGAAGAAAGGATAATAGTAAGACCAGCCCACACATAAACATGGACGGTTTTTACCTTACTATAACCCAAAATATTTTTGATATCAAATCCAGTTGTATTATAATAATGTCTAATCAAATAAATAACCAAATAGTAGAACGCTTGCATCTCACGCTCCACATACATAGTATAAAATCAAAAACCGCAAGGCGCTTATTGGAGATTGGATTTCCAACATGACAAGGCATTGAACCACCTTCCGATAGTGTATCTCTAGAGAGGAATACATTGGATTCAACAAGAACATCTTGCAACCCGACACACACATGACCGGCCACTCATTTTGCTTGAGTGTATCGAATGTACATCACCAACAGTTGGGATCAGCAACCGTTTCCCGAATGGGACAACATCGAATAGAATAAGGAATTAAATGAATCTCTAGATAGGTGATAATACACCCTAACGGGAGCGACCCACATAGCCATGTTGCCTGCCCGATTTTTGTCATTTCCTGGTTGTTGAGGCCTAAGGCTACGATTTCTTATCATTCATTGGTAGCACAATCACTTTGAATGCCACATTCTCAATTCTGTTAATCACTAATTGATTTGCACAAATATTATGGATGTTATGCTAAGGGAATAAATCCGTTGCCACCATATATATTTGTACAGATCAACATATTCGATCATTGGAAATACTTTGTCAGACATTCGTCCATATACGTTTGTTCTGGGACTGAACGAAACCGAAGGCACAATTTCTATTAATAGAAAAAGCCCTTGCACTCTACACCGTCTTCGAGTACCTTAGTATAATCTGATTCGCAACGCTACTACCAATGAAGAGTGGTTCAGGGATAATAATCCAACCGGTCTCTCCATACTGACAACGATATTGGGAAACACTTCGATAGTCGGTTATTTAACTATCGAAGAAAACAAACAAACATTCATCTATAACATCCATCAACCACTGGGCATGTTAATTAATATTTCATTAATTAATTCACTTCCTCATTTCCCTATCAATATTCATTAACCAAATATTTTCAGTGATCTTGTCGGACCCTTATGCTATTTGAAAAAAAAAAAACATTTCCCTATATCATCTCCTTTTATTTTCTACACTTAGAAAATATATTCTATTTGAAATTTAAAATAATTTCAATCACTTATCTCTTTCCCGACTACTTTAATTAGACTCAGAAAAAATTTTCTTTTATATTTCCAAAATTTCATTACTTGGGTTAAAACGAATGCTGTGTAAAACATCGTTACAA
Organism: Allium sativum; assembly: GCA_030737875.1. Lineage (NCBI taxonomy): Eukaryota > Viridiplantae > Streptophyta > Magnoliopsida > Asparagales > Amaryllidaceae > Allium > Allium sativum. The sequence continues at coordinate 125,496,792 of CM060918.1, read as the reverse complement.
CAACCTAAAATGTTTTATTCAACTAACTATTATTCAACACTTCTCTTCGAGATTAGATCTTGTTATTTATCAATTAAAAATGAAATCAATCAAGTTAGGGTAAAATTACCTCTCAGACCTTGACTGAAAACATCATTAACTTCAAAACAGACAAAACCACTTACCTCGAATAATCAACATTATAAAAACCAATTATTCATTTTTAAATGTATATATATTTCTCTTTCTATTACCAGCCTATTGGTTTCCTTTTTATTTATAATATTCTATTTTTAAATTCATTTACTTATCGAATTCTATATATATCGATACATTTATTTCTAATTATCAAATTTTTCTTAAAAATATTCTAATTCCTTAAATCCCGGAAAAATTCGCCATAACCTCCTTTATTACAGGAGCATCGGGATGTTTCAAATAGCCTCCCATGGCCCTCACCAATCCAAAAGAAAAAGAAAAAACCAAGCGGCTTGCCAATACGGCGCATAAAATCTCATATATGAATTTAAACATGTAACATTTTTGTTGGGTACAAATTAAAATCTTCATATACTTCATCATATACCTGTCTAACACATGTTCACCTGTTTTCAATTCAATTCAACTCAATCCAATCGTTTGAATTTAGTTTCGCTCATTTATTCTTTAATTAGCTATTTTGCCTATTCCACTTCTTTGTTTGAACATAACATGTTCAAATAAAATATTTAACTTGCTCATAACCAAATTGAATTTCAATTTCAATTCTAGTTTCCTTTTCGATTTCGAATATAAATTTTCAAATTGAATTCACTTATTCAAAGCCCAATATCAATTCAAATCTCATGAACTAATTAGTATTCAAATTACTTAATTCTATTCAATAACCAAAAATCTGGTTTCTTTTTCAAAAATCAATTCATTACTCCACTTGAGTTCACATATAATCTACAACTCAAATCTGAAATTTTCTAAATAGAAATTCGGATTTTATTTGCTTAAAATCCTTTTATAAAATTAAATAAACCGTTATGGTTTTTAAATGGTTATGGCGCTGTTTTTCTGAAAATTTGATTATGATATAACTCAAAATTTATTTGACGAAATCCAAATTTTTCTCCTCTATTAGAAAACTATTACCAAATCGGTCATGACATTTCTTGTTTTAAAGGATTCTGACTTCAATTGAGTTATGTATACTCAATTGAAGTTCAAAACGATAATTTACGAACTGCAGCGCTGCGGCGAATTCGTTTTAATTATATTTATAAATATAAACGTTTAAGCTTCGTCTATAATAAATTCAACTTCATTCTGATATATTTTCAATATATATCGAATCAGTTTCCCAATTCAACATGATATTTTCGATTATCTATAATTGTCGATTTGTCCTTACTCGGTAATATATTTATTTATACTTCGATTTTCTATATTAAATTCCAATTTCTATTTCTATTTGAATTCAATATTCATATTCCATTTCAATTCTATTTGAATTCTATATTCAAATTTTATATTTAAATCCCATTTGAATTTCTATATTCAATCTATTTTCAAACTTCATTTGAATTTCTATATTCAAATCTATTTTCAAACTTCATTTGAATTTCTATATTCAAATCTATTTCAATTCTATTTGAATTTTATATTCAAATTCCATTTTAACTCTATTTGAATCCTATATTCAAATTCTATATTTGAATTTTCTTTATTCGAATTCCATTCCAATTCTCTTTGAATTTAATATTCAAATTATCTCTTGATAATTTATTCATTTTATTTATAAACACCATTTTACAAATTTCCTTGTTTAATATTTAAACAAGTTCCCTTTTCAAATTTATTTTTAAATCCAAAATCTCATTTTGGAAATTCTATTTATAATAACATATAAATATAAATACCAATTTATTTTCATATTCAATTTAACTTCTACTTAAATAAATTCGAATTAATCGAATTCACCTCATAAATCCTTATCGATTTATTTTCGTTCAATTTATATTCTGAACATCAAAATAAATTCCATCGTTTATTTCTTTAAAACGATTTCCCATTCGTATTTTTAAATTCACATTTGAATTTAAAAATTCGAATTATCCAGTGATAATTTTCCTTTTCATTTACAAGCACCATTAATTTTACTTGTTTATATATTTAAACAAGTCCATTTCAAATTCATTTGAAATAAAATTGCTATTTGGAAAAATAAATTTCCCTTTTCAAATTCACACTTGGATTTTTATTTCTGAATTATTCAATGATAATTCATTTCACTTTATTTATAAACTTCGTTTATAAATGAACTATTTATAAACTTCATTTATAAATGAACTATTTATAAACTTCGTTTATAAAGGAACTACTTGTTTTTATTTTCAAAACAAGTTTATATTTCAAATCTATTTAAAAATTCAAATTCTATTTTAGAAAAATAGAATTTCCCTTTTAAATCTCAAATCCCCCTTTCAGGGTATTTTTTTAATAAATTTACCCTTAGGCCCAGTGATATTTAAACATCAAACAACCAATTATTTATTTCAGGTTTTCTAACACATCATATATGATAGTTTATATGCAAACAAATAAACAAACAGATAATATATTTTTGAGAAATCCAATTGGATCCCTCCAACCTGTTTTTCCTGCATCCACAGACGTTAGTCAACAAAAATAATACCCATCCTGCTTCGAGGCAGGATATCGCGGTATAGAAGGTCATCCACTATAATAGCTTGGGGCGTATAGGGTCATCCGCTAATGATACTGCGGGCATCCGTTAATGGTACTGCGAGAACTATCCAATCACCAATATATATATATAATAGTCACAAACATCAATCCTATATAACTAATATATATGTATAATAGCCACAGTAATATTTAAATGCAACCAAACAACAACAATTATTTTTGATGATAAAAATAATTTAAATAAAATTCTTGAGTGAGAATTACTCACCGTGATTTTTTTATTTGCGACGCACAGATACAATTGAACTTGCGGGCCTTCAATTCATATAATTTGCAACTATAATTCCACTATAACTCATTTCAACTTTCCATGGACCTCGCACAAATGATTTTTATAAGTTAATAACATTTTTATAACTTTTATTATACTTGTATAAAATTTCCAATTAAAATTATTTAACTTATACTTCACTGGAAAAGAATAACTACATGAACCCTTCTACCTTCCGCTACATCACCAATACTGCCTTCATCCCCAACTTAAACAGTGCCCAACTCCACTCCGGTTTTGCCACCAACAATCGAAATCCAGTTGCCCCTTGAATCCCCTCCAAATTGCTCACTTGAAATCGATGCATCCCAAAATCGTAGATCTGAAAACCCTCGCATTTTTCCAACTGCCGCACTCCTTGAAACCTCAACGTGAGCCACTTTAAATCTCAACACCCTTCATTGATACTTACCCATCTACCTTCCTGACATTTGCTGTGACGACCCCAAATCCCGTACTGATGGTGGCAAGGGTAATCTTTGGAATATAACACATAAACAGATAATAGCAAAACAGAATTAAATAAATACTCCAGATAATGTACAATAGAATACACTGGATAAACATAATCATTAGAGTTACACAGTATACAGGATCATACTTAGTACAAATACAGTTCCGCTATACATAAATGTCTATAGAGGAAAACAAAACATAATATGTACAATATGAGCTGAAAAGCATAAAAAGAGATCAATGATAGAATCCATCTTCAGCTCCAGCTATCCAGAAAGAGCCTGCTAAAACCTGAACACAAGTTTGCCCGTGTAGAAAAAGGGGCACCCGACTTTGCAAATGAAACAAACTACGAGTCAGTCATGGGACTAGTATGAGGAATCTACTTAACACATTTTATAATATGGCTAATCACAGGACCACGCCACTTTCGCGGAACTGGTTTACTCCATTGGATTGCCAGTGCTTTAAAACCAGTAAATCTTTTAAACATCGCAATGCTTTTTATAAAAATGAATCCATTACAAGACTCAGTTCCTGTAACACCCCGTGTATTCTATAACAGTGAAATTCATAAATTAAAGCATAACTAATTTCAGATCAAAGAATTAAGGGAAACAGGATACGCCATTGCGTTCGTCTCGGAAAAACGCGCGAAATAGAGTTCGAGTTTTCGAAAATCGGAGTCCGTATGACCAAGATATGGCCTCCGGAAGTTTCTGAATTAGGTTTAAAATTCGAACAGACGAAAAACAGCTCAGAAAGACAATTCAAAATTCAAAATCGGGCCCAGTTGGCCAGGGCGGGAAAATTCCCGCCTGAAGGCACCAGGTCGACTTGGCAGTCGACCTGGGCTAACCAGGTCGACAGGGCTGTCGACCTGGGTGTCGACAGGGCTGTCGACCTGGCCCCAGAGCCAGGTCGAACCCAGCCCATCCTGGCTAGCCAGGTCTGTGTTTGGTCGATTTTCTGAGCCTTGCCTTGTCACTAGGGCTAGGTGTCAGCTCCTGATTGGTCTCTCTTTCGAATGAATGGCTACGATCAATCCAAGCAACATCGATGGTCCTAATCAGTTCATAAACTCTATAAAAATGACCCTAGACTCTACCTAATCTATTCGTTCAAAAATAAGAATGAGGCCATCATGCTGCTGAGGAACGACTAGGAGTAGCCACCAATTTGAGAGACAATTAGGAGACAAACTCTAAAGCATAAAGCAACTACAAGTTAAACAAATCAAATCAACGCCTACGTCAAGGGAATAGCATCTCCAAATCCAGAATTCAGATTCCTGAATTGAAGAATTCGTCACACGATAGTAAGTACAGTGCTATTCCGATATGAATTAAATAATTGTGTTGATTTGTGTAATGTAAGAAATGGAATTGTGGCGATAATAATCTATATTTGTATGTTGCTTTGATGCAAAACGATTTGGGAATATTATGGTATACGATTGGATATTTGCAAATACGCGATTTGCGTTGGAAACGAAATGGAATTGTGGCGATAATGACTTATATTTGTATGCTATTTTGATTCTAACGATTTGGCAATGCTATGGTTTGATTCATACAAGTATATGGTTTATGTTGACAACCACATGTGTGGAATTTTGATTGGGACTCATGCAAACATATGATTCATATTGAAAACTACATGTTTGTGGTAGTTATTTACAACACCCATTTGATAATTGCAAGCATATGATTCATGTTGAAAGTAAAAACTATACGTTGTAATAATTTATTTAAGATTCATGCAAGTATATGATTCATGTTAACAACTATATGTTGTAATAATTTATTTAAGATTCATGCAAGTATATGATTCATGTTAACAACTATATGTTATGATATTTTAAATTGGAATTCATACAAGTCTATGATCTATTGTTATGACAACATGATGTAAAATTCTATGGTCATCTTTAGTGTAATTTGATTCACCTAAGTATTATGATTCATATGAAGTTATGTTGGAATTGGCATCATAGTTCAAGTATAAAAATCATATTTTTGTGATAGTGACAAAAGCACGCATCTTTGTAAATTTGTATTAATTTTATGTTAATTGAATCGTTCGTTGCAAGTTCATGCGTTCACACTCCCTTTTTTCATGTTACCTTATAAACACCATGTTATAAGCCTCCCCTTTTCATTTGGCTAAATTGGGTTTAAGTATTAAACCCAATACACCTTACGTTGGAGCGAACGTATAATACGGGGGTAATGACGTTTGGGCTAAAATATAGAAGATATGTGTTGGCATGTTTAACGCATGTCAACAACCTTGAAAGAACAATTAAGTTGCATAAATGAAATTTAACCAATAAAGACGAATTTGAATAATGGGCCGCAAATATTTACATATAAAAAGAAAAGAGACAAAATATGTAAATGTAGAAAAATACGATGTGTTTAACCCGAGGTTGGATTGAGTTGTGATGTAAAACTGCCCGGAACCGCCCGGCTATCCAGTAGTCACAACAATACCTATCCAATGTGGGTGGTTAAACACGGAGCCCAATAAGGACCCAAGGTTAGACTGAGTTGTGGCGTAAGACTGCCCGGACCCAACCGGCAACAGGCAGCCACAACAATACCTGTCTAATGTGAGAGGTCAAGGCTTTAATAAGACAATTAAGGCTGAGTCAGGATTGATAGGATTAAGTAAATTATATTAATACTTAATCAAAATGGAACATGCTAAACTAAATAGACTGATTGGGGGGTTAGGTTTATAAAACACTTAACCAACTTAGCATGCTGGCTAGAAATAGAAAACCTAGTAGCGGAGGACCCTTTTCGCAGTAACCCTACAAGGTATCATGATACCCTGAAACTAGGTAGGGTGGGGCACGATTACTGGGCTGATTGTAAGAGGTCAAATCGACGGCGGTGGTGCATCAGTGTAAGTTCTAACGGGGTGCGGGCGTGCACACACTCCGGCGCAGAAAAATAAGGCACTGGGCACCAGTAGCATACCTGTGCATTCTAGGGTTGTGTCGGGCCACCACCATGGGACTTGATACACCCCATGGTGGGACCAGCATAGGTAACTACAACATCGGGGGCCGTAAGACACATGTAACTATGCGAGTAGGAGCCGATCATTATAAAATGGATCACTTCACCCTGATTATGGGGTGCCAGTTGGGAACTAGTTTATATGGGTTCAGAGATTAAAATGGGGTACGATAGTATATTCGACCCTAGACAACTTAACTAAGTTTATGGTGCTTTCCCATTTCTAGTTTATACTTATCATACCCAGTTCTTTATTCATAGACTGAATAGTCCTAGGCTTACTCAGGCTTTATGTCTGACTCTACTTTTCTTTCGTCTTCTTTCCTTCCGTTTCCCCCCCAGGTCCACAGGGAGGGAATACCGTAACTTGACCAGCCTTCATATCCAGCTTGAAGAGAAAGAATGTATTGCTTGGATCTTTTCGTTTTGGACTATGGCTTTGGACAGCAACTATGGGACTTTTGCAGTTTATTTATGTTTTCTTTATGCTTCTTTAAATAATGTAATCAAGACAGTTATGATTTTGGAAATATTGTAAGACAATTATGGCATGGTTTGTGTAACACATATTTTAATGAAATAAAAGTTGTTGTTTTCCGCTGTTCAAAATTATGTGTTCTTATATCTGTCTTGTATATCTGTGACTTATACTTATAAACCTCCACCAAAATTAGGGCATTCCCTTTGAGAGTGACCCTAACGGATGTGGGGTGTTTCACTTGGTATCAGAGCATAGGTTTACCAGATAAGATAAAAAGTTTTGAAAAATTATTTTCAAAAAGGAAATTTAAAGAAGCATTTTTTTTAAAGAGATAAAATGTTTTATTTTAAAAGGCAAAGTCCCCCCAAAGCCATAGGTACTATCTCTTATCCTTCGTTTTGAATCTATCCTTTTTGTTTCAGCATGTCCGAAGAACTTAACTTGCCAGAGGGTGTACCAATACCTGGTTGGTTTAGACGGTTCTTAGAAGCAAGGGCCACTCAGCCAGGTCCTACCGTTCCTCCTCCCCCAGCTGCAGGAAATCATCCAGCTGCAGCAGCACCTCTTCCTCCACCTCCTCTGCGGGGAAACACTTTTGCTAAGATATGTAAAGATTTTAAGGCTATGGGAGGAAAGTACTTTCATGAAACTGAGTCCTTCGTGGCAGCTAGGAATTGGTTAAAGGAAACCGAGGACTTATTCGTCATCTTTGAGGTAGAAGATATGCAGAAGGTACAACTAGCAGTGTGGCTACTAAAAGGTGAGGCTTCCTACTGGTGGGAAGTCACTAATGCAGAAAGACCGGTGGAAACATGGGAGGACTTTAGGGCAAGGTTTGAGGCTAAATTTCTCTCGGAAGCTGAAAGGAGTCTTCAGTTGGAAAAATTCTGATTTCTTAAGCAAGGGAATATGACAGTCAAAGAGTATGTTAATCAATTTGACGAGCTGGCTAGGTTTGGGCTGGACCTAGTCAACACCCCGCACAAGAAGGCTCTCCGCTTTGTTAAAGGGTTGAATGAGCCATTACACAGTTTGGCCATGACCCATATACCCATGGGAGCTACGTACGAAAGGTTGGTGCAGATGGCATTGCTGAACGAGGAAGATAAGGACAAGAAGGAAACAGAGGCAGAAAACTCTCAAGGGAAGAAAGAGGTCAAGCCCAACGATTCTAAGAATAAGAAGGTAGACCCCGAGAAAGGAGGCAAGAACAACAACTCACGTGATAAAAGGAAATGCAATTACTGTGGTACGGAAGGGCACATAGCCAAGGATTGTAGAAAGAGGAAGAGAAAGCAAGGTGAATGTTTTCATTGTGGGAAGACTGGACACATCAGCAAAGACTGCCCTGAGAAGCAGACCGGACCTTCTGGCGGTACATCGTTAACTTATTCTAGATGCTTTGTTTTATCCTATTTCTCTCCTCGATCCTATCTTGAGAACCATAGGTAGAATCTTTATGGATGTAAATATGTAGTTGAAACATGTTATGGATGATGGTTGCAAGTGGTTGCAAGTGATTGCTAGTGGTTGCTCGTGGATGCATATACACACACAATCTAGGTTTTAGATCGGCTCAGTCACTTCATTTTGCATATGCATATATGTTTGCATTTGTATATGGTTGAACTTTAATGTGTTGCCATATGGATGTTGCATTTGTATGAATGATTGTGCACTCATGTAGAATCATGAATAGGAAAAATTTGCACACATAATGGATTCATGGCACTCACATAATTCGCATTAAGGAGGTCAACTGAATCAGTAGACCGCCTGATTTTGCATTAGATAAGTACATGTACACACACACTTCGCATATGATCATGAAGCATTAGAAGTCTTTTAAGGACAATGGATACTCGTGTTTGATGGATGAGTAGATGGATGTTTGGATGTTAGGATATACATTCCTCCTAACTTGAAGATTTCGGGGACGAAATCCTTTTAAGTGGGGGAGAATGTAACACCCCGTGTATTCTATAACAGTGAAATTCATAAATTAAAGCATAACTAATTTCAGATCAAAGAATTAAGGGAAACGGGATACGCCATTGCGTTCGTCTCGGAAAAACGCGCAAAATAGAGTTCGAGTTTTCGAAAATCGGAGTCCGTATGACCAAGATATGGCCTCCGGACGTTTCTGAATTAGGTTTAAAATTCGAACAGACGAAAAACAGCTCAGAAAAACAATTCAAAATTCAAAATCGGACCCAGTTGGCCAGGGCGGGAAAATTCCCGCCTGAAGGCACCAGGTCGACTTGGCAGTCGACCTGGGCTAACCAGGTCGACAGGGCTGTCGACCTGGGTGTCGATAGGGCTGTCGACCTGGCCCAGAGCCAGGTCGAACCCAGCCCATCCTGGCTGGCCAGGTCTGTGTTTGGTCGATTTTCTGAGCCTTGCCTTGTCACTAGGGCTAGGTGTCAGCTCCTGATTGGTCTCTCTTTCGAATGAATGGCTACGATCAATCCAAGCAACATCGATGGTCCTAATCAGTTCATAAACTCTATAAAAATGACCCTAGACTCTACCTAATCTATTCATTCAAAAATAAGAATGAGGCCATCATGCTGCTGAGGAACGACTAGGAGTAGCCACCAATTTGAGAGAAAATTAGGAGACAAACTCTAAAGCATAAAGCAACTACAAGTTAAACAAACCAAATCAACGCCTACGTCAAGGGAATAACATCTCCAAATCCAGAATTCAGATTCCTGAATTGAAGAATTCGTCACACGATAGTAAGTAGAGTGCTATTCCGATATGAATTAAATAATTGTGTTGATTTGTGTAATGTAAGAAATGGAATTGTGGCGATAATAATCTATATTTGTATGTTGCTTTGATGCAAAACGATTTGGGAATATTATGGTATACGATTGGATATTTGCAAATACGCGATTTGCGTTGGAAACGAAATGGAATTGTGGCGATAATGACTTATATTTGTATGCTATTTTGATTCTAACGATTTGGTAATGCTATGGTTTGATTCATACAAGTATATGGTTTATGTTGACAACCACATGTGTGGAATTTTGATTGGGACTCATGCAAACATATGATTCATATTGAAAACTACATGTTTGTGGTAGTTATTTACAACACCCATTTGATAATTGCAAGCATATGATTCATGTTGAAAGTAACAACTATATGTTGTAATAATTTATTTAAGATTCATGCAAGTATATGATTCATGTTAACAACTATATGTTGTAATAATTTATTTAACATTCATGCAAGTATATGATTCATGTTAACAACTATATGTTATGATATTTTAAATTGGAATTCATGCAAGTCTATGATCTATTGTTATGACAACATGATGTAAAATTCTATGGTCATCTTTAGTGTAATTTGATTCACCTAAGTATTATGATTCATATGAAGTTATGTTGGAATTGGCATCATAGTTCAAGTATAAAAATCATATTTTTGTGATAGTGACAAAAGCACACATCTTTGTAAATTTGTATTAATTTTATGTTAATTGAATCGTTCGTTGCAAGTTCATGCGTTCACACTCCCTTTTTCATGTTACCTTATAAACACCATGTTATAAGCCTCCCCTTTTCATTTGGCTAAATTGGGTTTAAGTATTAAACCCAATACACCTTACGCTGGAGCGAACGTATAATACGGGTGTAATGACGTTTGGGCTAAAATATAGAACATATGTGTTGGCATGTTTAACGCATGCCAACAACCTTGAAAGAACAATTAAGTGGCATAAATGAAATTTAACCAATAAAGACGAATTTGAATAATGGGCTGCAAATATTTACATATAATAAGAAAAGAGACAAAATATGTAAATGTAGAAAAATACGATGTGTTTAACCCGAGGTTGGATTGAGTTGTGATGTAAAACTGCCCGGAACCGCCCGGCTGTCCAGTAGTCACAACAATACCTATCCAATGTGGGTGGTTAAACACGGAGCTAATAAGGACCCGAGGTTAGACTGAGTTGTGGCGTAAGACTGCTCGGACCCAACCGGCAACAGGCAGCCACAACAATACCTGTCTAATGTGAGAGGTCAAGGCTTTAATAAGACAATTAAGGCTGAGTCAGGATTGATAGGATTAAGTAAATTATATTAATACTTAATCAAAATGGAACATGCTAAACTAAATAGACTGATTGGGGGGTTAGGTTTATAAAACACTTAACCAACTTAGCATGTTGGCTAGAAATAGAAAACCTAGTAGCGGAGGACCCTTTTCGCAGTAACCCTACAAGGTATCATGATACCCTGAAACTAGGCAGGGTGGGGCACGATTACTGGGCTGATTGTAAGAGGTCAAATCGACGGCGGTGGTGCAGCGGTGTAGGTTCTAACGGGGTGCGGGCGTGCACACACTCCGGCGCAGAAAAATAAGGCACTGGGCACCAGTAGCATACCTGTGCATTCTATGGTTGTTTCGGGCCGCCACCATGGGACTTGATACACCCCATGGTGGGACCAGCATAGGTAACTACAACATCGGGGGCCGTAAGACACATGTAACTATGCGAGTAGGAGCCGATCGTTATAAAATGGATCACTTCACCCTGATTATGGGGTGCCAGTTGGGAACTAGTTTATATGGGTTCAGAGATTAAAATGGGGTACGATAGTATATTCGACCCTAGACAACTTAACTAAGTTTATGGTGCTTTCCCATTTCTAGTTTATACTTATCATACCCAGTTCTTTATTCATAGACTGAGTAGTCCTAGGCTTACTCAGCCTTATGTCTGACTCTACTTTTCTTTCGTCTTCTTTCCTTCCGTTTCCCCCCCAGGTCCACAGGGAGGGAATACCGCAGCTTGACCAGCCTTCATATCCAGCTTGAAGAGAAAGAATGTATTGCTTGGATCTTTTCGTTTTGGACTATGGCTTTGGATAGCAACTATGGGACTTTTGCAGTTTATTTATGTTTTCTTTATGCTTCTTTAAATAATGTAATCAAGACAGTTATGATTTTGGAAATATTGTAAGACAATTATGGCATGGTTTGTGTAACACATATTTTAATGAAATAAATGTTGTTGTTTTCCGCTGTTCAAAAATATGTGTTCTTATATCTGTCTTGTATATCTGTGACTTATACTTATAAACCTTCACCAAAATTAGGGCATTCCCTTTGAGAGTGACCCTAACGGAGGTGGGGTGTTTCAGTTCCCATCACACAATGCAACGCAAACCGGAGGATAGAGTTTTACCTTATAATGACCAAAATATGCTTGATAGAAATAAAACAAAGGAATTTGATATTATTACTAGTGTTTATATGTTTCAAAAATAATTTCAATCATAAATATCAATCATAAATGGCATGGGTACCATATATCATGTCGCCATATATAGGTATACAATCAAAACCGCACAGTCACGTATTTGGAAATTGGATTTCGGTCATGAACCAAGGCAAAAGATAGTCCTTACTGACTTCGAGACGCTCTAGCCCATGTCTAAGGACCCAGACACAGGTGGGTCCTTGGAGCGATAGGGCCAGTCCACCGATATGGATTAAAATGCCTGAACACTGCATTTCCCCGCCCTTTGGGGCGTAAATGAGCCAACGAATGACTCCATCGGCTCCACGTAGTCACCGATATATCCGAGGCGCCTCGCAATAGCAACAACCACACAAGTGAAAATAATACATATGTCAGCCAGTTTAAGCACTGACACCACCTCTAGCTAGAAAGAAACGAATGTCCTCCCTGAGGTCCTCTGTAACGACCCGGAAAATCTGAACCAATTAATTTTTTTTAAATTGGCTAAAATAGTGGATTTTAAATATTTAAAATAAATATTTTAAATAATAGCAATGAAAAGTGAGTCTGAATCGACGTTTGAAAACGAATATAATTCATTCTAATTATAAACAAGGCCAGAAATGGCGCGGTAGTTTCAAAATTTGAATTCAAACTTTGACTGACTGTACCGGGTGCAAAACAAAACGGATTTGAGTGAAACCAAAAATATTTAAATCTGTTAGTGAATACCTTTCTAAAGAATCTGAAAAATCGAAGTTTCATAGTGGGAAGCAAAAGTTATGGCCAAATGAATTTTCAGAAAGGTCGCTATGGAATTTATATAGCCCGTGAAATTGGCCATTTTGCAAACGACCTCGGAATTCGATGAAACCACTTTTGTTGGATCCGGGATGTGAAGTTTTTGCTAGATTTCAAATTTCATAATTTTAGAAGCTAGTATGTGAGAGTGGCAAAGGAAAATGTGTTTTGGTCAATTACAGTTAAATTGGATCGACCAGAAATGGGCCTTTTTGCAAACGGTCTTAGAATTCGACGAAACTAGTTTTGTTGGGACCGTATCGTCAAAACATAGCTAGATTTATTTTTCTGGAATTTTTCGAATCAGTTTGTGGCCCCGGCAAATTAAAATGTACGTTCAAAACAGAATTTGAATGTTTTATACTTTAATTTGAAGAATAACTGACTGTAACAGTTGAATTGGCCAACGAAACATATCCCATTATGTCCGGGATGGGGATATTTAGCTAGGGGCGACAGTCGTTGGGTTTGAATTGTTGTTCGTTTGGATAAGAAGATATTTTTGAATTTAAAATAAAAAATTAAATAACCCTAGCCAATCATCTCTCTTCACTCTCATTCCCTTTGACCCAGTCAAAACCCGCCTCCCTCCTTTGCTCTCGACGGAAATACACTTCGCCCCTTCCCAAGCATTTTCCGGCCGATTCTAGGGGAATTACACCGCGCCACCACCCGATCTTCAAAGGCCATCTCCTCCTCTTCCAATCTATACTGGTTGCACCTCTCCCCATTGCACGTTCTTCGAGATTGAGCCCCACGAAGTCCGCCACTTCGTGACGCCGCCGCCGCCTATTCAGGCGATCGAACTGGACGTGGGACCCACTGTTCTGCGTGCCTCCAGAAGCTCTTCGACGTGGTACCATTGGATTTCAGTGAAGTGCTACGTATTTTGCCAAAAATCGAACTCTAGTTTCGAGCTAGAAAGAAAGGTATCGGCTTTGTAATTTTTGAATAGAAAATAACAATTTTAAGTGTTGCAAGCTTTGAAAAATCATATCTTTTTAGTGTATTGACGAAATTCGATGAAACAGGAAACATCGGTACCGTAAGGAGGCTCTCTACATTCTAGAAGAGACCGCGGATTTTTCTGAGCTATCGACGATTTTTTTTAGCACCCCGAAAACCAATGTGAGATTTCTAATTTATAAACGATATGGAAAACGACGATGTATAAATTATATAGTCGATGTATGAGTTGTATAAGCGTTGTACACCTCTTGTATAAGCGTTGTATAAGTTGTATGTTCGATGTATAAGTTGTATATGCGTTGTAAAAATTATATATGTGTTGAAATAGAAGTGAAGTGCTATATATATATATACGCCCCTCGTCCACAAACCATGGATGATATTTATTAGTTGTGATTGGTGTGAAAATTGATTGATAGCGAATGGTTGATTGAAATTGTTTGTGGTTGAAATTGATTGATTGTGGTTGAAAAATACCCGTTTGTGGTTGAGAAATATTTGGTTGAAACCACATAGGATTAGTTTGTTGAAATGAAAAAAATATACATGCCGCCTGCATTCGAACTAGATGCATGATTCCCCATTGTCAAAAACCGCGAGGTTTTGAGGTAGAGCGAGGAGCCGTACTAGGGACGGTCCTGGTTTTAACTACCCTGCCGTTATGCTGCCGAAATTTTTAATAATATTCATGTGTTTGAATTATTTTCATTTGTTGAAATTATATTTATTCGTTGAATAGAAAACCTTCATGTGATGAATTGAAACTCATTCGTTGAATAGAAATTCATGTGTTGAATGGTATTAGTGTTTTAAATATAAAAATCACATTTTTACTCTATATATATAAACTATAGAAAACCTTCATGTGTTGAATCAATATTCATTCGTTGAATTGAAATTCATATGTTGAATGGTATTCGTGTTTTAAATATAAAAATCACCTTTTTATCTATATATACAAACTATAGAAAACCTTCATGTGTTGAATCGATATTCATTCGTTGAATTGAGATTCATGTGTTGAATGGTGTTCATGTTTTAAAAATAAAAATCACCTTTTTATCTATATATACAAACTATAGAAAACCTTCATGTGTTGAATCGAAATTCATTCGTTGAATTGAAATTCATGTGTTGAATGGTATTCATATTTTGAAAGAAATTGTTTTATAAGAAAAATCCTATTTTTATCATCGCTATGAACTATATAAAATAATCTTGTTTTGAAATAAAATGTTCTATAATAAAAATCCTATTTTTATCACCTATATGAACTAAAGAAAATAGTCGAGTTTTGAATTAAATTGTTTTATAATAAAAATCATATTTTTATCACCTATATGAACTATAGAAAATAGTCAAGTTTTGAAATAAATTGTTTTACATTAAAAATCACATTTTTATTATATACATGAATTGTTAAAAATAGTGAAGTGTTGAAATAGAAAACAGTTGGATAAAAATATCATTTTTATCAAATGTATGAAAATCATATAGTTTCGAAATCGAAGAATCGATATATATATATATATATATATATAAATAGAATTGAAATATATCGAATAATGAAGCTACAGTTCGTATTTTGAAACTGTGATTTCAAACGATTATACAGGGAGATCCGACCATCGGATTTTCCCGAAACCGCAACCGTTGGGTTCGCTTTGGAAATATCTTTCCAACGGCACCAACTTTGTAAAAATCCAACGGTTGGATTGTCTGGAATGTTTAATTCAATTCTGAAGATAAACAGTGCCAAAATCGATTATATTTATATAAATATAATTATATATAATCGAATAACGACGCTGCAGTTCGTATTTTGAAATCGAAACTTCAAACGATTATACCGGAAGATCCGACCATCGGAATTTCCCGAAACTGGAACCATTGGATTCGTTTTGAAAAGATCTTTCTAATGATGTAAATTTTGTGAAGATCCAACGGTTAGATTTTCAGATATGTGTAAATCAAATCTGAAGAAAAACAGCGCCACGGCCGCGTTATGGCCCGAAGCGTCGTTTGAATAAATTGGCTATTTTAAAATAAATAAAAATAGCAATAAATCGTTATAAAATATTATAAACGATATGGATGTGAAATTTTAGAAATTATCTGAAGGTTAGCTAAGTCGAATGGTTTCCTGGATTTTGATCTGATGTTGGTTTCGGCCTTCGGGGTTAATATTTGGGAAATCGTTCTCTTACTGATTGACGGTTAGTGACTAATGAATTGAAATGATGCGTAGTAGTGTTTGTGTAGCACTTGTTTATTATATACGCGAGTTGCTCAGAAAGACCGGGTTTATCCCATTCTGAATAACTGAATCGACGATAAGAAATCGAAGATGAAGACGGTGGTCGAAGACCGGAGATCTTCACCTCGTTTGGATGGTAACCGAGGTCCTGATCGGGAGGCATCCCGAAATATGGATAATGAGTGGTGATCGTCAAGACGTATGTGGAGGTCGATGGGTTTGCGAGGTATATAGTGCCTTCGGTTTCGTTCAGACCCAGAACGGACTTGCAAATGGACAGTGTGTCTGACATTGGAATTTATTCTGTGTGATTGATAGCTATCAGTTGCACGGTGTGAATTGCCTGTGTGGCATGCTAAGATGCAGTGATCAGGGCTTCTCTTGAAAAGCAAAGTCTTGTGGTGATGATCAAAGCCCCGCCTGTGTGGTGTAGCTTTGTGTATAACGTCAAATCGCGAGCCTCACACTCCGGTATAAACCAGAAATGGGAGAGGACATCAGGGGGGACGTGCGTTTTCTTTCTAGCTAGAAGTGGCGTTAGTGGTTTTACACGCCCTGACGAGTTTGACTTATGTGGTTGTTACTGTTGCGAGGCGCCTCGGTTAGATCGGACGATCCGGGTCCGATGGAGTCATTCGTTGGCTCATTTACGCCCCAAAGGGCGGAGGGACGCATTGTTCAGGCATTATAATCCACTTCGTGTGGACCGGCCCTGACGATCCAAGGTACAGTTGCGGTTGTGCCTGAGACATGGGCTAGATTGTCTCAAATTCGGTAAGGACTATCTTTTGCCTTGGTTCATGATGGAAATCCAATTTCCAAATAGACACCGTGCGGTTTTGATTGTATATATATATGGCGACCTGATATATGGTACCCTTGTCGTCTATGATTGATAGTTATGATTGAAATTGTTTTCAAAACTTATAAACACTAGTAATAATATCAAATGATTTTGCTTTATTCGTATCAAGCATATTTTGGTCATTATAAGGTAAAACTCTATCCTCCGGTTTGCGTTGCATTGTGTGATGGGAACTGAGTCTTATAATGGCTTCATTTTTATAAAAAGCATTGCGATGTTTAAAAGAAAGATTAGTTTTTAAAGCACTGGCAATCCAATGGAGTAAACCCATTCCACGAAAGTGGCGTGGTCCTGTGATTAGCCATATTATAAATGTGTTGAGTAGATTTCTCATACCAGTCCCATGACTGACTCGTAGTTTGTTTCACTTTCAAACTCGGGTGCCCCTTTTTCTACACGGGCAACCTTGTATTCAGGTTTAGCTGGCTTTATCCGGATAGCTGGAGCTGAAGATGGATTCTATTATTTATCTCTTTTTATGCTGTTCAGCTCCTATTGTACATTATGTTTATTTTCCGCTGTAGACATTTGTGTATAGCTGAACTGTATTTGTACTAAGTATGATCCTGTATACTGTGTAACTCTGATGATTACGTTTATCCAGTATATTCTATTGTGCATTATCTGGTGTATTTATTTATTTCTGTCCTGCTATTATCTGTTTATGTGTTATATTCCAAGGATTACCCTTGCCGCCGTCAGTACGGGGTTCGGGGTCGTCCCATCCTCTCCCGTTTCTGGTTCATAACGGGGTGTGAGGCTCGCGAATTCATGTTATACACAAAGCTATGCCACACAGGCCGTGCTTTGATCATCAACCACAAGACTTTGCTTTTCAACAGAAGCCTTGATCACTGCATCTTAGCATGCCACACAGACAATTCACACCATGCAACTGATGGCTATTAATCAAACAGAATGAATTCCAATGTCAGACACACAGTCCATTTGCAAGTCCGTTCTGGGTCTGAACGAAACCGGAGGCACCACATACCTCGCATATCCGTCAATCTCCACGTACGTCTGGACGATCACCACTTATTATCTATATTTCGGGATGCCTCCCAATCAAGACATCAGTTACCATCCAACCGAGGTGAAGATCTCCGGTCTTCAACCACCGTCTTCATCATCGACTTCTTATCGTCGATTCAGTTATTCAGAGTGGAATAAACCCGGTCTTTCTGAGCAACTCGCGTATATAATAAACAAGTGCTACACAAACACAAACATACACCTCATTCCAATTCATAAGTCACTAACCATAAATCAGTAAGAGAATGATTTCCCAAGTATTAACCCCGCAGGCCGAAACCAACATCAGATCAAAACCCAGGACACCATTTGACTTATCTAACTGGTTAGTTTCTAAATTTCACATTCTTAGGGAAAGGTTCCCATTATTTTTATCAAAGATAAATTCTTTAGTATAATTTTCATGTCAAACACATTCAACCATCAAATATCTACTAAACCGGGTAAATTCGGTTTATTTCCATTCCATATCATTTATAATATTTTATAACGATTTATCGCCACTTTTATTTATTTAAAAATAGCCAATTTATTCAAACAACGCTTCAGGCCATAACGCGGTCGTGGCGCTGTTTTTCTTCAGATTTGATTTACATATATCTGAAAATATAACCGTTGGATCTTCACAAATTTTATATCTTTAGAAAGATCTTTTCAAAACAAATCCAATGGTTTCAGTTTTGGGAAAATCCGACGGTCGGATCTCCCAGTACACTCGTTTGAAGTTTCGATTTCAAAATACAAACTACAGCGTCGTTATTCGATTTAATTTAATTAATTATATATATATATATAAATATAATTGATTCTAGCGCTGTTTTTCCTCAGATTTGATTTATACATTCCAGACAATCCAACCATTGGATCTTCGCAAAGTTGGTGTCGTTGGAAAGATATTTCCAAAGCGAACCCAACGGTTTCGTTTTCGGGAAAATCCGATGGTCGGATCTCCCGCACTAATCATTTGAAATCACAGTTTCAAAACACAAATTGCAGCTTCGTTATTTGATTTATTTTGATTATATATATAATATATTCTTGGATTTTAAAACAATATTCTTTTCATACAATTGATAAAAATGATATTTTTATCCAATAGACATTTATTTCAACACTTCACTATTTTTAACAATTCATGTTTATAATAAAAAAAATGTGATTTTTATTGTAAAACAATTTATTTCAAAACACGACTATTTTATATAGTTCATATAGATGATAAAAATATGATTTTTATTATAAAACAATTTATTTCAAAATACGACTATTTTATTTAGTTCATATATATGATAAAAATATGATTTTTATTATAAAACAATTTATTTCAAAACACGACTATTTTATATAGTTCATATAGATGATAAAAATATGATTTTTATTATAAAACAATTTATTTCAAAACACGACTATTTTATATAGTTCATATATATGATAAAAATATGATTTTTATTATAAAACAATTTATTTCAAAACATGAATGTCGTTCCACACATGAATTTCTATTCAACACATGAATTTCTATTCAACACATGAATTTTTATTCAACACACGAATATAGTTTCAACACATGAAAATAACTCTAACACATGAATATTATTGAAAATTTCGGCAGCATAACGGCATGGTAGTTAAACCGGGACCCTCCCTAGTACGGCTCCTCGCTCTACCTTAAAGCCTCGCAGCTTTTGACAATGGGGATTTCATGCATCTAGTTCGCACGCAGGCGGCATGTTTATTTTTTTCTTTTCCACAAACTAATCCTATGTGGTTTCAACCAAATAATTCTCAACCACAAACAGGTATTTTTCAACCACAATCAATCAATTTCAACTACAAAAAATTCTAATCAACCATTCGCTATCAACCAATTTTCACACCAATCACAACCAATGAATTTCGTCCATGGTTTGTGGACGAGGGGCGTATATATATATATATATATATATATATATATATATTTATATAATTATATTTCACTTCTATTTCAACACATATATAATTTTTACAACGCATATATAACTTATACATCAAACATACAACTTATACAACGCTTATACATGAGGTGTACAATGCTTATATAACTCATACTTCGAATATATAATTTATACACCGTCATTTCCAAATCATTTATAATTCAGAAATCTCACATTGGGTTCCACTCCACCAAAAATAGCAGAAGGCTCAGAAAAATATGTGGTCTCTTCTAGAATGTAGAATACGTCCACACGAGTCCACTATCTCTTGTTTCACTGAATTTCGTCAAGAAACGAAAAAGATATGATTTTTACAGTGAAATCATAAACCATAGCGCTTTAAAGTGCTATTAAATAGTTTAATATAAAATAGGCCGTTACATCCACGATATCTTCAAAACTAGGTTTCGAAATTAGTTCTGATCCGTAGCACGTGAGGCCAATCAGGTTGCACCACGTTCTCCAGCTTCGGGAGGCGCTCCGGCTGGCACCCACCTGGTCAAACTCGCAGGCAGGTCGAAGGCGCGGCGGCGCTTAGAAGGGCGCGACATTCGAGGTGCTGATATCGAGATTCTCGCTACGGGGGAGGGTAAACTGGGTATGGATTAGAAGGCCTTGAGGAGCTCTTCAAAATTCTCCAAAGGAGCGTTGGGTTTCGATGAGTGTGGGAGGAGAAAAAGAGGAGAGAAGGAAGAAGAAGTAGCCGCCGATCGTTTCAGGAGATTCACGGGGAGAGAGAATTTGGTGGACCAATGGGATATTTTTATTTTATTTATATATTTTTAAAATCCAAAAATACCCCTCTTCACATACTAACACCAATCCAAACCCAACGACTGTCGCCCCTAGCTAAATACCCCATCCCGAACACAATGGGAAATGTTTCGTAGGCCCATTCGACTGTTTCAGTCAGTTTCTCTTCAAATTAAAATATAAAACATTCACTATTTAATTTGAACGTACATTTCAATTTGCCGAGGCCACATACTGATTCTAAAAATTCCCAAAAAATTAATCTAGCCATGTTTTGATGATACGGTCCCAACAAAACTAGTTTCGTCGAATTCTGAGACCGTTTGAAAAATGGCCCTTTTCTGGTCGATCCAATTTAATAGAAATCGACCAAACACATTTCCCTTTGCCACGCTCACATACTAGCTTCAAAAATTATGAAATTTGAAACCTAGCAATTATTTGACATCCCGGATTCAACAAAAGTGGTTTCGTCGAATTCTGAGGTCGTTTGCAAAATGGCCATTTTCACGGGCAATATAAACTCTATAGCGACCTTTCTGAAAATTCATCTGGCCATAACTCTTGCTTCCCGCTACGAAACTTTGATTTTTCAGATTCGTTAGAAAGATATTCACAGATTTAAATATTTTTGGTTTTACTAAAATCCGTTATATTTTGCACCCGGTACAATCAGTCAAAGTTTGAATTCAAATTTTGAAACTACCGCTCCATTTCAGGCCTTGTTTATAATTAGAAATAATTATATTTATTTTCAAACATCGATTCAAACACACTTTTTGTCGTTATTATTTAAAATATTTATTTTAAATATTTTAAATTCCACTAAAATAGCCAATCTAAAATTTTCAAACTGGTTCAGATTTTCCGGGTTGTTACATTTGCGGCACTATTTGGTCAAGGAACGTCCCCTCGAAGATGTGTCGAACTTCGTTAAAACATCGCACTCCTCCTTGAACCAGTCGCGAGCTTCCAGGCCCTCACTGTCGCGTTAAAGCCCGTTGCACCTTCTACAGTACAACACGCTAACCAATGATTGTCAGAGTATCGCATTTTGACCAACTCCGCGACTCGCGACTTCGACTTTCCCACCTACAGGCCGCGACAGGTTCAGTGATCGAACCTCCTCAGAAACCAACGCTAGGAGCCACTAGATGTCCACATTCAGATGCTGGGCTTTGATGTTTACTGAGAACCACGATGAATCGATTTCCCCTTTTTTAGTACCGGTCTATTTCGATTTTGTTGAAAGAGGAAGTTTTGGTTATAAACGAAATGGAAAGCAACAAAAATGGGCCGCGGTTTTACTGATTTGGGGAGGACCATTTTCTTACTGAATGGAATGAACTAAAAAGAATGGAAAGGAGATGGGTTTTATTTTGTTGTCTGGAGAATGGAATTTTCCAGGGAGAAAACTGCAGATGGTTATCGCGATTTATAGAAGATGGATACTTCACTGTTAAGGAATAGGTGGTAGGTGAAGGTACATATAAATTAAATGTGATTTGATTTTGTATTTAATTCGACTTGATATAAAGAAATTTTTACCTTTTTAAACAGATTCTGATTTGACTTCGAGCTTATCCGTTTAGAATATATCGAGGTTCATCACTTAATATTACGAACCGCTATTTTAACGTAACAACGGACGTTCTAATGCTACAAAACTATTCTGAACTCAACAGAAAATATTCTGAAATTTAATTTGAACGTATATATAAAATAACCATATTATTTTAATATAATTTAAATTCAAACAAATATATCTATCGATAATAATTTATTATTATTATTATCGTCTATATATTGAAATAGAATTTATACTGATCATCTAAATGGTTTCGTTTCAGTTTTTAAACTTTGATTTGAATTATTTTTCGTATTACGATAATTCAATATATTCGATACAAATTAAAAAAATTATTTTTAAACTGATAACATAATATAAAAATTAATTTATATTATCAACTCTATATTCAAACAAATGTTAAATATTCAAAAATAAATCGAAAAAAATCTGGGTCGTTACAATGCCCATACGGAGTGGTTTTCAGATAATAAATCTGATCCCGGTCTCTCCGTGTTGACAACGGAAATGGTCAAAAACTTTGATAGTCCGTTACTTAACTATCAAAGGAAAACATGTGTACAAACAACGATCGTATTTCTAAATGGAAATCTTACCGAGCAAATCATTAATAAACACTGATTCCCTTTAATTTAATTTGTCATTCAATTATCCATTTCCCTATTCCCGTTTCCATATATTTGTAAATTCTTATTTTCTAAATTTAGAAAATATACATTGTTTATCATTGGAAAACATTTCCATATTTACTCTCATTTCTATATTTTTTTAAATATTAGAAAACATTTCTGATTCTTATTTGGAAAACATTTCCAAAATTCCTTCATTTGATTTAAACAGATGTTTAAATAAAACATTACTATGCCAACTCAAACCATTACACTCATTAACTAAATTAACTTAACCAACCTTTACTATCGAACCTTAACCATTCCTTAGTTAAAAATGAAGTCAATCAAGTTGGGGTATAACTACCTCTTAGACCTTAACCGAACAACATTTCTAACCTCGAAATAGACAAAGTTCACCTTTTATATCTTTAACAAACTTCCTTACGTAACTATCTGATTTTAATACGAATACACTTCTTTTACAGAAATCATTTGATTATAATAAGTGTTATAATCCCATGCTTCTGAAATATAATAACTTAAATATAACTTTATTTATTAATTTGGATAAATAAACAAACAAGTAATTTATTAATAAATAAATAAATCTTGGTAAAAAACGGAAAGTGACTAGTACTTTTTCAAATTCGATAAAATCGAATTTCAACATATAATTCCCTCTCGAATAATCTCTAATCGATAACTCTCTTTCGAATAAACTCTATTCGATAACTCTTTTCTTCGAATAAACTATATTTGATAATCTCTCTTTCGAATAAACTATATTCGATAATCTTTCTTCGAATAACAATTGTAACGTCCCAGATTTTTCAACTATTTGAATTCGAATATTTAAATCAGCTTTAAATATTTTATTTGGAATATTAATAGATTTAATATCGAATTCATTATTAAATGACGATTTAACGATTAATTTATAATGAACTCGAAGTGGCGCGGTAGTTCTCTATGTTGAGTTTTGGATTTTAGTTAAATATATAGAATTCGGTTTAAGTCGAAATTCTGTGAAACAAGAAACTTTAAGATCTGTTTGATAACAATTTATTAATGAAAGAGGAAAATTGGAATTTCATATTATAGATTGTAAATTATGACTAAACCAAATTTTAAATTAGTAAGCTATAGAAATCATTAATAAATTATATTGTTATTTAAAAGGTATTTCTATATATTTTGCAAAATGTTAAACCCGAAAATGTGAAGTTGAGTTATAATATCATATTGTTTTACATTTGAAGTAATATATATTATTCCATTTAGGAAAATATACATTCGAATATTATTATTAAATGGTTTTGGAATTTACTTTATTGGTATTATATAAGCATTGAAATAACTGTTTTCCGAACAACCTTCGTTTTCGACGAACAACTTTTAATGGAATGCGTACAATTAATTATTGCTAGATTTCCAGTTTGGGGCCAATTGAAGTTGTTTTAGCAGTAGGCGGTATTTAGAGGTGAACCAGTAAATTAAAATATCGATGTTGTACAAACGGAGTTCGTTTTCGATACAACTAGTTTCATTGGACCCGGAATATCAAAATGTAGTAGTGTATTTATTTCGGTGATTTTTTGGGGTTCGTATGTGGCTATACAAAATTTAACCGTCGAACGCATAATGAACAAGGACAATGTTATAGGTATTACAAGTAAACTAATCTAGATCTTTCTACTGTACATTTCTTGGGTGCCAAAAATTTTGTTTTCTTGCCTTGCAATCTACATCTACCGTGCAGACCACGTAATTTTTGGAATCCACACCCATCCATACAGCTACCTACGTTCTACAGTAATCTACATCTACCATGTAGTCGAGCTGGAGTTGTGGATCCATGAAGTAGTGGCGGGAGGTATACAAATGGAAGCGGTGAGCATTCCAATACTGTGAGGTCAGAGAACAAAAGCATGATCATAAAAAAAAACAATAAAACGAATTGGGGGAGAGAACCTTGTCTTGTTGTTGGAAACGGTGGACAGAAGGGGAGCGCATGGAGAAGAACGGAGACGGGGGAAAGGTGGAAACGTGGTATGGGCATAGGGTTGATTGCGTGGGAGGAAGAAAAACAAATGGGTATGGTGCATGGGGTAGGGGATGCTGGCGTGAAAACATAATCTGGCAGAAAGAAGAAAAGTTTAAGGTGCCTATTTTTTTTATTGTTAACGCAACCAGTTTATAATAATCACATAATTAGTCTTACCTAGCCTAATTACTAATGTGGGTTGATGGTTGTGGTTAATCATATGAGAATAGGATGTGAAGGTAGAATACGGTTAAATCCACTTATCATCGGATATTAAACGGTTAGTGTAAATTTTAGTTTAAATTATTTTCGTAGGATTGACAGGCATTTAGTGTCAATAATTTAACCGTTTAATTGTCATATGATCCTTTACGGCACTGGTATATTGACTTGAATAGAATTTATTTTCATTTAGGATCTTATAGTAAATACCAACCGTATTCAAACAAATCTTTATTTAGTTTGAAAAAAAATTAAGGAAAAGAGAAGATCGACCATATTTTCGAATAAGACAACAGTAAAAAGAAAGTAAGCGAGCCTGATTATTCTTTAAATGAAAGTGGGACCCTATTCCAGAAATAATTAGCTTAAGTTCGGTCGGCACGTTTTCTTACCAGCAAAGTCATTAACTGATGAATGTTTAATTAAAGAAATTAAGTGGTTAGCTTAGAATCGTATATTTAGACGTATATAACTTTTATCCGTGTTATCAGAATCCAACTATTCAAGATGCATTGGAGTCATTTTGGCTAACACCACATTGTGGAACTGGATCGGACGGAGTGAAGGCAGCTGAATCAAACCGTTTTAACGACGATTGGGAATCAAAGTGAGTTTTACTCACTCAGTTATCCCACTTATATTTATTATAAGTTGGGTTTATTGCTTGTGTGCTATGATGGCTAATGTTTGTCGATTTGTTGATCATTTGGACATATGCTGATATTTTTATATAACATATTTAAATTATACGGATGTTTAATTTAATCGAAACCGGTCATTATTTTTAACGATTATTTCCAATCGAGGTAACTTACCCCATTGGATAAGTTTATGATAATATAAACGTATATTATTTAATTGGATGTTTGAATTATTGTTATTAGTCGACCAATTGAAGTGATTATTCATGTTATCATCGAATTTATTGTTTATTTCCATATTGTCATAATATGAACTGATTGACAAATATGATTGTATTATTGGATTGAATATTGATTTGTTGAATCCAAATTCAACATTTGTTTGTTGTAGACCGATGGGTAACATTTGTTGAGGAATAAAAAGCAGATGGCTCAAATATACATTGTTTTATAAGGAATGATTTACCGTCTGGTAAACCTATAAGAAAATGAAGTTATAAATTTTATATATAACTGAGGAAATGGATTTTTGAAATATATTAGTTCATAAGGAAGTTTTAGAAAGGGAAATAAATGTTTATTATTTAAATTTAAAGTAAATTATTGAATGCTTTTATAATGAAAATTCTTATGTTATTAAGTTTCTTAAAAAAAATGGAAATATATTGAAAGTGATTATTATTTACTTAATAATGATCAAGGTGAATCAGATTTATTTAAATCAATTATATTTATAATTAATTTAAATAGAAAGACGAATTGAAATTAATTAGTGAATTAATCGTGTTGAGTTGACCAAGTCAACCGAGTTATCCGGAATTGAATATTAAATTGGTTATTAATTTAATGGGCATAGTTAATGATAAAGTAAACCATTTTATTGTTAATAAAAGGTGTAAAGTTGATTATTATTTATCTAATAACAATTAAGGTGGAAATCTTGGGTTTTTAAATGTGTACATGGAGATTTATGAAGATATAAGGCCTATTTATAGATAAATGTATTTTTAAGCGAGTTGTATTAGTAATGATAAAAGTTAAGTTTTTAAATTAATGATAACTCTAATACTTGTTGAAGTTATATTAAACAGGATTTTTATAAAATCCAAGTTGAACGAAATTGTTATAAAACCAATGTTTTATTTAATATTAGGGAACAAGTTTTCAAAAATGGTTTGCAAATGAAATAAAAAACCAAGATATGAAAATAAAGAATCAGAACCTAAATAGAGACCAGTTGAGATAAATGATTTTCTAAATATTGATCTGATGTTGGTTTCGGCCTTCGGGGTTGGTATTTAGAGAATTAATTTCTTACTGATTTATGGTTAGGGATCGATGAAAGTATGAAACGGAAATCGAAACGAAACCCCAAGCTTGAATTAAAGTGGAAAGGCGAGTTAAGTTATTAAGTTACGATCTAAACTCGCTATAATGAGAGATGAAGTTTTATTGAAATATAACCAAATGGGTTTGAAATAAACTTATCAGAGTTTATGAAGTTTTCTATTTATCATAGAATTAAGATTTGTGTATATAATGTTTTAAAAGACTGTAAAGTTAATAGAGGAGGTTAATAATAGTTTACTGAAATTAAGTAAATGCATTAAGATTGAAGTAAGATTTCAAAAAGGAAGTGTGATATTAAAACTATGTTTTAAATTAAATGGTAAATGGAATATACAGAATATCGGTGAAATAAGATTCCGTTGATAAACTCCTATCCATTCTGAAGATAAGAATGTTGTTGACTCAAGGTCTGAGAGGTAATAAAATACCCCAACTTAAATGACTTCATGATTATCCAAGAATGATACTAGTTTAGAAACGAGGGTGGTTGAAAGGAGTAAAACTGGAATTTCGATGAATGGTATTATATAATGAAGTTTGAAATGTTTTTTTTAAAATAAGATTATTTTAAGTATAATAGTATTTTTGAATAAGAAATAAAAAGGCTTTGTATCAAACATTGGAAATATAAAGGTTTTGATAAACAAATGAAAGTATTAAAGAGGCCAAGTGATGCTAAGTATTGAACCAGTGAACTCATTTTATTTCATGGTTGAATGATTGTTTATTTTGATAGTTAAATAACCGACTATCAAAATCTAACCCATACGATTGATGGTATGGAAAGACCGGGATCAAATGTATATTCGAAAACCATTCCAACCAACAAATACGTGAATGTTGAAGATATCAGACGATGATCGAGTAGGAGCATTGAAGAACGTTGATCTTCATAAAGTGGAAGAATTACTTAAAATCTCTGACTTACAATCAGAGTTACACTGTGATCCTGTCATGGTTGAAATCAGCGGATTGCAAGGACTGCTCACTACTGATCTATAGGGTGATTCCTAGGATGCAGTAGGAGGGTGCTTTTGGTTTGTCCAGTCCCAAGACAACTTGTATGGACGAGTGTTTGACTGAGTATTTCCAAAGGGATTACGTACGTTGATTTCTTCAAACGTACTATAGTTAGTGGCAGAGAAGGGCACATCTCTTGGATTAACTACTAGAGTATTTTTGTGGATGTCAATTAGTGATATCTGGCAGATCTGACGATGTGGCATTCAAAGTGAATGGTGGCCAGATGTTCAAAAAAGGAAGATTTATAACCTCAAGCCTCATCAACTGGGAAATGGCAAAATCGGGCAGGCAGCATGGCCATGTGGGTCGCACCCATTAGAGTATACTGTCACCATCTAGAGAATATTCAAATTTGTTACTTCTTTTCATTTCTGTATCTCCTGGGAAATGGTAGCTGCGCAGCCGTTATGTGACTATATATTCGATGCACTCAAGAGAAATGAGTCGTCGGTCATGCGTGGGTCGGGTTGCAAGACGTTCTTGTTGAACCCGGCGTATTCCTCTCTAGAGATACACTATCGGCAGGTGGTTCCATACCTTGTCATAGTCGGAATCCAATCTCTAATAGGAACCCGCTGTTTTTATTGTACACTATATATATAGAGCGTGAGATGCAAGCGTTCCGCTAGATTCTATTTAACTGTATTTAGACATTATTATAATATCAGAACAGATATTGATTTCAAAAATGTTTTGGGTTATCGTAAGGTAAAAACCATCCGTATTTATGTCTGGATTTGGTCTTACGATTATCCTTTTCTTTCAAAAAGATTTTGAACTTTAAAATCAAGTTGGATGATTCCCCTTAAACTGTGCAAGTTTTTCTCACTCTGGTTCACCAGACTGACCCGGTGTTTTGTAAATGCTCGGGTTAGACAGGTTTGTACAGGTTCAGGTTATTGGATAACACGAGGTTCAGAAGACATGCTGGAGGAGTTCAGAAGTATGATTTTATCTAATATATTCCACTATGTGCTATTTTTGAGGACAAGTAGTTATGACTGTCCAAATTTGTCTACTGTACTCTGATGTATATAAGTATATACTTTAAGTTTTCAATAAAGTCATTTATATGTTATATTTTGTTCCGCTGCGATGTTAGACTCTCTGTTTTGTTGGTTCTTCTTCTTCTATTCTAATATTTCTTTCTTACCTTACCCTCTAACTTCTTTCCTTAACGTCCTGGATTTTCGGTACTCGAGTTTGGACACGGGATATATTTGTGTCAGAAATTCGAACATCGAATTTTTGGGTCATTACAACTATATTCGATAACTCTTTTCTTCGAATAAACTATATTCAATAATCTCTCTTTTGAATAAACTATATTCGATAATCTCTATTCGAATATCTAATATTCGCTTAACTCTAATTCAATTAATTCTATTCGATTAACTCAATTCGATTAACTCTTATTCGAGTAACTAGTATTCGATTAACTCTATTCGAATAACTAATATTCGATTTAACTCTATTCGAATAACTAATATTCGTTTAACTCTATTCGAATAACTAATATTCATTTTAACTCTATTCAAATAATTAATATTCGATTTAACTTAATTCGAATAACTAATATTCGATTAAGTATATTCGAATGACTAATATTCGATTTAACTCTATTTCCTATCTCATTCAAATTTCCATTTGAATTCCTATTTCAAAACCCAAATTTTCTTATAAATGTTTTAATTTATAAAATATTCATTTTAATCCATTATTCACATCGAATGTGAAAAATATTTCTTTTATATAATCCATTAAGTTTGATTTCGTATTTTAAAATAATATCCCATTTCCAAATTCTGTTTATACTTCTATTTATAGAATTATTCATACGAAATCTCCTTTTTACTTCTAACACTAAAAGTCTCATTTATAATTCCCTTTATAAATGGTAAGTTCAATTTCTATTTAAAATATCGGCGTTAAAATCGATTTCTACTCCTATATATAAATTCAGACTTATGTATTCAATTTATCCTATGATAAATTATTTTACTTAATTTATAAAAACATTACTTATAAATTAATCTTCTCCATTTATTTGTTAAAACAGATTTCTATTTAAAAATCTCCTTTAAATCCATCATCTCATAGTTCTTTTATATTTCGCTAATTTCCTTTTATAATTCTATTTATTTCCGAAATACTCCTTTTATAATTCTGTTTATTTTCTAAATAAATATTCCTTTTATAATTCTATTTATTTTTGAAATATTCCTTTTATAATTCTATTTATTTTCTAAAAATCCTTTTATAATATCTTATTTATTTCCGAAATATTCCATTTATAATTCTATTTATTTTCTAAATAAATATTCCTTTTATAATTCTATTTATTTCCAAAATATTCCTTTTATAATTCTATTTATTTTCTAAATAAATCCTTTTATAATATCTTATTTATTTCCAAAATATTCCTTTTATAATTCTATTTATTTTCTAAATAAATCCTTTTATAATATCTTATTTATTTCCGAAATATTCCTTTTATAATTCTATTTATTTTACTTTATAGAATCCTTTGATTTTACAAATATTTTCTTTTATAAAATCCTTTTATTTTATAAATATTTTCTTTTATAAAATCCTTTGATTTTATAAATATTTTCTTTTATAAAATCCTTTGATTTTATAAATATTTTCTTTCCAATATACACTTTGAAAATTCCCATTTCATATCACAGTATTACTTATGGTATTTTAGAAATACCAAATCACAGTGCCAGTGTCGTCCACACATACAAAATCAATCACAGAAATTATATCACATAATATATCACATTATATGAAAATAAACAGTAATAATATTTGAGGAATCTGGTTGGATCCCTCCAACCTGTTTCTCTGCATCCACAGATGTTAAACAATATAAATAACATCAATTTCATTTCAAACTGAAATATTCTAATAAACAGAATCAAAATTTGATTAACGATATATATAGTTATCTATAATTTTAACCACTAAATCAACAATTCAACCAAACAATTATCACACAGCAGTCAATCATTATTTATCAATACTAGATTATATTTATAAAAATATAATCTGGCAGAGTTAGTGAGTTTTACTCACATTGGACGATCATCGTTAAATAACGATAATTGTCGGTTGATTCAGACAGACAATTTATTTTACTATAAATTGTAACGAACTCCAATTCACTTCCATTGCATAGCCCCCGTCCATACGATCCCAACGGATCTTGTTTCGCTGAATTTGGTAACATATGACAATGTTATTAACATTACAAGTCATGTATACATTTGATTTAAAATTGATTTCTATTTAAATTAAATATTTGGGCTTTAGAAAATTACCTGGCCCAACTATGCACGTTAAAACCGTCTGCTCCCTCCTTTTCCTCTTCTCTAAACACCGACTTCTTCTCCCATGTTTACAACCAATTTCCATGGCCATTTCTTCACTAAACCCACAAAAAAATATCGCCCTAACCATCTTCTTCCAATCCTTAATCCACTTTTAGAACTTACACCAGTCGCTCCTCTTATTCTTCCTCCCGGCATATCCTAAACACGCAAAACCATTAGCCGATCTTTTCTCGCTCATATACCCTTCCTTCTTTCACCTTAAAATCACACAAATTGTACCAAAAATTTCTTCATGATCTCCTCTTCCATCCTGTACTTGTTTGGCTCAACTCGAACCCGAATTCCAAATTGCGTTCTTCACAGCTTTGTAAGCCTACTGTAAAACTCATGAACACTTCTACCATCGAAATCCACAAAACATTTCACCTAGGTGCTAAAATCCATACTGAAACCAAAGATGTACTTCGTTTCTCAAATCGCTGCACTATTTACATTCGAGATCGAACCCTAGGTGATTTTTGTGTAGGAAACGGTGAATAGACTAACGTCGAACTGCCCCATACTACTACCAGTTTGAAGAGAATCCTTCCAGAAATTCATGTGTATATATATTGAAATTTATAGACTTTGGTTTGAATTTCTTTTGATTTTTAAAAATGGATTTTATTCACGTTGGAAATGAAACTGTGGCGGCTTAACTTTTGTTGACTATCAGAAGAAATGGATTAAGGTTATGAAAGGTAAAGGGTAAGGGTATTTATAGAATAGGTTATATATAATTTTTTTATTTGATTTTTATATTCCATTTTAATGAATCGCTATCTATATACACTGTTTAAAAATACCTATGATCACATACAGTATCCAATTTTAATAAAAATGGACATATAACTACAGTTCGACATTACGGACCCAACGAAACTTGTTTCGTCGAATTTCGAGTCCGTTTGCTCACATAGTTTATTTTTAAAGTCAAATTATTGACTATTTTTCACATTAAACTTCCATACGACCACACACTGACTCCAAAAATCATGAAAATTGAAATCTAATAATAATTTAATATTCCGGATCCAAGAAAATTAGTTTCTTCGAAAACGGAGTTCGTTTGCAAAAACGACTATTTTTAAAGCTCTAAATAAACCCATTTAAACAATAATATATTCAAAACAATTTAATTAAATATTAGTAAATTAATATTATCATATATATTCACATAGAATATAATACAGCTCCAAAATATTCCTATTTGAATTTATAACTCGACATTTCAAATCCAGATTAAATCAGTATTCAATTTATATTGAAAAATCCATTTATAATATAAATAAATCGTTATAAATTATAAAATAATTCCATAGCGACTATTTTAAAATTTGATTTGTACATATCTCACAATCTACACGACGAAATCTCGATTTTTCTCTTCCATTAGAAAGATATACTTCACTAGCGCCGATTGTTTCTTGTTTCATAGAAATCCGACTTAAAACGGATTATGTATATTCGTTTAAAGTTCGAATAATCAAACTACGAACTGTCGTGCCATTTCGAGCTCGATTATAATTATGATATAATTATTACATTCAACCGTCGTTTATTGAATAGATTCGCAATTATAAATCAAATCTAAACATAACCAAATCTCTTATACTATCCAATTCACACAAATTTGTCAATTCTACTATTTGCGATTATATCAAAAATTAAATATATTATTTAATTATTAATATTAATTAAATATTCAATATTATTTAATTAAACAACCATTTGAATCTCTAAATCACTATTTAAATAATTAAATAAATAAATTATTATACCACAAAAAATACGGGATGTTACATATGATGCGTTAGAAAACCTTATTAGGGACTGCAGAATGGATCCTTCAGGAAAAGCAAACACTAGGGGGTGAATAGTGTTTGTAGGAATTTAAACAAAATCTAAAACTAATATGAACTATGGGATGAATCAAACACCAGAAACAAAATCGCAGACACAGATTCAAAAATAAATAAGATAAACAGAAATAAGAATGCTGAAAAGGAAAGAACACACCGGATTTTATACCGGTTCGGATTACTCCTACGTCCAGACCCGCACAATGTTGGATTATGCAGAGTTTTATTACTCTTTCAATAATCAATTACACCCTCCCTGATTTCACGGCTCACAAGTAGACACTGTTTCCTAATTTCTTGATTACATGGCTCATAAGAACACACCGACTCCTATTTCTTTGATTTCACGGCCCATAAGGACACACCGACTCCTCTTTGACTCACAAGAAGGTTTATTTAACCTAACCAATTACAAAATAGCCTTATAACTCTTCAATAGCACCTGATTCAGAGAGTAGAGCGTAATAACCCGGAAAATCTGAACCAGTTTGAAAATTTTAAATTGGCTATTTTGGTGGATTTTAAATATTTAAAATAAATATTTTAAATAATAACGATGAAAAGTGTGTTTCAATCGGCGCTTGAAAATAAATATAATTAATTCTAATTATAAACAAGGCCTGAAATGGCGCGGTAGTTTCAAAAATTGAATTCAAACTTTGACTGACTGTACCGGGTGCAAAACAAAACGGATTTGAGTGAAACCAAAAATATTTAAATCTATTAGTGAAAATCTTTCTAACGAATCCGAAAAATTGAAGTTTTATAGCTCGAAGCAAAGGTTATGGCCAAATGAATTTTTAGAAAGGTCGCTATAGAATTTATATAGCCTGTGAAAATGGGCATTTTGCAAACGACCCCAGAATTCGACAAAACCACTTTTGTTGGATCCGGGATGTAAAATTATTACTAGGTTTCAATTTTTATAATTTTTGAAGCTAGTATGTGAGCGTAGTAAAGGAAAATGTGTTTGGTTGATTTCTACTAAATTGGATCGACCAGAAAAAGGTCATTTTTCAAACGGTCTTAGAATTCGACGAAACTAGTTTAATTGGGATCGTATCGTCAAAACATAGCTAGATTTATTTTTTGGGAATTTTTAGAATCAGTATGTGGCCCCGGCAAATTGAAATGTATGTTCAAATTAAATATTGAATGTTTTATATTTTAATTTGAAGGAAAACTGACTGAAACAGTCGAATGGGCCTACGAAACTTATCCCATTATGTCCGGAATGGGGGTATTTAGCTAGGGATGACAGTCGTTGGGTTTGGATTGGAGTCGTAGGAGGCAAGGGGTATTTTTGGATTTTAAAATTTATAAATATAAAAAAAAATCATTGGTCCACATCAGATCCCCCCCCTCCCCCGACATTCTCTCTCCCCAATCAGCACACGGCGGAAAACGTTCAAACTTTCCCCCCTCGATTCCTCCTTCCACACTCAATAAAATCACTAGCTCCAGTTCAAGATTTTGTAGAGATTCTTAAGGGGCTTCACATCCATATAAATTTTGCTGCCTATCGTGGAGTATTTTGGTCGGATCGACGCTGTGAAGTCAGCGACTTCAAACCGCCACCGTGCCCTCTGGACGCCGTCGAACTGAGCATGGTTGGTGGCGCGGGGAAGCTACTTCGAAGCTCTACGACGCTGTAAAACCCGATCGGCCTGAAGTGCTTTGGATTGAGTGCAAAACCAAAACCTAGTTTTGAAGAAAATAAAGAGGTAACGACTGATTATATATTAAACTATTTAATAGCAGTTTAAAGCGCTACGGTTTTTGATTTCACTGTAAAAATCATATCTTTTTGGTTTGTTGACGAAATTTAGTGAAACAAGAGACAGTGGACTCGTGTGGACGTCTTCTACATTCTAGAAGAGACCGCATATTTTTCTGAGCCTCCTGCTATTTTTGGTGGAGTGGAACCCATTGTAAGATTTCTAAATTATAAATGATATGGAAAACGACGATGTATAAATTATGTAGTCGATGTATGAGTTATATAAGCATTGTACACCTCATGTATAAGCGTTGTATAAGTTGTACGTTCAATGTATAAGTTATATATGCATGTTAAAAATTATATATGTGTTGAATAGAAGTGAAATATACTTATATATATATATATATATATATATATATACGCCCCTCGTCCACAAACCATGAACGATATTTATTGGTTGTGATTGGTGTGAAAATTGGTTGATAGCGAATGGTTGATTAGAATTGTTTGTGGTTGAAATTGATTGATTGTGGTTGAAAAATACCCGTTTGTGGTTGAGAATTATTTGGTTGAAACCACATAGGATTGTTGGTGGAAATGAAAAAAATATACATGCCGCCTGCGTGCGAAGTAGATGCATGAAATCCCCATTGTCAAAAGCTGCGAGGCTTTAAGGTAGAGCGAGGAGTCGTACTAGGGACGGCGCCGGTTTTAACTACCCTGCCGTCATGCTGCTGAAATTGTAACAGCCCTGATTTTTGGGGTTAATTTTAAAATTTTATTTTAAGAAATTTTAATGAATGAATATATTTAAAATTATTTATTTTAAATAATAACGATGAAAAACTTATTTTATTTCGAGCGCGAACTTGAAATTTATATTAAATCCATTCCGAGCCTGAAAACGGCGCGGTAATTTCAGATTTGAAATTCCAACTTTGAAAAATTGTATAAAATAAAATATAAATCGGAATTGGACGAAACAAGAAACGCTAGGACCGTATTGAAAATATCTTTCCAAAGAGTTTCAGAAATTAAGATTCCAGTTTATAAATTGTAAGTTATGAGAAAATTAAATTTTCAGAAAAACGCTATAGAATTCGTATATATTATATATAAGGCCCGAAACGTAAAATTTTTGCAGAATAAGGAATTAGGACCCGAAACCATCTCCATTGGTTTCAGAATGTTGTTAACATATAGAAATGACTATAAGAACTTATATTTCTGAGTTTCGGAAAATTTCCACTATTTTTGGTATTTTTAAATATTAAAAATATACTCCTGAAAAATAGAATTTTTGCAAACGAACTCCGAATTCGACGAAACCAGTTTCTATGGATTCGGAATATTAAATTAAGGTTAAATTCTAAAATTTATAATTTTTGGAATTATTTTGTGGCCTGTATAATTTTTACATTGGAAATACAGCCTATTTTCAGACTTCGGAAATTTATAATAAATTCATACGGAATCGGAAAATTACGAAATCAGGTTCGTTGGATTCGTAATGACCTGAAATAATTATGTTTAAAAATTTATTAATTTTGAAATTCGCATGTATTTATAAGAATTTTTGAACTGAAGAAAACAGTTGAAAATTGAGTAATTGGACACGTAATGATATTTGGGCCCAAACCAAAATTAAACCCATAGTATATATTATCTTTTTTCCGAGATTATGGGCTGAAATTCGAAATACGCAGCAGCCACTTCTCTTTTCCATCATTTTTCTCAATTTCCATGGCGGCTCTCTCTTCCTCTAAAATTCATAAAAAATAAAACTTCTTCAAAACATAGCAAATTATATGTCCACTCGAAGGTATCGACGATACGAAGCTAATGGAGTCGTCGGTTTCGTCAAACAGCGCACGGATTCGCCGGAATCTCGTCTCAAAGCTCGCTGAAAATCGAACCCATAAAGCTCAAAACCTAAATCACAAATTTCCCGTGAATCTAGCGAGAACTGGAGGAAGTGACGAACACGGAAGTTCTTCGTCTACGCAAGATAAAGATGCTCAAAAAATTTCAGGCAGTTTGGAGGTGTGAGGCGGCCTGTGGGACCCACGAGGCGAAATCCGTTCGTAGGCGATTTCCCGATGATCGGAGAAGCTTTAGGGGCGGCTCTTTCTGGTGGTGGTGCGTCTCGCCAAGACGAAGACGTTGGCGGTGGTCCCGTGGCGTCAGGTGGCCTGAAGCAGCGGCAAATTGCGGTCAAAGTTCTGCGGTGAACAGTGTTTCGCGGTTAATGGGCTGAGGGTATTTTCTATTTTATTTTTAAATTATTTAATTAATTTGCAGAACTTTAAAATTGCATAACTCACTCATACGAAGTCGAAAATCGATGATTTCAGGTGCGTTGGGATCGTGGCGACGAGATGGACGCGTGGACACTAATTTTGTCCAATTCTGAGACAGTGAAATTTTTAGGTATTTTCACGAATATTAATTAATTATTTAATTATGTCCAACTTTAATAAATCATAACTCTCTCGTACGAGGTCTGATTGACGAACCGTAAATTGCGTTGGACTCGTCTTTCCGAGCTCTTCGCGATGGTGCAGACCAGAGCTGAATCCGAGACAGTCAAATTTTCAGCAAAAATCAAAGTGAGAATTCTATTTATAAAATAAAATTTTTATTTATTTAATTCACTGCAAAATCTATATTCATATCATATGAAATTCATGTTGTTGCTGCATGTATGATTATTTCCATGTTGATTGTTTGTGATGATTGTGCGTATTTATGTTGACATGATTTTGTGTGCACGACGAAGACAAACATTTTAGTTAATATATAAAATGTATAATATTCATGTTTGTAAAAGAAAAATTTGTGCAAACCATAAAAATCATATATTTATATTGTGTATATATATAACGGAGATGTTACATGTTAGAAAGGGAACTTATATATTGTGAAGAAAAAAAAAGTATTCTTTGTTTATCATGTTGGAATTTTCATTTTATGAATTACCCACATAAAATATTCATTTTTATGTTATGTTGAATTAGAACCGTCAACATAAGTATGTTCATTTGGTTAATAACGTTATGCTAACATAAGAACATCGCTTGTGTTAATAATGTTATGTTAATATAAAAACTGTCATTGTATTAAAATGAACAAAATGGATGTGTCATTTATGTTGTATATAAAATTGACAAAATAAACATGTCATTTATTTAGTAAATTACACATGCCATTTTCATAAGGAATGTTAATATTAGATTAAAACAGACACTTTTGTCAATATAATTAAGTAGCGATGAAATCACTTTTGTCAATATAATTAAGTAGCGACAAAAATCACTTTTGTCAATATAATTAAGTAGCGATGAAATCACTTTTGTCAATATAATTGAAGTAGCGATGAAATCACTTTTGTCAATATATTGAAGTAGCGACAAAAATCATATTTTTGTAAATGTAGAAGAAAGATTAAAATAACAAAAGATTCATTTTGAAAATTGAAGAAGAATGACAATAGAAATTTCATTTTTATTTAATGTAATAAAAGAAAATACTTTTATTTTGTTAATGTCATACATTGCATATGAATGATATATATTTATTTTGTTAATGACATAACATTGCATATGAATGATATATATTTATTTTGTTAATGACATAGCATTGCATATGAATGATATATATTTATTTTGTTAATGTCATACATTGCATATGAATGATATATATTTATTTTGTTAATGACATAGCATTGCATATGAATGATATATATTTATTTTGTTAATGACATAACATTGCATATGAATGATATATATTTATTTTGTTAATGACATAACATTGCATATGAATGATATATATTTATTTTGTTAATGACATAGCATTGCATATGAATGATATATATTTATTTTGTTAATGTCATACATTGCATATGAATGATATATATTTATTTTGTTAATGACATAGCATTGCATATGAATGATATATATTTATTTTGTTAATGACATAGCATTGCATATGAATGATATATATTTATTTTGTTAATGTCATACATTGCATATGAATGATATATATTTATTTTGTTAACGTTGCATAGCATTGCATATGAATGATATTTATTTATTTTGTTAACGTTGCATAGCATTGCATATGAAATGAAATATATTTATTTTGGTTAATGTAAAGAGTATGACAACTTCAATTTTTGTTAAGGTAAAGAATAGCGACAAATTCCTTTTTATATGTAAAGAGAGAGATGAAATAAGCTTGCGTATATATTAATTCACTTTTATATGTAATGAGAGAAATGAAGTAAAATTTGTTTACATATATATTTAGTTTATATGTCAATTGTAATGGAAGGTTTGTTA
Organism: Allium sativum; assembly: GCA_030737875.1. Lineage (NCBI taxonomy): Eukaryota > Viridiplantae > Streptophyta > Magnoliopsida > Asparagales > Amaryllidaceae > Allium > Allium sativum. Next base: position 125,457,116 of record CM060918.1, on the reverse strand, counting down.
ACATGTACATTCATAGTTGTATATGTCATTGGAAAAAGAGAGATTATTTTTATATGGATAAAATAAAAGAAAGATTCATTTTTATAAAAATAGATAAAAAGAATGGCAAAACATTCATTTTGTCAAATATAAAAGAAAGATAGAAAATATAAGGATGACAAGATACTCGTTTGTCAAGAGTAAGAAATATGCATTTTGATCAAACGAAAAAGGATGACAAAATATTCATTTGTTAAAAATTAAGTTGACATTGTTTTGTACTGACAAGTTTTGTTAAAGGGAATTACATTTCATGTGATCAAAATAAAAAGAAATGAGAATTACATTTTTTTTTATGTAATTATATGATTGGAATGTCACTTATATTAGAAGTGTCAAACTAGATAAACATGTCCCTTTTGTTTAAAAGAGGTTATTTAGGATAAGAAGGACATTTTATTAATTAAAATTACACTTTTATTTGAAACTATGATATGAAATGTGGTAAGCGAATAAAATTTACACTTTTATATATGTAACTATAAATGAGGATTTGCACTGTAAATTAGAATTACATTCTTATTATGTAATTAAGGTATGATATTATATTTTATATTAAAAATTATATTTGCATGACGTCACCTAAGAAGGAAATTTGCATTGCCAATATAAAATAGCAAAAATCATTTTTTTTGGTTTTGCATTGAAAGAGATAAGAAAGATTATTATTTTTGTTTGGCATTTAAAAGAATATCAAAGTTATTATTTTTGTTATATTGAAATTAAGCAAACAAAATATATTCATTTGTATAGAAATGAAGTGGACACCAAAATATGCATGGTTGTTGTAATGGAAATGAAACACAAAAATACTTATTTTTGGTTGTAATTGGAATGATACACAAAACATACATTTTGTGTATAGTATATTTTTGGAAATTGAAAAATAAAAGAAAACATTGTTGCGTGTGATGATATATATATATCAATATTGGATATAAATAAGAAGATTTGTTGTTAGCAAAATATAGTAAAATGAAATGGACGAGGAATTATATTTATATGAATTATATATATATATATATATATATATATATATATAAATTAAAAGTACTTGAATCGAGCATGGTAGTTCACATTTTAGAATCGTATTTTTAATTGAGTATACCGTATGATCCGACCGACGGATTTTCCCAAAACTGAAACCGGTAGGTTCGCCTTGGGAAGATCTTTCTAATGATATGATGTATATTAAAAATCCAACGGTTAGATTTAGAGAAACGTGTAAAACAAATTTGGGTGAAAACAGCGTCAAAGTCGCCTGTTGACATGATACGTCGTTAAATAGAATTTAATTAAAAATAAAGTTTGATCGTAATAAATTAATTTTAACAACATGAAATTGCTTTCAAATTTATATATGTGAGAAATATTTGGAAAGTCCGAGTTTACTCTCATTCCAAATAATGATACGACGTTCGAAGAGTTGAAGACGGTGATTGAAGACCGACGATCTTCACATCGAATGGGTGTGTTGCTATTGAAACCCATGATGGGAGTAGCTACCTTGAAGGGGCGACAGTAGTAGCCGTCCGGACGTAGTGTTGATTGCACGGGTTTGGCTTTCGCTCAAACCCAGAGCATAAGCGCGTAAATGGATTGTATGTCTGACATTGTATTCCTTTATACTGTATTCGTTGATCTCTGCTAAACATATATCTGTTTGGTGTTTTACACCCTTCTCTGAGACGTATGAGCTCAGAGGTTATATGTTGGTAGAAATCAATGATATCGTATGGATTGACGATGTGGCATGCTAAGATGCATATGATCAAGGCTTTGTTGAAAAGCAGGCCTTGTGGGATGATCAAAGCATATCCTGTTTAGGCATAGCTTTGTGTATAGCGTGACTTCACGAGCCTCACACACCGGCGGAGTCTAAAACGGGAGAAGGGAACGCAGGGAGAGCGCACGTTTCTTTCTAGCTAGAGTGGTGTCAGTGACCTACCAACCCTGACATTTTACTTATGTGGATGATGGAATGAGGCGCCTCGGATAGGTCCTAAAGGACCGGGGAACGTGTGCTTAGGAATTGCCAATCCTCTAAGCTGTATTTGAGGACCGGCCCTGCCATTTCCAAGGGTTAACTGCGGGTAATCCTGAGGCATTAGCTAGAGTGTCTCGAAGCGGTAAGGAGCTCCTCCCTAGCCTTGACTCAGATGGAAATCCAAATTCCAAATACGACCCTTGCGGTTTTGATTGTATTACTAGTATGGAGGCATAGCATATGGTACCTATGCTTCCTAGGATTGATACATTTACTTTGAAATGTTTTAAAACATATACACACTAATAATAATATCGTTTTTATCGTATCAAGCATGTTTGACCATTATAAGGTAAAACCCTATCCTCCGGTTTGCGTTGCATTGTGTGATGGGACTTGGGTCTTATGATGGTTTCATTTTTCTACAAAGCATTGCGTTGTTTTGACGATTTACTTAAATTTATGCACGGCAGTCCATTGGAATAAAACCCATTCCGCTTTAGCGGCGTGGTCCTTGGATTTGCCTTATTACTATTAGTTATATTAGTTAAGAATTCTCACACCAGTCCCACGACTGACCCGTTGTTTGTTTCCACTTTTGCAAACTCGGGTGCCCTCTTTTCCACACGGGCAGTCGAGTAGCTTTTTTTGCAGATATTTATCTCTTTAGCAGGATCCTGGATTGAAGCTCAAAGCTATGTCCAAAGCATAGAAAGTCTTCCGCTGTCTTAGTTATTTTATTTCCGCTGCACTGTACTAAAGTAATGTAAAATTATCTTCCGCTGTAAATTTATTTAATGTACTCTGATATATATATTCTGTACTCTGATGTAACATTTATTATGATGTTATAAAAGTCTGCTGTTATTGTTCTGATGTTGTTGTATTCCCAAAGTTAAAGTATTCGTGGATTTCCAACCTTTGGGTCAGACTTGTGTGGTTTATGGTCGATCCAAAGAGCGGGAATTTACGGGTCTTTACAGTAATTTTGAATAATATTCATGTGTTAGAATTATTTTCATGTGTTGAAATTATATTCGTGTGTTGAATAGAAAACAACATTGTGTTAAATAGAAATTCATTCATTGAATAGAAATCCATGTGTTGAATGGTATTCTTGTTTTAAATAAATTGTTTTAACAATAAAAATCACATTTTTATTTTATATATACGAACTATAGAAAACATTCATGTGTTGAATAGAAATTCATTCGTTGAATTGAAATTCATGTGTTGAATGGTATTCGTGTTTTAAATAAATTGTTTTAACAATAAAAATCACATTTTTATTTTATATATACGAACTATAGAAAACATTCATGTGTTGAATAGAAATTCATTCGTTGAATAGAAATTCATGTGTTGAATGGTATTCGGGTTTGAAATAAATTGTTTTATAATAAAAATCCTATTTTTATCATCTATATGAACTATATAGAATATTCGGGTTTTGAAATAAATAGTTTTATAATAAAAATCCTATTTTTATCATCTATATAAACTATATAAAATAGTCGTGTTTTGAAATAAATTGTTTTGTAATAAAAATCCTATTTTTATCATCTATATGAACTATATAAATTAGTCATGTTTTGAAATAAATTGTTTTACAAAAAAATCACATTTTTACTATATCCATGAAGTGTTAAAAATAGTGAAGTGTCGAAATAAAGGTCTGTTGGATAAAAATATCATTTTTATCAAATGTATGAAAAGCATATGGTTTTGAAATCGAAGAATGGATTATATATATATATAATTAAAATAAACCGAATAATGAAGCTGCAGTTCGTGTTTTGAAACCGTGATTTCAAACGATTGGTGCGGGAGATCCAACCATCAGATTTCCCCGAAACTGAAACCGTTGGGTTCACCTTGGAAATATCTTTCCAACGACACCTACTTTGTGAAGATCCAACGGTTGGATTGTCTGGAATGTCTAATTCAAAAGAAAAACAGCACCAGAATCAATTATATTTATATATATAAATATAATTAAATTAAATCGAATAACGACGCTGTAGTTTGTATTTTGAAATAGAAACTTCAAATGAGTGTACTAGGAGATCCGACCGTCGGATTTTCCCAAAACTGGAACCGTTGGACTCGTTTTTAAAAGATATTTCTAATGATATAAAATCTGTGAAGATCCAACGGTTAGAATTTCAGATATGTGTAAATCAAATCTGAAGAAAAACAACGCCACGGCCGTGTTATGGCCCGAAGCGCTGTTTGAATGAATTGGCTATAAATAAATAAATAAAAATAGCGATAAATCGTTATAAAATATTATAAAAACGATATGGAATGGAAATAAACCGAATTTACCTGGTTTATTGAATATTTGATGGTTGAATGTGAAATTTATAAACTAACTGGAGGTTAGCTAAGTCGAATGGTTTCCTGGGTTTTGATCTGATGTTGGTTTCGGCCTTCGGGGTTAATATTTGGGAAATCTTTCTCTTACTAATTTACGGTTAGTGAATAATGAATTGGAATGAAGCATATGTTGTGTTTAAGTAGCAATTGTTAATTATATACGCGAGTTGCTCAGAAAGACCAAGTTTATCCCATTTTGAATAACTGAATCGACGATAAGAAGTCAAAGATGAAGACGGTGGTTGAACACCGGAGATCTTCACCTCGTTGGATGGTAACTAATGTCCTGATTGGTAGGCATCCCGAAATATGGATAATGAGTGGTGATCGTCCAGACGTACATGGAGATCGATGGGTATGCGAGGTATATAGTGCCTCCGGTTTCGTTCAGACCCAGAACGGACTTGCAAATGGACTGTATGTCTGAAATTAGAATTCATTCTGTGTGATTGATAGCCATCAGTTGCATGGTGTGAATTGCCTGTGTGGCATGCTAAGATGCAATGATCAAGGCTTCTGTTGAGAAGCAAAGTCTTGTGGTTGATGATCAAAGCGCCGCCTATGTGGCGTAGCTTTGTGTATAACGTGAATTCGCGAGCCTTACACCCCGGTATGAACCAGAAACGGGAGAGGACATCAAGGAGTGCATGCGTTTCCTTCTAGCTAGAGGTGGTGTCAGTGCTTAAAACCGACTGACATTTATACTATTTTTCACCTATGTGGTTGTTGTTGTTGCGAGGCGTCTCAGTTATATCGGTCGATCCGGGACCGATGGAGTCATTCGTTGCCTCATTGACGCCCCAAAGGGAGGGGAAACGTATTGTTCAGGCACAAAAATCCACTCTGTGTGGACCGGCCCTAATGATCCAAGGGGCGGTTGCGGCTATTCCTGAGACATGGGCTAGAGCGTCTCGAAGTCGGTAAGGACTATCTTTTGCCTTGGTTCATGACAGAAATCCAATTTCCAAATACGACATGTGCGGTTTTGATTGTATACGTATATATGGCGACGTAGTGGTATGGGGCATTAATACCGTCTATGATTGATATTTATGATTGTTTATAAAACTGGAAACGAGCTAAGACAGATGGTTTCCTGGGTATTGGTCTGATGTTGGTTTCGGCCTTTGGGGTTAATACCTAGGGAATCGTTCTCTTACTATTTTACAGCTGGAGTCTGATTAAGAATTCTTATGTTTTATTTGTATCAAGCATATTTTGTCCATTATAAGGTAAATCTCTATCCTTCGGTTTGCGTTGCATTGTGTGATGGGAACTGAGTCTTATAATGGCTTCATTTTTATAAAAAGCATTGCGATGTTTAAAAGATTTACTTGTTTTAAAGCACTGTCAATCCAATGGAGTAAACTCGTTCCGCGAAAGTGGCGTGGTCCTGTAATTAGCCATATATTAAATGTGTTAAGTTGATTTCTCATACCAGTCCCATGACTGACTCGTAGTTTGTTTCACTTGCAAACCCGAGTGCCCCTTTTTCTACAGGGGCAGCCTTGTATTCAGGTTTTAGCAGGCTCCTTCTGGATAGCTGGAGCTGAAGATGGATTCTATCATTTATCTATTTTTATGCTGTTCAGCTCCTATTGTACATATTATGTTTGTTTTCCGCTGTAAACATTTATGTATAGTTGAACTGTATTTGTACTAAGTATGATCCTGTATACTGTGTAACTCTGATGATTATCTTTATCCGGTCGATTATTTGTTCTTTATCTGGTGTGTTTATTTATTTCTATTCTGCTATTATCTTTTCATGGGTTATATTCCAAACATTACCCTTGCCATTGTCAGTACGGGGTTTGGGATCATCACACGTGGTATTAGAGCTTTGGTTAAGCTTAGTGCTGGAATATAACGTATTAACGAACTCGTCAGAAATAGAACCAGTAGTGTTCTAGGGCGAATAACTCATTACAGATAGGATCAATAATATCCTAGTATGAGTATAGCAGAATGAAATACACCCCAGTAGACACATTTACATTCGAGTATTTGTCTCTATGTTGTGAAATATCCTTTCTGTTGACCTGATACTTTGTCTGCCATTTGTAGACGTACTAGAAAATGAGTGACAAAAACAGAAGAAAAAATCTTATGGCTCGACAAGCTAATGAGCGAGTTGTGCTCCCGCAGCCAGAATCAAATATAGAAATTCTATTCAAGAGATTTCGAAATCTGGGTGGATCACCATTCTTAGGCAAAGAGTCCATTATGGAGACACGAGCTTGGTTTCGTTCTGTTGAGAAAATCTTTGAAGGTTTAAAGCTGAGAGATGATCCGAAAAGATTACTGGCATCTTGGGCACTCAAAGAAGAAGATTTGTTTTGGTGGGATTCGATTATTAAAGATAATCCAGAAGGTGATATCACCTGGGATAGATTCAAAGTGATTTTCCTGGAAAGATTTACTCCTCCTGAAGCAACTGAGCGGTTATTTGAAGAATTCTCTTATCTGATACAAGGAGATATGACCATTCCAGAATATCATAAGAGATTCAATGAACTTTCTCATTTTGCCCCTCATTTGCTTCAAGACCCAAAGAGGAAGAATCTGAGGTTTATTCATGGCCTGTAAAGAAAATATCAGAATAGTGTAATGAGGAATGTGAAGCTTCCTTTTTTTGAAATGATATACATGGCTTACCAGTATGAGGATCTCGACAAGAAAGTTATGTTGCGTCACGAAGAGGAAGTCAGTTCTAGTAATAAAGGTGAGTCTGAAACTAATCATCCTGAGGCCAGTACGATGTCTGAGGTGAGTAAGAAGCCTAAAGTCAATCGGAAAAGGGCCTGATCTGAGAAAGAACCAGTAATGACTGCCATATGCAATAACTGCCATAAGCAAGGGCATTTGCAAGGAAATTGCAGATCTTTAAAGAAGCAAAGAAAGGAAGGATCTAAGTTTAATAAGAAGTTTCAAGAGACCAGAGAATGCAGCATTTGCCATCGGTTTGGCCATGTAAAGCAAGATTGCCGGCTGTTAAAGGCAACCAAGGAGGCTCAGGTAAATGAAGTGGCAGAAACCTCAGCACCCTCAGCTAGTCAAGGAAGGTATGATGTTTTGGAAGGCACGCTTAATGTCAAAAATATTCCAGTTAAAGTATTGTTTGATACAGGGCGTCGCGAAGCTTTATTGCAAAGAATGCAGTTAAAAAGTTGGATTTGAAATTGAAAAGGCTCAAAGAACCATCACTGCCCATAATCCGGTTGGGAGTTCCCTTGATCTTAGTTGGATTTGTGGGGTGCCTGTCTCTTTTTCCAGTTATAAGTTCCTTACCATCTCTATCGTCATGAATTTTACCGAATTCGATCTTATTTTTGGGATTGGATTGGTTAACCAAATATGAAGCTGAGGTTAAGTGTTCTAAGAGAGTTGTGAAGGCAAAGGCCCAATTAGCGAATTATATAACCATACCATGCGAAGGTCCGAATTCCGGTAGAAAAGACTTCTGGGCAGCTTTGGATGTTTCTCCTGCTCAAATAGAAAATATCCCAGTAGTCACAAAGAATGTTCCCGACCTCATAAAAGCTATTCCAGTCATCAAGAATTATGCGGATGTGTTCAAAGAAGTTGTTAGCTTACCTCCGCAGAGAGAAATTGATTTCAAAATTGATTTAATCCCGAATGCAAGGCCGGTAGTTCACGCTATTCGAAGAATGACCTTGAAAGAGAAAGATGAACTAGACAATCAAACTCGACAGCTTGTATGGAAGGGTCTGATCAGGCCTAGTTTCTCTGATTGGGGAGCAGCAGTGGTGTTTGTCCCAAAATCTGACGGTACTCTGCGACTATGTGTGGATTATCGAGACTTGAATAAGCAGAAAATAAAGAATAAATATCCATTGCCGCGAATCGATGATTTATTGGATTGTCTGAAAGGAGCACAAGTATTTTCAAGGATGGACCTAGCTACAGGCTTCCATCAGCTTCGTATTGCCGAAGAGTGTGTTCCTATGATAGCATTCAGAGGTCCAGACTTATTCTATGAGTGGTTAGTAATGCCGATCAGCTTATGTAACGCTCCAGCTTATTTTGTCGATTTGATGAATAGAGTGCTCAGAGGAGTCCTGAATAAGTTTGTTCTGGTTTTTATAGACGATATTCTAATCTTCTCTAAGTCAAAATCCAAACATGAAAAACATTTGGAGCAAGTTCTAGAAATTCTGAGAAGGAATGTATTGAAAGCTAAACTTTCCAAATGTATATTCTGGCAAGATGAAGTAAAGTTTCTTGGCCACGTCGTATCAAAAGAGGGCATTGTTGTTGCTCCAAGTAAAATCACTGCTATTAAAAATTGGAAACAGCCTAGTACTCCCACAGAAATCCGAAGTTTTCTTGGATTGGCTAGTTATTATCGGAAGTTTGTTAAAGATTTTTCGAAGATATCTAGTCACTTAACGAAGCTTACAAAGAAGCACTCGAAATTCAAGTGGACTCCCGAATGTGAGTAGGCTTTTGAGGAGCTATAGTTATGATTAACAACGACTCCAGTGTTAACGATAATCGATGGCAATCAGGACTTAAAAATCGGGACAGATGCCTCTAGAGAAGGCCTTGGTGCAGTGTTAATGCAAAGGGGTCAAGTGGTTGCTTATGCTAGCCGTCAGCTGAAGCCGTATGAGAAAAACTACGTCACTCATGATCTTGAGTTGTTAGCTATTGTATTCGCTTTGAAAATCTGGAGGCACTATTTTTTGCATGAGAAATTCGAACTATTTACAAATCACCAGTCGTTAAAGTATCTGTTCACCCAGAAAGACTTGAATCTGAGGCAGCAACGTTGGCTAGAGTTCCTTGCAGCATACAATTTTGAGATTCTATACACTCCAGGGAAAACCAATGTCGTGGCCGATGCGTTAAGCCGAAAGAATGTAATGATCGCCAGTTTTATTAGTATGACTTCATTGATTGATAAAATATCTGCTCTTCAGAAGGATGATCACTTCATTCAAAGGATCAAAGAAAGAATACAGAAAGGCGAACCCTTGAGTTTCCAGATTGATGACCAAGGGATTCTAAGGCTAAAAGGTCGAATCTGTGTTCCTAACATTTCTGAGCTCCGAAAGGAAGTACTGGATGAATGCCACAAGTCAAAACTTAGTATCCGTCCAGGAGTAAGCAAAATGTATAATGACATCAAACGCACTTTCTGTTGGAGGTCGATGAAGAGAGACATTTCTTTATATGTTAGCCGATGCCCTACTTGCCAGCTAGTCAAAAGCGACCAACAGAAACTGGCTGGATTGTTGCAACCGCTGGACGTTCCAGGTTGGAAGTGGGAACAAATTTCCATGGACTTCATAGATGTTTTGCCCAGAACTAGAAAAGGAAATGACAGTATTTGGGTGATCGTAGATCGCTTCACGAAGATTGCCCATTTCATACCTGTCAAATCCAATAGAACTGCTTAGAGTCTGGCGCAGATATATTTCAAGGAAATTGTTAGGCTACATGGAGTGCCGCTCGGTATTGTTAGTGATAGAGATCCAATATTTACTAGCAAATTTTGGGAGGCATTTCAAGTGGAACTGGGAACGAAGCTGAACTTGAGCACCGCATATCATCCTCAGACAGATGGTCAGACTGAGAGGGTGAATCGTATACTAGAAGAATTATTGCGGGCTTGTGTTCTTGACTTTGGTGGATCATGGGAAGACCATTTACATTTGGCTGAGTTCTCATATAACAACACCTACCAAGCGAGCCTGACAATGTCACCATTCGAAGCATTGTATGGTAGACCGTGCCGATCTCCTGCTTGTTGGGTCGAACCTGGCAATAGACTTGTATTGGGACCTGATATGATCCGCGAAGCTTCCGATAAAGTCGATTTCGTTAAGAAACGATTACTCGCCGCTCAAAGCCGACAGAAGAGCTATGTTGATTCGAGAAGAAGGGATTTGACTTTTTCTGTTGGTGACTATGTATATCTAAGGGTTTCTCCGATAAGAGGAATGATTCGATTTGGAAAAACTGGAAGTTGGTGCCTAGATTTATTGGCCCATTCCTTATTCTTGAACGGATTGGGACTCTCGCTTATAGAATTCAATTGCCAGATTGGTTGCCTGGAGTGCATGATGTATTTCACATATCTCAACTTCGAAAGCACATTCATGATCCAGACTTGATCGTGGAAGAAGCAGCGCAACAGGATATTGAAATTACTCCAGAATTGGCTTTGAGAAGAGAGCCGCTAAAGATTATCAGCAAAGAAACCAAAGAACTGAGGAACAAGAATGTTCACTTAGTCAAAGTGCAATGGAATGGAGATCCGCGAGATTGTACTTGGGAAACAGAGGAAAGCATTAAGAAAGCCTATCCTAAGTGCAGGGTGGATATCTCTGATTGACTCCGGTGCAAGGTACATTTACCATACTTTGCATTTCCATTCTGTTCTTTACTTTGTTGTTGTTTTCTTTGCATTGATGTAAACTTTTTAATTGAATAGTCTGAATGTTTTCAAAAGAGGGTTTGAATTAATTTGTATGATTTTGAAAAGTTAAAAATAAAATTGATTGTTGTTTGTGTTGTGTGATAGTGGATTTGATTAATTAAATTATTAGAACGATAGTTAATTTAATCAATAATAAAATGAATGGTAGAATTTATTCGATTAAATCACACATTGAACTGATTTAAAAACAGATAGAAATATATACATGTGCATTATATATGTTTCAACAGGTAAATGGATTAGCTGTTGAGTAAAGAATTTATTTGCGTACTCGACAAATAGGTAAACCTTAATGAGTTGGATGCGAAATATTATTATATCAACTCCTGTGAATGCCAGTGGATGCGGAGTGCTGGTTATTCTGTGTGTAATAATAAACATCTCCATAGGATAGTAATAATTAATTTTGAACTACACTACATGGCATACTCCTTGAAGATAAGCATACTTCATCATATACCACATAAGCATTTGGAGCTTGTGCGACGAGGTTGAAGATTTACCATACAAGCGAGAGGCTTGTATGGCGATGATTATATTTTACAGCTTGAACTGACGACTGATATGGACCATATAAAATGTAACGGTAAATTGCTAGATTAATAAAAACCCCACACGGGTCTGGAGATGACAATAAACACGTCTCTCTGGCCATTAAGGCACAAAAACCATTTATAAGGTGTCGAGAATTTATTCTCTGGAGTTTTGATCTATACACATATATCACTATAAATATGTGCATGCTTATTAGGATTTATTGGGTACCTAATATGGTCCAATAAATTTCCTAACCCCTCCCCGTACAAAGGAGGTTATGGCGAAATTTTTCAAAAATTTAGGGTGTTAGCCAATTTTTTGAAGAATTTGAAAATTCTCAGAAACTGAAAAGTTGGAGAATGGAAGATAGATTGAAAGGAGAGTTGATTAATCAAACCACTTTCGACCTTGTTCCTTTTTGGGGACGAAAAGTTTTAAGTGGGGGAGATTGTAACAACCCGGAAAATCTGAACCAGTTTGAAAATTTTAAATTGGCTATTTTGGTGCATTTTAAATATTTAAAATAAATATTTTAAATAATAATGACGAAAAGTGTGTTTGAATCGACCATTTGAAAATAAATATAATTAATTCTAATTATAAATAAGGCCTGAAATGGCGCGGTAGTTTGAAAAATTGAATTCAAACTTTGACAGACTATACTGGGTCCAAAACAAAACGGATTTGAGTGAAACCAAAAATATTTAAATCTGTCAGTGAATATCTTTCTAACGAATCTGAAAAATCGAAGTTTCATAACTAGAAGCAAAAGTTATGGCCAAATGAATTTTTAGAAAGGTCGCTATAGAATTTATATAGCCAGTGAAAATGGCCATTTTGCAAACGACCTCAGAATTCGACGAAACCACTTTTGTTGGATCCGTGATGTCAAATTATTGCTTGTTTTCAAATTTCATAATTTTTGAAGCTAGTATGTGAGCGTGGCAAAGGAAAATGTGTTTGGCTGATTTCTATTAAATTGGATCGACCAGAAAAAGCCCATTTTTCAAACGGTCTCAGAATTCGACGAAACCAGTTTTATTTGGACCATATCGTCAAAACATAGCTAGATTTAATTTTTTGGGAATTTTTAGAATCAGTATGTGGCCCCGGCAAATTGAAATGTACGTTCAAATTAAATATTGAATGTTTTATATTTTAATTTGAAGGAAAACTGACTGAAACAGTCGAATGGGCCTACGAAACATATCCCATTGTGTTCGGAATGGGAGTATTTAGCTAGGGACGACATTCGTTGGGTTTGGATTGGAGTTTGTAGGAGGCAAGGGGTATTTTTGGATTCTAAAATTTATAAATATAAAAAAAAACATTGGTCCACATCAGATCCCCCCCCTCCCGACATTCTCTCTCCCAGATCAGCGCACGGCGGAAAACATTCAAACATTCCCCCCTCGATTCCTCTTTCCACACTCAATAAAATCACTTACTCCAGTTCAAGATTTTGTAGAGATTCTCAAGGGCTTCACATCCATATAAATTTTGCTACCTATCGTGGAGTATTTTGGTCGGACCGACGTTGTGAAGTCAGCGACTTCAAATCGTCGCCGTGCCCTCTGGACGCCGTCGAACTGAGCGTGGTTGGTGGTGCCGGGAAGCTACTTCGAAGCTCTACGATGCTGTAAAACCTGATCGCCCTAAAGTGCTTTGGATTGAGCGAAAAACAAAAACCTCGTTTTGAAGAAAATAAAGAGGTAACGGCTGATTATATATTAAACTATTTAATAGCAGTTTGAATCGCTACGATTTTTGATCTCACTGTAAAAATCATATCTTTTTCGTTTGTTGACGAAATTCAGTGAAACAAGAGACAGTGGACTCATGTGGACATCTTATACATTCTAGAAGAGACCGCATATTTTTCTGAGCCTCCTGCTATTTTTGGTGGAGTGGAACCCAATGTGAGATTTCTAAATTATAAACGATATGGAAAACGACGATGTATAAATTATATAGTCGATGTATGAGTTATATAAGCATTGTACACCTCATGTATAAGCATTGTATAAGTTGTACGTTCGATGTATAAGTTATATATGCGTTGTAAAACTTATATATGTGTTGAATAGAAGTGAAATATACTCATATAAACCCCTCATCCACAAACCATGGACGATATTTATTGGTTGTGATTGGTGTGAAAATTGGTTGATAGCGAATGGCTGATTAGAATTGTTTGTGGTTGAAATTGATTGATTGTGGTTGAAAAATACCCATTTGTGGTTGAAAATTATTTTGTTGAAACCACATAGGATTAGTTGGTCGAAATGAAAAAAATATACATGCTGCCTGCGTGCGAACTAGATGCATGAAATCCCCATTATCAAAAGCTGCGAGGCTTTAAGGTAGAGCGAGGAGCCGTACTAGGAATGGCCCCAGTTTTAACTACCCTGCCGTTATGCTGCCGAAATTTTGAATAATATTCATGTGTTAGAATTATTTTCATGTGTTGAAATTATATTCGTGTGTTGAATAGAATACATTTATGTGTTGAATAGAAATTCATTCGTTGTATAGAAATCTATGTGTTGAATGGTATTCGTGTTTTAAATAAATTGTTTTAACAATAAAAATCACATTTTTATTTTATATATACGAACTATAGAAAACTTTCATGTATTGAATAGAAATTCATTCGTTGAATAGAAATTCATGTGTTGAATGGTATTCGTGTTTTAAATAAATTGTTTTAACAATAAAAATATCATTTTTATTTTATATATACGAACTATAGAAAACATTCATGTGTTGAATAGAAATTCATTCGTTGAATAGAAATTCATGTGTTGAATGGTATCCAGGTTTTGAAATAAATTGTTTTATAATAAAAATCCTATTTTTATCATCTATATGAACTATATAAAATATGCGGGTTTTGAAATAAATTGTTTTATAATAAAAATCCTATTTTTATCATCTATATGATTTATATAAAATAGTCGTGTTTTGAAATAAATTGTTTTATAAAAAAAACCTATTTTTATCATCTATATGAACTATATAAAATAGTCGTGTTTTGAAATAAATTGTTTTACAATAAAAATCACATTTTTACTATATACATGAAGTGGTAAAAATAGTGAAGTGTCGAAATAAAGGTCTGCTGGATAAAAATATTATTTTTATCAAATGTATGAAAAGCATATGGTTTTGAAATCGAAGAATGGATTATATTTATATATATATATATAAATATATTAATATATAATTAAAATAAATCGAATAACGAAGCAGCAATTCGTGTTTTGAAACCGTGATTTTAAACGATTAGTGCGGGAGATCCGACCTCCAGATTTTCCCGAAACCGAAACCGTTGGGTTCGCCTTGGAAATATCTTTCCAATGACACCCACTTTGTGAAGGTCCAACGGTTGGATTGTCTGGAATGTTTAATTCAAATCTAAAGAAAAACAGCGCCAGAATCGATTATATATATATAAATATAATTAAATTAAATCGAATAACGACGCTGTAGTTCGTATTTTGAAATCGAAACTTCAATCGATTGTACCGGGAGATCCGACCATCGGATTTTCCCAAAACTGCAACCATTGGACTCATTTTGAAAAGATCTTTCTAATGATATAAAATACGTGAAGATCCAACTGTTAGAATTTCAGATAAGTGTAAATCAAATCTAAAGAAAAACAGCGCCACGACCGCGTTATGGCCCGAAGCGTCGTTTGAATGAATTGGCTATAAATAAATAAATAAAAATAGCGATAAATCGTTATAAAATATTATAAACGATATGGAATGGAAATAAACTGAATTTACCCGATTTATTGAATATTTGATGGTTGAATGTGAAATTTATAAACTAACTGGAGGTTAGCTAAGTCGAATGGTTTCCTGGGTTTTGATCTGATGTTGGTTTCGGCCTTCGGGGTTAATAATTAGGAAATCGTTCTCTTACTAATTTACGGTTAGTGAATAATGAATTGGAATGAAGCGTATGTTGTGTTTGTGTAGCACTTGTTAATTATATACGCGAGTTGCTCAGAAAGACCGGGTTTATCCCATTCTGAATAACAGAATCAACGATAAGAAGTCGAAGATGAAAACGGTGGTTGAAGACCGGAGATCTTCGCCTCGGTTGGATGGTAACTGATGTCCTGATTGGGAGGCACCCCGAAATATGGATAATGAGTGGTGATCGTTCAGCCGTACGTGGAGATCGATGGGTATGCGAGGTATATAGTGTTTCCGGTTTCGTTCAGACCCAGAACGGACTTGCAAATGGACTGTGTGTCTGACATTGGATTTCATTCTGTGTGATTGATAGCCATCAGTTGCATGGTGTGAATTGCTTGTGTGGCATGCTAAGATGCAACGATCAAGGCTTCTGTTGAAAAGCAAAGTCTTGTGGTTGATGATCAAAGCGCCACCTGTGTGGCGTAGCTTTGTGTATAATGTGAATTCGCGAGCCTCACACCCCGGTATGAACCAGAAACGGGAGAGGACATCAGGGAGGGCATGCGTTTCCTTCTAGCTAGAGGTGGTGTTAGTGCTTAAAACCAGCTGACATTTATACTATTTTTCACCTATGTGGTTGTTGCTGTTGCGAGGCGCCTTGGTTATATCGGTCGATCCGGGACCGATGGAGTCATTCGTTGGCTCATTGATGTCCCAAAGGGTGGGGAAACGTATTGTTCAGGCACTATAATCCACTCCGTGTGGTCCGGCCTTGACGATCCAAGGGGCGGTTGAGGCTGTTCCTGAGACACGGGCTAGAGCGTCGTGAAGTCGGTAAGGACTATCTTTTGCCTTGGTTCATGAAAGAAATCCAATTTCCAAATACGACATGTGCGGTTTTGATTGTTTACCTATATATGGCGAAATAGTGGTCTGGGGCATTAATGCCATCTATGATTGATATTTATGATTGTTTATAAAATTAGAAACTAACTGGAAACGAGCTAAGACGGATGGTTTCCTGGGTATTGGTCTGATGTCGGCTTGGGCCTTCGGGGTTAATACCTAGGGAATCGTTCTCTTACTATTTTATAGCTGGAGTCTGATTAAGAATTCTTTTGTTTTATTCGTATCAAGCATATTTTGGCCATTATAAGGTAAACTCTATCCTCCGGTTTGCGTTGCATTGTGTGATGGGAACTGAGTCTCATACTGGCTTCATTTTTTTAAAAAAGCATTGCTATGTTTAAAAGATTTACTTGTTTTAAAGCACTGACAATCCAATGGAGTAAACCCGTTCCGCGAAAGTGGCGTGGTCCTGTGATTAGCCATATATTAAATGTGTTAAGTAGATTTCTCATACTAGTCCCATGACTGACTCGTAGTTTGTTTCACTTGCAAACTCGGGTGCCCCTTTTTCTACCCGAGTAGCCTTGTATTCAGGTTTTAGCAAGCTCCTTCTGGATAGCTGGAGCTGAAGATGGATTCTATCATTTATCTCTTTTTATGCTATTCAGCTCCTATTGTACATATTATGTTTGTTTTCTGCTGTAGACATTTATGTATAGCTGAACTGTATTTGTACTAAGTATGATCCTGTATACTGTGTAACTCTGATGATTATCTTTATCCAATCGATTATTTGTTCTTTATCTGGTGTGTTTATTTATTTCTGTTCTGCTATTACCTGTTCATGGGTTATATTCCAAATATTACCCTTGCCAATGTCAGTACGGGGTTTGGGGTCATCACATAGAGAGTGCAGAGAGAAGACGTTTTATCAAAACAGAATTGAATTCGGCAGAGTATAAGTGTAAAAACCATAAAAATGATTAAGAATAATGGTGGGATGAAAGAATATGAAGTTAGAGAGGAAGATATGTTAAAAAATTCGGTTTTAACCTCTTTTTATAGAGTTTGAAAGGTTGCAACAGTTCTGAAGCATTTCAAAAAGTGAAAAGACACTTCCCTTCAAAATTAGAAAAAATATTGTTATATGTCGACATGCTCTTTTCGCTATGCCGACATACCCATGTACTTTTTTGATTTTCAAAGCATTTTCAAGTGTTTTGATATAAAACTAATTCTGGAAATTCTTGAGTAAAATTCCAGTGTTGTAAATTAATATTATATGATAGAAGAACATATGTAAACATATTCTTATACTATATAAATGTATTTATAAAATTATAAGGATTTAAACTATATAAAGTATAAATATAAAGTATATAAAAAAATCTAAGTTTGAAAAACAAAGAAGAATAAAAATAGAAACAAAATATAAAAACAAAATAGAGAGGATTGAGATTAAAATAGAAAAATAAAATAGAGAGGATTGAGGATAGAATTGAAAATCAGAATTTGAAAATTAGAATTTGAAATGTATAATTTGAATTTGAACCTGGAGTGCTATTTATAGTCTGACAAAATCTTGACCCTATAAATATATTAATCATGAAATCTTGATTACTCATGAGTCTTGAAATTCTCTGATCTTTGAATCTCTATTATCTTTATAACTGTACAGTCTTCAGTAATATTTCCTGTATATAATTCTTGCATACACACACACATATATATATATTATATACAAAAAGAGTTAGTATATATTTTATAATCAATGATAACTGAAATAAGGTTGTTATCATCAAAACTCCATTCTCCTACAATCTCTATTTTTTTGATGATGACAAAGTTAGTTTATAAAATATCATATTTGTATATACCTGTTGATGATGATCCTTCTAATACTCCCCCGTCTATATGAATCCTATAAATTATGCCTATATTTTATAATTTCTCCCCCTTTGGCATTATCGAAAAGAAATTTTAAGGATACTCCTCCTAAGTTTTACAACCTAAATTGTATTCCTAAAAATACTCCCCCTAAATTGTATAATTCTCTGAATAGATCATAAGTAACTTTCCCTAACAAAAATACTCCCCCTTAATTTTATATTTATTTATGTTTTAGAAGGTTATAACCATATTAAGCATAAATGACACTTTTATTAAACAATCACGTGTACATGGATTTATACATATACGATATCACATAGAACATAATAAAACGTAATCTAGAAAATCCTTAAACATTTAATTATTTGACAATGGGAGATTTGTGAATTGGAAAATTTGGATAATGGAGACAGAATTCTCCATTCTTTTCAATCACATTCCCATTTTCATCAAATAGAACTTCTCCTACACACTCAACGTTATCATCTTCATCTGTAACCATTGGTTGAGTCTCTTGTTGTTCTTCTTCCTCTTCGGGTTCTTCTTCTGGTTCACCTTCTTCTTCCATTGGTTGATTATTATCATTGATGATAATCGGATTAGTCTCATTATCCATTGTAAACTTTAGGTGACTTCTCATTACTTTTCCTTGTATGTTTTGTTCTTGACTTAATCTAATTTGAAGTACTTGCATCTCAGCCACCATTTGCAGTAAATACTCCATTTTTACTTCGATTTGATCACTCTAGAGAGCGTAGATCATTGAAATGAATCCTCAGATGGTCTAGCATATGAATCAGAGTTTTTTTGAGTATTTGGATTAGTGGAAGCCATTGAAATTTTTTACTTTAGAGTTTTTATAGAGAAGAAGAATTAAAATGAAGAAGAAAAGTCGAATTAACAGATTTAAACAGTTGAAATAACTAACTTTTGGTGGGAATTAATTTTAAAAAATTTTAGTTATATGTCGACGTTGTAGAAAATTCATGTTGACATGGTATTGTTTTAGTTTCATTATTTTAATTTCATATATATATATATATATTATTACTTTAATTATTCTAATTCACTTAATGAACATATACCTAGTTCTCTCCTAAATTTAGTGAATGTTGCTTTATTTAATGGTTTGGTTAATATATTAGCTATTTGTTTATCTATTTCTATAAATTCAAGTGAAATCTTTTCTTTACTTACAGTATCTCTTAGAAAATGATGTTGCACGTCAATATGTTTAGTTCTCGAATGATGAGTAGGATTTTTAGAAATATTTATAGCACTTGTATTATCGCAGTATATAGGTGGTTTACTTATACTTAAACCAAAATCATTTAAAGTTTATTGCATATAAATTACTTGTGGACACGCCAAAGCAGCAAATATATATTCTGCTTCAGTTGTTGACAAAGATACAGTATTTTGTTTCTTACTAAAACAAGATACAAGGGAATATCCGGGAAAATGACATGTTCCACTAGTACTTTTCCGATCAGATTTACATCCAGCGCAGTCAGCGTCACAGTACGAAACTAATTCGAATGAATCATTTTTAGGATAAAATAATCCAAAATCTGATCTATGCTTTACATATCTCAAAATACGTTTTACAACTGTTAAATGAGTTTCCTTAGGTTGTGATTGACATCTTGCTCAAAGACATACACTATGCATTATAACTGGTCTACTAGCGATTATATATAATAATGATCCTATCATTCCTCTGTGTAGTTTTTGATTAACATCTTTTATTTTATCATCTGTACTTAAAGCAATATTAGTTGCCATAGGTGTTGGTCTACCATTTGTTGTTGTTAGATTGTATTTATTAATTAAATCTCTCGCATATTTTTCTTGATTGATAAATATTTCATTCTTTAGTTGTCGAATTTGTAAACCTAAAAAGAATGATAATTCTCCCATATGGCTCATTTCAAATTCCCTGGTCAAAATATTCGAAAATTCTTTGTTCAATTTTTCATTTGTTGAACCAAAGATTATATCATCAACATATATTTATACTAGTTGTACATCTTTGTTATTTTCTTTGATAAATAAAGTATTATCTAATTTTCATTTTTCAAAGTTTGATTGTAATAAATAATTTCGTAATCTATCATACCAAGCTCTAGGAGCCTGTTTTAATCCATATAACGCTTTCTTCAATTTATATACATGATATGGTAATTTTTCATCTTCAAATAGTGGTGGTTTCTCTCAATATACGTCTTCCTTGACAAATCCATTTAGAAATGCACTTTTGACATCCATTTGATATAATTTGATATTATCATAATTTGCAAAAGCTAGTAAAATGTTAATAGCCTCTAGTCTTGCTAGGGGGCAAAAGTCTCATCGTAATTTATTCCTTCTTCTTAAGTATACCCTTGTGCTACTAGTCTTGCCTTATTTCTTACTACCCCACCATGTTCATTCATTTTATTTTTATATACCCATTTGGTTCCTGTTATTGTTTTATCCTCTGGTCTAGGAACAAGTTCCCATACTTCATTTCTAGTAAATTGATTCAATTCTTCTTGCATAGCAAGTATACATGAATCATCGGAAGAAGCTTCCTTTGGATTCTTGGGTTCTATAGTTGATATAAATGTAGTATTACTCATATTATTTAATTGATTACAATTTCTAACAATGGATTCAATATCCCCTAAGATATTTTCTACAGGTTGGTCTCTAATTAATCTAGTTCTTTTATTTAGTTGGTTATCTTCATAATTTATTTCATTAATTTCATCCTCACGATTGTCTTTATCTTTTGGAGTTATACTTTTATAGTTTTCATCAAAAGATACATTTAATGTTTCTTCTATAGTGTTGGTTCGAGTATTAAAAACTCTATAAGCCTTGCTTCGTTCTGAATATCCAATAAAATTTCCTTTATCTGATTTTGAATCAAATTTGTCTTAATTATATTTTGTATTAAGTATAAAACATTTACTTCCAAATATTTTAAAATATGATACTTTTGGTTTCTTGTTATATAACAATTCATAAGGAGTTTATGAATCAAAGGTCTTATTGAAATTCTATTAATAATATAACAAGTTGTTGCTACTGCCTTAGCCCAAAAATTCCTTGGTAAATTACTATCGGATAACATAGTTCTTGCACATTCTTGTATCATTCTATTTTTACGTTCTACTACTCCGTTTTGTTGAGGAATTCTTGGAATTAAAAAAATTGTGGGTTATTCTCTTTTTATTACAATATTTTTCAAAATTATCATTTTCAAATTCTCCACTATGATCACTATGTATTATTTTAATTTTTAGTGATAATAAATTTTGAATTCTTTTAGAGAAAGTTTTAAATTGGTCAAAAAGATCACTTTTATTTTTAAGAAACAAAGTCCAAGTTTATCTAGAAAAATCATTAACTATTACATGCACATATCTATTATGATTTATTGATTGAGTTTGAGATGGACCAAATAAATCCATATGTATTAACTCTAATGGTTTTGAAGTGGTAATTTCTTCTTTTGATTTAAATGAACTCTTCTTTAATTTTCCAAATTGACAAGCATCACATAAGTTATTAACTTTGAATTTCATTTTGGGTAATCCTCTAACTGAATCTAATTTAGAAATTCCAGAAATATGTTTCAGATTTGTATGACCAAATCTCTTATGCCAAATCCAGGGATCACTTGTATTGGCCATAAGACATAAATTATCATTGGAAATTTTTATACTTAATACATAAATATTTTTCTATCTCCTCCGAATATAACTTTTGAATTCCTATCTTCTTTGAAACATTTATTCTTTTCAAATTTTATTTTGTATTCTTTACCGCAAAGTTGACTTATACTTAGTAAATTGTGTTTTAAATTCCTAACTAATAAAACATTAGAAACAGTAGGAGTTTCAGAATTACCGACATTGCTGATTCCAATGATGTATCCTTTAGAATTATCTCCAAAGTTTACCGATCCACCATCTTCATATTTCAGATTATTAAGTAGTTATGGATTTCCAGTCATATGTCTCGAACAACCACTATCCAGTATCCATTTGTCCTTTTCCATTTCCACCAATTGCTTTCAATAATTTGAATTTTCAATAGCTATGTAACACACCAGTTCATGATTTGAATTTCAAATAGCTATCTTTTCAAAATTAGAATTACCAATAGCCACTTCACCCATCTCTTCAACTTATGATTTTTCAAAAGTCATAGAAGTCATCTTTTTCTGTATTGAACAATATTTCAGTAGACCATACGCTTCTTTAACATTAATATATGCAGACTCTTTTAACATGGATGCAATGCATGAATTGACACTAATAATATCAGAGATTCCAAAGTTTGCCATTTTACAAAAATTTCAAAAATTAGATTATGATATTTTTGAAAGACCTTGCTCTGATACCAATTGTTATGGACTGCAGAATGGATCGTTCACGCAAAGCAAACACTGGAGGGGGGAGGGGAGGAGTGAATAGTTTTTGTAGGAATTTAAACAAAATCTAAAACTAGTATGAACTATGGGATGAATCAAACACCATAAACAAAATCATAGACATAGATTCAAACACAAATAAGATAAATAGAAATAAAAATGCAAAAAAGGAAAGAACACACCGGATTTATACCAGTTCGGATTACTCCTACGTCCAGTCCCGCACAACGCTGGATTGTGCAGAGTTTTATTACTCTTTCAATAGTCAATTACACCCTCCCTGATTTCACGGCTCACAAGGAGACACCGATTCCTACTTTCTTGATTTCACGGCTTACAAGAACACACCGACTCCTATTTTCTTGATTTCACGGCTCACAAGAACACACTGACTCCTATTTCCGTGATTTCACGGCCTACAAGGACACACCGACTCCTCTTTGACTCACAATAAGGTTTATTCAACCCAACCAACTACAAAACAGCCCTATAACTCATCGATAGCATTTGATTCAGAGAGTAGAGAGTGCAGAGAGAAGAAGTTTTATCAAAACAAAATTGAATTCGACAGAGTATAAGTGTAAAAACCATAAAAATGATTAAGAATAATGGTGGGATGAAAAAGTATGAAGCTAGAGAAGAAGATATGTTAAAATTTTTGGTTTTAACCTCTTTTTATAGAGTATGAAGGGTTACAACGATTCTAAAGCGTTTTAAAAAGTGAAAAGACACTTCCGTTCAAAATTAGAAAAAATAGTTGTTATATGTCGACATGCTCTTTTTGCTACGTTGACATACCCATGTACATTTTTTATTTTCAAAGCATTTTCAAGTGTTTTGATATAAAATTAATTTTGGAAATTCTTGAGTAAAATTCTAGTGTTGTAAATTAATATTACATGATAGAAGAGCATATGAAAACATATTCTTAAACTATATAAATGTATGTATAAAATTATAAGGATTTAAACTATATAAAGTATAAATGTAAAGTATATAAAAAATCTAAGTTTGAAAAACAAAGAAGAATAAAAATAGAAACAGAATAGAGAGGACTGAGAATAAAATAGAAAAATAAAATAGAGAGGATTGAGGATAGAATTGAAAATCAAAATTTGAAAATTAGAATTTGAAATGTAGAATTTGAATTTGAACCTGGAGTGCTATTTAGAGTCTTACAAAATCTTGACTCTATAAATATATTAATCTTGAACTCTTGAAATCTTGATTACTCATGAGTCTTGAAATATTTCTGATCTTTGAATCTCTATCATCTTTATAACTGTACAATCTTCTGTAATATTTCTTGTATATAATTCCTGCACACACACACACACACACACACATATATATATATATATATTCTATACAAAAAGTGTTATTATATATTTTATAATCAACGATAATTGAAATAAGGTTTTTGTCATCAAAACTCCATTCTCCAACAAACCTGTGATTGATAATAGGATGTTTTGGATGTTTGAATATCATTGACCCTAAATATTGATATATAAAAATATCGTGAAAAGGGAATTTTGAGATTTAAAGGGAAAATCTATTTTTCTAAAATAGAATTTGAATTTCGAATGGGCTAGTGTTATCCTGCTTTGTGACCAGGCTACCCAAAGAAAAGGATTTGAATATGAGTATGAATTGATCAACAATCACTTGGATGAAGTGGCAACGTATAGGTTAGCATGGATTCCCGCTCTCGGATTCCCGCTCTCAGAGTCCCGCTCTTGGATTCCTGCTCTCGCTCCATGACCACGACCCGGCTCGTGATGCACCTCCAGGCTCACAAACCACCTGCAGTTGCACACGATTTTAACTATTCTCAAGGCTATTTGCACTCCTAATTCCCGGATCCGCTACCACGTTTCCTAGCATGACCTGATCACCATATAAGCTTCTCAACCTCTATAAGTACACCATTACATGGAAAATTAAAGGGACTTTTGGCATCTCCTTGTCCATGGTGGCTATGTCCAACACTTCTCCATGAATAATCACTATCTTCCTCAATAAATCAACGAATTCAAAGAGAATCATTTATCGAATTCGAGTGATTGAATGACTATACTCCTTGTAATTGTAATCTATGAATAAAATGAGAAAATATGAAGTGGACATAGGCTCATTAACGCCGAAGCACTATAGAAATCCTGTTGTCTTGTTTTTCCCATATTTTTCAGTTATTTCTTCATATCCAATGATCTAAATACGACAATCTGGGTGTTAGGACCATTTTTTGGTCTAACATTTTGGTGCTTTCATTGAAAAATGAAAATTCTCTACACATAAGGATTCTCCAGTCTACTATTGGATCGCCTAGTCTGATGAGGAAATCCTATGAATACTATCTATTCCATTGAATTTGCAATCATGGGGATTCGCCATAAAGTGGAAAGAAGCTAAGGATTGATCCCTGGTTTCCCAGAAGATAGTTAAGGCTGCCTATCACTCAAGCAGTTCATTAATAACCCTAATGAGGAATTTGGCTTTGTAAACGCTCACTAAATGCTCCTACTTGTGGACCGGGTTCGGATGTACAAGAATCATTTGTATGGAAGACGTATGAATCATTGACATTCTTGTGCAGAGCACGACTTTGTAAACCCACTCGAGGCTTTGTAGACCAAGCATTAACTGTCCTGAGAAATAGGAGTACACCACTCGGGTGCCAGGATAATTCCTTTTCCACTCGTGATCAAACACAAGTACTAAGATGATGCTCACAACCAGAAATATCAACGGCCCGAGTAACATTTCAGTGTAACCAACTTCACATGTCACTAATGAAGTACCCTCTTCATTCCCACAGACTTCATAATACGAAGTATCGTTCGTATCATGGCTGTTCGTGGGGGTTTAACTATTCGTATCATAGCCATTCAAGATTTCACGCAGTAGGAGGATCAACTTACGGCGGTCGTGATAGCTTGCCAGCTCATGATTGCCCATTTATGATCCCCGGCTTGTGATCCTCACACGTGCACCACCTAGCCTGGTCGTGGGTACGAGGACCCGACCCCCCTGCTGAATGCATTGAAGTACACTTCATCTTAGCTCACGAGTCACCATTGGCGAGGTGCACTTAAGCCCTAGCTCTAATCGTGGAAAGTGAAGGACCCACGAGCCGCACCATCACGACCCACTTTCATCTTCAATGCTTCACCACGGAGCCTCACCACTAGAGTACATTCGTGTTCATTCACGAGTGGGATATTATTTTGCAATGTCAGGATCGGTTATGCACGCAGATGATCGAATACATTTATACCCACATCATGCAGATTGGTTATCCACCTAGGTGCTTTCGGACCATGCATGAGCAAAATATTACAACCTAGACATGCAGTGGGTAGATTATCACGAGCCGCCCCCAATTATTGTACAAAGCGGTTATGGGCAGTTCTCTTACATTTTGACTAGTGAAAGGTAAGGGGTCCACGAGTCGAAAGCGAATTGGTGCACTCCAGTCACTGTTTCAAATCTCGCAAATATCGCCCGAGATCTCCTGCGAGATCTCGTTTTGAGCTCCTTCCGAAATGAAATAGCAAATATCACTCTAAATATCCTTTCGAATATATCGCCCGAGATATTGCAATATCGAACGATATATCGACCGAGACGAATACTAGATTATCGTCCGAGATCTTAGTTTTTTCGATTAAAATTTAAATTTATGCCTGGACTAGAACTATAATTAAAAAACTCAAATCTAGTCATATCAATCTTTTGTTATTTTACATTTTGCATGTTAAATGACTATATTGTATGTTCGTATATGTTTTACAATGTTTATGATTTTCATATTCGTCTTTTTACATACATGTTACTTATGAAATTATGTATTTTATGGTCTATTTATGCTGAACTTTTTAATGTTTTGGATCCTTTTAATGTTTCCTGTCTAACAATATTTCTGTTTAAAGCATATTACGATTTAGAATATGAATGATCTTTCACAAAATAAAGAATAATAAAGTTTTTTTGCATTTTAAGTTTAAGTTACTATACTTTTAATAGCATTCATAAAAATCATTATGTTAAAATATCATTTTTAACATATCATGTACTCCGAGATTGTTCCGATATGAACTTTCGGACCCGAGATGAAAATCCGAGACGAACTCCCAAGTTAGACTCATCTCGTCTGAGATCTCCCCGATACGAGACCGAGTCTATAAAATCCTCGAGACGAAACACGACCGATACCCTAGATTTAAAACCTTGACTCCATTGCATGTTGATATGGTCATGAACCGGATACATGATCACAAATAGGGTGGGTGAGCCCTCACGAACCCGTCAGCATCAGTCAAGACGTCACGAACGGGTGTCATGCACTGAGGAAAAATGAACTGACTATGTGTGAATGGTTTTCACAAGTCAAAGTATACGAGCTAAGGTCCACTAACCATATTCACGAGTTCAAAATATGTGTTCGAGTTCATGATCCGATGGCACATCGGCGACCCGACCTAAAGGATATCAATGAGCTGCATCCCCGAAAATCAACAACGAACAAGAGTCTCAACCCAGTCCGAGACAGGGTCATTTTTCATGGAAAATTCATTTTTTGGATCATTTCAGAAAAGGTTTAACTGTTCATATCATTATAGGCAGGTTCAATTTTTCGATCATGCACTGAGGTCGATCGTCGCCGGGACTTTGGGTCCCCGGACCCCCACTGACGCTGTGCCCGGACCCGCTAACGGCTCGTCTTTGGCTTAGAGTACGTTTTGTCCTACAATTATCACCAATGCTTATCAACCGAGATTCAGTAGATAGTATGCGGATATTGACAGCAAATTGGCAACGACAAGGATTCTTCCTAGAAGCCATAATACTTATTTACTGATGTTAATCAATGTGAGGAGCTATTGAAAAGATTCAGCATGCTAGCTATGACGGTATATGAGATAGTGATTGTATCATAATAGCCTCTTCTTTCAGAGCTTCGATGGTGCATAGATTTCACCAATGCAACTGATGCTGTTCCTAAACGAGTAGTGATCACCTAGTTTACATGACTTAAACCTGTCCAACAGGCGGAGTCCCCGATGCCGTTGACATAGAATAAACCGGACACTATTCTGAAGATGACTTAGAAGATCCCAATGACCATGATTCTCAATTGTGGGATACCCAATAGCAAGGTCAAGTACATGTTTAACCACTGCAGGCCATGATTGGGCATATGGATCATTGCTCGGATGATAGCAACTTGACTACTCACCGGCCATCATATGACCTTGGTCAAGAAATGAGAGTTCGAGATCAAAGTAAATATGAATCAACCATTAGATCTCCACTTCATACAACAAATTGTGATAGAATGTAAGCATTGCAAGCCATACTATTACATTTAAGCTCATCTGACCAAGGTCTCGACCGACCGACTCCAACAGAATTCAGAGCCTGCATTGCACCTTAGTGCCTATTGCTAAATATCCCAACTGAAGATGGAGTGGGAATGGTCTATGGTAACAAAGTTATTGGAGAAGCCGACTATTTGGCTAGGTGGAATATGCTACACAACACAGACGGTGTGAAACCCAAAGACTCTTTGCCTCCAGATGAAATGGAGTGGGAAGGATGTGACAATATTGCGAATAAATGGAGCATCACAAAAGGAATTGCTCGATGATCTGCCCAAAGACATAGATCCCAGAGAGGATGGTGATTCGACATGTAGAAGGGTGACATCTAATGATGCAACTGCTTATGTTTCGATTGTTGGGTCTTGAAATCGGATCTCATATAGACCTCTTTTGATAGGGGGAACTGACATGCTTTCTACAGGAGAGCCTGGAGTTGATCGCTTGGACTTATGCTAATATTCAAGAAATTTTACCGTAAATTATGAGTCATTTGTCAAGTGTAAACCTGAAGTTGGCTCTTATCAAGCAAATAAGACGTATGCTCGGTCCAAAAAGAGCATCTGCCTTGAAAGCCCATGGGAGTCCATGTAGATGATACTCTTGTGGAGTCCGATATAGGATCAAAGGCATATCAGCAAATTTATGAGATATGACTATTCCCCTAGCAGCAATATCCTATTTCCTAGCATAGAAAGTGCAAAATTTTCTATAAGCATGAATCCATTATTCTCATGCCAATTTCCATCCTAACACTAATGCGATGATGTACTACCACTAGCGATACAATCATGACTTCTTGACACTCTATCCTTACCCTCAGCATTGGGGTAAAAAAGGCGATTCAAAGGAGATGCGACCTCATCACTCGCTTATAATACCTACCTAACCACCTTTGCCATCTCAAGACCTCGATCAAGGTCTATTCATTTTTTAGACTGCCGCCCCACGATAATTTGAAAAGATATCCTTCATCAGCTAAAAGACTTTGGCAACCCTTCACTGACAGAGATAGGGCAAAGCAAAATGGACCTGCAATGAACATGCAATGCCATTTTTTGCTTAGAATGATACTCATTCCTTCAACATGATTATTATTTAACCATGACTCTTATATTTGCATTTCATATGGGTTATTGATGTAATTAACTCAGATGAATTAATATGTGGATGGTATAGGTACCCCAGATTTGATCGACCAGATTTCTAACATTTGCATATGGAGTTATGGAACAGAACCATAACGAGCTCGACCAAACTGCTCGCCTATAAAGCCACGCCCTCCATCTAAAGAAAGCTATGTAGCTCAAGGTGGACCCGGGATGACCATCCAATCCTTGGCTCACACGTGGCAGACCACAAGACAATTGAACATAAATCATTGAATTGCAAAGTCATAGTCCGACTCTAGATGGACACGTTGTGACTGCCTATATGGCTCGATCCTATCCTCGATGCCACCAGATTGCATGAATCCTGATAGGGGGCAACAATGCCTATTGACATCCTTACTTTTCAATCATAAAATTTGCTTTTGCATGCCTCTTGGGTTATTGACATAACTAACTCATATGATATGAATGATGCAGGTAACCGAAGTTTGGTGCCGACCACTCCTCCCATAGATTGATCGGAGGAACGCAAAGCTTTGGCAAACGTCTTTCGACTATTTTCCCAACTGACTCTAATCCTCAGAGCTCGGATAGAAGCATAAATCTAGGACGAGTGTGATGGGCTCACCATGACTGAAGACCACTCGATCCGTGACTAATTCTCATGACTTGAGAGAAAGTATAAAGGATGATATCACGATGTCCGACCAAACTCCATCCCACAAGTCAACGAGACGAGAGAGGTTTGATTATTGAAAACGACCAACTCTACACATGAATCAAAGATTGTGAGGTAGAACCTCGGCAAGTGTGACCTGACCACTTGCGCGAAAAGCTCCATCCGCTAGAGTGAAGCGTGGAGCATGGACTAGAACCGAGCTCGAGAACGACACTTGAAACGGTAGAATCCCACTCTTTGAACTAGAGTGCAGAAGGAATGCCGGATATAACCATTTGCCTGAACCACTTTAACTCTCATGATCCGAGAGAGAGAGTATAAAGGATGAAAAGATAGCGTCACAAGGCATTATGGTGCACCACGATTAAAGACCGCCTTAATTCCACTTTACCCTTGGCATTCGACAGGAGAGTATAAAGGCGCCAGGGACTAGCGCCACAAGAACTCCTACCTTGCTGAAGGATCGGGGAGCAGACTAAAAGCTGAGTTCAAACTCTATCCTAGCTATAAAACAGGAGAGTATAAAGGCATGTTGATTAGATGTCATAAAAGGGCTCCTACATCCCTGTAGTATCGAGGGCAAGAGTGAAAGCTGAGCCCAAACCCTTCATGCCCGGACATGGGGGCAACGCAGTGCCGATCCTAATCAATCCTCAACAAGCCCTGGCCAGGCATCACGTCAATTAGTGATTGGGGGCATACTTATGTATATAATACTCGACCATACTTTATTGTGGCAACAAAATAACAAGCTACAAAAAATTTATGTTGCTCCTGCAATGATAACTTATGATGTTGATTCGTTCATGATTTAACTACGATTTGGACATTTATATGCATGACCAAGTATAAAAAATCCGCAGGTACACAACAATGCAAAAGAAACAAAATTTCATTTACTAAATGTAGATTTACAAAGGGTAACTGATCAGGAACATGAGGCTCGAACTAACAGCAATGATAGCTGACCAGTAAAAAAGAAACTAAGGGACACGTACAGAAGGTTGACATGATGCCCAATGCTAAACTCTATATGCGAATCAAGGCGGCAATAATGAGGAGACCTTAGGAGTGTATTGTTCAATGACATGTCACGCGGCTCAATACTCGTAGTTAGAGGGACACGACGAAGTCTTAGAAT
Organism: Allium sativum; assembly: GCA_030737875.1. Taxonomy (NCBI): domain Eukaryota; kingdom Viridiplantae; phylum Streptophyta; class Magnoliopsida; order Asparagales; family Amaryllidaceae; genus Allium; species Allium sativum. Next base: position 125,426,295 of record CM060918.1, on the reverse strand, counting down.
TGTAACAACCCGAATTTTTATAACATGTTAATACAAGAATGGGTATGATTTTGCAATAAAACAAGATCAGAGAGAAAACAGCATAAAATCATCATGATAGGCATAAAGATTGGATCTTGATAATAATATCAACATGAATCCAAGAAACTGATTTACAACGACTGAATAGAGCATGAACTAGACATAAGAACGGAGATGAACAAGTCTCAAAACTCAAGGTTCAAAGGTAAAAAGGAATAGGTCTGAATTGATAAACATGCTTATATCCAATTACACTTTATTCCATAGCCATATTAAAATTAAGTATTTTAATCTAAAAATTAACTAGAACTTACATAGCATGGCTAGCGAATTTAAGAACTGAAATCGATGTTGTAGCGTTGTTGATTCATCTCCTTGAATTGTTGTAGAAGTCTTCATCTTTGCATTGGATTGCATATGAAAGCTTAAGAAGAAGACTAGAGACGGCGGCCATGACCAAGAGGGATTTTAGCAGTATAATAGTGGCTAGACATGTTGTAGTGAATTAGGGTTAGGCCTTAGATTGTATTTATAGATGTAGGAACTCATTTAGGCCCTTAGATCATCCCTAGAGTCAATCCGGACCATCAAAACTCATCCCGTGCCTCAAAAATGGGTTCTGGGCCACACCAGGCCGACTAGGTCGACTTGTACAGGGGGGAGGTCGACACTACAGTCGACCTGGGGGGGGGGGAAGTCGACTGTGCAGTCAACACTACAGTCGACCTGGGGTCAGTCTGCCTAAAAGTCTGCTGAAACTTGTACAGGCCATAACTTGGTCATACGGACTCCGATTTTCGAAAACTCGGACTCTATTTCATGTAAAATTTCGAGATGAACGCAATGGCGCAACCCATTTCCCTTGATTCTTATTTTAAAATTTAATTCTGCCTTGATTCTTGTATTAACATGTTATAAAAATTCGGGTTGTTACATTCTTCCCTCCTTAAAGGATTTCATCCCCGAAATCTTCAAGTTAAGAAGAATGTGTCCTACCATCCAATCATCCATCCACCCAATCATCAATCACAGACATTCATTGTCCTTAAGAAATTTCTAATGCTATATGAACATATGCGAGAAGTGTGTGTATATGTTCCTTATCTAATGTAAATGATCAGGCCTGATTGATCCTCTCAATGCAAAAATATGTTTAGTGTAATGAGTCCAACATGTATGCAAATAGTCCTAGTCACATAAACACTATATGTGTGCACAAACATCCATCCATATGCAACATCCGTATGATAATACATTCAATTTCATCCATAAACAAGTGTAAACACTCATGCATATGCAATATGAAAGGTGACTGAGCCAATCTAGTGCCTAATGTGCGTGTATATGCATCCACGAGCAACCACTAGCAACCACTTGCAACCAACAATCATAACATGTCTCAAACACATGTTTACACCCAATATTTCCTACCTAAAGATATAGTAGAATGATAGAAGCAAGTAAAAACTCTGCACCCATCAAAGATGGAAGTCTATGTCACATATATACTGATTAGGAGAAGAATTCCCTAAGCACCAGCCCCGAAGACCGAAATCAACATCAGACTGACACCTAAAGAAATTCTCAACCCAACCAATATTTATGTGATTCTAGGAAACAAAGCATGATGGACTCCTTTTAGGTCACAAGAAATCCCTTCCTAAAACCAACCCATATCCTATAAACCCAAAGGTTTAATCAACCCAACGGACACCCTCAAGCCCCAACATGTAAAACTAACAGATGAGTCATACTCCCTATGGGGTTTGCAATAGAAATTGGATTGAGAATAGGACCGAGAGGATATACACAAAAGATAGCATGCAAGTAAGCTCAAGAAAAGAGGGATCAAGGATATACTCTTAAAAAGAGATGTGATGCACGAATCTAGTCTTCAATCTTCTAAGTCGCGTTTCCTTGAGCTTAACTCCATTGTGCTTTGACCGTCTTTAACTCCACAATTTCATAGCTTCTTAATTCTTGTTTCCAACATGTGAGTTGGAACTCACTTCACTATTGCCTCTCGTTCCACTTTCATTTATCATCCTCCTAGTATACTTGGCTTAAACGTAACCGCGTACTCATGGTTTCACACAAGCTCTCCAAAATTCACTAGTGAATCTTGGATCTCGTTCACTTACTAGAAGGTATTCCACAAAGATGAATTATCTTTTGAAAATAAACAAATGTCAACCATGTTGCTAAATGTACTTACTAAGGCGATTTTCTACATCACATGCATAAGTGAAATGAACCATCCGCCTTAGTGGCGAACACTACTCGAGCGGATCAATAAATGTATCTAGAGATTCTAGGTAACTAAGCATGGCAAAAACCCTAAGGGTTACACTAGACTTCGAGGGCATTACCGAGGCAAGTCAAGAGTCTAACTACCCTCCTTTCAAAACCGAGAATGGCACCCTTATTGGATAACCACCCCATCCCTGGAATCCACTCCTAGCCCAAAAATCATAAGCATTCCTTCTAAGCTCAATACCTAGTATAGACATTCTCAAATCCAAACAAATCATGAATAAATGAGCCAATTCCCCAACAGGATTTGAGACAAAAATTGGGATCCTCCAATATGCTAGTACTAAGGTGCAGAGACTCAACTATCGAAGCAGAATTAAAAGGATGCGATGTACAAAAACAAAGTTCTAGCGGGATGATAGAAAAGAAAGGCTAAACCTCTAACGGTAACGTTACCACCTCCCTTAGGTACGCTAGCAGTGAGAGCATACAATTGCCCTCTCGACGATCCTGTCCTTTGCCCTTGTCCTATAATACTTAACTACACTCCCTCCTTACCATACTAAAGATACTCTCTCTTGTCATGGATTTCACTATTCTTCCACTTTGGCCTCTTTCCTTTCACCTTTTTCCTCCTTCGTGGATTAAGCTATAACAACTAGTCTCTTGTTCTTAACGTCCTTGTATAGTTTGTTGACAAGTCCTTCGAAGCTACCTCCAACGCACGGCAACTCTACACAACTTGAAATAAGATTAGACGCAGATGGAACTACTGCGGCTACAGATGGAGGTTGGGCACTTCTTTGCCCTCCGACATATGTCGGATGCCTACGAAACTATGGTGAAAAGAGAGAGAGGAGAGATTTCAAGAGGGAATCAAAAGATAGTGCATATGGCTTTGGGGAATATGCCTTTTAATTAAAACAAAACTTTCTTGAAAATTTGCTTCTTTGTAAATGTTTTGAAAACTAGTTCAGAAGGTTTTTAAAACTTTTGCCCAGTCTGGTAACCTTCTGCTCTGATACCAAATGTAACACCACACATCCATTAAGGTCACTCACAAAGGGAATTCCTTAACTTCAATGGAGCATTATAGGTACTGGAACAGAAATATTACAAGACAGACATATATAAAACAGCGGAAAGTAAAGTGGAAGTACTTAAAATCATTTATTAAATATGATTGTTTACAATAAAAGCCCATCAACTTCCAATACCCTATTACATAGTTAAAATATCTGTCTTTCTCAAAAACAAAGAAGCATAAAAACAAACTGTAGTATTCCCCAATAAAGCAAAGCAAGCTAAAGCCAAGAGAAATCCAAGCCATACATGAAAGAGCCTTGGAGCTTGGTAAGATCCGAACTAAGCTGTATTCCCACCCTGTGAACCTGGGGGGGGGGGGAACGGAAGAAAAAGAGGCGAAACAAAACAGGTCAGTCATAAAGACTGAGTAAGTCCTAGTGACTTTCAGCACAAAAATAGTTAAGGATAATATGGCATGAGTAAACTGAAAGTAAACATAAGCATGATGACAAGATAAGCAACAGGCAAGATAACTAAGGGTAACATGATGTGATTTTTGTCAAGTAACATCGCAAGGTTCCCATTCAAGATAAACTAAGTATAATTTCGTAAGATTCCTATCAAGCATATCACGATTCCTCTGCTTCGCCATTAAAAGATTTCTGCGATATTCATTTGCTCTGCACCACCTAACTAGCATCCTCACAAGTGTCTTACAAGGAATGATCCGTATTCTTACTAGTACTCCAACTAGTGTCCTATGTAACAAGGATCCTTATCCCCTACTAGTGTCCCAACTAGTAGCCCGTGTTATATAATAAGGTGATCCTGCCTACTGAACATAAGTGATAATAATAATGGTAGTTTCGTGTACCCCTAGCTGCTGTCATAGGTGCCGCCTGCTCCTATCTCCACTAGTGGTACCCACTACCCTCCCCATTCTAATTACAATATTCATAATATGGTAGCTGTACTCCTAGCTGCTGTCATAGGTGTCGCCTGCTCCTATCTCCACTAGTCGTACCCACTACCTTCCCCATTCGATTGGCTCCCTAACTCGTAGATACCCGTGCTGGCCCCATAATGGGGTGTATCACTCCCCAAAGTGGCAACCCGATACAACAGAGATGCACAGCTTATACCTACACGATGCAACAACGTCTTACCTACCAGCCCGGGTCCACACACGCATATGAAACCCGTTGGACTTGCGTTGCCACCGCTAACCCGTTTTGACCTCTTACAATCAAACCCAATATGCGTGTCCCGTCCTCGACATGGGTCGAGCTCACAAAGATACGTAATGGGCTACTGGTCTGAAAAGGGTCCCCTTTTCTCGACACAAGCTTCCCACCTATGCTTGGTCCCCTCTAGTAATTCTTACTTAACCCCTTCTTATTCATGTCCACTTACATGCTCAAATTTTGGTTAAGCATACACCAGTTATGTCTTACATGTTACCCATATCCCCCACTTAACCCCTACATCATCCTCATGTATTAATACATGCTTTATCTTGTCATCATGCTTATGTTTACTTTCAGTTTACTCATGCTATATTATCCTTAACTATTTTTATGCTGAAAGTCACTAGGACTTACTCAGTCTTTATGACTGACCCGTTTTGTTTCGCCTCTTTTTCTTCTGTTTCCCCCCAGGTTCACAGGGTGGGAATACAGCTTAGTTCGGATCTTACCAAGCTCCAAGGCTCTTTCATGTATGGCTTGGATTTCTCTTGGCTATGGCTTGCTTTGCTTTATTGGGGAATACTACAGTTTGTTTTTATGCTTCTTTGTTTTTGAGCAAGACAGATATTTTAACTATGTAACTGGGTATTGGAAGTTGATGGGCTTTTATTGTAAACAATCATATTTAATAAATGATTTTAGGTACTTTCACTTTACTTTCCGCTGTTTTATATATGTATGTCTTGTAATATTTCTGTTCCAGTACCCATAATGCTCCATTGAAGTTAAGGCATTCCCTTTGTGAGTGACCTTAATGGATGTGCGGTGTTACAAGAATTCTTGGATATCTACCTGGCCATAATACTATCCGACACGATCGTGACATTCTGGATTCCTATGGACTATGGATTTCTTGAATTGTCCAAAAAATGTTTTCCTTTATACTTGAAAATTAGTATCACTTAAATTCTAAAAGCAACGACTCCTTTTCATACATACATGCCTGAATTTGAAAGGGAAGTAATCCGACCACCTATCTTATGCCGTTACCCCTAGACCGGGGGCATAACTGTTGAAAGTATTTACAAGTGGCATAACTTATTTTCCTATGTTTAACTTATGTTGTGATCTTGATAGTCCCTTTGAGGACCAAAAAAAATGCAAAGAGAACGTCCATTTGTTGGTCCTAACCTACTTCCGGACTCGAAAGCTCGGATGAGGCTGGACATATCCCATGCAACCATTAGGTGTGACACAGCCACCCTTTCTCCGACTTTTCCCTTGATGCAGGGGCAAGCAAGAACACTCGGGATGATCATAATTTGACCTTTCGCTGTCTTATGCCGATCCTCGGAGCCTTGATAAGAGACAAGAGATTAGCATGGGTTGCGTACTAACAAATCGATTTGCACTCAACTCTGACTCATGGCGCGAGGAGTGAATATGAATCCAGAGAAGATATGGATTTGAAATGTACTACTCAACAAAACCCCTGTGGGTAGGGGGCACAGGACACGCGCCCTGAGCGACATATTCCAACTACCCGATGCCTATATTCAGAAATGAATGACAGGAGCTGGATTGACGGATACTGCTCATGTGGAACCAAGAAGCCCAAGGCCGACCTTCACCTATTTCAAGACTTCACGTTGGTGGCACTAGCGCTGAATCGGAAGGCCGAGCAACAATCACTAATTCGTTGGAAATGATAAAATTGAAGTTGAAGCAGTGACGAACTTAGCTCAGTCAGATAGCAACCATCAGCTCGGGTTGAACATGAACTAATCTACCGGCATGCAACATGCAGCTTCGATCCAGAATGTCATAGATGGAAACATGGGCAATGGAACATCTACCTGCAACATCCTAGATGAGAATGCAAAAAATGTAACAAACTCAGGTCATGCACGACTAGCTTTAGCTCCAACTCGAATGGATCCTCGAGCAACATTTCATCAAGAACGCAACAATTCAAAGAATAGCAACCCGGTCGGGTCGAAGGACTCGAACCACGACACGGGGGAAATATCGACGCGAAATCAAGAAATTGGCAAAGACCGCCTTTGTAATCTTAGATTTGATGCTGGGGGCACCAGCCATGATCTTGACAATGTGCAACAATTCTTTGATGGCAACCTACTTGCCAGTTTGATTCGGCACCTCTCGAGAAGCGGTACTTCTCAAGATGATGTGGGTTACGACAATCACAACCTTTTCACACGGGACATTAGGATATCCTGTTATTCCTACAGATTTCAATATTTCACCACAACGAGACTTGCTCATAGGCTTTGATGAATTCAACCCTGAGGTGGATAGATTTTTATGACAAAAAGGTGCTTACATCGAGACGAATGACCTTGATGCTTTTATGACGGAGAATGGAACACCTTCCAACTCAGTTAAATGATAAGGACAAAGGAAAAGCCCTAAAAATGAATGATAAGTATATGTGATTCCGAAGAAACTCTATTTCACTAATCGAGCCCATGATCTTATTTGTCAAGCTCAACGAGACCAAGCATGAGAAAAGGACTCAACAAGACTATGATGACCATTTTGAACTATGCTAAAGCATGAACGGAAGGGCTCGAATAACGTCATAACGATATTCATTTTCTTGCATTTTGACGAACCTACTCAACTCCATGACATATCGGATGAAAATAAATAAGTTCATTGGCGTCCCGATGAGGCAATCCTCACTAACTGACTAAAGAAAAGGAACAACATCAAAGCGAATGTGATTCGACCGTCCACTCACACAACTCATACCCTTCTTGACTCGAGAAAGCATGCAGAATAGCTTGGATCAAATAAGATTATTAAATCTATAACTTTGGCCAGAATCAATGACGGAAAATATAAAGGCTTAAAGATTGAATGCCCGATTGACTTGACTCATCCCCCACTGACTCTGGGGGTATAAGCATAGACTTCGCTTGTCCTCCAATCGCATCAAGAGCACAAGCATAAATTCATAGGTTGACTTTGAAGATGACCATGACTTGGAGCAAGATTTAAAGCATATACACTATATCTCCAAAACTTTACATGGTTTGTCTTACCTATTCAAGTAAACTTGCTTATAGGTCAAATGTGACTTCAAAGACTCAAATCGCAGTTACATCGAAGGGAAGGTGTGATAAGTTTCTTTACTACCTTACAATTGTTAAGATCATATAAGCACATATTCACATGATTTCAACAATGTCCTTTACTGACATGTATGTGATTATTGGACTACGAAACGATCCAGAGCGATTGTGGATTCCTTTGACCACGATCCAAAATGCTCATGGTTTTCAGATTCCTTACTGTTATGATTCAATGTGATTCTAAGATCCTCGAGCAATATCAAGATATCAGGATAGTCCAAACTTGGATACAAATGACAAATTCATATGTTGATTCTGATGTGCTTTGTTCCAACCATCCAGATACCAACTCAAAGCTCGAGAATTCTTGAACTACCTAATGATTTGGATGGCTACTTCATGCATTGACTTGTATGTAAAAGAAAGTCCGATTCAACAATGCGCTTGGCTTGCGTAGAGTGACAACCTCGTTTGGCAACGACCCGGACGTGTAGAATCATTCCCGAGACCCAAAGATTCAGCGTGACTTTTGATGAAAGAATTCGATCTCTTGATTCAACAAGGTTTAAACAATTACGTGATCATCTCGAATACTCCATCCATACAACTTGGCATGACTAGCTCCAATGGAAGCAATGCAACAGATGGATAAAGCCTTCTCAAGAATAAATGACGTTCCTGAGAGATTTATTCAAAGCACATCTCATCTGTGATAAGATGTACTTTTAGGGGAAAAATGTTAGCCTGCTTTGTGACCAGGCTACCCAAAGCAAAGGATTTGAATATGAGCATGATTTGATCTGCAATCACTTGGATGAAGTGGAAAAGTATAGGAAAGCTTAGATTCCCGCTCTCGGAATCCCGCTCTCGGATTCCCGCTCTTGGAATCCCGCTCTCGGATTCCCGCTTTCGGAATCCTGCTCTCGGAATCCCGCTTTCGCTCCATGACCATGACCCGGCTCGTGGTGCACCCCCAGGCTCACGAACCGCCTGCAGCTGCACATGATTTTATCCTATTCTCAAGGCTATTTGCACTCGTACTTTCCCGGATCAGCTACCACGTTTCCTAGCATGACCTGGTCGCCGTATGAACTTCTTAACTTCTAAAAATACACCACTATAGGGAAAATTAAAGGGACTTTGGCATCTCTTTATCCATGGAGGCCATGGCCAATACTTCTCAATGAATAACCACTATCTTCCTTAATAAATCAACGAATTCAGAGAGAATCATTTATCGAACTCAAGTGATTGAGTGACTATGCTCCTTGTAATTGTAATCTATGAATAAATGAGAAAATATGAAGTGGACGTAGGATCATTAACGCGGCACCACTATAAAAATCCTATTGTCTTGCTTTTTCCCGTATTTTTCAATTATTTCTTCATATCCTATGCTCTAAATATGACAATTTGGGTGTTAGGACCATTTTTTGTCTAACAGCTAGAAAATATTAACTTGTTTTGAATAATAAAAACAAGTAGTGAATTTATAAATGATGTTTATAAATGTAAAAGAATAATTATCATTGGATAATTTAAGAATTTAAATACAAATGTGAATTTGAAAAGGGGAATTGAGAATCATTTCAAAAGGGAACGATGAAATTATTTCAATGTTCGAAATGTAAATATAACAGGAATAAATCCACATGGATATATGATTTGAATTCGACTATGTCGATTCTATAAAAAATAAATTAGTTTCAGACAGGATATTGGAATTATATTAAATAGAAATTAACATTTAGAAGTATGTATAAAATAGATCCTATGTTTAAATATATTAGTTATAATAATAAAATATTCCAGAATAGGAATTGGGTTTCAAATAAATGTTGGAAAGGGAAGCTTGTTTTAATTTATAAAACAAGAAAATTAATTTATAAACGATGTTTATAAAAATTGTGAAGTAAATTATCATCGAATAATGTGGAATTATAACTTCAAGTATGAATTTAAAAAGGGAACTAGGAATCATTTCAAAAAGGGAACGATCGATTTCATTGCGGAATTCGGAGTATAAACTGAATTTAAATAAGTTTGAAAAATTATAATTGAAATTCGATTTATATCGAAAATAATTTATTTCCAAGGGGATTGGAATTTATTATAGAAGATTGAGTTATAAATTAATTTATAACTAAATTATGAAATAATCAACGATAAGGGATAACCGAGAACATTAAGTTAGATTTGGTAAATTTGATGAATTTATATTAAAATATTTAAGAATGGAATTTGAATTGATTTAATAAATGTTGTTTTAATGTTTATATTTAAATATAATTAAAATGAGCTCACCGCATCGTGGTTGTTCGTAATTTGATGTTTTGAACTTCAATTGAGTATATAGAACTTAATTTAAGTCGGATTCTTTGAAACAAGAATCGTAAGGACAGATGGGATAATAGTTTTCTAATGGAAGAGGAAAATTTGGATTTTGTCTTATAGATTTTGAGTTATGTCAAAAACAAATTTCCAGAGAAACAACGCTATAATCGTTTAAAAACCATAACGGTTTAATTAATAAAATAATGGGATTTGTAAGCGAATAAAACTTAGATTCTCATTAGAAAAATCCAGACTTGAGTTACAAAATAAATATGAACTCAAGTGGAGTAAACGAATTGGTTTATGAAACAAAAATCATACTTTTTATTATTAAATATAATTTATTAAGTATAAGAATAATCAGTTAATTGATTTTGGGTCGAGTTTAAGTTTGGATAAGTGATGGGAATTGTGAATTCGTCTTCGAATATGAAACTTGAGTTGGAAATGGAATTTGATTGGTTTATAAGAAAATTAAAAATATATGTATGAACATGATATTTTCAAATAAAAAGTGAAATAGGAGTTAAAATGACCAGATTAAGTTGGAATAAATTATGAATGGTTAGGTATATGTTAAGCAGGTTTGGAATGAAGAGAATGAAGATTATATTTTGAGTACCTGACAAAAGGTACGTGTTTAAATTCCATATGAGATTTTATGAGCGGATTGGGCAAGCCGCTTGGCCTTTTGATTTTCTTTTTGACTGGAAAGGGCCTAGAGAGGTGAGTTGTAGTATGACGACCCAAAATTCCCTATAAAGGAAAGCCCGGATTGAGTTGAGAACAGGACAAATCAGAAAGCAAACATAATAACATTTAATTTCTTATTACAACAATTTCCATCAGAGTACAGGAATATACAGATTATGAATAAATATTATACATCAGAAAAATATCAGAGATTTACAAATTATTATGCAGTGGAAAATAATACATAACACAACTGAAACAAAGACACAGATATAGAGCTTTCCGAATATATCTCCAGTTGTAAACTAGGATCCTGTAAGAATAAATCTGCAAACCCAAAACTACCAGCTGCCCATGTGGAAAATAGGGGAACCCAGAGTTTAGGTTAATACCATAAACTCCAGGTCAGTCATGTGACTGGTGTGAGAACTAAAACAGTTATTTAAAACTTTACTTTAAAATCAGATATATCAAGGGACCCCGCCGTATAACACGGAACGAATTTCCTCCCCAGAATAGCAGTGCATATAACAAAACAACACAATGCTTTTCAGAAAAATGAAGCTATTATAAGACTAAGGTCCTATCGCACAATGCAACGCAAGCCGGGGGATTGACTTTTCCCTTATAATAGCCAAACATGCTCGATACGTTTAAAACAAACCATTTTGATATTATTAGAAGTGCATAGTGTATAAAACGGTTTCAAATATAAATGTATCAATCACAGATGGTATGGGCACCATCTATCATGTCGCCATACTAGTTCTACAATTAAAACCGCAAAGTCACGTATTGGAAGTTGGATTTCCATCTATGAACCAAGACAAAGGGATAATCCTGTGCTAATTCGAGACAATCTAGCCCATGTCTCAGGAACAACCGCAACTGCACCTGGATCGTTATGGCCGGTCCACATTTTAAGTGGATTAAGAATCCCTGAACATGCATTTACCCGCCCTATAGGGTGTAAATCTAGTCAGTATGTCATCCATCGGCCCCGTAGTGACTGATATAACCGAGGTGCTCTATCCATCATCCACATAAGTAAAATGTCTAGGTTCCATACCATGACACCACTCCTAGCTAGAAGGAAATGCATGCCCTCCCTGTAGTCCCTCCCGTTTTTGGTTTACACCAGGGCGTGAGGCTCGCGAATTAACGCAATACACAAAGCTATGTTATATTAAAGCCATGCTTTGATCATCAACCACAAGACTCTTTTTTTCAACAGAAGCCTTGATCATTTGCATCTCAGCATGCCACACAAGCAATTCATGTCATGCGACTGATGTCTATTGATATATAACCTCCGAGCTCGTACGTCTCAGAGAAGGGCGTTAAGCAAGAGAATAAATTCTCCGCCACCAAACTGATATATATTTAATAGAGATCAATTAACATGGAACGAAATCCAATGTCAGACACACATCCATTTACAAGTTCGTTCTGGGTCTGAATGAAACCGGAGGCACCTTATTCCTCGTCCCATTTGTCCAATACCGGAGAGAGGTCCTCGCATATCCGATCGAACTCCAAGTACGTCTGAACGATCACCACTTATTACCTCGTCTTCGGTGCACAGCCCAATCAAGACATCAGTAATCATCTAAATGATGTGAAGACCTCCGATCTTCAACCATTGTCTTCATCATCGACATATCGTCAAATCAGTTATTCAGAATTGGATAAACCCGGTATTTCTGAATAACTCGCGTATCCTATAAACAAGTGCTATAAAAACACAACAGACGCCTCATTTCAATTCTGAATATTCTTTCGTTTAAATATTCATATCTTTTGAGAAAGGTTCCCATTAATTTTATCAAAGATAAATTCTTTAAATTTATTCTTTAATCTTCCTTTGGATTTCAATTCTATACCAAATTAAGGTTTATCCAAACTAGTCGGGATTAGCGAACCTTACCGAAGTAATCATTTGTTTAATTTCCTAATCCCAACCCATTTATCCTATGGAGAAAAACTGGTAATACTCCATATCTAACACCACTGTGTTATCAGTAAATTTAATTACCATTTCACGTTCAAATCTAATTAAAGATTTAACTACCGCTTGGAGTAAAACTGGCAATACTCCATTCTCGAATATTTCATGAATTCGGTAAATTTAATTATCTCATTCACATTCCTATCTAAATAAAGATTCATTAAAACTCTAATTCAGTTTTAATCACAATAATCATATTACTTAATGATATTTCAAAGTTAAGAAATTAATCTTATCTTTTACTAGGTTAAAGAACTAATGTCATTTAAAACACAGTTCAAGATAAACCCAAAATCCCATTCCATTAATTATGGAATTTTCACGGAAAACAGAATAATATATATATATATAATCGATATAAACTTCTGTATCCAACCAATAATAAAAATAGAATAACGGCAAAGCCTTTTAAATTCCATTTATAGTGATGGTCTTCCTCCACAGAAGCTCACTTCGATTATTACCAAATCGAATTCCATTCCATTCCAATTTACTTTATTAAATTGGAAAACTTTACTTTGGAAATTTTCCATTAAATCTTAGTAAAAGATTTACAAATTCCAAATCACATCTCACTGTAAATCGGGTTAAAGAACGAACATCGCTAAAAACACAGTTCACAATAAACCTAATTCACATTCCATTTTATTCCAATTAAATGTTAATTAATTGAAAACTCTAATAATCTAAATTAAAAGATTTATTCTTTTCGCACGGGGTTTAAAAACAGTGTTTTTGAAGACATCATTCACAACAAACCCCAAAGTCCAATTTCAATTCAATTCCAATTAAATATTAATTAATTTGTAAACTTTGTTAAATCTTAATAAAAGATTTAATCTTTTCACAATTGGGTTTAAGAATAGTGTTAATAAAGAGACCATTCACGACAAACCCAAAATCCAATCTGCTTATATTCAATATCAAATTCTGAAATCAACAAATATCGTATTCGGAATAACGATAAATATATCTTCCAAATTCCTCCACAATATCCATATAATCACGGAATCCAATATCGAAATATTCTGAAGATAATTTCGATTCAAATCCATTCCAATTCATATATTGGAAATTCTAGTTATTTTTAAAACCAATTCAAATCCAATTTATTTATTTTAAAAATATTGGATAATAATTCTAGTTCATAACTAGTTCAGTCTGATAAAAATATATTTTTGTCTTTACAAACATGGAAATTTTCATCCAAATTATTTCCAAATCATTTGTTATGATTTTACCCAAATTATTAATATTTTTAATAATTTTATTAAGGCCCTTTCAGTCGATTTCCAATAACGTGCACCGAACTGCACTCACAGCGACCAATTTGGACATATATCCAAATCCAACCATTAGATTTCAAATCTCTTGTATCCATTGGAAAGCTCTTTTAGATACGAACACAACGATTCCGGTTTTAGGAGAATATGACAATTGGATCTCCCGTAAAATCAATTCGAAGTCAACGGTCGAAATTCGCGAACAGCAGCTGCGCGACGCGTTTTATTCAGGCCATTAAAAATATATAATTTATATTATATATATATTTAATCATTTTCCTTTTAAAACATATTTTATAAATCGTTTTAAATTCGTTTTAAAAATGATTCCAACTTCATTTTCAATTTTAAATCAAAATTGAATATTCCTTATCATTATAATATATAAACGATAATATTTTCAAAATATCAGATTTTGAAATCATTTCCTTTTCGATATTCATTATAAAAATGAATAAAATCGATATAAATATTGTTCGTGTCCAAATGGCGCATATCTAATCAACACGGCTTCATATTTTTTAATATTCTCGTGTCCATCCCAAATCGGACATCAAAATCATATTTTGATCCATTACTAAGTATTATTTTAAAATATTAGTTATTTTAAAATATTCATTATTCATCATTTTAAAATATTCGTTCATTTAGAATATTCGTTCTTTCTTAATTGGAATCAGACACAGTCAATTACCATATAATTTTATTTATATGGATTTCATACACACAACGACACAACAATAATCAAGCACAGTCGACCATCATCCAGAGTGCATTACACAACTGCATAAGCGTTAAATATAGATAATTAACGCTTACAACAGTCTGTCAACCCATCGATTGACATACAACTAAACAATTGGGATTAGTGTACGTCAAATATCATCCCAATACCCGTGTGGGGTTTTAACCAACAAATATTGAATATTATTTGTGCAGTTGGGCGATGAGTAAAATATATCATCCCAATCAATATCAGTCAAATGTGTGTAAGTAAACAAATCGTCCGATTTATAAATGAATATTTATTTTATTCATATACACGTTAAAAATTATTTTTTTAACTATAAAATGTTTATTTCAACTCATGAATATTTTATACAGTTCATTTATACAATAAAAATGATATTTTTATTGTTTTAACATTTTTAGAAAATTTCGAAAGCATAACGACGCGATGTTAGAATTGGAATAAGGTCTAGATTTATCCCTCGCCTAATAATGGCTCGCGCCATATATAAACCATATTCTAATCAATTCATTTCATTTCCCAAACCAAATTCAAACAAATAATCAAATCAACCAAACAACCATGGTTTCAACCAAAGGTGTCGGGTGCTACTAAGCACCATCTGCATCCTAGTATATATATTTAACTAGAAAATAAATTAGAGTGAGAAGTTCTCACCTTGGGTTTCCACTCCTCCATTCTTTATTTCTGAACGGTTTGAATTTTGATTTGTTTCCAGTCGGTTCCATCGCAATTTGTTTCACATGATTTTTATATTCAAAATCATATTTTTAACATCGCTATCATATTTTAAAAATCACATTTTTATTCTTATACTGTTCATATAAAAATCACATTTATATACTGCAATTTATATAATAAAAATCATATTTTTATTTTAAACCCATTTATATAAAAATCATATTTTTATATCGCTACTGTATATATAAAAATCATATTTTTATCATGTCACTAGATACATAAAAATCATATCTTTACAGTGCCATGTATACATTAAAAATCGGATTTCTATCTTGCTATTATATATATAGTAATCAAATTTTTATATTCGCTACTTCATATAAAAATCATATTTTTACAATGCTACACATATAATAAAAATCATATTTTTATATTGAAACCATATACATAAAAATCCAATTTTTATGACGCTACATACATAATAAAAATCCAATTTTTACAACGAAAAAAATCATATCTTTATGTAATTCAAAATTTATGCTTCATATGAATAAAAATCTAAACTTTATACGAATAAAGATCTAAACTTCATATAGATAAAAATCTAATCTTTTTATTTATAAAAATCTAATATTTTTATTAAAAAATCTAATCTTTTTATTAAAAAATCTAATCTTTTTATTAAAAAATCTAATCTTTTTATTTCACTATGTATATAAAACAGATTTTTAAATTTTTTATAACCAAGTTCATAGAAAATAAATAAAAAGAAGCTTACAGGGGGTGCGCGGTTCGAGAGGGAGGTGGAGTGGCAGTCGGGGAAGGTGGCGGCAGCGACGATGGTGCTCCAGTGGTTGGCGCAGGCGGAATGGGGGTGTAATGGTTTTCAGATCGGGTTTGGAGATGGGGGAAGGTTCGCGGTGATGACCGGAGGAAGAGGGGAGATCGGGGCAAGGAGGGGGAGGCGGTTGACGTTGGCGGCGAGGTGGCGGGGTCCGGCGGTGGGCACGACTGGAGGATGCGGTGGCTAGGGTTTCCAATGTCGGCTTTTTTGTTTTCTTATTCGATTTTATGAGCAACGTGAGGGAGAGAGAAACAAGGGGAGAGATATATAATTATATATATTTAATTATTTTAAATTTCCAAAAAGTAACTTTTTCATTCTAAGTCCAAATCGAACCCAACGACTATTGCCTTTAGCTAATTACCCCCATTCCGAATACAATGGGATATGTTTCGTAACCCAGTTTGGCTGTTACGATCAGTTTTTCTTTAAATTAAAATATAAATCAATATATATTTAATTTAGACGTACATTTTAATTTACCGACGCCATATAGTGACTCCAAAAATTCCATAAAAATAAATCTGGCTACGTTTTGATGAAACGGTCCTGACAAAACTAATTTCGTTGAATTTGGAGATCGTTTGAAAAATGGTCATTTTCCAGTCGATTAAATTCAAATTGAATTGACCAAACATGTTTAAATTTTCCACGCTCACATATTGATTCCAAAAATTATGTAATTTGAAACCTAGCAATAATTTGACATTCTGGATCCAACAAAAGTGGTCTCATCGAAAACGGAGGTCGTTTGCAAAATGGTTATTTTTTTAGGGCTATATATTATATAAATTCTATAGGGACTATTCTGAATTTTTAACTGGACATAACTTTTTATTCCCGTTATGAAATCTGGATTTTTCACATTCGTTGGAAAGATATTTTCAAACAGATTCAAATATTTCTAGTTTTATTGAAATCCAATTTATTTTGAATCTTGTACATTCATTTGAAATTTGAAATCGAATTTCCAAACTACCGCGCCATTTCCAATTCCTTTTATAGTTAAAATAAATATTTACATTTTAAATTCGATTTAAATAAATTTATACATTATAATTCTATTCAAAATAAATTTCTAGCCATTATTATTTAAAATAAATCATTTTAAATATTCAAAATTCATTAAAATTGCTAAAATAAAATTTTTAAATTGGTTCCGAGTTTCCAGGTAGTTACAATCTCCCTCGCTTAAATCTTTTCGTCCTCGAAAAGGAACGGAGCTGAAAGTTGTTTAACTAACCAACTCAACTTTCATTCTAGCGTTCATTCTTCAATTTTTCGGTTTCTAAGAATTTTCAAATTTTTCAAAAATTTGGCTAACACCCTAAATTTTCGAAAAATTTCACTATAACCTCCTTTGTACAGGGAGACATTTAAAACCGCAACTAGCCACGTAGGGCCCTTATCATCCAAAAAGAAAAAGAAAAAATCCAAGCGGTTATCCAATCAGCTCATAAAATCATCCAAACCCAATAAATTAGTAAACATGTACCTATTTGTCGTGCATACAATTTTATTCCTCTTCTCTAGCCTCCTTGCTATGACCTGTTCATTGTATATACTTGTATATGCATGCAATTTCAATCAAATTTCCATTCGGTTCGCATTTGATTCAATTTGGCTTAATGGTTCAAAATTTTAATTAATCAAACCAATAATTAAACAACATAATCAGCAATCAATTAGTTGATTATCGTTTCAAACACATAACTTATATATATATATACAAAAAATCCATTTTTGATGCCAAGTCACAACAATAGACCCTATTTAGTTTTGGTTCTCACACTAGTCAATTGGGAATATATAGATATCCCACTTTAGAATACTCGAACATAAATGTTGATGATGATGCATCGATCATCAGAATCATCTCCAGGCGACTAGAGTGTGATTCCATGTCTATCCAGTATATTTGAGGCTTCGAATACACGTTAATTACGCGTATATTCAAAATCTCCATATACTCGATTGTCCAAATCAATCTAAAATAAATATTCAAATACGTATTATGAGGTTTAAATTTTTCAAAACAAAATTGGTTTTCATTTTTATTTTAAAAAACACTACTCTTCACACTTGTTCTAGGATACTACTGATCCTATCTCTAACGAGCCATTACCACTGGATATTACTAATCCAATCTCTGGTGAATTCTTTCGTTCGGTTCTAATGTGTCTTGTTCTCGAGCTCTGTAAACCAAAGCTCTGATACCAAACTATAATGACCTGAACTTCCCCATAAAGGAAAGCCCGGATAGAGTTGAGAACACAACAAACCAGAACGCAAACATAAGAATATTTCATTGCTTATCACAACAATTTCCATTAGAGTACAAGAATATACAGAGTATGAATAAATATTATACATCAGAAAAATATCAGAGATATACAAATTATTATGCAGCGGAAAATAATACATAAAACAACTGAAACAAATACACGGAAATAAAGCTTTCCGAAAATATCTCGAGTTGTAAACCAGGATCATGTAAGAATAAATCTGCAAACCCAAAACTACCAGTTGCCCATATGGAAAATAGAGGCACCCAGAGTTTAGGTTAAAACAATAAACTTCAGGTCAGTCATGTGACTAGTGTGAGAACTAAAACAGTTATTTAAAACTTTACTTTAATATCAGATATATCAAGGGAAAACTCTATCCCTTATAATAGCCAAACATGCTTGGTACGTTTAAGACAAACCATTTTGATATTATTATAAGTGCATAGTGTATAAAACAATTTCAAATATAAAATGTATCAATCATAGACGGCATGGGTACCATCTATCATGTTGCCATACTAGTTCTATAATTAAAACCACAAAGTTACTATCGGAAGTTGGATTTCCATCTATGAACCAAGGCAAAGGGATAATCCTGTGCTAATTCAAGACAATCTAGCCCATGTCTTAGGAACAACCGCAACTGCACTTGGATCGTCAGGACCGGTCCACATTTTAAGTGGATTAAAAATCCGTGGACATGCGTTTCCCCGCCCTATGGGGCGTAAATCTGGTCAGTATGTCGACTAGAACATCCATCGGTCACGTAGTGACTGATATAACTGAGGCGCCTCGCTATCCATCATCCACATAAGTAAAATGTCTAGGCTGCATACCATGACACCACTCCTAGCTAGAAGGAAACGCATGCCCTCCCTGATGTCCCTCCCGTTTCTGGTTCACACCGGGGTGTCAGGCTCGTGAATTAACGCGCTATACACAAAGATATGCTATATTAAAGCCGTGCGTTGATCATCAACCACAAGACTCTGCTTTTCAATAGAAGCCTTGATCATTTGCATCTCAACATGCCACACAGGCAATTCACGCCATGCGAATAATGTTTATCGATATATAACCTCTGAGCTCGTACGTTTCAGAGAAGGGTGTTAAGTAAGAGAATAAATTCTTCGCCGCCAAATAGATATATATTTAATAGAGATCAGTCAACACGAAACGAAATCCAATGTCAGACACACATCCATTTACAAGTTCGTTTTGGTCTGAACGAAACGGAGGCACCTTATGCCTCATCCCACCTGTCCAATACAAGAGGGAGGTCCTCACATATCTGGTCGATCTCTAAGTACGTCCGGACGATCACCACATATTACCTCGTCTTGGGTGTACAGTCCAATCAAAGCATCAGTAGTCACTCTGGTCTTCAACCACCGTCTTCATCATCGACATATCGCCGAATCAGTTACTCAGAATGGGATAAACCCGGTCTTTCTAAATAACTCGCGTATGTTATAAACAAGTGCTATAAAAACACAACATACACCTCATTCCAATTCTAAATATTCTTTTGTTTAAATATTCATATATTTTGGGAAAGGTTCCCATTAATTTTATCAAAGATAATTTCTTCAAATTTATTCTTTAATCTTCCTTTGGATTCCAATTCAAAACCAAATTAAGGTTTATCCAAACTAGTCGGGATTAGCGAACCTTACCGAAGTAATCATTTCTTTAATTTTCCCAATCCTAACCTATTTATCCCATGGAGAAAAACTAGTAATATTTAATTTTCCCAATCCATATCTAAGACCAGATGTTATCGGTAAATTTAATTAACATTTCACATTCAAATCTAATTAAATATTTAACTATCGCTTGGAGCAAAACTGGTGATACTCCATTCTCGATCATTTCATGAATTCGATAAATTTAATTATCTCATTTACATTCCAATCTAATTAAAGATTCATTAAAACTCTAATTCAGTTTTAATCACAATAATCATTACTTAATGATTTTTCAAAGTAAAGAAATTAATCGTATCTGTTACTGGGTTATAGAACTAGTAACATTTAAAACACCGTTCGTGATAAACCCAAAATCCCACTCCATAATTATGGAATGTTCACGGAAAACTGATCAATATGTATAATCGATATAAACTTCCGTATCTAACCAATAATATAAATAGAATAATGGCAAAGCCTTTTAAATTTAATTAATAGTAACGGTCTTCCTCCATAGAAGCTCACTTCGATTATTACCAAATCGAATTCCATTCCATTCCATTCCAATTTACTTTATTAAATTGGAAAACATTACTTTGAAAAATTTTCATTAAATCTTAATAAAAGATTTATAAATTCCAAATCACATCTAGCTATAAATCGGGTCAAAGAACGAACGTCGCTAAAAACACAATTCACAATAAACCCAATTCACATTCCATTTTATTCCAATTAAATGTTAATTAACTGGAAACTCTAATAATCTTAATTAAAAGATTTATTCTTTTCACATGGGGTTTAAGAACAGTGTTTTTGAAGACACCATTCACAACAAACCCCGAAGTCCAATTTCAGTTCAATTCCAATTAAATATTAATTAATTGGTAAACTTCGTTAAATCTTAATTAAAAGATTTAATCTTTTCTCAACTGGGTTTAAGAATTGTTAATAAAGACATCATTCACGACAAACCCAAAATCCAATTTGATATTAAATACAAGGCTTTGAATAGAAGATAATATCTGCTTATATTCAATATCAAATTCTGAAGTCAACAAATATCATATTCGGAATAACGATAAATATATCTTCCAAATTCCTCCACAATATCCGTATAATCACGGAATCCAATATCGAAATATTCCGAAGATAATTTCGATTCAAATACATTCCGATTCATATATTGAAAATTCTGTTTATTTTTAAAACCATTTCAAATCCAATTTATTTATTTTAAAAATATTGGATTATAATCCTAGTTCATTCTGATAAAAATATATTTTTATCTTTACAAACGTGGAATTTTTCATCCAAATTCTTTCCAAATCATTTATTATGATTTTACCCAAATTATCAACATTTTTAATAATTTTATTAAGGCCCTTTCAGTCGATTTCCAATAACGGCCACCGAACTACACTTACAGCGACCTTTTCCAAATTTGCTTTTGACGTATCTCCAAATCCAACCATTAGATTTCAAATCTCTTGTATTCATTGCAAAGCTCTTTTTGATATAAACCCAACGGTTCCGGTTTTTGGAGAATTCAATGGTCGGATCTCCCGTAATATCAATTCGAAGTCAATGGTCAAAATTCGTGAACGGCCTCTGCGCGGTGCGTTCTATTCAGGCCATTAAATATATATATAATATATATTATATATTTTTAATCAATTTCCTTTTAAAACGTAATTTATAAATCGCTTTAAAAACGATTCCAACTTCATTTTCAATTTTAAATCAAAATTGAATATTCCTTGTAATTATAATATATAAATGATAATATTTTCAAAATATTAGATTTTGAAATCATTTCCTTTTCGATATTCATTATAAAAATGAATAAAATCGATATAAATATCGTTCGTGTCCAAATGGCGCATATCTAAACAACATGGCTTCATATTTTTCAATATTTTCGTGTCCATCCCAAATCGGCCATCAAAATCATATTTTGATTCATTACTGAATATTATTTAAAATATTAGTTATTTTAAAATATTCATTATTCGTCATTTCAAAATATTCGTTAATTTAAAATATTCGTTCTTTCTAAATTGGAATCAGACACAGCCAATTACCATATAATTGTATTTATATGGATTTCATACACACATGGACACAACAATAATCAAACACAGTTAACCATCATCCAAAGTGCATTACATAACTGCATAATCGTTAAATATAGATAATTAACGCTTACAACAGTCTGTCAACCCATCGACTGACATACACAATTAAATAATTGGGATTAGTGTACATCAAATATCATCCCAGTACACGTGCGGGGTTTCAACCAACAAATATTGAATATTATTTATGCAGTTGGGCGATGAGTAAAATATATCATCCCAATCAATATCAGTCAAATGTGTGTACATAAACAAATCGTCCAATTTGTAAATGAATATTTATTATATTCATATACGCGTTAAAAAATATATTTTTAACAATAAAATATTTATTTCAACTCATGAATATTTTATACAGTTCATTTATATAATAAAAATGATATATTTATTGTTTTAACATTTTTAATTTTGGCAGCATAACGCACGTTACTAGAATCAGAATAAGGTCTAGCCTTATCCCTCGCCTGATAATGGCTCGCGCCATAAACAAACCAAATTCTAATCAATTCATTTCACTTCCCAAACCAAATTCAAACAAATAATCCTATCAACCGAACAACTAAACAAACATGGTTTCAACCAAAGGTGTCGGGCTCTACTAAGCACCGTCTACATCATAGTATATATATTTAACTAGAAAATAAATTAGAGTGAGAAGTTCTCACCTTTGGTTTCCACTCCTCCATTCTTTATTTCTGAACAGTTTGAATTTTGATTTGTTTCCAGTCGGTTCCATCGCAATCTATTTCACATGATTTGTATATTGAAAATCACATTTTTAACATTGCTATCATATTTTAAAAATCACATTTTTATTCTTATACTGTTCGTATAAAAATCACAATTTATACCGCTATTTATATAATAAAAATCATATTTTTATTTCAAAGCCATCTATATAAAAACAATCTTTTTATATCGCTGCTATATATATAAAAATCATATTTTTATCATGTCACTATATACATAAAAATCATATCTTTACAATGCCATGAATACATTAAAAATTGGATTCCTATCTTGCTATTATATATATAAAAATCAAATTATTATATTTGCTACTTTATATAAAAATCATATTTTTATAATGCTACACATATAATAAAAATAATATTTTTACATTGAAAGCATATACATAAAAGTCCAATTTTTATGACGCTATATACATAATAAAAATCCAATTTTTATGACGATAAACATCATATCTTTTTGTAATTAAAAATCTATACTTCATATGAATAAAAAATCTAAACTTAATATGAATAAAGATCTAAACTTCATATTGATAATAATCTAATCTTTTTATTAAAAAAATCTAATCTTTTTAATTAAAAAAATCAAATCTTTTTATTAAAAAAAAATCAAATCTTTTTATAAAAAAAATCTAATCTTTTTATTTCACTATGCATATAAAACTGATTTTTAAATTTTTTAAAACCATGTTCATAGAAAATAAATAAAAAGAAGCTTACAAGGGGTGCGCGGTTCGAGAGGGAGGTAGAGTGGCGGTCGGGGAAGGTGGTAGCAGCGACGGCGGTGCTCCAGTGGTCAGAGCAGGCGGAACGGGGGTGCGGCGGTTTTCAGATCGGGTTCAGGGGGAGGGGGGAGGTTCGCGTTGAAGATTGGAGGAAGAGGGGAGATTGGGGCAAGGGGGGGAGGCGACTGACGTTGGCGGCGAGGTGGCGGTGTCCGACAGTGGGCGTGTAACACCCCACGTCCGTTAGTGTCACTCACAAAGGGAATGCACTAAGTTCTGTGGAGCATTTAGGGTAAAAGATGCAGATAAATTACAAGACAGACAGAAATTAAACAACGGAAAATAAAACTTTGCTTTATTGATAAAATAGTTTGTACAAAGATTTCTTTACAATATCAGAGTGTCATTTATCTTACAAAATAAAGAAGCATAAAAATACATTTATATTCCCCAAATCGTAGCAAGAGCCAGCCATAGCATCTGAAAAGAGAATCCAAGCAAACTTCGACAAATCTTCAAGCTGGGAAAGAGTGACAGTCCAACTTAACCTGAGCTATACTATTCCCTCCTTTACTACCTGGGGGGGGGGGGGGGGGGGGACGGAAGAAAAGAAGACGAAAGAATAACAGAGTCAGACATAAAGCCTGAGTAAGTTCCGTAACTTCTAGCATGTGAACATGGAAAAACAAAACGACATGAATTAACTGAATGCAAGATTACACCATGATGGCAAGATTAGACAAGAACAACACAAGATATGCTAAGATAAGATAAACTGGATGTTTTCTAATGCTTTCGCCGCTTCGCCATTTCCTTGTTATACGGATTTCTATTATCTCTGCACCAGCTAACTAATGTCCCAACTAGTAACGCTAACGTGATCCCAATTCCTGTATTTTCCATCGCCTTTAGGCATCCATTTATTTATTTGTTACCTAGATTTAATCTAGGGTTTTCTACCAAGTGCCTTCTAGACTCAACTAGAGTTTATGATGTCTGCTGAACGCTTCTCGGATTCAGGATTTATGCCACCTAGTTCAACTAGGAATTATGCTACCTGTCGAACGATGCCCCCAAGTCTAGGACACACTACCTAGAGTGGTATATGTTCCTATACTTCCCTACGTATGTATCGCGAATCGTTATCGCTTGTCTAGATGCACATGTCCTGCAATGTGCGACCCGAGTCCTGTGTCAGGGCAAATCAAGGAATACAGAACTCGGTCGGGAGTTTTCAGATATCTGCCGATGCAGATGCTAAGGTCTGTTTTTATTCCAGTGGCTATGGTCCCACTTGACCCCTCCCTCAACTAATGAAAGGCACACCTTGTAAAATGAGAACTATACGCCGGCCCCCGGTGCCCCCACTATCCGATCGCCATCCTCACCCATAACTAGATAGCAAGTATATGGTCTTTTGGAGTTCTCCTCCTTTCCGCTTCACGTACCTCAATTGACTCAAGATGGATGGTAGACGACGAGTCACTATCACAGGGCTACCGTTTGCTCGCCGAATCACGCCGGTCCATCCTAGTCTTTAGGTTGCCATGTATTGCAACCAAAGCATACCCCTGGTTCTTCTACGCAGACCTTAACCTCTGTGGGCCCAGGCGGATCATCTGCAGCCTCACAGAGGGATACCAAGAGTACCCTTATGTCCCCTCGAAGCCTCGGGCTTCGTAACCCAATTCGTTGGAGCCTTCTTTCTACTCAGACGGACATTCGCTCCTTCCCACATTATATGTAACAACCCGTATTTTCAATAACCGGTTATAACATAAATCGAGGAAGAATTTAATTCTAAAATCTGAATCAAGGGAAACGGGCTATGCCATTGCGTTCGTCTCGGAAAAATACGCGAAATAGAGTCCGAGTTTTCGAAAATCGGAGTCCGTATGACCCAGTTAAGGCCCATTGAAGTTTTCAGAAATTTCCATAGTAAAAACAGATTTAAATTTTAAATTAAAAACAAGGATTAGGGCTAACTGGCGTCAGGCGGGAAAACTCCCGCCAAGACCCCCATGTCGACAGGCATGTCGACAGGGGTCTAAGGGTGTCGACTGCCCTGTCGACAGCCCTGTCGACACGGGGTGGCCGGGCAGTTTTGCCTGGCGCACCATTTTGATTTGGGCTTGGTTGTGTGGCTTGGTTCTAGAGAATTCCGAAATCTGATGGACCTAATTCAACCTAGGGTTAATCCTATGGTCTAAATCACTAGCCTAATCTATAAATAAGACCCTAACCTACCCTAAATCACTCATTATTCATTCTAGCAACCAAACTATGTCAAATTGAATTCTCAAATGGCCTCCACCTAAAAACCCTAGCCTCCACCCTCTTCAAAAATCATTCCTATGAAGGTTTTGATGTTCATACAAGCATTTCTAAGTTGTATGAATGATCATTAGCTTGCATACATCATCAAGTTGCAAGCTTTATTTGCTAAGCTAAAGTTTTTGGGATTTTTGTTAATTGGAGCTTTGTTTTGGGTTTTTATATGCTTGCATAAAGGGCTTCTCAATCTTTATTAGTAGATTTGTGTCTTCATAATATTTGTAAGCCCTCTTACCTTCATTTTAGAAACTCTAAAGTTAATATGTGATGAAAGTTGGGATTTATGCATGTTTAATAAGTTATGCATGCTTATGCGAGTTCACTATGCTATGTTATGCATGTTTAATAAGTTATGCATGCTTATGCGAGTTCACTATGCTATGTTATGCATGATTAATAAGTTATGCATGCTTATGCGAGTTCACTATGCCATGTTACACATGTTTGATAAGTTATGCATGTTTATGCAAGTTCACTATGCCATGATTTGCAAGTTTAACAAGTTATGCATGTTTATGCAAGTTAACTATGCCATGATTTGCAAGTTTAACAAGTTATGCATGTTTGCGCAAGTTCACTATGCTAAGTTATGCAAGTCCAACATGTTATGCATGTTTATTATGATATGTAAGATTTATCATGTATGTTGTGCCAAGTTCCCTCTTTCTATCCTTTATGCGTTATGACGAATATGTAAGCGATAGAATGACGTTGGGGGGTTTTTGGGTAAAACTTAAAATACATGAAAATATAAGCTTGGGAATTTACCTATTAAGTTAGGTCTACCCCTTGGGAATTTACCTATTAAGTTAGGTCTACCCAAGTATTTGTTAAACTTGTGATTGTGTTTTGAAAATAAAGTGGACATGACACTTAGAAAACATAAGTGTGGCCAACTCGAGGTTGGGTTGAGTTTGTAGCATAAACCTACCCGGAACCGACCAGCTTAACTAGTGGCTACAAGCAATAGGACCCAATGTGAGTAGTTGGTCATGTTGCATGTGAAACCCGAGGTTAGACTAAGTTGTGGTGTAAACCTACCCAGACCCGCCCGGCCTAACTAGTAACCACAACAAGGTCTAATGTGAGAGGTTGGGTGCATTAAATTAATTAATGCCTCATGATTAGGGTTAAGTATGGCCCACTAATACTTAACCAATTTTGGGGATACGAGGGATTAAATGGGGTTAAGTGGTGAACTGTTGGTTATACTTAACTAATTTAATCCATGATTAGTGAGGGGTTAAACCACACTTAACCCTCTTAGAAAACCCTAGCAACGTGGTCTGTTCCAGCAGTAATCCCAGTTGGGTATCATTCACAACCCTAGAGGCTAGGCTAGGGCGGGGCACGATTACTGGACTGATGTAAGCGACCAAAGCGACAGCTGAGTGCTACAGCGGTGCGGGTCCAGGCGGGCTACGGATGTGCACGTAGTCCGGTGTTGGACAAACTCGAGGCACGGGTACCAGTAGGTTTAGACTGTGCATTATTGCTTAGGTGTCTGGGGTTGACACCCGAGGGCCTGATACACCCAAAGGTGGACCCAGCACAGTCTGACTACAACCATATGTGGGCCGTATGGACACCAACACTTGACGTGTTAGGTTTATAGGGAGCCGATCGACTAGACCGTTGGGCTGGACCTTGCATTAAGGTCACCTCATGCTATTGGGCCAAAGTTTGGGCTGAGGGATCAATACCTGTTATGTTAGTTTGCTAGTACACTGTGGTGCAAAGCTTAATCTTCTCTATGTGATGACACCTTTATCTATTGCCAGTATGTTCATCTCAGTTTCCATCATGATGTTAACTTTATTAGTTTATAGACTGATCGTAGTAGGGCTTACCAGTCTTTTTGACTGACCTGTTTTCTTTCGCTTCTTTTCTTCCGTTCCCCCCCAGGTTCTCAGGGAGGGAACAGTGGTGCTTAGCTTGGATCGCTTGCTTGTTTGCTGGATAGCTCATGTATGTCTGGACATTGAGCTCGCTATGGTTTATCATCTTTATTTTTGGGGATAGCACTATGTATTTCAGTATTTCTGTTTATGATGTACTAGACATGTTTATTTTTGCAGTTGACTTTATGATGTACTAGACTTGTTTTGAGATGGTTTGAGATATTCCGCTGTTTTATTCTCACTTACTCTGTTTTACATATATATTTATGTTCTTGTTCTGCCTTGATATATCATTGTGCATGCTTACCCAGTTCTAACGCCCCCCAGAAGCTAGTGCCCCCGAAAGAGTGACCCTAGCGGAGGTGGGGTGTTACAAATTTGGTATCAGAGCATACGGTTTACAGGAAAGAACAAAAAGTTTTTAAAAGACTTTTGAAAAACTATTTTCAAAACAAGTATAAAGTATTTTCCAAAGAAAAGTCTAGTATTTTAAAAGGCTATTCCCCAAAAAGCCATTAGCGTTATCCTTCGTTCCCTTGACCTAATCTTATCTTATCCTTCGTTTCAGTATGGCTGAGGATCTTGCCATCCCGGATGGAGTAAACGTACCACTCTGGTATAGGAGACTTCTAGAAGCTGGGGCGGCAGCCGGCCCCGCAAACCCTACTCCCACTCCTCCCCCTGTAGTTGAGAATCCTCCCCCTAATGTCCCTCCTCCGGTGGTTCCTGCTCCTCCTCCTCCAGTAGTTAATATTCCTCCTCCCATTGCTAATGTTCCTCCTCCTCCTGTTGCTGAGGCTTCTCTTCCTCCTCCTCCCCCTCAGCATCCTCAGGTTGAGTTCACGAAGGTTTGTAAAGACTTCAAGGCGATGGGAGGCAAGAATTTCCTAAGCACGGAATCTTTTGTTGAAGCTAGGAATTGGCTGAAAGACACTGAGGACTTGTTTGCTATCTTTAGGATTGATGACGAGAGGAAGATCTTATTGACAGTGTGGCTTTTGAAGGACGAAGCAGCCTATTGGTAGGAGGTCACCAATGGGACGAGGCCCGTTGAGACTTGGGCCGATTTGAGGGCTAGATTTGTGGCCAAATTTCTGTCTTCTGCTGAGGCGAATTTACAGATGGAGAAGTTCATTGCATTAAAGCAAGGTGATATGTCTGTCAAGGAGTATGTGAACAAGTTTAATCAGCTGGCCCGTTTTGGTTTGGATATGGTGAACACTCCTGAGAAGAAGGCTCTTCGATTTGCTAGAGGGTTGAATGAGCCGCTGCAGGGTTTGGCGATGTCACACATTCCGCATGGGGCTACTTTTGAGAGTTTGGTCGATATGGCTCTACTTCAGGGAGATGGAAAGAAAGAGGTCAAGTCGAGTGATACTCAAGCAAAGAAGACTGATTCTCAAGGCAAAGGCAATCAAGGTGGTCAAAGCAGTCAGGGGAATCAGAGCAAGAACAAGAAGGGGAACAACAACAAAGGCAAGGGAAAGTGCAATTACTGTGGTGCGACTGGACACTTTGCTAAGGATTGTAAAAAGAAGAAAAGGAAGCTTAGTGGTGGATGTTTTTCCTGTGGTGAGACTGGACACTTCAGCAAGGAATGCCCGAAGAAGAAAGGACAGGCTGGACCTTCAGGAGGGCAAGTTCATGCTCTCAATACCGCTCCAGTTCCCGATCGAGGTAGTGTTTCTGTTGAGAACCTTGTTTATGTTTCCGATCTTCCAGTTCGTACCTTGTTTGATTCTGGTGCATCACATAGCTTTATTTCATCTGATCTTGTTGATAGTTTGCACCTTAGTACTAGCTTAGTGGATGATCCCGTTTGTGTTTCGAATCCCATTGGGGGTTCTGCTCATCTATCTATGATATGTGAGGATCTGAGGATCTCTATACTCAGTGTAGAGTTCTTGTGTAGTGCGTATGTTCTTGGTTTCAGGGGATACGGATTGATATTGGGCATGGATTGGCTGTCCCAATATGGAGCCATTCTTGATTGTGAGCATAGGGTTGTGAGGCTTGTGACTCGCCTTGGCAACACCTTAGAGATTTCATGCAATCCGAAGGATCCCGTCATGTTGTGCTATCTTGAATCTCTCGACTCGTCAGAGGAAACCCTTCAGTCTATAAGGGTGGTCCGAGATTATCCAGATGTTTTTGAAGAAGTTAAGGGGTTGCCCCCTAAACGAGAGATTGACTTTCGCATTTATCTGGTGGATAATGCTAAGCCTGTTTCTTTGCCCGTTCGGCACATGGCTCCGCGTGAGAGACGGGAGCTCAGCAAGCAAGTAAAGGAGTTGCTTGAGAAGAACTTCATCAGACGAAGTATATCCGAATGGGGAGCGCCTGTGGTGTTTGCTACTAAGGCAGATGGTTCTCTTCGACTCTGTGTGGACTATAGAGAATTGAATAAGCTGACTAAGAAGAACAGACACCCGTTACCGAGGATCGATGATCTCTTTGACCAGCTTGTTGGTGCTTCTGTTTTCTCTCAGCTTGACCTTGCTACTGGATTTCATCAGCTCAGAGTGGCTGAAGATAGTATAGACAAGACTGCATTCAAAACTCCAGATGGATTCTTTGAATGGCTTGTTATGCCGTTCGGTTTGACGAATGCACCCGCGTATTTCGTGGACTTGATGAGTAGGGTGTTTCGAGAGTTCTTGAACAAGTTTGTCGTGGTCTTTGTGGATGATATTCTGATCTTCTCCAAGGATGAAGAAGAGCACGCGAGGCATCTTGTAGAGGTGATGGATACGCTTAGAGCGCATCAGTTAAAGGCCAAGTTCTCCAAGTGTCACTTTTGGAGAAGGGAAGTTAGATTTCTTGGGCATATCGTATCCAAGCAAGGCTTAGCGATGGATCCCGCTAAGGTGGTTGCAGTTCAGGATTGGAAGACTCCAAGGAATGCAACCGAGGTGAGAAGTTTTCTAGGTCTTGCGGGTTTTTACCAGAAGTTCATCAAGGACTTCGCGAAGATTTCTGCTCCTCTCACTAAATTGACGAAGAAGAATTCAGTTTTTGCTTGGAGCTTAGAGTGCGAGCTTGCTTTTCAGAAGCTCAAGAGA
The DNA here is from genome assembly GCA_030737875.1 of Allium sativum. Taxonomy (NCBI): domain Eukaryota; kingdom Viridiplantae; phylum Streptophyta; class Magnoliopsida; order Asparagales; family Amaryllidaceae; genus Allium; species Allium sativum. The sequence continues at coordinate 125,395,231 of CM060918.1, read as the reverse complement.
GCTCTCACATCAGCACCCGTTCTAGCTTTGCCCGATGGAGGGAAATTATTTACAGTATACACCGATGCGTGTGGCACGGGGTTGGGAGCTGTTCTGATGCAAGAAGGCAGAGCGATATGCTTTGGCGGTAGACAACTCAAAGTGCATGAGAAGAATTATCCCACTCATGACTTAGAGTTGGCAGCAATAGTATATGCACTCAAGGCATGGCGCCATTATCTTCTGGGAGAAAGATTTGAGCTTTTTACTGATCATAATTCTTTGAAGTATCTCTTTTCGCAGAAGGATCTGAACTTGAGGCAGCAAAGATGGATGGAATTCTTGGCGTCCTATGATTTTGATATAGCCTATACCCCTGGCAAGGGGAATGTTGTAGCGGATGCGTTGAGTAGAAAAAGGTTGACACTAAGTCCTCTATTTGTTGAGATGAAGAATTTAGAGTTCTTGGCAACCTTTGATTTCTCTTTGGCGGTTGAGTCGATGACCGGTTCTTTAGCATCTCTTGAGCTCAGGCCTACCCTTCTGGATCAAGTTGGGGCTTCGCAGAAGGAAGACCCTCAGATAATTGAGATTATGGATAAGCTGATTCGAGGGGAGACATCTAGTCACCTTGCTCGATATTCTATAGATGATAAGGGTTGGCTGAGGAGAGACGGAAGGCTTTGTGTTCTGATGGTGGAAGACTTGGTGAGGAAAGTTCTTGAGGAAGCACATCGTTCCAAGTTGACTATACATCCAGGCGGTGATAAGATGTATAAAGATATGAAGCGTATTTTCTTTTGGCCCGGGATGAAGAAGGATGTGGCAGTGTTTGTCTCTAGATGTATCATTTGCCAGCAAGTTAAGGCCGAGTCAAAGAAGCCCGGTGGGCTATTGCATCCTCTAGATGTTCCACTTTGGAAGTGGGAGAGTATCTCCATGGACTTTATTGATGGGCTTCCAAGGTCAAGGAAAGGGAATACGAGCATTTGGGTTATTGTGGATAGACTCACGAAGAGTGCTCATTTTATTCCAGTAAAGAGCAAGAGGACCGCATCTTGGCTAGCGTCCGTATATCTTCGTGAGATTGTGAGACTTCATGGAGTCCCTTCTAATATTGTCAGTGACCGTGACCCAATCTTTACAAGTCAATTCTGGAATAGCTTGCAAGAGGCTATGGGCACGAGGTTGAATCTGAGTACTGCTTATCACCCACAGACGGACGGCCAAACCGAAAGGGTGAATAGGGTACTCGAGGATCTATTAAGGCTTTGTATTCTGGACTTTGGTGGTGCTTGGGAAGACCATCTTCCTCTTGTTGAGTTTGCATATAATAACAGTTATCAAGCAAGCATAGGGATGGCACCATTTGAAGCTTTATATGGGAGGCCGTGCAAGTCACCTACATGTTGGTGGGAGACTACAGATAAGCTTATACTTGGACCTGACATGATTAGAGATACATCCGAGAAGGTCGAGTTGATTAGAAGACGGATGAAGGCGGCCCAAGACCGACAGAAATCCTATGCTGATAAGCGAAGATCCGATTCGGAGTTTGATGTTGGGGATATGGTTTTCGTAAAGGTTTCTCCTTTGCGGAATGTGGTCCGATTTGGAGCTGTTGGGAAGTTAGCACCGAGATTTGTTGGACCCTTCCCTATCATAGAGAGAATTGGGAAGATGGCTTATAAAGTGCAATTGCCCGAGAAGCTGTCCGGAGTACATAATGTCTTTCATGTCTCGCATCTCCGAAAGTGCCTACATGAGTCCGCTGAGGTGGTTGAACCTAGCATCCTTGAAGACGTGGAAGTAGAGAAAGAGGCAACTTTGAGGAGAGCTCCGATTCGTATCTTGGGGACGGAGACCAAGAAGCTAAGGAATCGAGAGGTCAAGTTGGTGAAGGTTCAATGGGGTGAAGCCGAAGAAGACGCAACTTGGGAAACCGAGGAGAAGATGCGTGGGCTTTATCCATTCCTTTTTGAGGGTACACTCTCAATCTCTTTCCTTTGTTTAGCATATCTTTCTCTTTGCTATCCATGTTTATCTAGTTATCGTGCTAATCTTGTCATGAGAACCTTAGGTAGAAACCCTTTGATGAAACATGTGTTTGAGACATGTTATGTTTGATGGTTGCAAGTGGTTGCAAGTGTTTGCAAGTGGTTACTCGTGGATGCATGATACACATTAGGCACTAGATCGGCTCACACACTCCTCATATTGCATGTGCATGAGTGTTTATGCTTATTCTTGGATGAAATTTGTATGCAATCACATGGATGTTGCATATGGATGTATGATTGAGCACGCATGTAGATATTATACATTATGTTAGGGATTTTCATACATATGGATACATTTCACTAACATACTTTGCATTGATCTTTGCATTAGATAAGTACATATACACACACTTTTGCATATGTTCATACAGCATTTAGAATCTTTTAAGGACAATGATTGCTCGTGGATGATGCTTTGAGTAGATGGATGATTGGATGGTAGGATACGTTCTTCCTAACTTGAAGATTTCGGGGACGAAATCCTTTAAGGAGGGGAGAATGTAACAACCCGTATTTTCAATAACCGGTTATAACATAAATCGAGGAAGAATTTAATTCTAAAATCTGAATCAAGGGAAACGGGCTATGCCATTGCGTTCGTCTCGGAAAAATACGCGAAATAGAGTCCGAGTTTTCGAAAATCGGAGTCCGTATGACCCAGTTAAGGCCCATTGAAGTTTTCAGAAATTTCCATAGTAAAAACAGATTTAAATTTTAAATTAAAAACAAGGATTAGGGCTAACTGGCGTCAGGCGGGAAAACTCCCGCCAAGACCCCCATGTCGACAGGCATGTCGACAGGGGTCTAAGGGTGTCGACTGCCCTGTCGACAGCCCTGTCGACACGGGGTGGCCGGGCAGTTTTGCCTGGCGCACCATTTTGATTTGGGCTTGGTTGTGTGGCTTGGTTCTAGAGAATTCCGAAATCTGATGGACCTAATTCAACCTAGGGTTAATCCTATGGTCTAAATCACTAGCCTAATCTATAAATAAGACCCTAACCTACCCTAAATCACTCATTATTCATTCTAGCAACCAAACTATGTCAAATTGAATTCTCAAATGGCCTCCACCTAAAAACCCTAGCCTCCACCCTCTTCAAAAATCATTCCTATGAAGGTTTTGATGTTCATACAAGCATTTCTAAGTTGTATGAATGATCATTAGCTTGCATACATCATCAAGTTGCAAGCTTTATTTGCTAAGCTAAAGTTTTTGGGATTTTTGTTAATTGGAGCTTTGTTTTGGGTTTTTATATGCTTGCATAAAGGGCTTCTCAATCTTTATTAGTAGATTTGTGTCTTCATAATATTTGTAAGCCCTCTTACCTTCATTTTAGAAACTCTAAAGTTAATATGTGATGAAAGTTGGGATTTATGCATGTTTAATAAGTTATGCATGCTTATGCGAGTTCACTATGCTATGTTATGCATGTTTAATAAGTTATGCATGCTTATGCGAGTTCACTATGCTATGTTATGCATGATTAATAAGTTATGCATGCTTATGCGAGTTCACTATGCCATGTTACACATGTTTGATAAGTTATGCATGTTTATGCAAGTTCACTATGCCATGATTTGCAAGTTTAACAAGTTATGCATGTTTATGCAAGTTCACTATGCCATGATTTGCAAGTTTAACAAGTTATGCATGTTTATGCAAGTTCACTATGCTAAGTTATGCAAGTCCAACATGTTATGCATGTTTATTATGATATGTAAGATTTATCATGTATGTTGTGCCAAGTTCCCTCTTTCTATCCTTTATGCGTTATGACGAATATGTAAGCGATAGAATGACGTTGGGGGGTTTTTGGGTAAAACTTAAAATACATGAAAATATAAGCTTGGGAATTTACCTATTAAGTTAGGTCTACCCCTTGGGAATTTACCTATTAAGTTAGGTCTACCCCTTGGGAATTTACCTATTAAGTTAGGTCTACCCAAGTATTTGTTAAACTTGTGATTGTGTTTTGAAAATAAAGTGGACATGACACTTAGAAAACATAAGTGTGGCCAACTCGAGGTTGGGTTGAGTTTGTAGCATAAACCTACCCGGAACCGACCGGCTTAACTAGTGGCTACAAGCAATAGGACCCAATGTGAGTAGTTGGTCATGTTGCACGTGAAACCCGAGGTTAGACTAAGTTGTGGTGTAAACCTACCCAGACCCGCCCGGCCTAACTAGTAACCACAACAAGGTCTAATGTGAGAGGTTGGGTGCATTAAATTAATTAATGCCTCATGATTAGGGTTAAGTATGGCCCACTAATACTTAACCAATTTTGGGGATACGAGGGATTAAATGGGGTTAAGTGGTGAACTGTTGGTTACACTTAACTAATTTAATCCATGATTAGTGAGGGGTTAAACCACACTTAACCCTCTTAGAAAACCCTAGCAACGTGGTCTGTTCCAGCAGTAATCCCAGTTGGGTATCATTCACAACCCTAGAGGCTAGGCTAGGGCGGGGCACGATTACTGGACTGATGTAAGCGACCAAAGCGACGGCTGAGTGGTACAGCGGTGCGGGTCCAGGCGGGCTACGGACGTGCACGTAGTACGGTGTTGGACAAACTCGAGGCACGGGTACCAGTAGGTTTAGACTGTGCATTATTGCTTAGGTGTCTGGGGTTGACACCCGAGGGCTTGATACACCCAAAGGTGGACCCAGCACAGTCTGACTACAACCATATGTGGGCCGTATGGACACCAACACTTGACGTGTTAGGTTTATAGGGAGCCGATCGACTAGACCGTTGGGCTGGACCTTGCATTAAGGTCACCTCATGCTATTGGGCCAAAGTTTGGGCTGAGGGATCAATACCTGTTATGTTAGTTTGCTAGTACACTTTGGTGCAAAGATTAATCTTCTCTATGTGATGACACCTTTATCTATTGCCAGTATGTTCATCTCAGTTTCCATCATGATGTTAACTTTATTAGTTTATAGACTGATCGTAGTAGGGCTTACCAGTCTTTTTGACTGACCTGTTTTCTTTCGCTTCTTTTCTTCCGTTTCCCCCCCCCCCCCCCAGGTTCTCAGGGAGGGAACAGTGGTGCTTAGCTTGGATCGCTTGCTTGTTTGCTGGATAGCTCATGTATGTCTGGACATTGAGCTCGCTATGGTTTATCATCTTTATTTTTGGGGATAGCACTATGTATTTCAGTATTTTTGTTTATGATGTACTAGACATATTTATTTTGGCAGTTGACTTTATGATGTACTAGACTTGTTTTGAGATGGTTTGAGATATTCCGCTGTTTTATTCTCACTTACTCTGTTTTACATATATATTTATGTTCTTGTTCTGCCTTGATATATCATTGTGCATGCTTACCCAGTTCTAACGCCCCCCAGAAGCTAGTGCCCCCGAAAGAGTGACCCTAGCGGAGGTGGGGTGTTACATTATACTAAGAATTACTACTTAGTTTTATTAACTAAGATTTACCACTTAGTTTTCCAGAATCGTTGTTTTCTTAACTAAGGTTTACTACTTAGTTATCTTTCCCGTCAATTTGGATTGGTTAAGTGTCATTAGTCTATTTAAGCCAACTTAACCCTCTTCATTCATCCTGTTAAACTGGTCAAGTGTTATCAGTTGACTTAACCCGACCACAAACCAAGTTATATTGGTTAAGTATTTATTACTTAACCCTACACATTTACCCTGTATTGGTTAAGTGTTCCTTTAACTTAACCTTGCCCGTCTGTTTTAACTAACATGTTATTAATGGTTAAGTATTACCCCTTCATATTTTAGACTTAGCCCTATTCCTTTATCACAATCTGACGGTTAAGTGTTCAAGTTTACTTAACCCTATGGTCTTGTCTAGCTAACATATCAAATTAGCTAAGTGTATTAACTTTACTTAACCCCACCTTCTAGTCATGTTAATTTGGCTAAGTGTATTCACTTTACTTAACCCCACCTTCTAGTCTAGTTACCATGTGAAGTTGGTTAAGTGTCCCTATGGACTTAGCCCTCCCATCCTAGCTTAACTGTGTTAAATTGGTTAAGTGTTCCTATGGACTTAACCCTCCCATTCTAGCTTAACTGTATGGCCCTAACCCCACCCACTAGTCTGGTTATTATGTTGAATTGGTTAAGTGTCTTAGTGAACTTAACCCTACCATTCTTGTTCTAGCTTTAATTTAATAGATTAAAGCCACGACCACTCACATTAGACAGATGTTGTTGCGATTACTGGATGTGCCGGTTGGTTCCGGGCAGATTTACATCGCAACTCAGTCTAACCTCGGGTTAGGCCTATTCCTGTTTTCTAGTTCAAGGGTTTTGACTAATTTTCAAATCAGGTTTTGAAAGTAACCATCCCGTTCGTCGGATCAGTTAGGGATAGCCAGGGAGAGCAGGAAACTTGTATTTTCCAAACCCAAGCCTAGACACTATCCTCTCCGTCACCCTAGAACTTTCTGGTGTGTCATTAAAAGAGATGTCGTTAATAAACCTTTAATTTGTCTAAATTAACACTTCCTCATTTAGGACAAATTCTATAAGTAAATTAATCCTAATTTACTTATTTCCTAATTACTCTTTTAATGTGAATCGTCAACATTTATTCTTACGGCCCATTCTCCCCTCTATATCATATTTATGCTTTTTGGTATGTGGACTATACCAAATTAAGTGTCACTAACCATGATTTTGCTAAACCTGACAGTTATTCCCAATTATGGCCAATTCCACATTTATGCCAATATACTTACCGTGCCAAATTAGCTAATCCAATTCCGATTCAACATTCTAATTCACGTCAAATTAGACTTATTACTCTAGTTCACTATTCATGTAAATGCTAGATTTACACATCAATACTAGATTCAAATTACACATCCTATAATTTATGTCAAATTTATCAAATTTGCATTTCTATGAACATGCCATAATACATGTTCCCAATTTATGCCAATTTCCAAGTTAAACTACGTTTTTAGTAAATTTCATATTTTTCCCAAACCGCATTCCCATCGTTCGTTTAATCGTGATTCATTCTAGATTATAAATAAAGCTAGGTTCGTAGAAAATAGGGAACGAACCAAAGATGCTATGCAAAAGATAGACATACTAACTGGCATAAAAAGGGTTGAATAACGACGTCGGTTCAAGAACATGGGTAGACCTAACTTAATAGGTAAATTCCCAAGGTCTAAAACCAAGGATAGACAAAATAGAGATGCAGGTTCAAGAATATGGGTAGACCTAACTTAATAGGTAAATTCCCAAGGTCTAAAACCAAAGAAAACCAAGGATGAGCAGAATAAATAATCGGGTTTAGACCCAATCTCATAATCACAGAACTTAAGCAACACTTTCCTAGTCATGAATCATAGGTGTTTAATCACAGATGTCCTTGTTTTGTCATAGGCAATAGTTTATGTTTCCTAATCAAAGGCATAGGCTTAGTCAAGGAAATAATCCTCGTAGTCACAGTCACAGTCATAGGCAATGTTCATAGTCATAGGCAATGTCCATAGTCATAGGCAATGTTCATAGTCATAGGAAAATGTTCATGGTCATAGGCATATGGTTTTAAGGTCCATAGTTTCATAGTCATGGTCTATTTTGTCCTCGAATCATAACAGTTCTTAATTAGGTTCAAGAGTATAGGCACTGATTCGAATAGAGAGAGAGAATTGGCATATTCTTTTATTCCTTTAATTTCATGTCACGAACAAAGAAAAACGTTCAAATCTAGAAATAACTGACTTACAGAGACATAGATCAGAACAAAAAGATGGCGTTGCTAAGATTCGTAGAAAAACAACCGTTGAATTCGTTTGAACCTCCTCTTGAATCCTAGCTTGACTTGAACCTCTTCTTGAAAGTCTTTTAGCAGCATCTCCTCATCTTGATTTATTTTATATATTATTCTATTTATTATTTAATTTAAGAGGAGGAGAAGAAGCCATGTTTGCCAATAATCTTTGCAGCATAAGGGTAGAAAAGAATTTTGAATAGAGAAGAAGACTAGGGCTGTTTATATAGTGTTAGGCAGACGAACCTGGTCAGAATGGCGTCCAGAAACATCAGAACGAACAGGGTGCAGAAGGCTGGAAAAACAGGGGGGGTCGACCCCCAGGTCGACTATGTAGTCGACCTGGATGCCCCAGGTCGACTACCCAATCAACCTGGGTAGCCCAGGTCGACTACCCAGTCGACCTGGGTGTCTTGGGCGGGAAAATTCCCGCCCTGGCCAATCCGGCCCGATTTTTGAAATTTGAATTTGACCTGTTTTGAATTTTGAACTTCGCTGAATCTTCCGGAGGCCATATCTCCCTCATACGTACTCCGATTTACGCAAACTCGGACTCGTTTTCATGCAGAATTCCGAGACGAATGCAATGGCGCAGCCCGTTTCCCTTGATTTTTGTTTTAACTTTTAATTCTGCCTTGATTTGTAAATCTTAATGCTGCAGAATTACGGGGTGTTACAGGGCGCGACTGGAGGATGCAGCGGCTAGGGTTTCCATCGTTGGATTTTTTTGGTTTTCTTATCGATTTTCTGAGCGACGCGAGGGAGGGAGAAACAAGGGGAGAGATATATATATTTATATATATTTAATTATTTTAAATTTCCAAAAAGTAACTTTTTCATTCTAAGTCCAAATCGAACCCAACGACTATTGCCTTTAGCTAATTACCCCCATTCCGAACACAATGGGATATGTTTTGTAACCCGATTCGACTGTTATGATTACTTTTTCTTTAAATTAAAATATAAATTAATATATATTTAATCATACATTTTAATTTACCAAGGCCACATACTGACTCCAAAAATTCCAAAAAAATAAATTTGGCTATGTTTTGACGATATTGTCCTAACAAAACTAATTTCATCAAATTTGGTGACGGTTTGAAAAACGGTCATTTTCCAGTCGATTAAATTCAAACTGAATTGACCAAACATGTTTAAATTTGCCACGCTCACATATTGATTCCAAAAATTATGAAATTTGAAACCTAACAATAATTTGACAATCCAAATCCAACAAAAGTGGTCTCGTCAAAAATGGAGGTCGTTTGCAAAATGGTTTTTTTAGGGCTATATATTATATAAATTCCATAGCGACTATTCTGAATTTTCAACTAGACATAACTTTTTATACCCGTTATGAAATCTGGATTTTTCACATTCGTTGGAAAGATACTTTCAAATAGATTCAAATACTTATGGTTTTACTCAAATCCAATTTATTTTGAATCCTGTACATTCATTTGAAATTTGAAATCGAATTTTCAAACTACCGCGCCATTTCCAATTCCTTTTATAATTAAAATAAATATTTATATTCTAACTTCGATTTAAATAAATTTATACGTTCTAATTCTATTCAAAATAAATTTCTAGTCGTTATTATTTAAAATAAATCATTTTAAATATTTTAAATTCATTAAAATTGCTAAAATAATTTTTTTTTTGGTGTTTGAAATTATAGAAGATCTCCTTTAAGATCAAACAATTCCACCAAATGGAGTATGACTGTATGTGTGATAGCATGTACTATACCAGGAATATAAATGAACCCAATTATGGAATTGCTCAGGATACCCTCTTTTAACTTCTAGTCCTATTTCTTAGTTCAAGATTCCTCTTACTAACTGGAATAAAAGAATTAGTAAATCTGTTCCACCCATAAATTTAAATCCTGCAAGAATAGAAAGAGAAATGTATACATGATTAAAAAAATGGTTAATTAGTTTTATATGATGTTGACTATTCGAGATATGTAGTTTTGTCCGTTTTGAAGTTAAGAATATTATTCAGTCAAGATCTAAGAGGTAGTTATACTCCAACTTGATAGATTTCATTATTAACCGATAAATATAAAGATTCAGTCTCGAAAGATCAATGTTTAAATAAGATTTAGTTCAATATAGTATTTTGGGTTGTTGTAACGATGTTTTACACAAAATTCGTTTTAACCCAAGTAAGTGGAATTTTGGAAATATAATAATAAATATTTCCTAAGTATAGAAATAAATGAGTTTGGGAAAGATTTAAGAAGTTGGAATGTTTTCCAATTATAAACAGAAGATATTTTCTTAGTAGAGAAAATAAAAGAAGGTGATATTTGAAAATGTTTTCCAAATAGCGTAAGAGGCCAAGATGATTGTTGATAATATTGGGTTGACAAATATTGATAAGGAAATGAAGAAGTGGTTTAATTAATGAAATATTAATTAAGGGGCCAGTGATTGTTTGATGCTTTGGATGAATGTTTGTTTTTCTTCGATAGTTAAATAACCGACGATCGAAGTATTTGCCAATATCATTGTCAATATGGAGAGACCAGTTGGATTATTATCTAAAAACAACTCTGTGTTAGCAGTAGCATTGCGAATCAGATTATATGTAGATAATAAAAGACGAAGTAAAGTGCAAGGGATTTTTCTATTAATTTTAGGTAGGAATTGCCTAAGATGGACTAATACAAATTGGGCCTTCGATTTCGTTCAATCCTAGAACAAACTTGTAAGGATGAATGTCTGATAGAGCACTTTCAAATATCACATATGTTAGTCTATACAAATATACATATGGTTGAGGAGAATGTATTCTCTTAGCATATTACCCAGAATATATATTTGTGCAAATCAATTAATGGTTAACAAATCTGACAATGTGGCACTCAAAATGATTGTACTATCAATGAAAGGTATGTAATCGTAGCCCTAGGCCTCAACAATCGGGAAATGACAAAACTCGGGCAGGCAACATTACTGAGTGGGTAGCTCCCAATTAGGGTGTATTATCACCTTTCTAGAGAAAACTTCATTTCCTTCTTTAATCTATCGATGATGTCCATTCGGGAAATGGTTGCTGATCCCAACCGTTGGTGATATACATTCGATACACTCAAGCGAAATAAGTGGTCATTCATGTATGGCCAGGTTGCAAGATGTTCTTGTTGAACCCAGTGTATTCCCCTCTAGAGATACACTATCGGAAGGTAGTTCCATACCATGTCATACTTGGAAATCCATTACCCAATAATTTCCCACGGTTTTGATTGTCTATTATGTATGTGGAGCGTGAGATGCAAGCGTTCTGCTAGATTGTTATTTATTTTATTTAGACGCGATTTAATATCAGAATAGTATTGATTTTAGAGAAATGCTTTGGGTTATCGTAATGTAAAAGCCATCTGTGCTTATGTGTGGATTGGTCTTACGATTATCTTTTTTTTTACAAGGATTTTTTAAAAGTTAAACCAAGTGGTTGGAGTTTACTCACACCAGTCCCATGACTGACCCAGAGTTTATTTTGTTTTTGTTTTACCCTAAACTCTTGGGTGCCCAAATTTGTATGGGCAGTCAAGTAGGTGTTTATAGATACACCTGGAGGAGCTTGGAGTAGGAGGCTTCTGCGTTATATAGTTATTGTTATTTCTGCTATGTTGTATTTGTTGTACTCTGATGATGGTATGTTTGTATCGTTAAAATTTAGTATTCCAAAACTAGTTATATATTTATATTTTATTCCGCTGTGATATGAGATTGTGTGGTGTTATTTATATTCTTCTTCTATCTTTTTTCTTTAACCCATATTTGTTCGTATTTATGTGCAATTTGGGTTGGATAAATGGTGTATTTAGTCAACTCAGATAATACGGAAATTCAGGCCATTACGTAAATCGTGACTTCAAGCCTCATCAAATAGAAGATGACAGAAATTGGGTAGGTAGCATAGCTATGTAGGGTCATTCTTTTTAGGGTATATTTGTTACCATCTAGAGAAATTCTATTTGTTCTTCTTTGATTTATTTATCTCTTGGGAATATGGTGATTGCGCAATCCGTAGGATGACAATATATTCGATGCACTCAAGCTGAATTAGTGGTCGGTCATGTATGGCTGGGTTACAAGATGTTCCGTTGAACCCTAGTGTATTGCTTTCTAGAGGTATACTTTCGGAAGGTGGTCCCATACCTTGTCATGTTGGAAATCCAAACTCTAGTAAGTGTCGTGAAGTTTTTGATTACATACTAAGCATGTAGGGTGTGAGATGCAAGTGTTCTGCAAGATGGTTATTTATTTGTGAGTTGATGGATAGCATTATAATATCACTGGATTTTGATACAAAAAATATTTTGGGTTATCGTAGCGTAAAAACCGTCCGTGTTTATGTGTGGACTAGTCTTACGATTATCCTTTTCTTTCAAAAGATTTCTAAAGTTAGGAAATTTGATTATGCCTGAGTTTACTATATGAATTTATCATTGAAAATATTCCAGACTGATCCAGGTGAATTTTGCTTTGCTTTAAATGTGCTTGGGTCAAACCGAGTATATTATCAGGTTAGGTTTTGCTTAGAACTTCAGAAGAGGAGCTGGAGTCGAGACGTATATCCATATTTTTAGGTACTATCTTATTCCGCTGTGTGTGTTGTATTGAGATGAATGTGTACTCTGATTGTAATAATATATACAGATTTTTTCTTATGTAAAGAGTTTTTGATATTTTACATTTATTCGTTCCGTTATGGGACTCTAATCTTCTTTCTTTTCTACTCTAATATTTTTGTCTTTTCTCACCCTCTAATTTCTTTTTCCTAACCATCTTCTTTTCTGTGCAATTTAGTTGACATGTGTTATTAAATGTCGGCTTAAACTATACGGAAATAGTGGGTCGTTACAAGTAGTGTTAGAGCACTGGGTTTAGTGATAACCTTGGCTCTGTGGCATAACTTAATAGAGATGGGGTTAGTTATACCCTAAATTGATTTTGAATGTATGTGTGTGTATATATCAGAATGCATTTTTGTAATTTGACATAAATTTATTTTAGAAGGAAAACTCGGGGTTCAAGAGCTTTGTGAAAGCGTGTTAATGGCGACAAGTACGTACTCTATCTTCCATCCTCTAAATCTCTCCACTTATTCTATTCTTTTCTCTAAACTGAAAATCTCATCTATATCATTTTCTCCTTCATATATGTTTTCGTTACGCTTTCGTTTTTCAAAGCGCTTATTTATTCTTTCCAATATGAACCCTCTTCATTGTAATTCCTCCGATTCCACAGATCAATCCTTTACCAAACTTTTGCCCTTCTCCACCTAGGTTTCCTCTTTCTCCAATGTGTGGCGACATCTTCAAAGATTTCTATTTTGGATAGGTTTTTGTGTTAACGTTTCGGCTTGCCTGGGGTATATGATTTGGCAGCCACAAGGAGACAGTAACTACTAGCCTATCGTATGTTTCGCGTTTCACCTTTATGGTCATGATGGGGAGTGTATAGGATGGTTATTTAATGTATGACGTCTTGCGGTTGTTGATTATGTTGTCTTAGCGTGTAAGCTTGGTTTCTGGTTTTGGTCTCTGGATATTGATTTATGCCTTTTTTGGAATTTGGAGATTATCAACCTGGGCCTTGGTGTTTGTTCTAACTTTTCGATTTTATTCATTTTCTTAACGCCATGGCGAAAATTCTACTCGCAACAGTCGGTGAATGGGAAGATTCGTTTATTCTTTTGAACATTTGCTAGGCCTTGGTTTTTCATATTGTTCATTGTATGGTATTTCTTGGTTGGGTTCTCTCTGTCGAACATAGGCTATCCACGTGAATCTCATGCTCAGATCTTAACCGAAGCCCAATGGAGAAATGTGCATGCCCGAGGAAGCACTATTCATTGTCATTATGCATGATGGAAATGTTGCTATGTCATTTGAATTGTCCCATCTCCCTTGCATATGGGTACAATTTTCTATGTTCATTTTTTGAGATGGGATGCAAGCTAGTTTTCTATGCTAAGCACGTGATGTACTCTTTTGTAGCCGTGCTTGTGTGGCTCAAGAAACAAGTCAATTGGAACGGAAAAATCTTTGTACTATTTTTTGTCCTTGGCTGATTTAGCTTTGGTTGTACACACTAAAATATGGTGCTGCAAGAGCAATTCAACCATGTGATTTTTTACTGGATGTCTTGATGGTGCCCAGTATTAAACAAGTTTATGTAATTTTTTCTGATTATGCAATTCAACTCCCTGTGTGGAGTATGTAATCGAATTGTGGTCTAGTAAAATGGCTAGCTCCTATGCTATAATCTAGGATAGCGTTGGTGGACGACCCACTTTAAATGTCGTATACAGTGGACGGTCCACCTTACAAACTAATTATAGTTGATCGTCAACTAACAATCACCTGTATTATACTATATTTTATTATTACTCATAATAAAGGTGTTTGCAATCATATTAAAAACTAGTCAGCTATGCCACAAAAAATTATTTTAATATATTTTGGCCTAATATATTTGGAAAAGCAATAAAGTAATGATTTTCTTAAATTATCATAATATGGGTAATCAATCAAATATACTAATATTGATTTGAATGGGTTTGATTATGAAATTGGATTAATTTAACCAAAGAACATTTCAAATTTGAAATGTGAAATATGGAAATTAATATTTAATTTAGCTTATGTTGAGTTAATTTTATATACTTGAAATTTGAAATAAAAATTAACTTAAGTCAATCAAAATTTGATTGTAACACATGCAAATTAATGAATTTGGATTAAATACTTGGATTGTATGGCTGATTGCATAGATATAGATTTGAACTTGGCTGAAAATCAATCCAGAATGAATAAATCAATAATTTAAATAAAATAAATTTGAATAGTATATAAAGGAATCAATTATGCATGGGTTGTTAAGGATTAATTATAAATAAATCGAATATAATGTAAAATTGTTTGGGATGGATAATCAGAATGTTTGAACCGGTTTGTATGATTATGAAGCTAATGAACTTCATCTTAGTTAAGAACAAATGCAAGGCCTAATTCACAAGTAAGCCTATTTTTATTGAGTTATGGGGCTGACTGAATCCAGTTTGGTTAGAGCTACATGCTAATTGAGCAAACTCATTTATTGCTCATTGCTAATCACTTAATATCGCTCAAACAAGGTACGATTACACAAAATATAAAATTTGGGTATTGAATTGGATTTTTTGACCGTGCGGATCAGTGTATATATATATATATATTTTTGTTCCTGCAGTATACGGAAGTCCCTTTGTATAGCAGAGACTCAGCCATTTTTCTTTTAAATTTAAGAAGTTAGAGTAGCTTTGAATTTTTTTGTTTAACACAATGAAATGGATTTTTCTATTGAAACTAATTTGATTAGCTAAACCAAAGGTTCTAAAGTGTTAAGGAAGAATTTAAACTAATTGTCTTTTTGGAAAATTACCGGGTTTGTAGCATTTTTCCTGTCTTATTAATTTCGAGGACAAAATTCTTTTAAGGAGGGAGGATTGTAATGACCCAGATTTTTTTAACCATTTAATTAAATATTTAAACATAGTTTTAAATGATGTTTTGGGTTTAAATAGCCTGAATTCTATGATTTTGAATATTTTATTAATATAAATAATAAAATAATAGTTTGATTCTGAAATAGTCTGAATATGTTGGATTTGCAGTTTTATATGAATTGGCAATTTAAAGGGATTTAATTCAGCTTATAGCTGAACTATTATAACGAATTTGTTTAATAAACGATGTTTGAACGTATAATTTATAATTTAATTATAAAACGAGTCGTATGGGCAAGATAGTTCGTAATATTACGTTCTGAACTTTAAATGGATCTACAGAATCTAATATAAGTCGGAATTCTTTGAAATAAGAATCGTCCGATCTATTGGATAATAAGTTTCTAATGAAAGAGAAAAACTAAGATTTCATATTGTAAATTTTTAATTATATCCAAATCAAAATTTAAAAAAGTCACAATGAAATTTTCATAAATCGTAACGATTTATTATATTAAATAAAAGGTTTTTTTATAAATTTAATGTCGTTTTAACTTAGAATTCGATATGTTGAATTTAAAATATAAACTAGTTTATTTTGAACTTATACACAGTTTTATTTGAATATATGTTAATAATAATCTATTATTAATAGATTTGTTTATATTGAAATCGATATACATTTTATCGATTCAATATGTAACTTAAGAATAGTTAATTTTCAAACGACCTTGATTTTCAATGAATTTTTTTTATCAAGCCATAAAGATTAATTATTGTAAGATTTTCATTTTCACGTCAATTGGATTTATTTTGTGGCCGTGCGCGGTATAAACGCGTATGGTTTAACCTTTTGAAATTAAAAAATTATTTTCATAAATGATCTTGGAATTCAACGAAACCAGTTCCATCGTGTCCGAAATACTAAGTTATTGCACGATTTCTAATTTCGTCATGATCGAAGTTCGTATGGATTCGTACGAACTGTGAATGTCGAACGTTACACGCTAAAATTATAGTTAGTTGTTTTAGTAAAAATATCATCAATCGTTTTTGGGAAAATATCATCTTTCTACTTACATTGAAAACATCCGTTGCACACACATGCTCCTGCGTTTTTCTTCAAAACGTTCTGAAATTTCATGTGCCATCTACGCACATTCCTATCTCTACAACTGAAAATGATGGGTCCTTCCTTTTCTTCTATTCACAACCATGATTCTTCTTCCATGAAGAGGAAAAATGTAACACCCCATGTCCATTAATGTCACTCAATAAGGGAATGCATTAACTTTCATGGAGCGTTATAAGAGTATATAACAGAAATTCACAAGACAGATATATAAAATGATACTTAAAAATTCAAAATTTATTCATTGCAGCGGAAAAGCAAAACATGTTTGGTTTCAACATCAAAACCACATACTAAAGCCAAGTACACAAATATCCATCTTGAACAAAATTATTATCAGAGTACATAAAAGAAAAACCATAATCCCACTCCAAATAGCTATAATGTAAAAGCGATAAAGCTGAGCATTACTTTCAACACTTCCAAGCACTTCAAGAAGAAAGAAATCCGAGTCAAGCTTCACTAATCCCACCCTAAGGACCTTGGGGTGGGGGGGGGGGATAAAGTAAAGAGGTGAAGCAAAAAGGGTCGGACATAAAGTCTGGCGAGTCCAGTGACTTTTACAATATAATCAGTAAAGTAACAGGATAAGAACATAAACTGGATATAAGAAATGATTGTAACATAAGCAGATATGACAGGGTAAACAAGATAAGAAAGATAGAACATCGACTGCGCTCCTAACCACAATAAGAAATGCTCTGCACCGTACCAACATTCTGGTTACATACTAAAAGATGATCCCTCTTAAACAAATATAATGATGGTAGTTTCGTGTACTTCTAGTTACTATCATAGGTGCCAACTTGCTCCTATCCGCACTATTTGTACCCACTACTCTTCCCATTCGATCGGCTCCCTAACCTCGTAGATACCTGTGTTAGTCCCTCAATAGGGTGTATCGCTCCCTAAGGTGGCAACCCCGATACTACTGAAATGCACAGCTTATACCTACACGATGCAACAGCGCCTTACCTATCATCCTGGACCCACGCACGCACATGAATCCATTGGACTTGTACTGCCATCGTTAACTCTTTATTGACCTCTTACAATCAACCCTAGTAAGCGTGTCCCTATCCTCGACCTAGTTCGAGCTCATATAGATACTAAAATGGGTTACTGTTTGAAAAAGGTCCACACACTTGACACAAGCTTCCCTCCTAAGCTTGGTCCCTACTAGGAATTCCCACTTAACCCCTTTTTATCCCCATGTTTTATTACATGTCTCATGTTGGTTAAGTTCTTTAATTATGTTTTACATGCTACCCATGCTACCCACTTAACCCTTTATTATTCCATGCCTTACCACATGTCTTATCTTGATTAAGTGTTCATTAATTCATTATAACTGTAATCTTGCAAGTCCTCCCACATTAGATTACCATTTTGCAGTTGCTGGATATGCCGGGCGGTTCCGGGCAGGCTTATACCGCAATCCGAATCTAACCTCGTGTCTTTGCATTATTATGCATCTAGTTTCTGCCTTTGACCTCTCACATTAGATTACCATTTTGCGGCTGCTGGATATGTCGGGCGGTTCTGGGCAGGCTTATACCGCAATCCGAGTCTAACCTCGTGTCTTAGGTGTTCATTTTCACTTTCTTGATTCAAATCTCAATTTCAAATCTTAGATTACAATCTATTCCAATTACCCATAATTTCCAATCTAAATTATGTTTATAATTTTAATCCAAATTATGCCTATAATCACATATGTACAAGTTATGCCAAATTATGCCCAAATCCATTTTCCACATCCGTCAACAATTTATGCCAAATCTCATCTTATTACATACTTTCCCAAACTTTTTCCCAATCATCCCAACGTTATTCGTACGTAAATCTCAATGCAATATGCTTAGGCTCGAAGTTAGCCTAATATCAAAAGGAAAAAGGAAAAGAAGAAGGGGAGAGAATCAAAACATCAAAATTGGCATAAACATATAAATAGGCATGTGAAATGAATAACGACAAAGTAGATCAGATAGGCATATGATAATAGCAATTGGGTATGAATCTGCAGGATAACAAATTACCAAACTTGATATGATTCATCTTATTTACAGGCATATTCATTAGATCCAATTTACAAACTTATCACAATTACTTTTTAATTTAATTATATGTGGAAGTAACATAGACTAACCTTGGTTAGATGTAAAAGAAGAGAATTAGGTTTTGTTGTAGAAGATCTTGATCTTAGAATACCCCTATTCTGATTTGTAGATCTGATCTTCTAATTTGATTTGATAGAGAAGAAAGGTTTGTTTTAATTTAGATTAAAGCAGCATGGAGGCGCCATGGATGATAACAATGAGATTAGGGGTAGGTTTAGGTTTTTATTTATAGATGTATTAGGTGAATTAGGACTTTTAGATTAGATTAGAGACCATCAGAACCACTCAGATTAAAAAGACATGTCATCATGGAACTCTCCAGAATTCTGCAGACCTGGGCTCCGGCTTGGCGCATTTCCCAGGTGCTCCAGTGCATTTTTGTTCTGGCGCACTTCACAAGTGCGCCAGTTATCCTGGCATGTTTCCTGATTGTTTTGCCAAACTTCCATTGTCCATAGCTCCTTCATACTATATCCGTTTTACGCAAACTCGGACTCTATCTCAAGCAGAATTCCGAGACGAACACAATGGTGTAACCATTTTCACTTAATTCTTTTTCTAAAAATTAATTATTCTCTAATTATCCCTTATGTCATGTTTTAAAATTCCAGGGTGTTACATTCCCCCTTACTTAAAGGATTTCGTCCCCGAAATCTCGAAGCTGAAAGGAATGTATGTCCTACCATCCATCATCCATCTACTCGTCCATCAATCACGGGCGTCCATTGTCCTTAAACGATTTCTAATACTTTCATGAACATATGAAAATTGTGTATATATGCCCTTATCCAAATGCAAAATCAGGCGGTCTACTGATTCAGTTAACCTTCTTAATGCAAAACATGATAGTGCCATGCGTCCATTATGTATGCAAAAGAATCCTAATGATACATATCATTTCTATATGAGTGCACAACCATTCATCCAGATGCAACATCCATATGATTACACATTCAATATACATCCATTAATTTAAATATGCACACTCATCCATATGCAATATGAAAGTGATTGAGCCGATCTAGCGCATAATGTGTGAGTATATGCATCCACGAGCATCCACTAGCAAACACTTACATCCACTTGCATCCACCTAACATAACATGTCTCGAACACATGTTTAAAACCATAGGATTTTCTACCTAAAGATTGAAGATATAATCGAGAGGATACACTAAATGATAGAACAAGTATAGACAAAGCGGTAGAAAAAGGAGAAGTTAAGAACATACCCTAAAAAAGGAAAGGGTACGACGTGCGTATCTTGTCTTCTGTTTCCTAAGTCGTGTCTTCTTGATTATCTCCCCGTTGGACTTTGACCAACTTGACATCTCGATTGCGAAGCTTCTTAACCTCTGTCCCAAGGATGCATGTAGGAACTCGACTAATCATGGCATCTCCCTCTACTTCCACTTCCCTAAGCATGCTCGGCTCCACTATTTCCGCAGTATCATGTAAACACTTCCTCAAATGCGACATGTGAAATATGTAATGAACCCCGCTAAGCTTCTCAGGCAACTTCACTATGTAGGCCATCTGTCCAATTCTTTCTGCAATAGGGAATGGCCCAACGAATCTTGGTGCCAATTTCCCTACAGATCCAAAACGAACTACATTCCTCAATGGTGATACTTTAATAAAAACTATGTCTCCAACATCAAACTCAAGGTCAGTTCGTCTCTTATCAGTGTATGACTTTTGCCGGTCTTGTGTCGTCTTCATGCCTTTTCAAATCAAGTCTATCTTCTCCGAGGTTTCTCTAACCATCTTGGGCCCAAGCAAAATCTTATCCGTAGATTCCCACTAAAAATTCGGTAATCGGCAAGGTTGTCCATATAGAGCTTTAAAAGATGCCATGCCAATACTAGTCTGATAGATGTTGTTGTAGGAGAACTCTACCAATGGAAGGTATTCTTCCCATGTCCCTCCAAAGTCCAAGATGCATAACCTCAAAACATCTTCTAGAATCCTATTCACTCTTTCTGTTTGGCCGTTCATCTGAGGGTGATAAGCGGTGCTCAAACACAATTACGTTCCCACCGCCTCTTGCAAGCTCTTCCAAAACTCACTAGTGAAAATGGGATCTCGATTGCTTACGATACTAGAAGGTATGTCGTATAGACGAATTATCCCTCGGAGATAAATAGATGCTAACCATGTCGTTGTTCTTTTACTCTTAATGGGAATGAAATGGGCACTCTTGGTAAGTCTATCGACTACTACCCAAATCCCTGTATTACCCTTCCTTGACCTCGGCAACCCGTCGACGAAATCCATGGAAACACTTCCCCATTTCCAATGTGGAACCTCTAAAGGGTGAAGCAAACCACCAGGCTTCTTTTGCATAGCCTTGACTTGCTGGCACACTAAGCATCTAGAAACGAATTCAGCCACATCCTTCTTCATTCCAGCCCAAAAGAAAACTCGCTTCATGTCCCTATACATTTGGGATGTATGGTCATCGTAGAATGATGTGCTTCTTCAATGATTGTCCTTCTCAAACTCTCATCTCGTGATATGCAAAGTCTCCCATCCCTATGCAACCAACCTTTTTCATCTATAGTATACCTACTAAGATGGCTCGAAGACTCTCCTCTTATGAGCTTGTCTACTATCTCTATCCACTGTGGGTCATCTCGCTGTGTCGTTCCTATCTGTCCCAAAAGCTTAGGTCGCACCTCTAATAATGCCAACAACCCGGGTACATAATTTATAGAAGGTCTAAAGTCAAAGGTAGATATATACTCTAAACTCTGTCGCTTGATAAACAAAGGACTCAAAGTCAACCTCTTTCTACTCAAGGCGTTAGCTACAATGTTACCCTTGCCAGGTGTATATGCAATCTCAAAATCGTAGGATGCTAAGAACTCCATCACCCTTTGTTGTCTTAAGTTTAAATCTTTTTGAGAGAACAAGTAATTTAATGACTTATGATCCGTATACAACTCAAACCTCTCACCAAGCAAGTAATGACACCAAGACTTAAGCACAAAAACTATGGCAGCTAATTCTAAGTCATGGGTAGGGTAATTCTTCTCATGGACCTTCAACTGCCTTCCACTATAACTTTAACAACCCATGTCCGTTAATGTCATTCACAAAGGGAATGCATTAACATCCATGAAGCATTATAAGTAAACAGAATATTACAAGACAGATACGTGAAGTAGTACTTGAAAATTTTATAACTTTATTACAACAGAAACAGAAATAAGTTTGGTTACATCCTTCAAATTCACAATACCAAAACCAAAGTATACAAGTATCAGTCTTATACCAAAATCCTTCAGAATGCATAATTTTAAAACCATAATCCCCAACATAAACTGCCATAAGAAGGTAGAGTCAAAGCCAAACAATACTTCAAGCACTTTAAGTAGAGAGAATATGAATCAAGCTCCTATGTTCCCGCCCTGAGCACCTGAGGGGGGGGGGGACGGAAAGAAAAAGAGGTGAAAACAAACGAGGTCAGACATAAAGTCTGGCGAGTCCAATAACTTTCAGCATATAAACAGATAGTAGTATCATGACATGTAAATAAAATTGGATGAGAGATTACAGCAATGGGAGTAGCAGGTATGCTTAAGTTGAATAGAAGAAACAAAATGATATAGATCAAGATATGCTTCTTACCTATATCTTACTTCTCTGCACTAATACTTAGTATAACAGGATTAGGTGTTACCCTAATGTCTAAACTGAAACAGAAACGGAAATAGAATAATCTCTACAGAAACAGAATGATAGTAATGGGCCTTTACCACCCTAATAGAGACCAGAAGGTACAAAATCAAAATGCTAATAATGGGCCTTTACCACCCCAACTAATGGGCCTTTACCACCCCAACAGAAACAGACGGTACACCAACAGAAACATACAGAACTAGGTGTACCCTAAATTCTACCCAAGCGATCGGCTCCCTAATACATAAATACCCTGTGCCGGCCCCACAGAAGGGTGTATCATTCCCTAAAGTGGCAACCTATAGACACAGACCTATTTACATATGTCACGGTGTCTTACATCCTTATAGCATACCGGATCCATGCACACACATGAACCGGTTGGAATGCGCCATCAACACCCTCACCATTATCAAAGTGAACCTCTTACAATTAGTTCAGTAAGCGTGCCCGGACCCCTCCTAGTGTTGGGTCATAGTTTTGATACCAGAAAGGGTTACTGACTAATATGGGTCCCACACAACAGATGACACAAGTAATTACCCCTCCTAACCTTGTGTCCCCAGACTAACAGATTTCAGATTAACTTGCTTACATATTTCAGTTGTACAAAGTTCAGATTAACTAGTTCTCAGATCAGACATACA
This sequence comes from Allium sativum, assembly GCA_030737875.1. Lineage (NCBI taxonomy): Eukaryota > Viridiplantae > Streptophyta > Magnoliopsida > Asparagales > Amaryllidaceae > Allium > Allium sativum. Next base: position 125,372,319 of record CM060918.1, on the reverse strand, counting down.
GGTTAACAAGTTTTCAGACTAACGGATCAGATATATAGATTAACAGACTTGTAGATTGTTTCACCTAACCTTGTATTGGGTCTACAGATTTACGAAACGGGTTTATTAGATTCATCCGCCCAGTTGATTTAACCTTATCCACCCAACACGTTTCAGGCATCATATTTATCCTAGATTTGCATTAATTAATTACTAATGGACAAACCACTCACATTAGGTCGGTAGCTTGTGGCCGCTGGATGAGCCGGGCGGTTTCGGGCAGACTTCTGCCGCAAGCCAGACTTAACCTCGTGTCTAAGAATCTTTTAGTTATGCCTATGACCTCTTACATTAGACTAACAGTTTTCGGTTGTTGGTTAAGACGGTAGGGTCCGGGCAGGCTTCTACCGCAAACAGAGTCTAACCTCGTGTCTCAGCATTCTTATTTTTAGCTAAAGTATTCATTCACAGATTATGCCAATATCAGACTAATTATGCCAATTCAACAAATTAAACTTCTTTACAGGTTACAGTAGATTATTCAAAGTTCTATTAACTTGCTTTGCTCAATTTTTAGATTAGGTCTACAGATTTACATAACCCAAATTTACTGTATTCAATTTCAACAGGTTTAGTAGATTAGGCAATTTAACAGATTTAATCATAAAATTAAGCCTAATTTTACATGCCCAAATTATGGTCATGATTCACAATATAACATATGCCCAAAATTTTAGTTAAATTTATGCAGTACAAAATATTCTCTAAAAACCCCAAATCATGATATACAATACGAATTATGCCAAATTATAGCTTTTGACTTCAGCATACGCCTAATATCCAAAATCCCCATTTAGGCGTACTCGCATTTAATAGTTATCCTATTATAATATAGATCTTTACGCCAAAGTCATATACACAATAATTCTCCTTCTTCCAAATCACAGGCTATCATATATAGTATGCCCAGATCCAGATCTTAAATTACAACATATGTTCTTTTCTCAAATTATTCACAAATCAGTCATGCCTAATTATGCGTCATTCACTAATTTCCCCAAATTTAGCGTTCGTGCGTCAATCTCTTATGAGATTTGGCTCAGGCTCGTGGTAGCCTGGCTATAGAATAGAAGGAAGGAAGAGATACATAATAGTTACTATAATATTAATAAGATAGATCTACACAGAAAAACAGATCTGATAAACAAGAATGTGCATAATCTCAAATTCAGATTTATAACCATGTCAATATCATAATTAAATTTCATATCTGAAAATAACTGTACTCAACTTGGTTGGATTCTAAAAGAAAAAGGGTTGTAGTTGTTCTCTTTTAATCCTACTTAGATTGGAAGAAGAAGAAGCACTAGTTCTAGCTTAGGTTTCAGCGGAGTAGAGATGCCATTAATTTATTTTAATTAGAATTGAGGCTGCACAGCATTACAATGGTTTGGTATGGAGAGAAAGTGGGTTTTGGGGGTGTTTAAATAGCTTAGGAGCCAAAGAATCTGTCCAGAAAACAAGTCCAAATACAAAAATCCGAACCTGCCTCAGATCTGAAACAGGTCGACCTGTGAGGGGGGGGGGGGGAAGGTCGACCCCATGGTCGACCTGTATAGGTAGGTCGACCCCCTGGTCGACCTGGCCCCTGGGCGGGAAAAATCCCGCCCACCCTGTTCTGCGTTTGAATTCGAATTTTGAATTCAGAACTGAGCTGTTTTAATTAGTTAAAATTTTCTGAAACTTCTGAAGGCCATAACTTCTTCATACGGAGTCCGATTTACGCAATTCGGATCTATCTCAAGAAGAATTCCGAGACGAACGCAATAGCGTAACCTGTTTCCCTTAATTCTTCTTTTAAAAATTAAGTATACTTTGTTTTGTTACTTTTATGTTCACAGAAAATAAGGGGTGTTACATTCTCCCCTCCATAAAGGATTTCATCCCCGAAATCTTCAAGTTAAGAAGAATGTGTCCTACCATCCAATCACCCATCTACTCAACCATTATCCACAAGCATCCATTGTCCTTAGAAAACTTCTAATGTTTTATGAACATATGCAAAAGTGTGTGTATATGTCTCTTATCTAATGCAAAGATCTGGAGGTTTACTGATTCAGTTGACCTCCTCAATGCGAAATATGTTAGTGCCATGAGTCCAATTATGTATGCAAGAAATCCTATTTGATACACATCATTTCTATATGAGTGCATAACCATTCATCCAAATGCAACAACCATGTGATGAGTCAATCATTTTGCATCCACAAAAATTGAAAAATGCGCACACATCCATATGCAGTATGAGAGTGCTTTTGAGCCGATCTAGTGCCTAGTGCGTGTATATGCATTCACGAGCAACCACTTGCATCCACTTGTAACCGTCAAACATAACATGTCTGAAACACATGTTTACACCCATTAGTTTCTACCTAAAGGCCGAAGACTCGATCGATAGAGTACAGCCGAGTGATAGAAGCAACTAAAATTAAAACAAAAGTTCTGTTCCTATTAGACATCGGTTAAGAGAATAAATCTCTAAGTATCAACCCCGAAGACCGAAATCAACATCAGATTGACACTCAGAGAATTACTCCCATTAAACAATGTCAAAACTGGAAATCTACTTCATGCTTCGAGTAAAAACCCCTATCCTTTTCAGAAATATTCAGATACTTACAGACTACTGGTACAGATCAGATTATCAAAACCTAGAATGTATGCGTCATAGTCAACTTAACGCCCAACACAAATACCCCCAACTTATCACAAACAGATAATTCGTAACCCTTATGGGGTTTGAGACTATAGCGGGATCAGAAACAAGACTAGTATTAAAGTGCAGAGTCTCAATTACAGAATCAAAATGCCAGAATCAAAAAGAGTTTTAACTTAATAATCAGATAAGGAAATTAAACCTTCTACAGAAATTTTCCTATCTCTATCCTATCCAGCAGCCACGAGAGCATTCACCTGCCCTTCAGAAGTAGGTCCTTTCCTTTACCCTTGCCCTCGTTTCTTTAGGCAGTCCCTAGTGAAGTGTCCCATCTCACCACAGTTGAAGCAAGTGCCCTTCCTCTTTCTGCAAGCCTTGTTCAGATGAGTCAAGCTTCCACAAGTAAAGCACTTTTTCTCTTTCTTATCTTCAGACTTCTCATCCTTCTTTTGTGTTTCCTTTTTAGGCCACGCTTTCTTGTTCTGTGGTCCTTCAAGCTTTTCCTCTTTTTTCTCACTTTTGGCTTCCTCTTCATGCATCAATGCCATGTCAACCAATTTCTCGAAGGTAGCCCCCATAGGGATGTGGGTCATAGCCAACCCGTGTAGCGGCTCATTCAAACCTTTAACGAATCTCAGGGCCTTCTTATCATGTGTGTTCACCAAGTCTAAGACGAATCTCGCCAATTGATTGAACTTGTTGATGTATTCTTTCACTGATAAATTCCCCTGCTTCAACGCCAAGAACCTCTCCATGTATATATTCTTTTCTGCTCGTAAGAGAAATTTCATCTCGAACCTATGCCTGAAATCCATCCAAGTCTCCACTGCTCGTTCTCCATTCGTGACCTCCCACCCGAATGAGGCTTCGTCCTTAAGTAACCATACAGGCAACTGTATCTTCTGCCTATCATCCACTTCGAAGATAACGAACAAATCTTCTGTTTCCTTGAGCCAGTTTCTTGCTTCCACGAATGATTTAGTCCCATTAAAGTTCTTTCCGCCCATAGCTCGAAAGTCTCTACATGTCTTCGAGAAAGTATTCACACGCGGAGGAGGAGGAGCGAAGGGTACATCTGGAGGAACGTTTCCTTAGCCTTCGGCGGGTGCCGTGGCCTCCAAATATCTACGGAACCATCTGGGTATAGTGACTCCCTCTAGGATATAAGGGATGTTTTGTTCTCAAGACATGCTGAAACGAAATAAAAGAGATTCAAAAAGGGAGAATCGAAAGACAGATATATGGCTTTTGGGGATTATGTTTTTTTTCAAAATAAACTTTACTTTTAAAAATACTTCCTTTTTAAAACCTTTTTGAAAATAGTTTTCAATTTTTTATATCAAATATGGTAACCTTCAGCTCTGATACCAAGTGTGACACCCCATGTCCGTTAATGTCATTCGCAAAGGAAATGCATTAACTTCCATGAAGAATTATAAGTAAATATAACAGAATATTACAAGACAGATACATAAAGCAATACTTGAAAAATTTAAAATTTTATTCTATCAGAAACAGAAATAAGTTTGGTTACATCCTTCAAAATCACAATACCAAAACCCAAGTATGCAAGTATCAGTCTTATACCAAAATCCTTCAGAATGCATAATTTTAAAACCATAATCCCCAACATAAACTGCCATAAGAAGGTAGAGTCAAAGCCAAGCAATACTTCAAGCACTTCAAGCAAAGAGAATATGAATCAAACTCCTATGTTTCCACCCTGAGCACCTGGGGGAGGGGGGAACAGAAAGAAAAAGAGGCGAAAACAAACGAGGTTAAACATAAAGTCTGGCGAGTCTAGTAACTTTCAACATATAAACAGATAGTAGTATCATAACGTGTAAATAAATCTGGATAAGAGATTACAACAACGGGAGTAGCAGGTATGCTTAAGTTAAATAGAAGAAACAGAATGATATAGACCAAGATATGCTTCTTACTTATATCTTACTTCTCTGCACTAATACTTAGTACAACAGGATTAGGTGTTACACTAATGTCTAAACTGAAACAGAAACGAAAACAGAATAATCTCTACAGAAACAAAATGCTAGTAATGGGCCTTTACCACCCCAATAGAGACCAAAAGGTACAAAAGCAGAATGCTAATAATGGGCCTTTACCACCCCAACTAATGGGCCTTTACCACCCCAACAGAAATAGACGGTACACCAACAGAAACAAACAGAACTAGGTGTACCCTAAATACTACCCAAGCGATCGGCTCCCTAATACATAAATACCCTGTTCCGGCCCCGTAGAAGGGTGTATCATTCCCTAAAGTGGCAACCTATAGACACAGACCTATTTACAGATGTCACAGTGTCTTACATCCTCAGAGCAAACCGGATCCATGCACGCACATAACCCGGTTGGAACGCGCCATCGACACCCCTCACCATTATCAGAGTGAACCTCTTACAATTAGTTCAGTAAGCATGCACGGACCTCTCCTAGTGTTGGTTCATAGTTTTGATACCAGAAAAGGGTTACTAACTAATATGGGTCCCACACAATAGATGACACAAGTAATTACCCCTCCTAACCTTGTGTCCCTAGACTAACAGATTTCAGATTAACTTGCTTACAAATTTCAGATGTACAAAGTTCAGATTAACCAGTTCTCAGATCAGACATATAGGTTAACAAGTTTTCAGACTAACGGATCAGATATACAGATTAACAGACTTATAGATTGTTTCACCTAACCTTGTATTGGGCCTAAAGGTTTACGAAATGGGTTTATTATATTCATCCGCCCAGTTGATTTAACCTTATCCACCCAACACGTTTTAGGCATCGTACTTATCCTAGATTTGCATTAATTAATTACTAATGCACAGTCCTCTCACATTAGGTCGGTAGCTTGTGGCTGCTGGATGTTCCGGGAAGTTTCGGCAGACTTCTACTGCAAGCCAGACCGAACCTCGTGTCTAAGCATCTTTTAGTTATGCCTACGACCTATCACATTAGACTGAAAGTTTGCGGTTGCTGGTTAAGTCGGTTGGGTCCGGGCAGGCTTCTACCGCAAACAGAGTCTAACCTCGTGTCTCAGCATTCTTATTTTTAGCTAAAGTATTCGTTCACAGATTATGCCAATATCAGACTAGTTATGCCAATTCAACAAATTAAACTTCTTTACAAGTTACAGCAAATTATTCAAAGTTCTATTAACTTGTTTTGCTCAATTTTTAGATCGGGCCTGCAGATTTACAGTACCCAAATTTACCGTATTCAATTTCAACAGATTTTCCAGATTAGGCAATTGAACAGATTTAATCATAAAATTAAGCCTAATTTTACATGCCTAAATTATGGTCATAATTCACAATATAACATATGCCCCAAATTTTAGTTAAATTTACATAGTACAGAATATTCTCTAAAAACCCCAAATCATGATATACAATACGAATTATGCCAAATTATAGCCTTTGACTTCAGCGTAGGCCTAATATCCAAAATCCCCATTTAGGCGTATTCACATTTACTAGTTATCCTATTATAATATAGTTCTTAGCGCCAAAGTCATATACATAATAATTCTCCTTCTTCCAAATCACAGACTATCATATATAGTATGCCCAGATCCAGATCTCAAATTACAACATATGTTCTTTTCTTAAATTATTCACAAATAAGACATGTCTGATTATGCATCATTCACTAATTTCCCCAAATTTAGCGTTCGTGTGTCAATCTCTTATGAGATTTGGCTCAGGCGCGTGGTAGCCTAGCTATAGAACAGAAGGAAGGAAGAGATACAGAATAGTTACTATAATATTAATAAGATAGATCTGCATAGAAAAACAGAACTGATAAACAAGAATATGCATAATCTCAAATTCATATTTATAACCATGTCAAGACCATAATTAAATTTCATATCTGAAAATAATTGTACTCACCTTGGTTGGATTCCAAAAGAAAAAGGGTTGTAGTTGTTCGCTTTTAATCCTATTCATATTGGAAGAAGAAGAAGCACTAGTTCTAGCTTTGGTTTCAGCAGAGTAGAGGTGCCATTGATTTATTTTAATTAGAATTGAGGCAGCATAGCGTTACAATGGTTTGGTGTGGAGAGAAAGTGGAAATAGCTTAAGAGCCAAAGAATCTGTCCAGAAAACAAGTCCAGATACAAAAATTCGAATCTGCCTTGGATCTGAAATAGGTCGACCTATAAGGGGGGAGGTCGGCCCATTGTCGACCTGTATAGGTAGGTCGACCCCCAGGTCGACCTCCTGGTCGACCTGGCCCTTGGGCGGGAAAAATCCCGCCTACCCTGTTCTACGCTTGAATTCGAATTTTGAATTTAGAACTGAGCTGTTTTAATTAATTTAAATTTTTTGAAACTTTTGAAGGCCATAACTTCTTCATACGGAGTCCGATTTACGCAAACTCGGACTCTATCTCAAGTAGAATTCCGAGATGAACACAATGGAGTAACTCGTTTCCCTTAATTCTTCTTTTAAAAATTAAGTATAATTTGTTTTGTTTCTTTTATGTTCACAGAAAATATGGGGTGTTACAATAACATATCACCCTTCCCTCTTGGATCAAAACTGCGCCAAGCCCTGTCCCGCAAGCATCGGTATACACTGTGAATGGTTTACACCCATCTGGCAAAATTAAAACTGGAGCTGTCCTCAAAATCCTCTTCAAATGTTGAAAAGCATCATCACAGTCAACATCCCAAGAAAATGTTAAATTCTTTTTCATTAACTGAGTAAGTGGGGCTGATATCTTGGCAAAGTCCTTAATGAACTTTCTATAATTGCCTGCCAAACCAAGAAAACTTCTTACTTCTGTTGCATTCTTAGGAATCTTCCAATCCTGGATTGCCACTACCTTCATGGAATCCATTGCTATCCCTTCTTTAGAGACCACGTGCCCTTGGAATCTTACTTCCTTCCTCCAAAAGTGACATTTGGAGAACTTAGCCTTAAGCTGATGCACTCGAAGGGTCTCTAAAACTTCCTTAAGATGTAAGGCATGCTTTTCATCGTTTCTTGAGAAGATCAGGATATCATCCAAAAAGACTACTACAAATTTGTTTAGAAACTCCCTAAACACCCTATTCATCAAGTCCACTAAATATGCGTGTGCATTCGTCAAACCAAAAGGCATGATGAGCCATTCAAAGAAACCATCTGGAGTTCTAAATGCAATCTTATCTATGCTGGCCTCAGCTACCCTCAACTGATGAAATCCTATAGCTAAGTCTAACTGAGAGAAAATCGAAGCATCAACCAACTGATCGAACATGTCATATATCCTCGGTAATGGGTGTCTGTTCTTCTTCGTGAGCTTATTCAGCTTCCTATAGTCCACGCACAATCTAAGCGAACAATCATCCTTTATGGCCAAAACAACTGGAGCACCCCACTCCGAGATACTTCTTCTTATGAACCCTTTCTCAAGCAACTCTTCCACTTGTTTACTAAGCTCCCTCCTTTCTCTTGGATCCATGTGGCGCACAGGTAATGGAACTGGCTTTGCATTGTCCACCAAGTATATACGGAAATCTATCTCGCGTTTTGGAGGTAAGCCCCTAACCTCCTCAAAGACATCTGCAAACTCATGGACTACTCGAACAGATTGCAAATCATCAATAGAAGTGTCAATAGATTCTAGGTAGTTAAGCATAACAGCACCCTTAGGGTCGCATGAGATTTCGAGAGTATTACCCAAACTAGTCACCAATCTAACTACCCTCTTTTCACAGTCGAGAATGGCACCATACCTGGCTAGCCAATCCATTCCTAGAATCAACCCATAGCCCGTGAAATCAAGCACATAAGTGTTGCATTCGAACTCAACACCATACACAAATATTCTCAAACCTCGACATAACATAGACATATGAGCCGTATACCCAATATGATTTGAGACAACAACGGGATCCACTACTATACTAGTATCTAATTGCAGAGACTCAACAACAGAAGTAGATATAAACGAATGTAAAGCGCCAAAATCAAAAAAAGTACGTACATGATGATCAAAAAGGAAAATTAAACTTTCAACAGAAATGTTTCTACCTCTCTTTTGCGTAGCTTCCATGAGAGCATGAACGTGCCCTCCAAAAGTAGATCCTATCCTCTGTCCTTGCCCATGTCATTGCCTCCTTGGGCAGTCTTTAATCATATGTCCTGCCTCACCACATTGGAAGCAACCAGTCCTCCTCTTCATCCTACATTCCTTCTTTAAATGGCCAGGTATTCCACAATTGTGACACTTTCTTTTCTCTGAACCCTTGTTATCCTTGCTGCCCTTCTTCTGTTGTTGTTGTGCCTTCATTGGATCCCATTTCTTATCTTGTGGCTTATCTACACTAGCACCTTTCTCCTCCTCATGTATCAATGCCATATCAACAAGATTCTTGAAAGTAGCCCCCGTAGGAATGTGGGGCATAGCTGACCCCTGTTATGGTTCATTCAGACCCTTGGAAAATCTCAAGGCCTTCTTATGTGGTGTATTAACTAGTTCCATACCAAATCTTGCTAACTGGTTAAACTTTTTAATGTACTCCTTCACAGACAAACTCCCTTGTTTCAAAGCCAACAACCTCTCCATGTATAAACTCTCCTCTGCTTGTGAAAGAAATTTCAACTCGAACCTTTATCTAAAATCCATCCACGTGTCCACTGCACGTCCTCCATTAGTTACTTCCCACCAAAATGAAGCTTCATCCTTCATTAACCAAGCAGCTAGCTGAACCTTCCTTCCATCGTCTATCTCAAAGATACCAAACAAGTCCTCCACTTCCTTGAGCCAATTCCGAGCCTCGACAAACGTCTTAGTTCCATAAAATGGTTTTCCTCCCATCGCACGGAAGTCTTTGCATATCTTAGAAAAAGCGTTTGCATGGGGGGGAGGAGGAGGAGCGGCTGCAGATGGGGAAGGAGGAACGTTTGTTGGGCCTGCGGCAGTAGCCCTAGCCTCTAGATACCTTCTGAACCAGCCTGGTATCTGTATGCCCTCGGGTATATTGGGTTCCCCAGACATGCTGAAAGGAAAAAGGAAGAGATTCAAATAGAGAACCCAAAGAAAGATATATGGATTTTAGGGATTATGTTTTTCATAATAAACCTTTCTATTGAAAATACCTTCTTTAAAACATGTTTTTGAAAATAGTTTTCAAAATCTTTTATCTGTTCTGGTAACTTTCAGCTTTGATACCACGTGTAACATCGCACGTCCATTAATGCCACTTACTAAGGTAATGCATTAACTTTCATGGAGCGTTATAAGAGTATATAACAGAAATTCACAAGACAGATATATAAAATGATACTTAAAAATTCAAAATTTATTCATTGCAGTGGAAAAGCAAAACATGTTTGGTTACAACATCAAAACCACATACTAAAGCCAAGTACACAAATATCCATCTCGAACAAAATTATTATCAGAGTACTTAAAAGCAAAACCATAATCCCACTCCAAATAGCCATAATGAAAAAGAGATAAAGCTGAGCATTAATTTCAACACTTCCAAGCATTTCAAGAAGAAAGATATCTAAGTCAAGCTTCACTAATCCTACCCTAAGGACCTTGGGGCGAGGGGGGGAGGAAAAGAGGCGAAGCAAAAAGGGTTAGACATAAACTTTGGCGAGTCCAGTGGCTTTAACAATATAATTAGTAAAGTACAGGATAGGAACATAAACTAGATATAAGAAATGACTGTAACATAAGCAGATATGACAGGGTAAACAAGATAAGAAAGATAGAACATCGACTGTGCTCCTAACCACTATAAGATATGCTCTGCACCGTACCAACATTCTAGTTACATACTAAAAGATGATCTCTCTTAAACAAATATAATGATGGTAGTTTCGTGTACTTCTAGTTACTATCATAGTGCCAACTTGCTTCTATCCGCACTATTTTGTACCCACTACTCTTCCCATTCGATCGGCTCCCTAACCTCGTAGATACCTGTGTTGGTCGCTCAATAGGGTGTATCACTCCCTAAGGTAGCAACCCCGATACTACCGAAATGCACAGCTTATACCTACAAGATGCAACAACGTCCTACCTACCAGCCCGGACCAACGCACACACATGATTTCGTTGGACTTGCACTGCCATCGCTAACTGTGACGACCCAAATTTCCAGTACCTTTTGAGCTGACCAAATGACACCAGTCCAACCCAAATTACACTAGAAACCCAGATGCTAGTAGAAAGAATTTAGAGGGTGAGATAAGAAAGGAATCATTATTAGAATAGAAGAAGAAGAAGAACCAACACAACACAGAAATAGAGTCTTACATCGCAACAAAATAAAAATATAATATAGAAATAAAACTTTATTGAGAGCTTTTGAATTAAACACTTACAATCATCATAGTACATCAATACACCGGGATTGTTATGATAATCTGTCCTCATATACATCACACAGCGGAAAGTACTAGATAATATCGTACATCTAAACTGCTACAACGCGTATTTGGACTTCATAGCATTTTATAACCTGAACCTGCAGACCCGGCTAACCCGAGCATTACAAACGACGGGTCAGTCTGGTGAACTAGAGTGAGAAAAACCCACTAAGTTTAAATAACAAACATATTAATTTTTAAAGTCGAAAATCCTTTTGAAAGAAAAGGATAATAGTAAGACCAGTCCATACATAAATATGGACGGTTTTTACCTTACTATAACCCAAAACATTTTTGAAATTAATATTCATCTGATATTATGATAATGTCTTAATACAACTAATTAGAATCTAGCAGAACGCTTGCATCTCACGCTCCACCTATATAGTATACAAACAAAACCGTGGCGCTTATTGGAGATCGGATTCCGACTATAACAAGCTATGGAACCACCTGCCGATAGTGTACCTCTATATGGGAATACACTGGCTTGCAATCCGGCCACACATGACCGACCATTTATTTCTCTTGAATGTTCCGAATATATTGCCACCTACGTTTGCTAGCAACATAACCATTCCCAGGAGGTACAGAAGCGAAAAGAAGAACAAATAAGGATATTCTCTAGATGGTGACAATACACCCTAATAGGAGCGATCCACATAGCCATGCTGCCTACCCGATTTTTGTCATTTCCCGGTTAATGAAGCTTGAGGTTATAAATATTTTTGGAACTTCTGGCCCTCGTTCACTTTGAATGCCACATCGTCAGATCCGTCAAATCACTAATTGATGTCCCCAAATATACCCAGGGTATTAAAGAAATGCTCCTCTGCGCTACCAACTCGGAATATTTGTAAAAATCAACGTACGAGATTTTTTGGAAATACTCTGTCGGACATCCGTCCAAACAAGTCATCCAGGAACAGGATGATCCGAAGGTACTCTCCTGCTGCATCCAATATAGGAATCACCCCATGGATCAGTAGCGAGTAGTCCTTGCAATCCACATATTTCAACCACTACAGAACCCTAGTATATCTCCGGGTCGAATCAGATATTGTAAGTGGTTCTTCAGTTTTATGAAGATCTATGGTCATCAAATGCTCCATCTTGATCGTCATCTGATATCTTCTATATTTTCTTATTTGTTTGTTGGAATGGTATTTGAATATACATTCGGTCCCAGTCTTTCTGTACCAACAATCGTAAAGGTCAAATTTGATAGTCGGTTATTTAACTATCAAATAAACATCCATGCAATCATAAAAATAGATTTACCGGTTTAGTACTTAGCTTCACTTAGCTTCTTTAATTAAAATTAATTAAAATTAAATATTCCAATATTGGGAAAACATTTCGCTTATTACTTTAATATACTGATATCCGCAAAACCATTTCATTTTAGTATTTGGAAAGAATATATTATATAACGATATCCAATACTCCATTTGACTATCCTTTGCAAACCATTTACTATAACATTTTCGTTAATTGTAACTGAAAACCCAGTTTAACTGATTATTCGTAAAATGACGTTAAACAATCTTTTTCTTCTATTACTTGGAACAATACCTAATATTTATTCTTATATAATAAACCCATTCCAGTTATCTCTTTACTATTTGAAATCTTCGTCCAATCTCCTTTTAGTTCCGTTACGAAGGAAAACATCATCTCATATTATTTCCGTTACTTTGGAATTCTTATCATACATTCTCAAATCTATTTATTTCTGTTACTTTGGAAATCTTATCATACATTCTCAAATCTATTTATTTCCGTTACTTTGGAAATCTTATCATACATTCTCGCAATTACCAACTAGTATCATCCTTGGATAGTATCGAAGTCGTTCAAGTGGGGTATTTTAATTACCTCTCAAACCTTGATCAAAAATGTTCTTATCTTCAGATAAATACGGGTTGTAATTCAAAAACCGATATTCAATCTAATATCAAAACACATCCCACTTAATACAACTTTATAATTCTTCTTATCTTTTTGGAAGACTCTCTTTTTATATATAATTAACATATCTTAATTCATCAATTTAATAGTTTCTTACTAAACATCAGTTTTATTAACTCTCAGCTTATTTAGATAACTTTGTTTCCTAAACTGGATTATTATTACAAATCCTATTTCCAACCGCTTTTACCAAGCTCAATTATAATTCCTTTTTCCAGTCCCCTTTTCTTTTAGGAAGTCTCTTTTTAATTCCATTTTCTTACTTAATTCCTTATTAAGTATTTCCAACAATGCTTTAATCTCACATTCCCTTTTTAACCATGTTTATAAATATTGGTTTAACATAAACCCTTTACATCTTCATCTCCTACCACCTAATCCAAACGTTAAGTAATATTTCCATTTAACCTATCGTATTCGTTTAGAACCCTTTATTACTTCAGTATAAAACTTGAGTTCAAATATAAAACTTGTTCATAACTAATCAAAAGGTTAATCTCAATTAAAACAGTCAACTCGATCAATTCAAAACACGATTACTCCTCTAACCCATTCCAGTTAATTCCACCTTTAAATTAATTGAAATATAATTAAATTAAATAACTTCATTTAACTTTTCCTTAGACGCGATTAATCAAATACTCAACCGCTAGGTTATTCTTGCTCATTTGCTTATAATCCTTATTAACATAAGAATATGTTCAAAAAAAAATATAATTACTTATAAACTTTAATTAATAAATAATTAATATTTATTTCCTTTTAAATAACTTTCATTCAAAGTAATAGCTTTCAAAACCTATTTCACTTATAAAACATATTTACAACTTCAATACTGTCGATTTACCGTAAAAAAAAATCCATATTTTATAATTCGATTGATTTATAGGTCAGGTGATGCCAATTACCCAGCCAATACAATCCATTGATTAATATCAGAATAAATGTTGAAATATGGTTCAATAATCAACAATAATCAGTCATTCAACCGTACTTGGTAAATCGTCCATATAATGGTAATATGAAAATAAATAATAAATTTGAGGAATCCAGTTGGATCCCTCCAACCTGTTTTTACCTGCATCCAAAATGGTTATCTCAAATCAAATCACTTATTTAACTGATAATTTCTATAACGACCATCAACAAATTAACGGACCATTCAAACAATCCAAACAATTCAAACACGTTTATAAATGTGACTAATCAAGGGAAACTACTTCTATTGGGTCAAATCATGACAATTGGTATCTTACTGAAATTAAACGACCGTTTAATTTCATTGGTTGAATCAACAATAATTATATAACTAGCAAACAGTCAACTACTAACAACCAGAGCACGCAAAATGAAAACCCAATATAAAATATAAATGGGAAGAGCTGAGTGAGTTTAACTCACATTGGTTTGAATTTGTCGATAAACAGTTTGTTTTAGTCAAACTAAAATGACATTTAATTTGAATAAAATTTCCAATTGCTTCTGATCCGGTCTAGACATGCTCTATCTCGATGCTCTCGTCTCTACGGCCCCAATGAAACTGACCGTGCTAAATCTGATGATGTATGCGTGATATATCAATTTTTAAAGTAATTAAACATGGGTTTATAGTTAAACTTAAATTTATAAATTAAATTGGGCCATTACCTCTTAACCTTCGGCCCAAACCCAACTCGCTACTCTTAAAACCCTTACTTCAGTCCCTTCCCTCATTCAGTAAACCGCCTCCACGAGTTTCTCAAATGACCGAAATTAAATCCCTAATTCCCCTTCTATCTTCAGTAAATCGAAGTTTAACTTCATCGCGACCTCTTCTACGCCACCCTTTCTTCGATCAACCCTTTGATCTCCTTCTTTCAAACGATCTATCGAACCCTCAAACAACCCCCTTCAACAACTATCGTCACCATGCTTCGTCGATCAACCTCTGTGCTCTTTCAAATCCAATACAGTTCATCAGCAAACAAATTGAGGCCTCTATCGAAGATTTTCCGAACTCAAATTCCTCGGTTCGAACAAAGACATCAGAGAATCCATCGGAGATCATACAGTTCAAAAGCGCTGGGTATATACGACACAGATAAGTGTTTTAATTAAATTTTGAATTGCCGTAATATTTTGTTTTGATTTTCCAATGTGGTGAATTGATTTTCTTTCCACTGTGTTTATTTAATTGATTCTGGGATGTGTGAAACCCCACTGCATGATGCGTATTTATAGTGTGGATTTGATTGTAGGTAAGAACATTGTCCATCAGTAGGTCAACGTAGGTAATTCAGCTACAATCCTTAGGCCATATGCTTTCATCACCTTTTGCAGATTTTATGGACTGGTGATGGAAGTTGATGTTGCGTGGGGTTGTCCAAAATGGATATTGATCTGTTCGAATGGAAATTTTATTGAACTTGTTATGAGTGTAGGTTAGGTAGTTGCAAGGCTATATACTTGTTTATTCAAATTAGAGATATTTGGATCTGTAGGTTGTAGACTTCCTTTACATTTTAAAATGTATGAAAACAGTGATTTTAAATATGAGACTTTGTATATATGAATACATATATAAGCTGTCTGATAGATGTATGAATTTACATACATATCTGTTTTTACCAGCTACACATTGTACTGTTTCCCTTAGCTATTCGTCTCAATATAGTCTTATATATATATATATATCGGTTCAAGTCATTATTCATTGGATGATATATAACTTAGAATGAATGCTTTGGTTATTAATAGTAGGAACTGGTATGATCGTGTAGCTTACATGTATATTGTGTTCTATTATAGTCAGTTGTATGACCAGTGATAGTCAAGATGAAAATCACTAAACATAGTTAGACATCACATATACCAGATATTTAGGTGATTGTAATCAAGGTTCTGTGATGTCGATCATTTAGGTTAACACTTTACACGTTCTGCATTTTGCAAATAAACATCTCAACTGCTACCGGCTCAAAGAACGTTAGGATATTGGTTAACACCAACAAAGAATTTGCACGCTTTAAATCAACGTGACACCATCCTTTTACGATTGGATTCCTGCTTATTCTGCAAAATCAACCCCAATATATGCAGCCTAATTCATGTTATGTGTATATATATATATGGTTTGTTTCACTGTTTTGATTTAGCTGTTTTCATGAATTTTTCCTTCTTTGTTTTAGGTTAATGCTTGTGGAGTCATTTCAGTTTACTGTCTCCTGTAGCTGCTTATCTCCCTAGTTCTGGATTGTCTGCTCCTTAGCTGTTCGGCTATATACTGTTTTTCTTTTGCAGTTCATCTTTTGTAGAGATTTGATATATGAGAAAAAAAATTAGCTGTTGTGATATGATGTATCATACCTAGCCGTTATAGCTGTTCATGGGTGACTATGGAAAATGATGTATTTCTGTTTCATGAAAGAACAAGGCATGCTGTTCTTAAATTTTGAATGAATTCTTTTGGTTCTATATGTGTACAGACACTAATATATATGGTTATCTTTGTATTCCCCAAGTCCCAGTTTTTCGTATTGTATATTTTCTTCTCTAGTTATTCATTTACTATCCTATTTCTATGTATATTTCACTATTACTCATCTGTCTGTACATGTGTATATGTATATATTAGTTTTTACTTGACTGTTTATTGATGTAAAGATTTGTTGTATGAATTTAGCTGCTTAGCTATGAATTGTCGATTTCATTTAGTTGTTCATTTCTGCGCTTTAGAGATATTTTTTTCTTCTTTCCATTGATCACCTTTGCGGTTTGTACTATGTTCTTGAAAAAACATGGCATGTTGACATTGAAATTTAAAATGAACTATTCTGTTCATTGTTTTGCGTTTAGATAGTTATTAACATATATATCTCTGTATTGACCACTTTGTAGATCTATATGGTATATCTCAGTTTTTTGTTGTTCATGTATTGAAATGTTGTTAGTTGGACACGACAAGCTTTAGGTTTATAAACCTTATAAAATGTTGATATAATTAAAAACTAAAATAGCTAAGTTTACTAAAAATAAATCAATATCAACAAACTGCTTCAGTTTCTATCCATATAGAATTCAAAATTCAACATTTAAAAATCCTAGTTTTGAATAATATTCCACTTACCTAAAAACTCTTTTAAATTTATAAATAAATAAATCGTTATAATTTAAAAATGATTCCATAGCGATTATTTTAAAATTTGAATTAGACGTAACTAACAATCTATAATATGAAATCTCCATTTTACTACTTTCATTAGAAAAATATAATCAAATCGGTTCAAACCTTTCTTGTTTCACAGAAATCTGACTTATATCTGATCTTGTATATTCAGTTAAAGTTCAAATCAAAAATTATGAACTATCGTGGCATTTCGAGCTCGTTTTAATTAATTTATAATTATATATATTTGAACTCCATTTTATATAAATAAATTCGATTAAAAATCCATTATATTTACAATATAATATATAAACATATTTAAATATTCTAATTTAAATGGTTGGTAAATCTGGGACGTTACATTCTTCCCCCCTTATAATAGTTTCGTCCCCAAAATTATAAGGTAAGAAGAATACTCCGAACGAAATTATTTAAAATCATTACTTTTGAATTATCATCAAAATAAATTCAAACTCTATAAATTTCTGTAATTTCGCCAGCATCTCCTCTGCATGGCTCGATCGGTACAACTACAACTGCCACTCTGGGCCTCAACTTCTTCAAAAAGAAAAATCAAAATCCAATGGCTACCCACTCAGGGTATAAAATCAATCGCTTAACCCATAATATTAAGGTTTACCTATTTGTCGGGCATTCAAATTCAAATTCCAATTTTTGAAGCATATCAAGTAGCTGCTCATCGTCTGCATTTCCAGTCTATCTAACCAAATCATCTCCACAGCCTTCAGGATTCTGCACTTATTCCATTTATAATGCAAATAATAATCTGGGTTAGATAATTCCGTTTCCACTTACAACCAATCTTATTTCCAATTCACTCTACCAGGATTTATCTCCTTGCTTTCCATTCATACAATTTCTTATTAACCCCAACTGGTTTGATTAAATTCAATTAATATTCAATACCTGGTTTGCATCTTCTTTGGTTTAACATCCATTAATATCAATCAATAAATATCTGATTAATTCTCATTTAATTCTCAAATTCCAATTTATTTAAGTTCATTCTTTTCGAAGTCATTCTTAAATTGATTCTACTTAACCAGGTTCAGTTTCTCTTTCATATCCGATTCAATTGACTAATTGATTTTCTAATCAGTTCAACTTTATTTCATAATTCAATTTGATTTCAGATCAAATCAATCAGGACAACAAAACAACCCGCATTACTATAATATAGAAAACTATTTCCCTTTTCTATATAAAAATATATCATGGGTAAAATTATTTCATTTACCCTCTTTATAAAACAATACTGTATCAATTCACTAGTTCAGTGCTTCTCAATACTTGAACCAGTCAAATAACACAATACAAAACATTATTATATAAAATCTTACAAATACGCTCTCATATGGGTACACTCAAACTCAACCTAGGGTGTTACTAACCCTATCTCTATTGAGTTACGCCACAGAGCCAAGGTTACTACTCAACCAATAGCTCTGATACCAAGTGTGATGACCCAAATTTCCAGTACCTTTTGAGCTGACCAAATCACATCAGTCCAACCCAAATTACACTGGAAACTCATATGCCAATGAAAAGAATTTAGAGGGTGAGATAAGAAAGGAAGAATTATTAGAATAGAAGCAGAAGAAGAAGAAGAAGAAGAAGAAGAAGAAGAACCAACACAACATAGAAACAGAGTCTCACATCGCAGCAGAACAAAAATATAATATAGAAATAAAACTTTATTGAGAGCTTTTGAATTAAACACTTACAATCATCAGAGTACATCAGTACACCAGGACAGTTATGATAATCTGTCCTCGTATACATCACACAGCGGAAAGTACAAGATAATATCATACATATGAACTACTCCAACGCGTCTTTGGACTCTATAGCATTTTATAACCTGAACCTACAGACCCGGCTAACCCGAGCATTACAAACGATGGGTCAGTCTGCTGAACCAGAGTGAAAAAAACCCACTAAGTTTAAGTAACGACGATATTGATTTTTAAAGTCAAAAATCCTTTTGAAAGAAAAGGATAATAGTAAGACCAACCCACACAAAAATACGGACTGTTTTCACCTTACTATAACCCAAAACATTTTTGAAATTAATATTCATCTGATATTATGATAATGTCTACATACAAATAATTAGAATCTAGCAGAACGCTTGCATCTCACGCTCCACCTATATAGTATACAAACAAAACCATGGCGCTTATTGGAGATCGAATTACGACTATGACAAGGTATGGAACCACCTGCCGACAGTGTACCTCTAGAGGGGAATACACTAAGTTCAACAAGAACGTCTTGCAACTCGGCCACATATGACCGGCCATTCATTTCTCTTGAATGTTCCGAATATATTGCCACCTATGGTTGCTAGCAACATAACCGTTCCCGAGAGATACAAAAGCGAAAAGAAGAATAAATAAGGATATTCTCCAGATGGTGACAATACGCCCTAATGGGAGCGACCCACAAAGCCATGCTGCCTGCCCGATTTTTGTCATTTCACGATTGATGAAGCTTGAGGTTATAAATCTTTTGGAACTTCTGGTCACCATTCACTTTGAGTGCCACATCGTCAAATCCATCTAATCACTAATTGACGTCCCCAAATATACCCAGGGTATTAAAGAAGTGCCCCTCTTCGCTATCAACTCGGGAATTTTTATAAATCAATGTACGGGATTTTTCGGAAATACTCTGTCAGACAACCGTCCATACAAGTCATCCAGGAACAAGATGATCCGAAGGTACTCTCCTACTGCATCTAATATAGGAATCACCCTATGGATTAGTAGTGAGTAGTCCTTGCAATCCACAAATTTCAACCACGACAGAACCCCAGTATATCTCCCGGTCGAATCATAGATTGTAAGTGGTTCTTCCATTTTATGAAGATCTATGGTCTTAAAATGCTCAATCTTGATCGTCATCTGATATCTTCTATATTTTCATATTTGCTGGACGGAATGGTATTCGATTATACATTCGGTCCCGGTCTTCCCGTACCAATAATCGTAAAGGTCAGATTTGATAGTCGGTTATTTAACTATCAAATAAACATCCATGCAATCATAAAAATAGGTTTACCGGTTTAGTACTTAGCATCACTTGGCTTCTTTAATTAAAATTAATTAAACTTAAATATTCCAATATTGGGAAAACATTTCACTTATTACTTAAATATACTGATATCCGCAAAACCATTTCATTTTAATATTTAGAAAGATTATATTATATAATGACATCCAATACTCCATTTGACTATCATTTGCAAACCATTTACTATAACATTTTCGTTAATTATAATTGAGAACCCAGTTTAACTTATTATTTGTAAAACGAAGTTACGCAATCTTTTTCTTCTATTACTACCCAATATTTATTCTTATATAATAAACCCATTCCCGTTATCACTTTACTATTCGAAATCTTCGCCCAATCTCCTTTTAGTTCCGTTACTAGGGGAAATATCATCTCATATTATTTCCGTTACTTTGGAAATCTTATCATACATTCTCAAATCTATTTATTTCTGTTACTTTGAAAATCTTATCATACATTCTCAAATCTATTTATTTCCGTTACTTTGGAAATCTTATCATACATTCTCGCCATTACCAACTAGTATCATCCTTGGATAGTCCCGAAGTTGTTCAAGTTGGGGTATTTTAATTACCTCTCAGACCTTGATCAACAACGTTCTTATCTTTAGATAAATACGGGTTGTAATTCAAAAACCGATATTCAATCTAATAGCAAAACACATCCCACTTGATGTAGCTTTATAAATCTTTTTATCTTTTTGGAAGACTCTCTTTTCAAATATAATTAATATTGCTTAATTCGTCAATTAAATAGTTGCTTACTAAACATCACTTTTATTAACTCTCAACTTATTTGGATAACTTTGTTTCCTAAACTGGATTATTATTACAAATCCTATTTCCGACCTCTTTTACCAAGCTCAATTACAATTCCTTTTTCCAATCCCCTTTTCTTTCAGGAAGTCTCTTTTCAATTCCATTTTCTTACTTAATTCCTTATTAATTATTTCCAACAATTCTTTAATCTCACATTACTTTTATAACCATGTTTATAAATCTAGGTTTAACATAAACCCTTTACATCTTCATCTCCTACCACTTAATCCAAACGTTAAGTAGTATTTCCATTTAAGTTATCGTATTCGTTTAGAACCCTTTATTACTTCATTATAAACTTGAGTTCAAATATAGAACTTGTTCATAACTTCTTTTCGGCTATATTCCATTCCAAAACAGTTACTTACTTAAATATATTTAAGAAGTAATTACTTAAATTAAAACAAATAATTTACTTTTACATCCACTATTGTAAAATCAGTTAAATGCTTTATTTACAAAGATAAATAAATAAATCTCTTTTAGAATCTTCTTGAAATTCTAAATAACTATTCGTTAAGTGATTTTATTTAGTTTATTAACAACAAGCTAATTAAAAGGTTAACCTCAGTTAAAACGGTCAACTCAGTCAATTCAAAACATGATTAGTCCATTAACCCATTCTAGTTAATTCCTTCTTTAAATTAATTAAAATATAATTAAATTAAATAACTTCATTTAACTGTTCCTTAGACGCGATTAATCAAATACTCAACCGCTAGGTTATTCTTGCTTATTTGCTTATAATTCTTATTAACATAAGAATTTGTTTTAAAAAAATTTATAATTACTTATAAACTTTAATTAATAAATAATTAATATTTATTTCCTTTTAAGTAACTTTCATTCAAAGTAATAGCTTTCAAAACCTATTTCAGTTAAAAAATATATTTATAACTTCAGTACCGTAGATTCACGATCAAAAAAATCCATATTTTATAATTCGATTGATTTATAGGTCAAGTGATGACAATTATCCAGCCAATACTATCCACTGGTTAATATCAGAATAAATGTTGAAATATGGTTCAACAATCAACAATAATCAATCATTCAACTGTAATGGGTAAATCGTCCATATAATGGTAATATGAAAATAACCAATAAATTTGAGAAATCCAGTTGGATCCCTCCAGCCTATTTTTACCTACATCCAAAATGGTTATCTCAAATCAAATCACTTATTTAACAGATAATTTCTATAACAACCATCAATAAATTAACGGACCATTCAAACAATCCAAACAATTCAAACACGTTTATAAATGTGACCAATCAAGGGAAACTACTTTTATTGGGTCAAATCATAACGATTGGTATCTTACTGAAATTAAATGACCGTTTAATTTCATTGGTTGAATCAATAATAATTATATAACTAGAAAACGGCCAACCACTAACAACCAGAGCATGCAAAATAAAAACCCAATATAAAATATAAATGGGAAGAGCTGAGTGAGTTTAACTCACATTGGTTTGAATTTGTCGATAAACAGTTTGTTTTAGTCAAATTATACTGACGTTTAATTTGACTAAAATTTTCAGTTGCTTCTGATCTGGACTACAGCTACTTCATCTCGATGCTCTCGTCTCTACGGTCCCAACGTAACTGACCGTGCTTAAATCTGACGATGTATGCACGATATATCAATTTTTAAGTAACTAAAAATGGGTTTATAGTTAAACTTAAATTTATAAATTAAATTGGGCCTTTACCTCTTAACCTTCGGCCCAAACCCAACCTGCTACTCTTAAAACCCTTACTTTGATCCCTTCCCTCATTCAGTAAACCGCCTCCATGAATTTTCTCAAATGACCAAAATTAAATCCCTGATTCCCCTTCTATCTCCAGTAAACCGAAGCTTAACTTCATCGCAACCTCCTCTACGCCAACCATTCTTCGACCATCCCTTCAGTCACCTTCTTCCAACGATCTATCGAACCCCCAAACAACCTCCTTCAACAACTATCGTCACCATGCTTCATCTATCATCCTCCGTGCCCTTTCAAATCCAATACAGTTGTAACAACCCGTAAAATCTGGGCCAGTTTAAAATTTTTATTTTGGAAATTTTAGCGAATTTTGATTATTTAAAATGAATTATTTTAAATAATATCGACGTGAAATTTATTTTGAATAGAATTAGAACGTATATATTATATACGTCGTCATTAGAATATATTATAATTATATATAATTATAAAAGGAATTGAAAATGGCGCGGTAGTTCGAAAATTCGATTTCTAATTTCAAATGAATATACAGAATTCAATATAAGTCAGAATTGAACGAAACAAGAAATATTTGAATCTGTATAACTATATCTTTGTAATGAAGTTAACAAACTGAGATTTCATCTTAGAAATGATAAGATATGTCCAGTTTAAAATTAGAAATAGTCGCTGTAGAATTTATATATATTTTTATATATATAAGGCCCTTAAAAATAGCAATTTTGCAAACGACCTCGGATTTCGACGAAACCAGTTTTGTTGGGTCCGTGATGTTAAGTTATTGCTAGATTCCAAATTTCATAATTTTTCAAATCAATATGTGAGCGTGGCATAGGGAAACGTGTTTGACCAGTTTCAGTTGATTTTAATCGACTGGAAATTGGCCATTTTTCAAACGGTCTCAGAATTCGACGAAATTAGTTTTGTTAGGACCGTATCGTCAATACGAAACTAGAAAATATTTTTCTGGAATTTTTCTAGTTAGTATGTGACCCCGGTAATTTGAAATGTACGTTTAAAATTCAATATAGTGATTTAAATGTAAATTTAACGGAAACTGATTGTAACGATCGAATCAGCTTGCGATACATATCCCATTGTGTTCGGAATGGGGGTAAAACGCTAGGGACGACAGGCGGTGGGCCTCGTTTCGAGGTCGTATGTAAAAGTCAACTTTTAAAAATAATAAAATAATAAATTAAAAAAAAAAAAAGAAGAACCCTCTCCCTCCTTTTAGTTCTGCCCCCCCCCCCCCCCCCCGTTTCAATTTCAGTTGATAAATAAAAATAAAAAAAGGGGAAAACCTAATCTCGTCGAGCGCCGCCTGGACCCTTGCCGCCGACGAACTCCTCCCACCACCGAACAACCCCTCGACGACCTCCTCCTTCCAGCGAAGACCTCGAACCGCATCTCGAAGTCGCCGACCACCCCGCAGCAACACCGCAGCTCCCTGAACCACACCACACCGCCGACGCTCCTTCCTCCCTCCTCCACGTCGAAATCTCGGTGAGCTTTTAGCTATTTTGTTTTTGTTTTATTTTTGTTTTACAGTAAAGTTTTAAAAACTGTATTTTTAAATAATTTAAAAACTGTTTTTTTTTTTAAAAGAAAAGAAACTGATTTTTGTTTTAGGAATTTTAAAACTGTTTTAAAAGGATTTTAAAAACTGGATTTTTAAAAAAAGGATAAAAACAGATTTTATAAAAGGTAAAAACTGATTGGTTAAAGCTTTAAAAACTGATTTTTAGAAAAAGGTTTGAACTTTAAAATTGAAAAGATCGGGTTTTTAGAATAGGAAAGATCATATTTTTAAAATAGAAAAGGCGAAATTTTTATTGGGTAGAAGAAATAAAAATATGATTTTTATATATTGAACTTCAGAATAAAAATATGATTTTTATATATTGAACTTCAGAATAAAAATAGAATTTTTATATATTGAACTTCAGAATAAAAATATGATTTTTATATATTGAACTTCAGAATAAAAATAGAATTTTTATATATTGAACTTCAGAATAAAAATAGAATTTTTATATATTGAACTTCGGAATAAATGTGTGATTTTTATATATTGAATAACAAAGTAAAAATTCGATTTTTACGTATGTAGTGAAAGCAGCAACGAAGGTGACAAAAAGGCGAAACGACGAAGACTTCTGCAAATGAAGAGCCGTGGAGCTAGGATAGCTATATGTGAGAACTCCTCACCTTTCAATTTAATTTTTCTAGTTATATATATACTAGGATGCAGACGGTGCTTAGTAGCACCCGACACCCGTCATCCACAAACCATGGATGGCTTGTTTGTTAAATTGTTTGGTTGTGTAGTTAGTTATATGATTTGATTTGAATGTGGTTTGTGGTGTGAAAAATTGAATCGATAAATTGGTTAGGATTAGACGTGCGCCGTTATAAGGCGAAGGAGTAAGGCTAGGTTAGACTCTTACTCCAAATTTTGTGGTTTGCATAACGAATTGATTTGATTGATGTGTGAATGGCGTGGGCCTTCACTAGACCGGGGATAAGGCTAGGCCTTGTCCCGTTTCTAGTATCGTGCCGTTATGCCGCCGAAATTTTCTAAAATATGTTAGAAAAATAAAAATGTCATTTATTGAATAAATGAACTGAAAAGAAAATTCATGTGTTAGAATAAATATTTTATCGTTAAAAATATAGTTTTTAACGTGAATGTGAATAAAATAAATATTCATTTACAAACCAGACGGTTTGTTTATGTACACCTATTTGAAGGACATTGATTGGGTCGATAAATTTCACACATCGCCCAACTACACGAATAAAATATTTGTTTGATTGTTTGAAACCCCACACGGGTGTTGGGATGAAATATGAAGTTCACTCATCCTGATTGATTAAATATGTCGATCGATTGATTGACATGCTGTTATAAGCGTTAGATATCTTTATTTGATGCTTATACAGTGTAGTGCACTTTGGTTGATGGTTGATTATTTATCGTTGCTATTATATACATGTGTTGTATGAAAATCCATATAATTAACTTTATATGGTAATTGATTGGGCCTCATTCCAATCGTGAAAATAAGGAATATTTGAAATAGAATATTTGAAAATAAAGGAATATATGAAGCCGTGTTGATTAGATTGATGCCATTTTGACGTGAACGATATTTATATCGATTTTGAAAACGATTTCGAAATGAATTGAATTGAAAACGATTTCGAAATGAATTGAATTGAAAACGATTTCGAAATGAATTGAATTGAAAACGATTTCGAAATGAAATGAATTGAAAACGATTTCGAAATGAATTGAATTGAAAACGAATTCAAATTGAATCGAAAGTGAATTGAAATGAATTCAAATTGAATTGAAATTTGAATTGAATAGAAATGGATTTTAAAACGAATTTATAAAGAAGAATTCAATTTTGATTTGAATTGAAAAGAAAGTTGAAATAGCTTTTGAAATGATTTTAAAACTATTTATATAATTCGTTTTAAATAGAAATCGACGAAATATATATTATATATAATATAATGGCCTGAATAGAACGCGCCACGCCGCGGCAGTTCGCGAATTTCGACCATTTATTTCAAACGGACATTACGGGAGATCCGACCGTCGGATTCTCCTAAAACCGGAACCGTTGGGTTCGTATCGAAAAGAGCTTTCTAACGAATATTAGAAATTTGAAATCTAACGGTTGGATTTGGAATTATGTCCAAATCAAATTCGAAAAAGGTCGCTGTAAGTGCAGTTCGATGGCCGTTGATGGAAATCGACTGTACGGGCCTTGAGAAAATTATTAAAAATAGCAATAATTTGTGTAAAATCATAAGAAATTATTTAGAAAGAATTGGGATGAAAAACTCCATATTTGAAAAGATAAAAATGGATTTTTATCGAAATGAACTAGTTTTGAACTAGAAATATAATTCTATTTATTTTTAAATAAATAAATTGAATTTAAAAAGGGTTTTAAAAATAACCAAAATTTCCAATGATTGCATTGGAGTGGATTTGAATCGAAATTGTCTTCGGAATATTTCGATGTTGGAGTTCGTGATTATACAGGTGTTGTCATGGAAATTTGAAAGATATATATATTTATATCGTTATTTCCAATACGACATTTGTTAGTCGTAGAATTTGATATTGAATATAAGCCGATATATTTTCTATTCAGAGCCTTGTATTGAATATCGAATGTGATTTGGGTTTGTCGTGAATGGTGTCTTCACTAACACTGTTCTTGAACCCAGTTGAGAAAAGATTAAATCTTTTTATCTAGATTTAATGAAGTGTACCAATTAAATAATATTTAATTGGAATTGAATTGATATTGATTTTTGGGTTTATCGTGAACAGTGTTTTAAATAACACTTGTTCTTTAACCCGATAATTAATGAATGTGATTTGGGTTTGTCGTGAATGGTGTCTTCACTAACACTGTTCTTGAACCCAGTTGAGAAAAGATTAAATCTTTTTATTTAGATTTAATGAAGTGTACCAATTAAATAAAATTTAATTGGAATTGAATGGATATTGATTTTTGGGTTTATCGTGAACAGTGTTTTAAATAACACTTGTTCTTTAACCCGATAATTAATGGGATGTGACTTTGGGTTTATCGTGAACCGTGTTTTAAATGACACTGATTCTTTAACCCAGTCACAGATTAAAACTAAGTGGAGTTTTAATGAATCTTTAATTAGATTGAAATGATCGAAAATGGAGTATCACCAGTTTTGCTCCAGGCGATAGTTAAATCTTTAATTAGATTTGAACGTGAAATGGTAATTGAATTTACCGATAACACTATGGTGTTAGATATGAAGTATTACCAGTTTTGCTTCATGGGATGAATAGGTTGGGATTGGGAAATTAAAACAAATGATTACTTCGGTAAGGTTCGCTAATCCCGACTAGTTTGAATTGATATTCAAAAATGGATTAAAAGAATAAATTCAAGGAATTTATCTTTGATAAAATTTATGGGAATCTTTCCCTATGAATGTGAAATTTAGAAACTAACTGTCGGTTAGCCAAGCAGAATGGTTTTCTGGATATTGATCTGATGTTGGTTTCGGCCTTCGGGGTTAATATTTGGGAAATTATTCTCTTGATTAATTTACGGTTAGTGACTAATGAATTGGAATGAGGCGTATGTTGTGTTTGTGTAACACTTATTTAAAATATACGCGAGTTATTCGGAAAGACCGGGTTTATCCCATTCTGAATAACTGATACGACGATAAGTCGTAGATGAAGACGATGGTCGAAGACCGGAAGTCTTCACGTCGTTTGGGTAATGACTGATGATCTTGATTGGGCTGTACACCCAAGAAGATGGAAACAGTTAGTGATCGTCCAGACGTACTTGGAGATCGATGGATATGCGGGGTACTAGGTGCCTCCGGTTTCGTTCAGACCTAGAACGGACTTGTAAATGGATGGTGTGTCTGACATTGTATTCCTTTATATTGTATTTGTTGATCTCTGCTAAATATATATCTGTTTGGCGGCGGAGAATTTATTCTCTTGCTTAACGCCCTTCTCTGAGACATATGAGCTCAGAGGTTATATATTGGCAGAAATCAGTGGTACGATATGGATTGATAGTGTGGCATACTGAGATGCAGTGATCCAAACTTTTGTTGAAAAGCAAAGTTTGGTGGTTGATGATCAAAGCGCAGCTGATATAGCATGGCTTTGTGTATAGCGTTGATCCGCGAGCCTCACAGCCCGGGATGGTGGTAAACTGATGGTTTGATCAGTATACATTTTTTTTAGTGTAGTGGATTCGGTCGACCGATATTGAGCTTCGTGCTCGGAGGGATAGAGTAAGCGGTGTTTTCTCTTGCTGGGACGTAAGCCGCGGTGATACTTGAGTCCCCAAAAGTGCGGATGTGCATAGCGGTGTTTTCTCTCGCTGAGACGTAAGCCGCGGTGATTTGTACTACGCGAGCGATCTTTCGAATCAGGAGCCACTATGATGGAAATCCAATTTCCGATACGTGTATTTCGGCTTTATTTGTAGAGCCTAGTATGGCGACATAGTGGGATGGGGCACTCATGCCGTCTATGATTTATATTTATGATTGAAGTTGTTTTGACACTATACACTTATTATAGTATCAAATGATTTGTTTTAAACGTATCAAGCATGTTTGGCTGTTATAAGGGAAAACCCT
The DNA here is from genome assembly GCA_030737875.1 of Allium sativum. NCBI lineage: Eukaryota > Viridiplantae > Streptophyta > Magnoliopsida > Asparagales > Amaryllidaceae > Allium > Allium sativum. The sequence goes on along the minus strand of CM060918.1, from coordinate 125,343,282 downwards.
ATCCTCGGCTGCGTTGCATTGTGTGATGGGACCTGGGTCTTATAACAGCTTCATTTTTCTTTATTTAGCATTGCGCTGCTGGTTTTATGCACTGGTATTCTTGGGAGGAAACCCGTTCCGTGTTATACGGCGTGGTCCCTTGATTTACCTAGCTTTAAAAATAAAGATTAATAACTGTTTTAGTTCTCACACCAGTCACATGACTGACCTGGAGTTTATTGTTTTAACCTAAACTCTGGGTGCCCTTATTTTGACACGGGCAGCTAGTAGTTTTGGTTTTGCAGATTTATATTCACAGGATCCCGGTTTACAGCTGGAACGATATCCGGAAAGCTTTGTATCCGTATATCTCTTTCTAGTTGTGTATTGTATTATTTTCCGCTGCTATGTATTTAAATGTAATTTAAATCTCTGATATTTCTGTGTAATATTTATTTGTTTATACTCTGTATATTCTTGTAATCTGATGCACTGTTGTAATATATAGTGAAATGTTCTTCTGTATGCGTTCTGTTTTGTCGTGTTCTCAAACGATAGGGCATTTCGAACGGTCTGAGTCGGTTTAGCGACTGGTTCGGACCGAGCGAAATTCCGTGCCGTCACATTTGGTATCAGAGCTTTGGTTTACAAAGCTCAGAGAACAAGACACATTAGAACCATACGAAAGAATTCATCAGATATTGGATTAGTAATATCCAATTAGAATGACTCGTTAGAGATAGGACCAGTAGTATCCTAGAACGGGTGTGAAGAGTATATTTTTCAAATGAAAACAAATTTTGTTTTGAAAATTTAAAATCTATTATTCGTATTTGATTATTTATTTATATTGACGTGGACAATCCAGTATATATAGATTTTGCGTATACGTCTGATCCACGTGCATTTGGAATTTTAATATACTGGATAGATATAGAATTACACTCTAGACGCCCGGAGATGGTTCTGATGATTGATCGATCATCATCCGAACTTATGTTCGTGTTTCGAAGGTGTGATTTTCTATATACTTCCATTAGAGCTGGTGTGAGAACCAAAACTTATATATAGCTAGAATTCATTGTTGTGATTTGGCATCAAAATTTGATTTTTGTATATGTATCAAAATTATGAATTTGAAACTCTAATTCACTAATTGATTGATGTTTGGGTTGTTTGTTTATTTGTTTGCTAATTTTAACCAATTAGCCTAATTGAATCAAATATTGAATTGTATTGAAAATTGGTCGCATTTGCTTGCGTATACATATACTTACATTGAACAGGTCATAGCAAGGAGGCTAGAACAGAGAATAAAATTTGTTTGCCCGACAAATAGGTACATGTTTACTACATAATTTCCTGTTTTGTTTGGGTGATGATGATTTTGTGAGCCTATTGGCTAGCCGCTTGGCTTTTTCTTTTTCTTTTTGAGATCTGAAGGACCGGGGAAGCTATTTGAAATTCCCCGATGCTCCCGGTGCAGGGGAGGTTATGGCGAAATTTTTCGAAAATTTAGGGTGTTAGCCAAATTTTTGAAGTTTTGAAAATTCTCAGAAACTAAAGAGTTGGAGAATGGAAGCCAGATCGAGCGTAGGGTTGAATAATCAAACCACTTTCGACTTTGTTCCTTTTCGGGGACGAAAAGTTTTAAGTAGGGGAGATTGTAACAACCCGTAAAATCTGGGCCAGTTTAAAATTTTTATTTTGGAAATTTTAGCGAATTTTGATTATTTAAAATGAATTATTTTAAATAATATCGACGTGAAATTTATTTTGAATAGAATTAGAACGTATATATTATATACGTCGTCGTTAGAATATATTATAATTATATATAATTATAAAAGGAATTGAAAATGGCGCGGTAGTTCGAAAATTCGATTTCTAATTTCAAATGAATATACAGAATTCAATATAAGTCAGAATTGAACGAAACAAGAAATATTTGAATCTGTATAACTATATCTTTGTAATGAAGTTAACAAACTGAGATTTCATCTTAGAAATGATAAGATATGTCCAGTTTAAAATTAGAAATAGTCGCTGTAGAATTTATATATATTTTTATATATATAAGGCCCTTAAAAATAGCAATTTTGCAAACGACCTCGGATTTCGACGAAACCAATTTTGTTGGGTCCGTGATGTTAAGTTATTGCTAGATTCCAAATTTCATAATTTTTCAAATCAATATGTGAGCATGGCATAGGAAAACGTGTTTGACCAGTTTCAGTTGATTTTAATCGACTGGAAATTGGCCATTTTTCAAACGGTCTCAGAATTCGACGAAATTAGTTTTGTTAGGACCGTATCGTCAATACGAAACTAGAAAATATTTTTCTGGAATTTTTCTAGTTAGTATGTGACCCCGGTAATTTGAAATGTACGTTTAAAATTCAATATAGTGATTTAAATGTAAATTTAACGGAAACTGATTGTAACGATCGAATCAGCTTGCGATACATATCCCATTGTGTTCGGAATGGGGGTAAAACGCTAGGGACGACAGGCGGTGGGCCTCGTTTCGAGGTCGTATGTAAAAGTCAACTTTTAAAAATAATAAAATAATAAATTAAAAAAAAAAAAAGAAGAACCCTCTCCCTCCTTTTAGTTCTGGCCCCCCCCCCCCCCCCCGTTTCAATTTCAGTTGATAAATAAAAAAAAAAGGGGAAAACCTAATCTCGTCGAGCGCCGCCTGGACCCTTGCCGCCGACGAACTCCTCCCACCACCGAACAACCCCTCGACGACCTCCTCCTTCCAGCGAAGACCTCGAACCGCATCTCGAAGTCGCCGACCACCCCGCAGCAACACCGCAGCTCCCTGAACCACACCACACCGCCGACGCTCCTTCCTCCCTCCTCCACGTCGAAATCTCGGTGAGCTTTTAGCTATTTTGTTTTTGTTTTATTTTTGTTTTACAGTAAAGTTTTAAAAACTGTATTTTTAAATAATTTAAAAACTGTTTTTTTTTTAAAAGAAAAGAAACTGATTTTTGTTTTAGGAATTTTAAAACTGTTTTAAAAGGATTTTAAAAACTGGATTTTTAAAAAAAGGATAAAAACAGATTTTATAAAAGGTAAAAACTGATTGGTTAAAGCTTTAAAAACTGATTTTTAGAAAAAGGTTTGAACTTTAAAATTGAAAAGATCGGGTTTTTAGAATAGGAAAGATCATATTTTTAAAATAGAAAAGGCGAAATTTTTATTGGGTAGAAGAAATAAAAATATGATTTTTATATATTGAACTTCAGAATAAAAATATGATTTTTATATATTGAACTTCAGAATAAAAATAGAATTTTTATATATTGAACTTCAGAATAAAAATATGATTTTTATATATTGAACTTCAGAATAAAAATAGAATTTTTATATATTGAACTTCAGAATAAAAATAGAATTTTTATATATTGAACTTCGGAATAAAAGTGTGATTTTTATATATTGAATAACAAAGTAAAAATTCGATTTTTACGTATGTAGTGAAAGCAGCAACGAAGGTGACAAAAAGGCGAAACGACGAAGACTTCTGCAAATGAAGAGCCGTGGAGCTAGGATAGCTATATGTGAGAACTCCTCACCTTTCAATTTAATTTTTCTAGTTATATATATACTAGGATGCAGACGGTGCTTAGTAGCACCCGACACCCGTCATCCACAAACCATGGATGGCTTGTTTGTTAAATTGTTTGGTTGTGTAGTTAGTTATATGATTTGATTTGAATGTGGTTTGTGGTGTGAAAAATCGAATCGATAAATTGGTTAGGATTAGACGTGCGCCGTTATAAGGCGAAGGAGTAAGGCTAGGTTAGACTCTTACTCCAAATTTTGTGGTTTGCATAACGAATTGATTTGATTGATGTGTGAATGGCGTGGGCCTTCACTAGACCGGGGATAAGGCTAGGCCTTGTCCCGTTTCTAGTATCGTGCCGTTATGCCGCCGAAATTTTCTAAAATATGTTAGAAAAATAAAAATGTCATTTATTGAATAAATGAACTGAAAAGAAAATTCATGTGTTAGAATAAATATTTTATCGTTAAAAATATAGTTTTTAACGTGAATGTGAATAAAATAAATATTCATTTACAAACCAGACGGTTTGTTTATGTACACCTATTTGAAGGACATTGATTGGGTCGATAAATTTCACACATCGCCCAACTGCACGAATAAAATATTTGTTTGATTGTTTGAAACCCCACACGGGTGTTGGGATGAAATATGAAGTTCACTCATCCTGATTGATTAAATATGTCGATCGATTGATTGACATGCTGTTATAAGCGTTAGATATCTTTATTTGATGCTTATACAGTGTAGTGCACTTTGGTTGATGGTTGATTATTTATCGTTGCTATTATATACATGTGTTGTATGAAAATCCATATAATTAACTTTATATGGTAATTGATTGGGCCTCATTCCAATCGTGAAAATAAGGAATATTTGAAATAGAATATTTGAAAATAAAGGAATATATGAAGCCGTGTTGATTAGATTGACGCCATTTTGACGTGAACGATATTTATATCGATTTTGAAAACGATTTCGAAATGAATTGAATTGAAAACGATTTCGAAATGAATTGAATTGAAAACGATTTCGAAATGAATTGAATTGAAAACGATTTCGAAATGAAATGAATTGAAAACGATTTCGAAATGAATTGAATTGAAAACGAATTCAAATTGAATCGAAAGTGAATTGAAATGAATTCAAATTGAATTGAAATTTGAATTGAAATTTGAATTGAATAGAAATGGATTTTAAAACGAATTTATAAAGAAGAATTCAATTTTGATTTGAATTGAAAAGAAAGTTGAAATAGCTTTTGAAATGATTTTAAAACTATTTATATAATTCGTTTTAAATAGAAATCGACGAAATATATATTATATATATTATATATAATATAATGGCCTGAATAGAACGCGCCGCGCCGCGGTAGTTCGCGAATTTCGACCATTTATTTCAAACGGACATTACGGGAGATCCGACCGTCGGATTCTCCTAAAACCGGAACCGTTGGGTTCGTATCGAAAAGAGCTTTCTAACGAATATTAGAAATTTGAAATCTAACGGTTGGATTTGGAATTATGTCCAAATCAAATTCGAAAAAGGTCGCTGTAAGTGCAGTTCGATGGCCGTTGATGGAAATCGACTGTACGGGCCTTGAGAAAATTATTAAAAATAGCAATAATTTGTGTAAAATCATAAGAAATGATTTAGAAAGAATTGGGATGAAAAACTCCATATTTGAAAAGATAAAAATGGATTTTTATCGAAATGAACTAGTTTTGAACTAGAAATATAATTCTATTTATTTTTAAATAAATAAATTGAATTTAAAAAGGGTTTTAAAAATAACCAAAATTTCCAATGATTGCATTGGAGTGGATTTGAATCGAAATTGTCTTCGGAATATTTCGATGTTGGAGTTCGTGATTATACAGGTGTTGTCATGGAAATTTGAAAGATATATATATTTATATCGTTATTTCCAATACGACATTTGTTAGTCGTAGAATTTGATATTGAATATAAGCCGATATATTTTCTATTCAGAGCCTTGTATTGAATATCGAATGTGATTTGGGTTTGTCGTGAATGGTGTCTTCACTAACACTGTTCTTGAACCCAGTTGAGAAAAGATTAAATCTTTTTATCTAGATTTAATGAAGTGTACCAATTAAATAATATTTAATTGGAATTGAATTGATATTGATTTTTGGGTTTATCGTGAACAGTGTTTTAAATAACACTTGTTCTTTAACCCGATAATTAATGAATGTGATTTGGGTTTGTCGTGAATGGTGTCTTCACTAACACTGTTCTTGAACCCAGTTGAGAAAAGATTAAATCTTTTTATTTAGATTTAATGAAGTGTACCAATTAAATAAAATTTAATTGGAATTGAATGGATATTGATTTTTGGGTTTATCGTGAACAGTGTTTTAAATAACACTTGTTCTTTAACCCGATAATTAATGGGATGTGACTTTGGGTTTATCGTGAACCGTGTTTTAAATGACACTGATTCTTTAACCCAGTCACAGATTAAAACTAAGTGGAGTTTTAATGAATCTTTAATTAGATTGAAATGATCGAAAATGGAGTATCACCAGTTTTGCTCCAGGCGATAGTTAAATCTTTAATTAGATTTGAACGTGAAATGGTAATTGAATTTACCGATAACACTATGGTGTTAGATATGAAGTATTACCAGTTTTGCTTCATGGGATGAATAGGTTGGGATTGGGAAATTAAAACAAATGATTACTTCGGTAAGGTTCGCTAATCCCGACTAGTTTGAATTGATATTCAAAAATGGATTAAAAGAATAAATTCAAGGAATTTATCTTTGATAAAATTTATGGGAATCTTTCCCTATGAATGTGAAATTTAGAAACTAACTGTCGGTTAGCCAAGCAGAATGGTTTTCTGGATATTGATCTGATGTTGGTTTCGGCCTTCGGGGTTAATATTTGGGAAATTATTCTCTTGATTAATTTACGGTTAGTGACTAATGAATTGGAATGAGGCGTATGTTGTGTTTGTGTAACACTTATTTAAAATATACGCGAGTTATTCGGAAAGACCAGGTTTATCCCATTCTGAATAACTGATACGACGATAAGTCGTAGATGAAGACGATGGTCGAAGACCGGAAGTCTTCACGTCGTTTGGGTAATGACTGATGATCTTGATTGGGCTGTACACCCAAGAAGATGGAAACAGTTAGTGATCGTCCAGACGTACTTGGAGATCGATGGATATGCGGGGTACTAGGTGCCTCCGGTTTCGTTCAGACCTAGAACGGACTTGTAAATGGATGGTGTGTCTGACATTGTATTCCTTTATATTGTATTTGTTGATCTCTGCTAAATATATATCTGTTTGGCGGCGGAGAATTTATTCTCTTGCTTAACGCCCTTCTCTGAGACATATGAGCTCAGAGGTTATATATTGGCAGAAATCAGTGGTACGATATGGATTGATAGTGTGGCATACTGAGATGCAGTGATCCAAACTTTTGTTGAAAAGCAAAGTTTGGTGGTTGATGATCAAAGCGCAGCTGATATAGCATGGCTTTGTGTATAGCGTTGATCCGCGAGCCTCACAGCCCGGGATGGTGGTAAACTGATGGTTTGATCAGTATACATTTTTTTTAGTGTAGTGGATTCGGTCGACCGATATTGAGCTTCGTGCTCGGAGGGATAGAGTAAGCGGTGTTTTCTCTTGCTGGGACGTAAGCCGCGGTGATACTTGAGTCCCCAAAAGTGCGGATGTGCATAGCGGTGTTTTCTCTCGCTGAGACGTAAGCCGCGGTGATTTGTACTACGCGAGCGATCTTTCGAATCAGGAGCCACCATGATGGAAATCCAATTTCCGATACGTGTATTTCGGCTTTATTTGTAGAGCCTAGTATGGCGACATAGTGGGATGGGGCACTCATGCCGTCTATGATTTATATTTATGATTGAAGTTGTTTTGACACTATACACTTATTATAGTATCAAATGATTTGTTTTAAACGTATCAAGCATGTTTGGCTGTTATAAGGGAAAACCCTATCCTCGGCTGCGTTGCATTGTGTGATGGGACCTGGGTCTTATAACAGCTTCATTTTTCTTTATTTAGCATTGCGCTGCTGGTTTTATGCACTGGTATTCTTGGGAGGAAACCCGTTCCGTGTTATACGGCGTGGTCCCTTGATTTACCTAGCTTTAAAAATAAAGATTAATAACTGTTTTAGTTCTCACACCAGTCACATGACTGACCTGGAGTTTATTGTTTTAACCTAAACTCTGGGTGCCCTTATTTTGACACGGGCAGCTAGTAGTTTTGGTTTTGCAGATTTATATTCACAGGATCCCGGTTTACAGCTGGAACGATATCCGGAAAGCTTTGTATCCGTATATCTCTTTCTAGTTGTGTATTGTATTATTTTCCGCTGCTATGTATTTAAATGTAATTTAAATCTCTGATATTTCTGTGTAATATTTATTTGTTTATACTCTGTATATTCTTGTAATCTGATGCACTGTTGTAATATATAGTGAAATGTTCTTCTGTATGCGTTCTGTTTTGTCGTGTTCTCAAACGATAGGGCATTTCGAACGGTCTGAGTCGGTTTAGCGACTGGTTCGGACCGAGCGAAATTCCGTGCCGTCACAACAGTACATCAACAAACAAATCGAGGCCCCATTCGAAGATTTTCCGAACTCAAATTCCTCGGTTCGAACAAAGACATTAGAGAATCCATCGGAGATCATATAGTTTTTAAGCGCTGGGTTTTTATGACGCAGATAAGTGTTTTAACTGAATTTTGAATAGCCGTAATTTTTTTTGATTTTCCAGTGTTGTGAACTGGTTTTCTTTCCAATGTGTTTATTTAAGTGGTTTTGGGATGTGTGAAACCCCACTGCATGATGTGTATTTATAGTGTGGATTTGGTTCTAGATAAAAACATTGTCCATCAGTAGCTCAACGTAGGTAATTCGGCTACAATCCTTAGGCCATATGCTTTCATCACCTTTTGCAGATTTTATGAACTGGTGATGGAAGTTGATGTAGCGTGGGGTTGTCCAAAATGGATATTGATCCGTTCGAATGGAAATTTGATAGAACTTGTTATGAGTGTTGGTTAGGTGGTTGTGAGTCTATATACTTGTTTATTCAAATTAGAGATATTTGGATCTGTATGTTGTAGATTTCCTTTACATTTTAAAATGTATGAAAACAATGATTTTATATATGAGATTCTTTATATATGAATACATATATAAGATGTCCGATTGATGTATGAATATACATACATATCTGTTTTTACCAGCTACACATTGAACTATTCCCCTTAGCTATTCATCTATATATAGTCTTATATATATATCGGTTTAAGTCATTATTCATTGGATGATATATAACTTAGAATGAATGCTTTGGTTATTAATAGTAGGAACTGGTATGATCGTGTAGCTTACATGTATATTGTGTTCTATTATAGTCAGTTGTATGACCAGTGATGGTCGAGATGAAAATCACTAGACATAGTTAGACATCACATATGCCAGATGTTTAGGTGATTGCAATCAAGGTTTTGTGATGTCGATCATTTAGGTTAACACTTAACACGTTCTTCATTTTGCAAATAAACATCTCAACTGCTACCGGCTCAAAGAACGTTAGGATATTGGTTAACACCAACAAAGAATTTGCACGCTTTAAATCAACGTGACACCATCCTTTTACGGTTGGATTCCTGCTTATTCTGCAAAATCAACCCAAATATATGCAGCCTCCTTCATGTTATGTATGACCATATATATATATATATATATATATATATATATATATATATATATATGGTTTGTTTCACTGTTTTGATTTAGCTGTTTCCATGAATTTTTTCTTCTTTGTTTCAGGTCAATGCTTGTGGAGTCATTTCGGTTTACTGTCTCCTGTAGCTGCTTATCTCCCTAGTTCTGCATTGTCTGCTCCTTAGTTGTTTGGATTTATGCTGTTTTTCTTTTGCAGTTCATCTTTTGTAGAGCTTTGATATGAGAAATTTTCTTTGGCTGTTGTGATATGATGTATCATATCTAGCCGTTATAGCTGTTCATGGGTGGCCATGGGAAATGATGTATTTCCGTTTCATGAAAGAACAAGGCATGCCGTTCTTAAATTTTGAATGAATTATTTTGGTTCTGCAAGTGTACAGACACTAATATATATGGTTGTCTATGTATTCCCCATGTCCCAGTTTTTCGTATTGTATATTTTTTTCTCCGGCTATTCATTTACCGTCCTATTTCTGTGTATATTTCACTGTTACTCATCTGTCTGTGCACGTATATATGTATATATTAGTTTTTACTTAATTGTTTATTGATGTAAATATTTGATGTATGAACCTAGCTGCTTAGCTATGAATTGTCGATTTCATTTAGCTGTTCATTTCTGCGCTTATGGAGATATTTTTTTCTTCTTTCCACTGATCACCTTTGCGGTTTGTACTATGTTCTTGAAAGAACATGGCATGCTGACATTGCAATTTAAAATGAACTGTTCTGTTCATTGTTTTGCGTTCAGACAGTTATAAACATATATATCTCTGTATTGACCACTTTGTAGATCTATATGGTATATCTCAGTTTTTGTTGTTCATGTATTGAAATGTTGTTAGTTGGACACGTCAAGCTTTAGGTTTATAAACCTTATAAAATGTTAATATAATTAAAAACTAAAATAGCTAAGTTTACTAAAATAAATTAATATCAACAAACCGCTTCAATTTCTATCCATATAGAATTCAAAATTCAACATTTAAAAATCCCGGTTTTAAATAATATTCCACTTACCAAAAAACTCTTTTAAATTTATAAATAAATAAATTGTTATAATTTAAAAACGATTCCATAATGATTATTTGAAAATTTGAATTGGATGTAACTACCAATCTATAATATGAAATCTCCATTTTACTCTTTCGTTAGAAAAATATAATCAAATCGGTTCAAACATTTCTTGTTTCATAATAATCCGACTTATATCGGATCCTGTATATTCAGTTAAAGTTCAAATCGAAAATTATGAACTACCACGACATTTCGAGCTCGTTTTAATTAATTTATAATTATATTGATTAGAAATCCATTTAATATAAATAAATTCGATCAAAAATCCATTATATTTCCAAAATAATATATAAGCATATTTGATTATTCTAATTTAAATGGCAAAAAATTCTGGGACGTTACACTAACTCTTTATTGACCTCTTACAATCAACCCCAGTAAGCGTGTCCCTGTCCTCGACCTAGTTTGAGCTCATATAGATACTAAAATGGGTTACTGGTTGAAAAGGGTCCGCACACGTGACACAAGCTTCCTACTAAGTTTTGTCCCCACTAGGAATTCCCACTTAACCCCTTTTATCCCCATGTCTTATCACATGTCTCATCTTGGTTAAGTGCTTTAATTATGTTTTACATGCTATCCATGTTACCCACATAACCGTTTATTATTCCCATGTCATACCACATGTCTTATCTTGGTTAAGTGTTCATTAATTCATTATAACCGTAACCTTGGAAGACCTCCCACATTAGATTACCGTTTGCGGTTGCTGGATATGCCGTGCGGTTCTAGGCAGGCTTATACCGCAATCCGAATCTAACCTCGTGTCTTTGCATTACTACGCATCTAATTTCTGCCTTTGACCTCTCGCATTAGATTACTGTTTTGCGTTGTTGGATATGCCAGACAGTTCCGGGCAGGCTTATACCGCATTCCGAATCTAACCTCGTGTCATAGGCGTTCATTTTCACTTTCTTGATTCAAATCCCAATTTCAAATCTTGGATTATAATCTATTCCAATTACCCATAATTTCCAGTCTAAATTATGTTTATAATTTTAATCCAAATTATGCCAATAATCTCATGTGTACAAGTTATGCCAAATTATGCCCAAATCCATTTTCCATAGCCATCAACAATTTATGCCAAATCTAATCGTATTACGTACTTTCCAAAACTATTTCCCAATCATTCCAACGTTATTCGTACGTAAATCTCAACGCAATATGCTTAGGCTCGAAGTTAGCCTAATATTAAAAGGAAAAAGGAAAACAAGAAGGGGAGAGAATCAAAACATCAAAATTGGCATAAACATATAAATAGGCATGTGAAATGAATAACGACAAAGTAGATCAGATAGGCATATGATAATAGCAATTGGGTATGAGTTTGAAGGATAACAAATTACCAAACTTGATATGATTCATCTTATTCACAGGCATATTCATTAGATCCAATGTACAAACTTTTCACAATTACTTTTTAATTTAATTATATGTGAAAGTAACATAGACTCAACTTGGTTGGATCTAAAAGAAAAGAATTAGGTTTTGTTGTAGCAGATCTTGATCTTAGAATATCCCTATTCTGATTGGTAGATCTGATCTTTTAATTTGACTTGATGGAGAAGAAAGGCTTGTTTTAATTTAGATTAGAGCAGCATTGAGGCGCCATGGATGATAACAATGAGATTAGGGTTAGGTTTAGGTGTTTATTTATAGACGTATCAGGTGAATTAGGACCTTTAGATTAGATTAGAGACCATCAGAACCACTCAGATTAAAAAGACACATCTTCATGGAACTCTCCGAAATTCTGCAGACCTGGGATCGGCCTGGGCGCACTTCCCAGGTGCGCCAGTGCATTTTTCTTTTGGCGCACTTCACAAGTGCACCAGTTATCATGGCATGTTTCCTGATTGTTCTGCCAAACTTCCATCGTCCATAACTCCATACATTATCCGTTTTACGCAAACTCAGACTCTGTCTCAAGAAGAATTCCGAGATGAACACAATGGCATAACCCATTTCACTTAATTCTTCTTCTAAAAATTAATTATTCTTTAATTATCCCTTATGTCATGTTTTAAAATTATGAGGTGTTACAAAAAAATGAGCCTTCTCCCCCTAAACAAAATCTCTCCACCATCTGCGCCTTCTGAAATTTCAAATTCCCTCCTTGATTATTTATTCTTCGAACTCGAAACTAATATCACGGCCATTTTGAATCCTTCAAAACTAAATATAAAATCATATAATTGATAGAATTCGATGATTCTAGATCTAGTAGGTTCATGTGATCCTTGGCTTCGCTCCAGTACTCCCACTCTCAAGTGCACATGAGTTCCCTGGGGTCGACTTTAGTACGGTAGCGCCTAGGGCTGTCGAATGGGTGATCTATAGTCATCGGTTGGTTAATTGGAGGGTAGCACTATGATTGTGGCATCGAGGAGGTGCATTTGATATATTTTTTTGAAATTTTGGAAGACAAAAATGTTTGTGACTTTGCTGTAGCCACGACAATGGCCTGATCGACGTAACAAGGTATAGGGTTGCAGGTTGAGAATGGTACGCATAAGGATGTTGAGATTTTAATGAGAAGGAGCATGGTGGTCTCGATTTCTTAAATCATGGTGTAAGGAAAGAGGTGGAGCATTCGAAAGATGGGTAATGGCTGTGGAAATAGGGAGTAGTTCGAACCCGTTTATTATAGAAGAAGTAATTAGCAGTAAGCGTGTATTAAGATTAAAAAGGTAATTAATCCATGTTTAGTTATTAATGGTGTTTAATGCGATAAAACTTGTAATATTAATAATGTATTCATACGTAATGAGAATTCAGCGCAAACAGGTTCGTTGGAATTATATCAGAAAATATTATTCAGATGAGCTGATTTGGAAGGATCTGTAGACAATTGGGATTTTATTTAATTTTAAACGTCTATTTATAATTAAATGAAACAACCTGAATTCGTCAAATCAAATCGTCGAATGGAAAAAAATTGTGGGTTAACTCTCACGCTTTCTAAAATTCTATGATGTGACTGAATTCATAATAATTATAATTTATCATTGAGAATTAAAATTGGTTGATTGGATTCCTTGGATGCCATTTGTTTGTTAATTAGTTGATGCTAATTACATTTACATTCGTTTGAATGCATTGGGTTAAAGTTCTATTCCACATATTATGATAAAATGATATGAAATGTGTTGCAAGGAAGAACAGGTTAGAGGGATCCAACCTGATTCCTCAAATATTGTTATGTTATTTGCTTTCGTAATATTTATATATGAACCGATTGAACCCTAGCAACATTAAAACTTGTTTGGATGTTGAACGTTGAATTGAAATTCAACGTTAATATGATTTTAATTGATAAACGATATTGATTGAGGGATTATCATCGAATGGCCTAAAATCCATTTTTGAAGACGTTGATCTGTGTTAGGTGGATTGACGAAATTAAGTTATAAAGTTAATTTTTATAACCACAAAGTTTTAAAATATATTTAAATATAAAAGTAGAAGTTTTTCGATGTTTATAAATTGGTTTTATAAAAGTATTTAAAATAATTATATAACATGAATTCTACATTTAATGAGTTTTACAAGCGAAAAAAGCAGTAATTAACTTATGGGTTAGATATTTGGGATAATTTTTTTAAGGAAAAAAATTAAGCAATATTCTTAGAATAATTATATTAATCTAATGGGAAGAAGTAATTGAAATCAATTAATGAATTAACTGATTGTTTAAAGTTGATTAAGTCTACTGTTTGTTTAAAATTTGTCGCAACATTAATTGGTCTACAATTAATCTAATGAAACGTTGAGTAAATAACTGTTTAAATTTAATAAGATTTCTTAAATTATAATTTACCTTTTTTAACGGCATTTAAAGATTATTGACAATCATTATTGTAGTTATTCATTGTTTAATAATTTCAATTTGCAAAGTAACTTATTTTCAACGAATGATGAAGTAAGCTTCTTTTACTTCAGGAAATGATGAAGTTAATTATATTGGGAATAATTAATTATTAAATGAAGTATATTTATGAAGCAATCGAATATGTGGTGAAATTTAGTGAAGTTTGAAAGGAATTTATAAAGAGATTTTATCCGCACAAACGAAGTATAAAAGAGATCTAAGCAAATGCGATGGTTTAATAAATATATTATTTAATGTTGGAAATAAATAAAAACATTTTAGACGGATTCTAGAATGTAAAGGAGATGCTTATCGGATTTAGTAAAGCAATGGGTTAATGTATTATAAAGCGAAGTTTTCAAGGATTTTTGATAAAAGAAGTGATTAGGGATTTTAGTTATAAAAATCCAATTTTGTTATATTTTGGAGAATTTTGAATGGTTCTGGGTAAAGAAGTCGATAAATGGATTATGTTTTTATAATATGATGGTTTGAGTAAATTATTGGTGATTGGTTTATCGTATTCCAATTTATAACTGGAATCGTATAAAAGAGGATTATAATAAGAAGTGATACTCAAAAATAAGAATATCGTTATAAGCCAATAGTTTAAATAAAATAGAAATGAGATTTGATTGACATGATAAATAACATGAGTTTTTGAGTTACGAACTTCTATTTTTTATTAGATAAGAATATTGTTGATCAAAGTCCGAGAGGTGAATAAAATACCCCAATTTGAACGACTTCACTATTATCGAGGGATGGTATTAGTTTTTAACGGAAAAAGATGTTGAGATTAGTTTACAAAGGTAATATTGCAAAGTATTTGCAAGTTTTCGAAATATAATTAAACTATTTGGCTTCAAGTAAACAACATATAAATTGACATTGTTTGGCTAAGCTAAAGAGTGATATATATTTATAAATATATATATCACAAAGATCCTATTTAATGGAAATAGTTTGGTTTGAAATACACTTATTCTAAGGATAAGCCAACAGCGATGTTTTTCCGAAGAAATGGAAAAGGATTGTATTAGGTGGGGAAAGGAGGTAAATATTTGATATATATATATATATATATTTATATATGTATTTATGTATCCATAAGTATTAAATTGTAACCTCCAAAGTTTTGATGTTTCATAAAGTCGTTCGGGTTTATATAATAACAAATATGTCGGGTGACGTTGTTTTGGCCGTATAAAAAATGGAAACTTGATTTATACCATTGAATTAATTATATTTTGATATTCCCAAAAGTAAATAAATACAAGGAGATTTTGGGATATAAAGAAATATTCCCAAAGTAAAGGAAAAACAAAGGATAATTTGAGAATATAAAGTTATACTTCCAAAGAGAAGGAAATAGAAATGGTTTACATGAAAATAGCAACATTTTCGAGATAAATGAAGTTAAGCAAAGTTTGGTAAATATGATAATTTTCAAATAATTAAGAGTATAGTTGGTTCCAAGTTACGGAAGCAAAATATGAATGTTGAGATAAGTGAATGGGATCAACGATAAATTGATGAAAGGATCAATAAAGAGGTCTTAATGAATGATTTAATAATAGGGCCTGAGCTGCCAATAAACATAACCATGCTATTTGAATTGATAGTAAAAACCCAACTATCAAGGAATTATCTGTAGGATCTAGATTAAACCGAGAGAGGGGAGAGGGGTCAATAGGGTTTTATTGCAGTTTTGAGGAACATAAAAAATATCATAACATGGATAATAGCGGAGTGGAAAGTAAATGACATAAATTTTACCCAGCTTTGGCAAACCTTGCCCATTGCTGCATTCGCCAAGGTTTCTACTAGAATTGAAACAATGTTTATGCTAACAAATTACCTGTAAACTCGCGATACCCGCTCCCAACTATTCTAATCCTACGCTCGAAACCCTGCACAATCTTTATCCCTAAGATCATATTTTCCCCGAATTACGAACCCATAACTCATAAACCCTAACTATAAATCCTATAGCGAGTATACCGTAGTTTACAGAAAACCAGAAAATAGTTGATTGATTGCAGGAAAAAAGAAAACAACTTAAAATAACAAATAAATAAAACCCCTTTCAATAATAAAATAGCCAGCCCCTTGCTTTAACACATCTGAAAATCTTCATCTTCCTTTATTTTTTTGTGATTAGGGCCGAGATAGAATTGGGGTCTTGTCCTCCCAAACCAGTTCGCGACTTAAAATGTTTTGATTAAAGTTACTTTCTGAAGGCTCGAATGATGTTGCTCCTTGTTGAATGATTCGGGGAATTTCGATCGAAATCTTTGTGAGTAATTCTGATTTTACATTCTTTTGCTCTCTAATTTGGTGCCTTGTTCCAACGAACGCGATGACGAATTATGTGATTTTTTAGGGTTTTCGAATCCCTTAATATCTGATTTTACGTGATTGGTTTGGTTTGTGATTTGCATGAGTGTTGAATCTATTTCTGGAAAGATTGACTGATTTTCCATGCCTAAGATCGTGTTCTTGCAATTTTTGGAATGTTTTAAATTGAGAAAAATATTGTTGCCAAATATGATCCCTTTGCTTTCATGTTAAAATCTTGCCTGGTTTTCTTTGAATGAATTTGGATGAGTTTTTAGCAAACTATATATATGGAGAAATGGTTCTTTCCAGGATTGAAATTGCTTGAATTTAAAAACCAATTTGCTCCTTATTCTTGCATGATGTCTCCACAGATTTCTCACTTGATTAGTGCATTTTTAGACTTGACCACACATAACTTGATTGGGTTTGAGTGATGCACTTTTTCTGTAACAATCCGATTTTCAGAATCAATTTAAAATTTTCATTTTAGCTATTTTAATGGATTTTGAATATTTAAAATGATTTATTTTAAATAATAATGACTAAAAAATTTATTTAAATCGAAGTCAGAACATATAAATTTGCTTTAATTATAAAACGAGCCTGAAATGGCGTGGTAGTTTGAAAATTCGATTTTAAATTTCAGTTGAGTGTACAGAATTCAAAATAAATCGGATTTCAGTAAAACCAGAAATATTTGAATCTGTTTAATTATATCTTTCTAACGAATGTGAAAATTTTAGATTTCATAATATAAATTGAAAGTTATATATAGTTTAAAATTTAAAATAGTCGCTATGGAATTTATATATATTTTAAATTATATATAGCCCTTAAAAGTAGCCATTTTCCAAACGGCCTCCGTTTTTTACGAAACCATTTTATTGGATTCAGAATGTCAAATTATTGCTAGGTTCCAATTTTCATAATTTTTGGAATTAATATGTGAGCATGGCAAAAGAAAATGTGTTTTGACAGTTTCTATTTGAATTGGATCGACCAGAAAATGACCATTTTTCAAACGGTCTCCAAATTCAACGAAACTAGTTTTGTTAAGACTGTATCATCAAAACATAGCTATATATAATTTTTCTGTAATTTTTGAGTCAGTATGTAGTCCTGGTAAATTAAAATGTATGTTTAAATTCATTATATATTGATTTATATTTTAATTTTGATAAAGACTGATTGAAACTGTCGAATTGGCTTACGAAACATATCCCATTGTATCCAGAATGGGGGTATTTAGGTAGAGGCGATAGTCGTTGGGTTTGATGTGGAGTTCGAATTAAAAGTCAACCTTTTTTAGAAAAAATATAAAAGTATATTTACATATAGCCCCCCTTTCCTTCTTTCATAGATAAAAAACCCATCCCCTCCTCCCCGTTCGAACTTTTCATGATCAAAATCAGAAGAATGGCGGCCTCCTTCGATCACCACCCATCGTCGATCCCCCACCGGATCCGCCGCCCTCCCGGTCGACTCCCCCACCGCTATCTTCCCCCTTCGTTCATGCTCCTCTCCTTCCTCCTCGTGGAAATCGCGAGACCCCCAACACACCATTGTAGACACCACTGAGCCTCTCCTGCGCCGCGCATCAGACCTCCGCCGCACCACCTGCAATGACATCCGCCTCCTCCTCGATCCGCACAACACTCGCCCCTCCCCCTATCTCCATTCGAACCAGCAAGCAAAACCCCTCTTTCGTTCGAGCCAGCATCCACGAGACCACCACCCCATCGCCACCGCGCAAGAGCACCACCGCGAGCTCTCCGATGTCGATTGGCTTGAGATCTCTCTTGATCGAAACCCTAGAAATTTTGTAAGTTTCCTGATTTTTAATTATATAAAGATATGATTTTTAATTATATAAAGATATGACTTTTAGTTATATAAAAATATGATTTTTGTCGTATAAAGGAAATATTTTCAGTTAGTGAAAAATATGATTTTTATCATATGTATAAAATAATTATTCAATGGATAAAAATATAATTTTTAACATATGTATTTTATTTATAAATAGACATACTGGATTTATGGAAAAATTTAAGATTGAAAATCAAAGAATGGAGAAGTGAAAACCCAAGGTGAGAATGTTTTCTCACTCAACTTTTAATTAAATTATTATATTCTAGGATGTAAATGGGGCTTAGTAGCTCCTATCACCTTTGATTTAAACCATGGATGTTTGGTTGTTTATTTTATTTGATTGATTGGTATTTAATAGGGTTTGGCAACCCTATTAAGAAATTATTGGAATTTGATTTGGGACGTTGATTGAATTGATTGGAATCGCTTTGTGTATGGCACGAGCCAGTATTAGGCAAGGGATAAGGCTAGACATTATTCCGATTTTACAATTGCATCGTTATGCCGCCGAAATTTTCTAAAATGTGTTAGAAAAATTAATAGCTAGTTAAAAATATTATTTTTAACAATTATATGAGGTATATAAAATGGCTAGGTTATGGAATAAATACTAGTTCGCTAATAATAGTTTATAACTACGATGAATAAAAATTATTTAGGCATTGTATAGAATTTTATAAGCAAAGTAATAAAATTCTATATATTTATTGGATAGTTAATAATAAGTTTATGCATCCATTTACAAGTCGACAACTTGTTTATGCTTGCCTTTTTTTGTGATATCGATTAGGACGATAATTTGTACACATCGCCTAAGTGCACAAATAATAATAATTATTTGATGGTTGAAACCCCACACGGGTATTAGGATGATATTTGACGTATACTAATCCTAATTTTTTACTTGTATGTCAATCGATTGGTTGACAGACTATTGTAAGCATTAATTATTTATATTTGATGCTTATGAAGTTGAGTAGTGCACTCTGGATGATTGTTTATCATTGTTGTTATATACATGTGTTGTATGGAAATCCATAGAAATAAATCTATGATAATTGATTGGGTTTCATTCCAATTTGGAAAATAAAGAATATTTTAAAATAACGAATATTTTAAAATAATGTGCAGTAAAGGATTAAAATGCAAATTTGATGTCCAATTTTGGATGGACACCGAAATAATAAAATGTGTGAAGCCGTATTGATTAGATATGCGCTATTTTGACGTGAACAATATTTATATCGATTTTATTCATTTTTATAATGAATATCGAAAAGAAAATGATTTCAAAATCAGATATTTTGAAAATATTATCATTTATATACTAATGATATGGAATATTCAATTTTGATTTAAAATTGAAATGAAAGTGGGAATCGATATTAAAACGAATTTATAAAATATGTTTTGAACGGAAATATATATATATATATAGTGGTTTGAATAGAATGTTTCACGCCGCGACCGTTCGCGAATTTCAACCATTGGCTTCGAATTGACATTACGGGAGATCCGACCGTTGGATTCTCCTAAAACCAGAACCGTTGGGTTCGTATCGAAAAGAGCTTTCCAATGAATATAAGAGATTTAGATTTGATGGGTGGGATTTGGAATTATGTCCAAATCAAATTTGGAAAAGGTCGCTATGGATGCAGTCCGGTGGTCGTTATTGGAAACCGACTGTACGGGCCTTGATAAAATTATTAAAAATATTAATAATTTATGTAAAATCATAATAAATAATTTGGGAAGATTTGGATGAAAAATTCCATATTTGAAAAGATAAAAAGATGTTTTTATCAAAGTGAACTAGTTAATAAATAAATTGGATTTGTGAATGGTTTTAATCTAACAGAATTTTCCAATGTATGAATTGGAATGGATTTGAATGGAAATATTCTCTTGAATATTTCGGTATTGGATTCCTTGACTATACAGATATTGTGGAGGAATTTGGAAGACAAATATATATCGTTATTCCCCATATGATATATGTGGGTTTTAGAATTTGATATTGAATATAAGCCGATATAATTTCTATTTAGAGCCTTGTATTTGATATCAAATTGGATTTCGGGTTTGTTGTGAATGGTTACTTCAGTAACACTGTTCTTAAACCCCGTGTGTAACGACCCGCATTCTACGCATCATAGGATCGTAGAATATTTAATTCTGTCACATACGAAGTTGTATGGTCATGTAACTTTTGGAGACGACTATTAGGGTCATTTCCTATGTTCATGATTTTTCCCGATTTTTAAATGACCATTTTACCCCTAGTTGGTACTGTTTTGGCCATAACTTTTGACTGGGAAGGAATTTTGACCTGAAACCACTTCCATTGACTCCGGATGATGGTTTCTCTTTCCGTGGAGTGGTCATAATAGCCAAACGGACTCACCGTTTGGGAGATATGGCTGA
The DNA here is from genome assembly GCA_030737875.1 of Allium sativum. NCBI lineage: Eukaryota > Viridiplantae > Streptophyta > Magnoliopsida > Asparagales > Amaryllidaceae > Allium > Allium sativum. Next base: position 125,322,368 of record CM060918.1, on the reverse strand, counting down.
AACAAGTTTCAGATGGTGAAAAACAGCTTAGTTGGGCTTAACCGGGTGATTAACAGCTAGGCCCAAAGGGGAATTTCGGGATTAGGAGTCTAAAAGGGCTGTTAGGGTTTGGAGAATACTTTTTTCTCATTTTTCAGCCGTCACTATTCATTCCTCTTAACCTAGCCATGGCCTCCACCCTCTAAATCTCTTCAAAACATCTCTTAATCACTTTCTAATTGAAGATTAGGCTTAGCAAACATCAAATCAAGGAGTATTAGCACGAGAACCGAGGTAGAGCTGCTGTGTAAGATTGGGAACAGCGCCAAATCAGAGAATATTTCAGTTTTGAGGTTTTAGTTGTGTCAAAGGTGAGTGATTTGCATAGTTTTTGCACTAATTATAGTAATTAAGGGTAATTAGTGAAGATTAGCGAATTTACACACTAATAAATTCTGGAAAAATGTCTATAAATTCTTAAATAATATTTTATGCTTCTGTTAGAAAATTTGGACGGTTTGATTAAGTTTTACTAAGTATGTGCTTAAACATGATTAAGAAGGATTAAGGGGAAAACATGGGTTTTGGGTATGTTTGATCTAAAGTATTTCATGTAAATGATGTTTTTATGTTTTTGATTGATTCTATATGTTGTTAATGCTGTTTGGAATGTTTTGTAATGTCATAGGAAGTTTAGAATGGTTGAAAACGCCGTCGTTCGGCGAAAATAGCTTGCTGGAAAAAGTTGCAGATTTTCAGAACCGGTTAGGAAGAACACCCAATCCGAACCGGATAGGAGGAGGAGATCCGATCCGAACCGGATAGGAGGAGGAGATCCGATCCGAACCGGATAGAAGGAGGAGATCCGAACCGAACCGAATAGAAGGAGGAGATCCGAACCGAACCGGATAGGAGGAGACACCCGAACCGAACCGAATAGAAGGAGGAGATCCGAACCGAACCGGATAGGAGGAGACACCCGAACCGAACCGAATAGAAGGGGGAGATCCGAACCGAACCGGATAGGAGGAGACACCCGAACCGAACCGGATTGGAGCTGCGATTACGCGACGACTCTTTTGAAGACCAACTCCAACTCGATCAAAACCCAAGATGCAAAGGAAGTCCAAATGGGAAGTTAGAGCTCAGGATCTAGTTGGGAACCAATGAGTTCGCTTCATGGTTGGACTTTGCTGCAGGACGCGTGCTAAGGGGTTTACGATGTCTATAGCTTTGGACCACTATGGTAGGAGGTACGGAGGCGGATTCAGGGCCATTATGGCATTGGTAGAACCAAGGGCTACGATCAATGAAATGGGTCATTGAAATGTTTGGTCATGACTCCATATGTTTAGCTTGGTCACAGCAGGGTTTCTACAAGTCGGGATCCGTCGTTACCTCAATTTGTCTAGTATTCCAAGGTGGTAGATGTCGTATGCTTTACGTACTGAGCGAGTAATGTGAGGATGGTTGCTATGGATGGTTTGTTTGCTATCATTATGACATACACACCCCACCCCCGTATTCTTTACACTATTCATTATGGCACCTTAGAGTACTATACGGTATGTGGTACTAACTCTTTGGTTGCAGGTCCAGGTTCAGGTATGGTTTAGTATACCTGTTATTGTTCTGTTTAGCTGCTTATCACTCATACCAGACTTTTTGTCTGACCCAGAGTTTTATGTCTCTTCTTATTACTCTGGGTGCTCACACGAGCAGACTAGAGACAGGTTAGGAGGTATGCACGAGTAGCTGATCCGGAGACGAGCAGGAGACTTCCACGTATGATATAGATATTCTTCCTGTGTTGTTGAAGATCACTGCTTGGGCATTGGTGGTGCATCTTCTATTTTAGCTTCCTTTTGTTTAGAGACAGTAAATTTGGAAAGTTGTAATAAGCTGTATTTGGATTTCCGCTACTCTGATGTTGATATTGATTTTAGTTATCAGCTTATGCACTGTCTCACCTGTTTTATGTCAAGTATATTATTATTACTATATTTTATCCCATGCGCTGTGAGACATTCTACAGGTTCCTTGATTAGTTCATTCCCTTCTTTCCTTTCCTTGGCGACCGTTCTATGCTAGTCGGGCATGTGTACAGCGCACTTTCGGAGGAAATGCCGGCTGGTGCGGGGCGGGCCGTCACACTTGGTATCAGAGCTCTAGGTTGCATAATTAACCTAGGGAAGTTATCAGGGGGAGACAATATACGTATACGAGAGAGCGTATTTGTGATTACTTTGGTTTTTAAAAGCTATATATATATACTATTACTAGTATGAGGATGAAGTCGTACTGCACTAGCACCACTATGGAGTCGTTAATCGTTTCCTTTTTCAGATTGACGATGAGCCGATATACTAGAGATGCTGGTAGGGGAGCCAATAATGGGAATGCTGCTGACATGAGGACGATGTTTACTGACCTCATGAGAGAGATGCTTAGAGATGTACAGAGGGCAGCTCCCAATGGTGGAAATGGTGGTGGTCCAATAGTGCAGGCGCCAAGAGTCGACTTCGCCAAGCTGAATAAGGATTATACTATTCTTGGTGGGAAGTCATTCCACGGAACGGAGTCGGCTACGGATGTTCAGGATTGGTTGGATAGTTGCGAACGTATCTTCGAGGATTTGGGTATCGAGGATGCGATGAAGAGAAAGCTAGCGTCCCGTCAGTTGCAAGGGCGGGCAATGAATTGGTGGAATGCTGTAAAGGCAGCTACTCCCGAAGATCAGATTACTTGGGAGCAGTTTAAGGCTCGCTTTAGTGAGAAGTTCATTCCAGCTGCTCAGAAGTCAATGTTGTTTAAGAAGTTCTTGGAGCTCAAGCAGAATGGCAGAGCTGTCTCGGAGTATATTGCCGAATTTGACACTTTGTCAAAATATGGGTTATCTCTTATTGATACTGCCGAGAAAAAGAATGATAAATTCATAACTAGTTTGGATCAGTACTTAGGTGAAAGACTTATTAACCACATCGATGAAACATTTGAATCGGTTGTGGGGAAAGCATTAAGATCAGAAAGTCTCTACCCTAAGCCGAAGACTGAGGTTGCATCTGCAGAAGAGCCAAAACCACAAGCAAGTGGTGGAGGCAAGAGTGGTTCCCAGAATAAAAGAAAGCAGAATCAGACTAAGGATGACCAGAAGAAAAAGAATAAGCAAGAGGTGGAGTGCTTCAGCTGTGGTAAAAAGGGCCATTATGCTAGTAATTGTCGGGCCAAGCCAGCGGATAGGAAGTGCTTCAACTGTGACCAAATGGGACATCACAAGGACAAGTGTCCACAGCCCCCTAAAGAAAAGCAAATGGTGAAAGCCTACGCTCTTAATGCTATTCCTTCTTCGTCGAATGCCCCAACAGCGGCGGAGAAGGGAAAGATTGTCGTCATTCAAGGTATGCTTTCTGTTTATGATGTTCCTGTTAGAGTTTTGTTTGATACTGGAGCTTCCAGTTCTTTCATATCTAGTGACCTGGTAGATAGGTTGGGATTGGAGCCCGAGATTGTCGATAGACCTTTAATAGTGACAAACCCGATTGGTGGTTCTACTAGCCTTAGCATGATTTGTCGTAATGTGGTCTTATCGAGTCATGGATGCATGTTTGTTTGCGATTGCTTTGTTTTGGGCTTTACTGGGTTTGGCATTATTTTGGGAGTAGATTCGCTCCAAAGATACGGGGTGGTGGTAGACTGTGAGGGCTTGTTGGTGACAGCTAGAGCGGATGATGGGCGGAGGATAGTGTTTGGTGGTCTACCCAGTAAGGGGGTATTGGCTAGTTTTCTAAACTCCCTCGACATTCCACATAGTGAGTTGTCAGGTTTGCCCGTGGTTGGCCAGTATCCGGATGTTTTCGAAGAAGTGACCGGACTTCCACCACACCGAGAGATTGAGTTTCGTATTGATTTGGTAAAAGATGCCAGGCCTATAGTGATGCCACTTCGTCGTATGGCACCAAGAGAGCAGCGGGAGCTCGAGGTGCAAGTCAGCGATCTTTTGAAGAAGGGATTTATCAGAAGGAGTGTTTCTGAATGGGGAGCACCAGTTGTGTTTGCTACCATGGCGGATGGTTCCCTTCGTTTGTGTGTAGACTACCGCGAGTTGAATAAAGTGACGAGGAAGAACAAGTATCCTCTACCGCGGATAGATGATTTGTTCGATCAGTTGAGTGGCGCGAGAGTATTTTCTCAGTTGGATCTCGCGACAGGTTTTCATCAGCTTAGAGTGGAAGCTGAGAGTATAGCTAAAACGGCATTTCGGACGCCGTCTGGATTTTATGAGTGGTTGGTCATGCCATTCGGGCTGACCAATGCCCCAGCATATTTTGTGGATCTTATGAATAGGGTATTCAGAGATCAGTTGAATAAGTCTGTCCTTGTGTTCGTTGATGATATTTTGGTCTATTCGAGGACAGAGGAAGAACACAAGGAACATTTAAGAGTAGCGATGGAGGTGTTGAGAAAACACCAATTGAAAGCCAAGTTTTCTAAGTGTCACTTCTGGAAGAGGGAAGTGAGGTTCTTGGGCCATGTTGTATCAGAGAACGGTATTGCCGTGGACCCAGCAAAGGTGGCTACGGTACAAGATTGGCCTACACCCAAGAATGCAACAGATGTAAGAAGTTTCTTGGGGTTAGCTGGATATTATCGTAAGTTTATCCAAGGTTTCTCCAAGTTAGCTGCACCATTGACCCAGTTGAACAAGAAGAATCAAGCTTTTGTTTGGGATGAAAGGTGCGAGAATGCATTCAAGAGTCTAAAGGACAAGTTGACAAGCGCACCAGTGTTAGTCATTCCTAAGGGGGATGAAGAGATGACGGTATACACGGATGCCTGTGGTACCGGACTGGGTGCTGTATTGATGCAAGGCGGTAGGGTTGTAGCTTACGCAAGTCGGCAATTGAAGCCGCACGAGAGAAGATACCCTACCCATGATTTAGAATTGGCAGCGATCGTGTTTGCGCTAAAGATGTGGAGACACTATCTCTTGGGAGAAAGATTTGAGTTGTTTACAGATCATAAGTCGTTAAAGTATCTCTTCTCTCAGAAAGATCTGAATCTCCGTCAGCAGAGATGGTTAGAGTTCTTAGCTTCCTATGATTTTGACATCGCATACACACCGGGAAAGGGCAATGCGGTGGCTGATGCATTGAGTAGAAGACATGCCAGCTTAGGGGCTATGTTCCTTGAATGGAAGCAACTGGAGTTTATCGCGGGGTTTGATTTCAGACCAAAGTGCGAATTGGATCCAGAAATGTTAGCAAGTTTGACGATCAGACCCACTTTGATTGAGCGGATCGGCTCTAGTCAGAGGGACGATCCTAACCTATTGGAAATCATCTCCAAGTTAGAGATGGGTATCGATGAGGAGATGAACAAGTATGGGCTTGATCGAGATAGATGGCTTAGAAAGAATGGAAAGCTTGTTGTACCCAATGTCAATGGATTGAGGGATGAAGTGCTTAGAGAATGTCATCACTCAAAGCTAACTATACATCCCGGTGGTAACAAGATGTATCGAGATATGAAGCAGACTTACTACTGGGAAGGGATGAAAAGAGACGTTGGGAAGTTTATATCCAAGTGCATGAATTGCCAGCTAGTTAAAGCCGAGCAAAAGAAACCTAGTGGGTTGTTGCAACCATTATAAATTCCCGAATGGAAATGGGAGCAAGTCTCGATGGATTTCATTGATGGTTTACCAAGGACTAGATCGGGACACGATAGCATTTGGGTAGTTGTGGATCGACTGACTTAAAGTGCAAGATTTATACCGGTCAAATCGACCAGAACGGCAGCTAAGTTAGCAGAATTGTATATGAAGTGGGTAGTGAGATTTCATGGAGTACCTAAAGGCATTGTGAGCGACCGAGACCCGTTGTTCACTAGTGGGTTTTGGAAGAGCTTACAAGAGGCCCTAGGGTCAGAGCTACATCTCAGTACCGCATATCATCCTCAGACCGACGGTCAGACAGAGAGGGTGAATCGTATTTTGGAAGACCTCTTGAGGGCATGTATATTGGATTTTGGTGGATCATGGGATGACCATTTGCATCTAGTAGAGTTTGCATATAATAATAGCTACCAATCTAGTATTGGTATGGCTCCGTTTGAAGCTTTGTACGGAAGACCGTGTAACTCACCGTCATGTTGGATAGAGACTGGCGAGAAGTTTATGCTTGGACCAGATGTGGTGAGGGAAATTTCAGATAAGATTAAGATCATTCAACAACGAATGAAGGCAGCCCAAGATAGGCAGAAAAGTTATGCTGATAAGAGAAGAAGAGACTTAAAATTCTCCGTTGGTGACTTGGTGTTTGTCAAGATCTCTCCGTTGAAGAGCGTAATACGATTTGGCAGGAGAGGCAAGTTGGCACCAAGATTCGTTGGCCCATTCCCTGTTCTTGAATTAGTCGGGAATTTGGCATATAGAATTGACTTACCAGAGAAAATGGCGGGAGTTCACAACGTATTTCATGTTTCCCAACTAAGGAAGTTCGTTCACGACTCAGATATGACTATTTCACCTGATCAGTTAGAGGACTTCGAAGTAGAACCCGAGGCGGTTGGGAACCGCAAGCCGGCCCGTATTGTCGAGCACGACAAGAAGCAACTTCGAAGAAAGGCGGTGAAGCTAGTCAAGGTTTAGTGGGGCGAGGACAAGAATGATTGTACTTGGGAGACAGAGGAGAACATTAGGATGGCACACTCAGAACTCTTTGCTTGGTAAGATTTTGACTTCGATTTAGTTTTCCGCATGCTAGGATATGCTTGTTTTCTTGTTTTGTATGTTTGATTGTTGTATGTGGTTGTTAGGCATGCGGGATCCTTTGTATGTTTTGGGTTAAAGAATTTCGGGGACGAAATTTCTTAAGGGGGGGAGAGTGTAACGACCCGCATTCTACGCATCATAGGATCGTAGAATATTTAATTCTGTCACATACGAAGTCGTATGGTCATGTAACTTTGGGAGACGACTATTAGGGTCATTTCCCATGTTCATGATTTTTCCCGATTTTTAAATGACCATTTTACCCCTAGTTGGTACTGTTTTGGCCATAACTTTTGACTGGGAAGGAATTTTGACCTGAAACCACTTCCATTGACTCCGGATGATGGTTTCTCTTTCCGTAGAGTGGTCATAATAGCCAAACGGACTCACCGTTTGGGAGATATGGCTGAAACAAGTTTCAGATGGTGAAAAACAGCTTAATTGGGCTTAACCGGGTGATTAACAGCTAGGCCCAAAGGGGAATTTCGGGATTAGGAGTCTAAAAGGGCTGTTAGGGTTTGGAGAATACCTTTTTCTCATTTTTCAGCCGTCACTATTCATTCCTCTTAACCTAGCCATGGCCTCCACCCTCTAAATCTCTTCAAAACATCTCTTAATCACTTTCTAATTGAAGATTAGGCTTAGCAAACATCAAATCAAGGAGTATTAGCACGAGAACCGAGGTAGAGCTGCTGTGTAAGATTGGGAACAGCGCCAAATCAGAGAATATTTCAGTTTTGAGGTTTTAGTTGTGTCAAAGGTGAGTGATTTGCATAGTTTTTGCAATAATTACAGTAATTAAGGGTAATTAGTGAAGATTAGCGAATTTACACACTAATAAATTCTGGAAAAATGTCTATAAATTCTTAAATAATATTTTATGCTTCTGTTAGAAAATTTGGATGGTTTGATTAAGTTTTACTAAGTATGTGCTTAAACATGATTAAGAAGGATTAAGGGGAAAACATGGGTTTTGGGTATGTTTGATCTAAAGTATTTCATGTAAATGATGTTTTTATGTTTTTGATTGATTCTATATGTTGTTACTGCTGTTTGGAATGTTTTATAGTGTCATAGGAAGTTTAGAATGGTTGAAAACGCCGTCGTTCGGCGAAAATAGCTTGCTGGAAAAAGTTGCAGATTTTCAGAACCGGTTAGGAAGAACACCCGATCCGAACCGGATAGGAGGAGGAGATCCGATCCGAACCGGATAGGAGGAGGAGATCCGATCCGAACCGGAAAGAAGGAGGAGATCCGAACCGAACCGAATAGAAGGAGGAGATCCGAACCGAACCGGATAGGAGGAGACACCCGAACCGAACCGAATAGAAGGAGGAGATCCGAACCGAACCGGATAGGAGGAGACACCCGAACCGAACCGAATAGAAGGGGGAGATCCGAACCGAACCGGATAGGAGGAGACACCCGAACCGAACCGGATTGGAGTTGCGATTACGCGACGACTCTTTTGAAGACCAACTCCAACTCGATCAAAACCCGAGATGCAAAGGAAGTCCAAATGGGAAGTTAGAGCTCAGGATCTAGTCGGGAACCAATGAGTTCGCTTCATGGTTGGACTTTGCTGCGGGACGCGTGCTAAGGGGTTTACGATGTCTATAGCTTTGGACCACTATGGTAGGAGGTACGGAGGCGGATTCAGGGCCATTATGGCATTGGTAGAACCAAGGGCTACGATCAATGAAATGGGTCATTGAAATGTTTGGTCATGACTCCATATGTTTAGCTTGGTCACAGCAGGGTTTCTACAAGTCGGGATCCGTCGTTACCTCAATTTGTCTAGTATTCCAAGGTGGTAGATGTCGTATGCTTTACGTACTGAGTGAGTGATGTGAGGATGGTTGCTATGGATGGTTTGTTTGCTATCATTATGACATACACACCCCACCCCCGTATTCTGTACACTATTCATTATGGCACCTTAGAGTACTGTACGGTATGTGGTACTAACTCTTTGGTTGCAGGTCCAGGTTCAGGTATGGTTTAGTATACCTGTTATTGTTCTATTTAGCTGCTTATCGCTCATACCAGACTTTTTGTCTGATCCAGAGTTTTATGTCTCTTCTTATTACTCTGGGTGCTCACACGAGCAGACTAGAGACAGGTTAGGAGGTATGCACGAGTAGCTGATCCGGAGACGAGCAGGAGGCTTCCACGTATGATATAGATATTCTCCCTGTGTTGTTGAAGATCACTGCTTGGGCATTGGTGGTGCATCTTCTATTTTAACTTCCTTTTGTTTAGAGACAGTAAATTTGGAAAGTTGTAATAAGCTGTATTTGGATTACCGCTACTCTGATGTTGATATTGGTTTTAGTTATCAGCTTATGCACTGTCTCACCTGTTTTATGTCAAGTATATTATTATTACTATATTTTATCCCATGCGCTGTGAGACATTCTACAGGTTCCTTGATTAGTTCATTCCCTTCTTTCCTTTCCTTGGCGACCGTTCTATGCTAGTCGGGCATGTGTACAACGCACTTTCGGAGGAAATGCCGGCTGGTGCGGGGCGGGCCGTCACACCGTGTGAAAAGAATAAATCTTTTAATTAAGATTATTAGAATTTCAAGTTAAATTTACTAATTGGAATAAAATGGAAAGTGAATTTGGGTTTATTGTGAACTGTGTCTTAAACGACATTCGTTCTTTAACCCGATTGACAATGAAATGTGATTTGGAATTTATAAATCTTTTTATTAAGATTTAATGGAAATTTTCCTAAGTAAAGTTTTCCAATTTAATATAATGAATTGGAATTGAATGGAATTCAATTTGGTAGTAATCAAAGTGAGCTTCTGTGGAGGAAGACTGGTACTATATATGTAATTTAAAAGGCTTTGCCATTATTCCATTTGTATTACTAGTTAGATACAGAAATTTATATCGGTTATATATATTGATCTGTTTTCCGTGAAGATTCCATAATTAATGGAATGTGATTTTGTGTTTATCGTGAATTGTGTTTAAATGACATTGGTTCTTTAACCCAAATAAATACAGGATTTATTTCCTAAATTTGAATAATCATTAAATAATGATTGTTGGAAGATTAAAACTAAGTGGAGTTTTAATGAATCATTAATCAGATTGAAATGTGAATGTGATAATTTAAATTATCAAATTTGGGAAATGATCGAGAATGGAGTATCATCAGTTTTGCTCCAAGCGATAGTTAAATCTTTAATTAGATTTGAATGTAAAATGGTAATTAATTTTACAGATAACACCGTGATGTTAAATATGGAGTACTACCAGTTTTGCTCCATGGGATGAATAGGTGGAAATTGGGAAATATAATAAAAGATTACTTCGGTAAGGTACGCTAATCCTGACTAGTTTGGAAAACCTTAATTTGGTTTAAATTGTGAAAAGAATATTTGAATAAAAAATTATTCTGGATTGGAATGAGGCGTATGTTGTGTTTTTATAGCACTTGTTTATAAAATAAGCGAGTTATTTGGAAAGACCAGGTTTATCCCATTTTGAATCATTGATACGATGATAAGTCGACGATGAAAACGGTGGTTGAAGGCCGGAGATCTTCACATCATTTGGATGATTACTGATGTCTTGATTGGGAGGCATCCTAAGACAAGGTAATAAGTGGCGATCGTCCAGACATACTTGGAGATCGACCGGATATCCGAGGACCTCTCTCCTATATTGGAACATATGGGACGAGGAGTAAGGTGCCTCCGGTTTCGTTCAGACCAAGAATGGACTTGCAAATGGATGGTATGTCTGACATTGTATCCCTTTATACTATATTCGTTGATCTCTAAATATATATATCTACTTGGCGGCGGAGAATTTATTTTCTTGCTTAACACCCTTCTCTGAGGCGTATGAGCTTAGAGGTTATATATGATAACCCGTAACTTCCCCGTGAAGGAAAGAGTGGATACTTTGAGAACAACACACAAATGAACGCAGATGGAAGAACATTTCATTGTTATTACAACAATTCCATCAGATACAAGAATATACAGAGTATAAATGAATAAATTACATTTGATAAATATCAGAGATTACAATAAATTACATAGCAGCGGAAAATAATACAAAGCACAACTGAAGGTGATATACGGATACAGAGCTTTCCGGATATCATTCCAGCTGTAAACCAGGATCCTGTAAATATAAATCTGCAAAACCAAAACTACTAGCTTCCCGTGTCGAAAATAGGGGCACCCAGAGTTTAGGTTAAAACAATAAACTCCAGGTCAGTCATGTGACTGGTGTGAGAACTAAAACAGTTATTTAAAACTTTACTTTAAAAGAGAGTAATTCAAGGGACCACGCCGTATAACACGGAACGGGTTTCCTCCCAAGAATACCAGTGCATAGAAAAGACAACGCAATGCTTTTTCGAAAAATGAAGCTATTATAAGACCCAGGTCCCATCACACAATGCAACGCAAGCCGGAGGATAGGGTTTTACCTTATAACAGCCAAACATGCTTGGTACGTTTAAAACAAATCATTTAATACTATAATAAGTGTATAGTGTCAAAACAATTTCAATCATAAATATAAATCATAGACGGCATAAGTGCCTCATACCACTATGTCGCCATACTAGGCTCTACAAATAAAGCCGAAATACATGTATTGGAAATTGGATTTCCGTCATGAGTCGAGGCAAGGGGCAAGCTCCTGTTCGCTTCGAGACACTCTAGCAAATGCTCAGGACTACGCACTCTGGGCAACCCTTGGATCGGCTGGGCCGGTCCTCTCTTACGTTTGAAGATTGGCAATTCCTAAACACACATTTCCCGGTCCTTACAGACCTATAATCGAGGCTCCTCATCCAACAACCATATAGGTGAAAAGTATATAAATGTCAGGGCTAGTAAGTCATTGACACCACCAAAGCTAGAAAGAAACGTCGTGCTCTCCCCGCAGTCCTTATCCCGTTTTAAACTCATACCGAGGTGTGAGGCTCGCAAATTCACGTTATACACAAAGCTGCCACGTAGGCCGTGCTTTGATCATCAACCACAAGACTTTGCTTTTTAACAGAAGCCTTGATCCATGCAACTCTGCGTGCCACATAGGCAATTCATGTCATGTGATTGATATATATCGATATATAACCTCTAAGCTCGTACGTCTCAGAGAAGGGCGTTAAGCAAGAGAATAAATTCTCCGTCGCCAAACAGATATATATTTAACTGAAATCAATCAATACAGAATAAAATCCAATGTCAGACACACAATCCATTTACAAGTTCGTTCTGGGTCTGAACGAAACCGGAGGCACTTTCCTCGCATATCCATCGATCTCCAAGTACGTCTGGACGACCACCAACTATTTCCATCCTCTTGGGTGTACAGCCCAATCAGGATCGTCGGTAATTATCCAAACGATGTGAAGACTTCCGGTCTTCGACCACCGTCATCATCTTCGAATTATCGTCGAATCGGTTATTCAGAATGGGTATAAACCCGGCCTTTCCGAACAACCCGCGTATATTAAAACAAATGTTACACAAACACAACATACGCCTCATTCCAATTCATTAGTCACTAACCGTAAATCAACAAGAGAACAATTTCCCAAACATTAACCCGAAGTTCGAAACCAACATCAGATCAATACCCAGGAAACCATTCTTCTTAGCTAACCTATAGCTAGTTTCTAAATTTCATATTCTTAGGGAAAGGTTCCCATTAATTTTATCCAAGATAAATTCTTTGAATTTATTCTTTAATCTTCCTTTGGATGTTATTTCAAACCAGATTATGGTTTTCTAAACTAGTCGAGATTAGCGAACCACACCGAAGTAATTATTTATTTTATTTCCCAATCCCAACCTATTCATCCCATGAAGCAAAACTGGTAATACTCCATATCTAACACCACGGTGTTATCGGTAAAATTAATTACCATTTCAAGTTCAAATCTAATTAAAGATTTAACTATCGCTTTGGAGCAAAACTGGTAATACTCCATTCTCGCTCATTTGCCAAACTTGATAATTTAAATTATCAATTCACATTTCAATCTAATTGCAGATTCATTAAAACTCCTTTTACTGGGTTAAAGAACTAATGTCATTTAAAACATAATTCAAAATAAACCCAAATCACATTCCATTTATTATCGAGTTAAAGAATAAGTGTTATTTAAAACACTGTTCACGATAAACCCACAAATCAATTCTATTTAAAACCCATTTCAAATCCAATTTATTTATTTAAAATAAATGGGTTTTTATTTTATTTCTAAACTAGTTCATTTCGATAAAAATCTATTTTTATCTTTTTAAATACGGAGTTTTTCATCCCAATTTTCCCCAAATCATTTCTTATGATTTTACAAAAATTTCTACAATTTTTATTAATTTTATCAAGGCCCGTACAGTCGATTTCCATCAACGGCCATCGAACTGCACTTACAGCGACCTTTTTCAAATTTGATTTGGACGTATCTCCAAATCCAACTGTTAGATTTCAAATTTCTAATATTCGTTAGAAAGCTCTTTTCGATACGAACCCAACGGTTCCAGTTTTAGGAGAATCTGACGGTCGGATCTCCCGTAATGTCCGTTCGAAGTCAATGGTCGAAATTTACGAACTACCGCAGCGCGGCGCGTTCTATTCAGGCCATTATATATTATATATAATATATATAATATATATTTCGTCGATTTCTATTTAAAACGAATTTTATAAATCGTTTTAAATTTGTTTCAAAAACAATTTCAACTTCCATTTCAATTCAAATTGGTTTTCTATTCGATTCAATTCAAATTGGTTTTCTATTCGATTCAATTCAAATTGGTTTTCTAATCGATTCAATTCAAATTGGTTTTCTATTCGATTCAATTCAAATTGGTTTTCTATTAGATTCAATTCAAATTTGTTTTCTCTTCGATTCAATCCAAAATGGTTTTCTATTCGATTCAATTCAAATTGGTTTTCTATTCGATTCAATTCAAATTGGTTTTCTATTCGATTCAATTCAAATTGGTTTTATATTCGATTCAATTCAAATTTGTTTTCTATTCGATTCAATTCAAATTGGTTTTCTATTCGATTAAATTCAAATTGGTTTTCTATTCGATTCAATTCAAAAACGAATATAATCGATATAAATATCGTTCGCGTCAAAATAGCGCATCTCTAATGTAACGACCCAGAAAATCTGAACCAATTTAAAATTTTTAAATTGGCTAAAATAATGGATTTTAAATATTTAAAATAAATATATTAAATAATATCAATGAAAAGTGAGTTTGAATCGACAATTGAAAACGAATATAATTAATTATAATTATAAACAAGGCCTGAAATGGCGCTGTAGTTTCAAAAATTGAATTCAAACTTTGTCGGATTGTACCGGGTGCAAAACAAAACGGATCTGAGTGAAACAAAAAATATTTAAATCTGTTAGTGAATACCTTTCTAACGAATCTGAAAAATCGAATTTTCATAGCGGAAAGCAAAAATTATGGCCAAATGAATTTTCAGAAAGGTCGCTATGAAATTTATATAGCCCGTGAAATTGGCCATTTTGCATACGACCTCGGAATTCGACTAAACCACTTTTGTTGGATCCGGGATGTGAAGTTATTTCTAGGTTTCAAATTTCATAATTTTTGAAGCTAGTATGTGAGCGTGGCAGAGGAAAATGTGTTTTGGTCAATTACAGTTAAATTGGATCGACCAGAAATGGGCCTTTTTGTAAACGGTCTCAGAATTCGACGAAACTAGTTTTGTTGGGACCGTATCGTCAAAACATAACTAGATTTATTTTTCTGGAATTTTTCGAGTTAGTATGTGGCCCCGACAAATTGAAATGTACGTTCAAATTAAATATTGAATGTTTTATATTTTAATTTGGAGGAAAGCTAACTGTAACAGTCGAATTGGCTAACGAAACATATCCCATTTTGACCGGGATGGGGGTATTTAGCTAGGGGCGACAGTCATTGGGTTGAAATTGGTGTTCGTTTGGATAAGAAGATATTTTTGAATTTAAAATAAATTAAAAATAAAATATAAAGTGGCCAATCAAAGCCTTTCTCTCTCATTCCCTTTTGAATAGTCAACCCGCCTCCTTCACTCTCGTTCACGGCGGAATTTTATTCGATCCTTCCTCCTCAAACATTTCAAAATCCACTGAATAAAATTGAAAGCTTTATAAGCGAAAATCCTTCTACTTGGTGAGATCTTCATGCTGAGCTAATTTGGTGAATTATCCTTTCGTGATTTGTTTGATTCTCGAGCGCGAAACTGCTCCGTTCGCACGCCATTTCTGGCCACAGGAGGCCGGCGAGTTGCGAGCCACTTTGGGCGGAGGAGGAGGGTTCAATGGCGCTTCAGCTGGCATCGGCGGATCGAAGTTCGGTAGAGCGTGGAGCGAGAGAGGAGGAACCCTAGTTTTCTAAGTGGGTTTCGGTGAACAGAAGGAGGAAGAAGAAGACCAGCGACAGTGTAATTTTTTCCTTTAATTAGTTTAATTAGATTTAGGAAAATAGAAATAACCTAGTAGAAAAATCGGTTTTTTTTATGAATCACATTAGTTAAAATAAAATATAAATAACCTTGTTAAAAAAAATATAAATTTTTAAATAAAATTGCTATAGGGTAAAAATGAGATTTTTATATCGATAGAGCTATAATAAAAATGTGATTTTTATTATATAGATCATTATATAAAAATGTAATTTTATTTGTAAAAGACTTTATTTTAAAATTATGTTTTTTTTTAAAATATACAGAGCAATATAAAAATGTGATTTTTAAATATATATAGCATTATAAAAAAATCATATCTTTCTCGTTTTTAGTCGAAATCCAGTGAAACAAGAGACACCGGGACCGTGAGGAAGTCTCCTACACTTTAGAAGAGACCGCATATTTTTCTGAGCCTTCTACTATTTTTGGTGGAGTGGAATCCAAGGTGAGATTTCTAATTTATAAACGATATGGAAAATGACGATGAATAAATTATATAGTCGATGTATGAGTTATATAAGCGTTGTACACCTCTTGTATAAGCGTTGTATAAGTTGTACGTTCGATGTATAAGTTATATATGCGTTGTAAAAATTATATATGTGTTGAAATAGAAGTGAATTTCTATATATAAATATATATATATATACGCCCCTCGTCCACAAACCATGGATGATATTTATTGATTGTGTTTGGTGTGAAAATTGATTGATAGCGAATGATTGTTTGGGATTGTTTGTGGTTGATATTGATTGATTGTGGTTGAAAAATACCCATTTGTCGTTGAGAAATATTTGGTTAAAACCACATAGGATTAGTTTGTGGAAATGAATAAATATATACATGCCGCCTGCGTGCGAACTAGATGCATGATCCCCCTTGTCAAAAACCGCGAGTTTTTAAGGTAGAGCGAGGAGCCGTACTAGGGACGGTCCCGGTTTTAACTACCCTGCCATTATGCTGCCGAAATTTTGAATAATATTCATGTGTTTGAATTATTTTCATTTGCTGAAACTATATTTATTCGTTGAATAGAAAACCTTCATGTGTTGAATCGATATTCGTTCGTTGATTAGAAATTCATGTGTTGAATGGTATTCGTGTTTTAAATATAAAAATCACATTTTTATCTATATATAGAAAACCTTCATGTGTTGAATCGATATTCATTCGTTGAATTGAAATTCGTGTGTTGGATGGTATTCATATTTTGAAATAAATTGTTTTACAATAAAAATCCTATTTTTATCACCTATATAAACTATATAAAATAATAGTGTTTTGAAATGAATTGTTTAACAATAAAAATCACATTTTTATTATATACACGAATTGTTGAAATGTGAAGTGTTAAAAATAGCCACTCGTTCGAATACATATATATGAGTTGAAATATTCATTAATTAGCTAATGATATGATTTTTGCCTATACATGCAACATTAGAATGAATGGTGTTTTTAAACCAAATGGAATCAAATATGAAGTTGAATGGAAAATGAGAAGTGATAAGAACTATATATATGTACATGCATATTTATTGAACAGGTTATAGCGAAGGGGCTAGAGAAGAGGAATAAAATTTTGTGCCCGACAAATAGGTACACATTTACTGTTTTGTTTGGGTGATGATTTTATGAGCCTGTTGGCTAGCCGCTTGGCTTTTTCTTTTTCTTTTTGACATGAGACGCCCGTGTGGCTATTTGGGAATTTTCCCAGCCCCTCCCATACAAAGGAGGTTATGGCGAATTTTTCCGAAATTTAAAGGCGTTAGTGAAATATTTGAAGTGAAAACGATATAGGAATTTTTGAATGAACTATATTTATATAAATAGATAAATATAAATAAAATTAAAACTAAACGTGGCCGTGCAATTCTCATTTTGAAACCGTGATTTCAAACGATTATACCGGGAGATCCGACCATCGGATTTTCCTGAAATCGCAACCGTTGGGTTCGCTTTGTAAAAATCTTTCCAATGGCACCAACTCTGTAAAAATCCAACGGTTGGATTGTCTAGAATGTTTAATTCAAATCTGAAGAAAAACAGCACCAGAAATGATTATATTTATATATATATATAAATATAATTATATTTAATCGAATAACGACGCTGCAGTTCGTATTTTGAAACCGTAACTTCAAACGATTGTACCGGGAGATCCAACCGTCGGATTTTCCCGAAACTGTAACCGTTGGATTCGTTTTGAAAAGATCTTTCTAATGATGTAAATTTTGTAAAGATCCAACGGTTAGATTTTCAAATATGTGTAAATCAAATCTAAAGAAAAATAGCGCCACGGCCGCGTTATGGCCCGAAGTGTCGTTTTGAATAAATTAGCTATTTTAAAATAAATAAAAATAGCGATAAATCGTTATAAAATATCATAAATGATATGGAATGGAAATAAACTGAATTTGCTCGGTTTATGTGGTATTTGATGGTTGAATGTGTTTGGTGTGAAAATTACATTAAAGAATAAAATTGGTGTTGTCAAATGATTTAACCATTGAAATAAATTGATTTGAAATTCTAAATATACGTGAATTATTTGAAAAGGCCGAGTTAATTCTCATTTCAAATAATTGACCGACGATTGAAAGTCGAAGATGAAGACGGTGGTCGAAGACCGGAGATCTTCACCTCATTTGGATGGTAACCGAGGTCCTGATTGGGAGGCATCCCGAAATATGGATAATGAGTGGTGATCGTCCAGACGTACGTGGTGGTCGATGGGTTTGCGAGGTATTTAGTGCCTCCGGTTTCGTTCAGACCCAGAACGGACTTGTAAATGGACTGTGCGTCTGACATTGGATTTTATTCTGTGTTGATTGATCTCTATTAAATATACATCTGTTTGGCGGTGGAGAATTTATTCTTTTGCTTAACGCCCTTCCCTGAGACGCACGAGCTCAGAGGTTGTATATCGATGGACATCAGTCGCATGGCATGAATTGCATGTGTGGCATGCTAAGATGCAGTGATCAGGGCTTCTGTTGAAAAGCAAAGTCTTGTGGTGATGATCAAAGCACCGCCGGTGTGGCGTAGCTTTGTGTATAACGTAAAATCGCGAGCCTCACACCCGGTATGAACCAAAAACGGGAGAGGACACCAGGGAGGGCCTGCGTTTCTTCCAAGCTAGGGTGGTGTCAGTGACCTACCAGCCCTGACATTTATATACTTTTCACCTGTGTGGTTGTTGCCATTGCGAGGCGCCTCGGTTTGATCGAACGATCCGGGTCTGATGGAGTCATTCGTTGGCTCGTTTACGCCCCAAAGGGTGGAGAGACGTAGTGTTCAGGCATAATAATCCACATCAGTGGACCGGCCCTGACGATCCAAGGCTTGCCTGCGCGCTTGCCTGAGACTCGGGCTAGGCAGTCTCGAATTCGGTAAGGACTATCTTTTGCCTTGGTTCATGACGGAAATCCAATTTCCAAATACGACATCATACGATTTTGATTGTATACCTATATATGGCGACATAGTGGTATGGGGCATTAATGCCGTCTATGATTGATAGTTATGATTTGAAATTGTTTTCAAAACATATAAACACTAGCAATAATATCAAATGCCTTTGTTTTATTCGTATAAGGCATATCTTGGCCGTTATAAGGTAAAAACTCTATCCTCCGGTTTGCGTTGCATTGTGTGATGGGAACTGAGTCTTATAATGGCTTCATTTTTACAAAAAGCATAGCGATGTTTAAAAGGAAGATTTGTTTTAAAAGCACTGGCAATCCAATGGAGTAAACCCGTTCCACGAAAGTGGTGTGGTCCTGTGATTGGCCATATTATATATGTGTTGAATAGATTTCTCATACCAGTCCCATGACTGACTCGTAGGTTGTTTCACTTTCAAACTCGGGTGCCCCTTTTTCTACACGGGCAGCCTTGTATTCAGGTTTAGCTGGTTCTTTCTGGATAGCTGGAGCTGAAGATGGATTCTATTATTTATTTCTTTTTATGTTGTTCAGCTCCTATTGTGCATATTTTGTTTATTTCCGCTGTAGACATTTATGTATAGCTGAACTGTATTTGTACTAAGTAAGATCCTGTATACTGTGTAACTCTGATGATTACTTTTATCCAGTATATTCTATTTTTCATTTTTTGGTGTGTTTATTTATTCTTGTTCTGCTATTATCTGTTTCTGTGTTATATTCCACGGATTACCCTTGCCGCCGTCAGAACGGGGTTTGGGGTCGTCTCATCTAATCAACACGGCTTTATATATTTCAATAATCCCGTTATTCTATTCAACAAATGAATATTTATTCTATTCAGTACATGAATCTATATTTTTGTCAACACATGACTAATCTCAACGAATGAGTACTGTCCACGTGTGACTATTTTTGTTATTTAATATATTTTATAAAAATTATGGTATCTATCGTTAAATTTCAAATCAGACTCCAACCGTAAATTAGTAAGAGAAAAATTCCCTGAATATTAACCCCGAAGGCCGAGACCAACATCAGATCAATATCCAGGAGACCACTCATCTTATCTATTTTCCACTTAGTTTCTAATTTTCTATATGATAAAGATGTAAATTTTATTGTTAAAATATTTCGTTCAACACATGACTAATCTCAACGGATGAGTATTGTCAACACATGAACCTTTATTTTATAATATTCTTTATGTTCACGATTGGAATGAGGCCCAATCAATTACCATATAAAGTTAATTATATGGATTCCATACAACACATGTATATAATAGCAACGATAAATAATCAACCATCATCCAAAGTGCACTACACTGTATAAGCATCAAATATAGATATCTAACGCTTATAACAGCCTGTCAATCCATCGATCGACATACAACTAATTATTGGGATTAGTGCATGTCATATATTATCCCAATACCCGTGTGGGGTTTCAAACAATCAAACACAGATTTTATTTGTGCAGTTGGGCGATGTGTAAAATTTATCGTCCCAATCAATATCAGTCAAATCAGTGTATATAAACAAATCGGCCGATTTGTTTATAAATATTTATTTATTCACATTCACGTTAAAAATTATATTTTTAACGACCAAATTATTTTATTCAACCTATGAATATATTTTACTATCTATTTCACATTAACATCACAAACAATTTTTCATAGCACATCAATCAAACAAACAAGCCATCCATGGTCTGTGGATGACGGGTGTCGGGTGCTACTAAACACCGTCTGCATCCTAGCATATATCATAATATAACTAGAAAAAGGAATTTTAAAAGGTGAGAAGTTCTCACCAATAGCTATTCCAACTCCACGATACTTCATTTATAGAAATCTTCGTCGTTCTCGCCCTTTTGTCACTTTCGCTGCCCGTAGTCACTACATATATAAAAATCACAATTTTACTTTGCTATTCAATGTATAAAAATCGAATTTTTACTTCGCTATTCAATATATAAAAATCGAATTTTTACTTCGCTACTATATAGATAAAAATTCTATTTTTACAACGATGTTATATAGATAAAAATTCTATTTTTACATCGTTACTGTATAAATAAAAATTCTGTTTTGATCACGATGCTATATAGATAAAAATTCTATTTTTATCACGATGTTATATAGATAAAAATTCTATTTTAAAAATCATATTTTCTTCATTACTAACAATATAATATTTTCTTATCTAAAAATAAAAATCCTATAATTTCAGTTTTTAAAATCATATATTATATAAAAAAACATATTTTTATTCACTCTATGTCTTTTACCTAAAAATCTTAGCTTTAATATCGTATACTCTACATAAAAACAAGATCTTTATATAAAAAAAACTTATTAAACAAAACAAAATAAATTAAAGACTCACATTTACTGTTGTAGGGAGGGGGGTGCTTGCTGCGCTGAGGTGGCATTCGTCAGAAGGCGGTGGTGGTCAGCGGGGAGAGGGGTGTGGGGGCGCTGAATCAGCCTAGGGTTCCTCAGGGTTGCGGTTTGGGCGAGGGTTTCAATTGGCGGTGGCTGGAGGTGACGGGGGGGACAGGCGGTGGTCGGTGGCAGGGAGCACCGGTCATGGGGGAGGGTGGCGCGACGGGCGGTGGGCGGTGAAGGCTGTGGCGGCTGGTTAAACGAGGGCGACGGGTTTTAAAAGAGGGGCTCGATTTATTTTGATAGTGAATGATGGTTAGGTCTTAGAAGAAATATATATATTTATATATTATATTTTATTAATTATTTTATTTAATTATCTCCCAAAAAGCAACTTTTATTTTCGACCTCTAAACGAGGCCCACCGCCTGTCGTCCATAGCGTATTACCCCCATTCCGAACACCATGGGATATGTACCATAAGCTGATTCGACTGTTCCGATCAGTTTTCGTTAAAATCAACATATAACTTTATATATTGAATTTGAACGTGTATTTCAATTTACCGGGGCCACATACTAATTAGAAAAATTCCCGAAAAATATTTTCTAGCTTCGTATTCATGATACGGTCCTAACAAAACAAGTTTTGTCAAATTCTGAGACCGTTTGAAGAATGGCTACTTTTCAGTCGATTAAAATCAACTGAAACTGGTCAAACGCGTTTTCCTTTGCCACGCTCACATATTGATTCGAAAAATTATGAAATTTGAAACCTAGCAATAATTTGACATCACGGATCCAACAAAAGTGGTTTCGTCGAAATCCGAGGTCGTTTGCAAAATTCCCATTTTTAAGGGCCTGAATTCCATAGCGACTATTCAGAATTTTCAACTGGACATATCTTTTGATTCCCGCTATGAAATTTCGATTTCTCGGATTCATTGGAAAGATATTCACAAATAGATCCTATTATTTTTTGGTTTCGCTAAAATCTGGATTGTTTTGCACCCGATACATTCAATTGAAGTTTGAAATCGAATTATCGAACTACCTCGCCATTTTCAATTTTATTTATAATTATATATAATTATATATATTCTAACGACGACGTATATAATATATACGTTCGATTTCTATTCAAAATAAATTTCCCGTCGATATTATTTAAAATAATTCATTTTAAATGTTCAAAATTCGTTAAAATTGCCAAAATAAAATTTTTAAACTGGCCTGCATTTCCGGGTTATTACATTATATATCGGCAGAAATCAGTGGTACGATATGGAGTGACAGTGTGGAATGTTGAGTGGCATGTGATCAAGGCTTTTTTTGAAAAGTAGAGCCTCGTGGTTGATGATCAAAGCATGACTTTAAATAGCATAGCTTTGTGTATAACATTAATTCGCGAGCCTCACACCCCGATATGAACCAAAAATGGGAGAGGACCTCAGGGAGGACATGCGTTTCTTTCTAGCTAGGAGTTGTGTCATGGTATGGAGCCCAGACATTTTACTTATGTGGATGATGGAAAGCGAGGCGCCTCAGATATGTTGGTCACTACGGGGCCAATGGATGCTATGGTCGAAATACTCACCAGATTTACGCCCTATAGGACAGGGAAACGTATTGTTCACGAATTAATAATCCACTAACGTAAGAGTGGACCAGCCCTGATGCACCAAGGGCTCACCTGAGTCTGAGTCCTGAGGCACGGGCTACAGTGTCTAGAATTCGGTAAGGACGAGCCCTTCCCTTGGTTCATGATGGAATCCAATTTCCAATACATGACTTTTCAATTTTAGTTGTAACCCTAAATGGCGACATAGTGGGATGGGGCGCTTATGACATTTATGATTGATACATTTATATTTGAAGTTGTTTGATACACTATGCACTTATAGTAATATCAAAATGATTTGTTTTAAAACGTACCAAGCATGTTTGGCTATTATAAGGTAAAACTCAATCCTCCGGCTTGTGTTGCATTGTGTGATGTGTAACACCCCACATCCATTAATGTCACTCACAAAGGAAATGCATTAACTTCCTTGGAGGTTATAAGTGAATATAGAACAGAAAAATTACAACAAGACAGATAATAAATAGTACTTGGAAATATAAAACTTCATTTTATTGCAGCGGAAATTAAACATGTTTGTTACATCATAAAACCATAGATCATAACCAAGTACAATATCCATCTTCATAAAAACAAAATACATAATCCCATTACATAAATAGCCATTAAAAAGATAACAAGCTGGACTTTACTTCAACGGTCCAAGCTTTCCAAAGAGAGATGAAGCAATTCAATCAAACTCCACTAGAGCTGGGCCCAACCTTAGGACCTGGAGGGGGAAAAAGTATAGAAATAGAGGGGGTCAGACATAAAGTCTGGCGAGTATGATAATTCTAACAATACTATTATCAAAATAACTAGACTAAGGCATAAGCTGGAAGACAAGTAAATGTCTATGAACTCTTAGGAAGATAAAGATAGCGTTTGAGATAACGTTAAAGATAATGGTAAAGGCACACCTAATTACTAACGAATGATTACTACACTGCACCGCACATTGCTACACTACACCACACCAGTCACCCTATTATTTGATCCCACATGCTTCACACAAAAACTTTATAAATAGCCTTACGTACCCCTAGCTGACTACATTGGTGTCGTCTGCCCCTATCTCCACTAGGTGTACCCCACTACCCACTTTCGATCGGCTCCCTACTCGTAGATACCCGTGCTGGCCCCACAGTAGGGTGTATCACTCCCCTAAAGTGGCAACCCGATACAACTTGAGAATGCACGGCTTATACCTACACTATGCAACAACGTCTTACCTACCAGCCCGGGTCCACACACGCATATGAAACCCGTTGGACTTGCGTTGCCACCGCTCCCCGTTTTGGCCTCTTATAGTCAAATCCAGCATGCGTGTCCCGTCCTCGACTTGGGTCGAGCCCACAAAGATACGTTTGGGATACTAGTCGAAATGGGCCCCCACAAGCTACCCACCTAAGCTTGTCACCAGTATATCCCACTTAACCCTCTTAGTCATGTTCATTTACATGTGTGTTTGGTTAAGTCTTACTAATCGTATTTCACATGCCACTAAGGGCACCCCCTAGATTCCTCGTGCCACCCAAGGCACCTACTTAACCCCCATGTCCCACTTTACATGTTTATCTGGTTAAGTATTTCTTAATTCATTCAGGCCATAACCTCATAAAGACCTCTCACAGTAGACTGGCATTTATGGCAGCTGGATTTGCCGGGCGGGTCCGGGCAGTCTTACACCATAAAAGAGTCTAACCTCGTGTCCTTACAACTGTTATGCTTTAGTTTAGGCCTAGGACCTCTCACATTGGGCTGACAATTGTGACCACTGGATTCGCCGGGCGGGTCCGGGCAGGTTTACGTCACAAACGAGTCCAACCTCGTGTCCTAAGCATTGATTAACACTTAAAATCTTTTACCCCAGTTTTAATAATTCCCTATTCAAATTATTAATTAAGTCAACTTTTAATGATGTCCATAATTGACTCAATTATGGCCATCCACTTATGGCATGCAAAATCATATCAATTGCACCCCAAATTTTTAATATTAAATCCTTAATATTACCCCTACACCACGTTTATACGTTGGCTTATTCAACGCATAATATAGGCTAGACTTGTATAGTATAACACCTAGCACAAAGATAAATTATCTCAACATATAGACAATTAAAATAAATCTAATCATAATAGGGGTGAAACTTGCATAAACTACACATGTTAAGGATCAAAAGGTGTCAACTTGTTAAATGTCTCAATTTATATGATATGATCATAGCCCAAATCTATACATAAACTTGCATATGGGGTTTTTAGGCAACATAATGATGGTGTGAACTAGCATAGGATATCACATATGTCATAGCATAATTCTAGATGTCATAATAGATGTCTCGGTATATGTTCATAACTTTTCTAATCAATCTAACTTGCATATGTGACTTGTCATATAGATCAACATAACCCAAACATGATGATTTAATTAATATGAACCAACTAGCATAGATGGTAACATCATGGCCTTTTTAACATGTATGATTCATCACAACTTAGCATAGAAACTTTCAACATACATAACATCATCATAGCATGATTTACAACATATAAGATATCATCATCACATAACATTGGTTTTACAATATACATGATAGCAAAAGGGGTTTACAACAACATATATGATAATTCACATCATCTACTCATAATCCATTCATAACTCAACCTAATTAAAGTGATAATAATCTTGTTAAGATCATCATACTCACCATTTAGAGAAGAAAAGAGAAAGTTTTGCTTTGCTTTAGGGTTGAGAGAATTAGAATTGAATTTGCTTTTCTTCTTTCTTAGTTGGCGGCGGCTCCATTGATTTCCATGGCGATGGTATGACGGTAACTATTCTATTTTAATTAGGTTTAGGGTTAGCATTAGGATGTATTTATAGGTGTAGGAAGTTATTTAGGACCATTAGATTAACGCTGAACCATGAGAACCAATCAAATGCAAAATCTGCATTTGAGCGAATCGGCCCACGGGATGACAGCCAAACACCCTGGATTAACCCCTAGTCGACCTAGCGAGGCTCGGGTCGACCTCAAAAATGGGCCGGTTTGGTTATTCCCTCTCCCAATTCGCTGTTTTGAACTTTTTCGCATATTTATTTATTTAATTTTTAAGTTATATATATATATATATCAATATATATATATTTCTCTGCGCAACCCATTTCACTTAATTCTTTTCTAAAAATTAAGTATACTTTAATTTGTGAATTTTAATGTTATAAAATTACGGGGTGTTACATTCTCCCCTCCTTAAAGGATTTCGTCCCCGAAATCTTCAAGTCAAGAAGAATGTATATCCTACCATCTAATCGTCCATCTACTCAACCATCAAACACCAGCATCCATTGTCCTTAAAAGACTTCTAATGCTTTAATGTTTATATGCACAGTGTGTGTATATGTCCATATCTAATGCAAAATTAGGCGGTCTACTGATTCAGTCGACCTCCTTAGTGCAATTCATGATAGTGCCATGCGTCCAATATGTATGCAAAAGATTCCTAATGATACATATTAATTCTATATGCGTGCACAACCATCTACCCGAATGCAGCAACTATATGATAATACAACCATTATACATCCATTTTACTAAATACATCCATATATATATGCAATATGCAATATGAAGTGACTGAGCCGATCTGGTGCCTAATAGTGTGTGTGTATGCATCCACGAGCAACCACTAGCAAACACTTGCATCCACTTTGCATCCACCATACATAACATGTCTCAAACACATGTTTCAACCATAGGATTATCCTAACTAAAGGTCAAAGATACTAGTGAGAGGATATACTAGAGATAAGATAAGTACAAGCTAAGCGATAAAGGAGAAATTAAAAGACATACCCTCAAAAAGAAAAGGGTATTGTGAACGCGTCTTCTCTTCTGTCTCCCAAGTAGCGTTGCTCTCATCATCTCCCCATTGCACTTTGACTAGTCTGACCTCTCGATTCCTCAACCTCTTGATCCCCGACCCAAGAATGCACGTAGGAGCTCGTCGAATTGTCGCATCACGCTCTATCTCCACTTCTCTAAGCAAGCTCGGCTCTACCACTTCCGCGGTCTCGTGCAAGCACTTCCTCAAATGTGACACATGGAATACGTTATGTACACCACTAAGTCTCTCAAGCAACTCCACTCTATACGCCATCCGTCCAATCTTCTCCTTAATAGGAAACAGCCCTACAAACCTTGGTGCTAATTTCCCAACGGGCCCAAAGCGAACAACGTTTCGTAATGGAGACACTTTGACAAAGACCATGTCCCCAACTTCAAACTCGAGATATGTCCTTCTCTTATCCGCATAAGATTTCTGCCTATCCTATGCTGCTTTCATCCTCCTTCGAATCAAGTCGATCTTCTCTGAAGTCTCCCTAATCATATCGGGCCCAAGTAAGATCTTATCTGTAGATTCCCACCAACATGTAGGTGAACGACAAGGTCGTCCATAAAGAGCTTCGAATGGTGCCATACCAATGCTGGACTGAAAGCTGTTATTATATGCGAACTCCACCAATGGAAGATGCTCTTCCCACGTACCCCCAAAGTCTAGGATACATAGCCTCAACAGATCCTCTAGAATGCGATTCACCCTCTCGGTCTGGCCATCCGTCTGAGGATGATATGCGGTGCCCAAACATAACTGAGTCACTACCGCCTCTTGTAAGCTTATCCAAAATTCTCTAGTGAAAATAGGATCGCGGTCGCTCACTATGCTAGAAGGAACACCGTGCAAACGAACTATTTCTCGAACGTATACGGAGGCTAGCCATGGAGCAGTCCTCTTACTCTTTACGGGAATGAAATGGGCGCTTTTAGTAAGTCTATCTACTATAACCCAAATTCCCGTATTACCCTTCCTTGATCGCGGTAACCCATCCACAAAATCCATCGAGACACTTTCCCACTTCCATAGTGGAACCTCCAATGGGTGAAGCAACCCACCGGGTTTCTTTTGCTCCGCTTTTACTTGTTGGCACACCAAGCATCTAGCGACATACTCGACCACATCTTTCTTCATGCCCCCCCAAAAGTAAACTCTCTTCATGTCTTTGTACATCTTGTCCCCGCCGGGATGAATGGTCATCTTCGAACGATGTTCTTCGTCAAGAATAGTCTTCCTTAGGTCATCGTCTTTTGGTACACAAAGTCTACCGTCCCTACGTAACCAACCCTTATCGTCTAGGGTATACCTACGGAGATGGCTTGATGAATCCCCTCCTTTGAGTTTTTCTACTAACTCAACCAACTGCGGGTCGTCTCGCTGTGCCTCGCCAATCCGTCCCAAAAGCGTAGGTCTGACCTCCAAGGATGCTAGCAAACCGGGTACGAAGTCAATGGAAGGTCTAAAGTCAAACATCGAAATGAATTCTAAGCTTCGCCGCTCAACAAACAAAGGACTTAAGGATAATCTCTTTCTACTTAAGGCATCTGCCACCACGTTACCCTTGCCAGGGGTATATGCTATCTCGAAGTCATAGGACGCTAAGAACTCCATCCACCTTTGCTGCCTTAAGTTCAAGTCCTTTTGAGAGAATTGGTATTTTAAAGACTTGTGGTCAGTGAATAATTCGAATTTCTCGCCAAGAAGATAATGACGCAAAGACTTAAGCGCGAAAACAATAGCGGCCAATTCTAGGTCATGTGTAGGATAATTTTTCTCATGCGCTCTCAACTGCCTTCCACCATAGGCTATTACCATACCCTCTTGCATTAAGACTGCGCCTAGTCCTGTCCCACAAGCATCAGTATAAACGGTAAACGGCTTACTCCCGTCTGGCAATACTAAGACTGGGGCTGAAGTCAAAGCTCTCTTCAAACGTTGGAACGCATCATCACAATCTACGTCCCATGTGAAAACAAGGTTCTTCTTTGTCAAGCGTGTCAATGGAGATGATATCTTTGCGAATTCTTTGATAAACTTCCTATAGTAGCCAGCCAACCCCAAGAAACTTCTCACTTCGGCAGCATTTTTAGGAACCTTCCAATCTTGGATGGCCACCACCTTCGCGGGATCTACAGCTATCCCTTCTTTGGAAACCACGTGTCCTAAGAACCGTACTTCCTTCCTCCAAAAGTGACACTTAGAAAATTTAGCTTTAAGATTATGCGCTCGAAGAGTCTCCAACACTTCCCCAAGATGTAGGGCATGCTCTTCTTCATCCTTAGAAAAGATCAAGTTGTCATCTACAAAGACTACCACAAATTTGTTAAGGTACTCCCTAAACACCCTACTCATCAAATCAACAAAGTATGCGGGGACGTTTGTCAAACCGAAGGGCATCACTAGCCATTCATAGAAACCGTCCGGAGTCCTAAAGGCAGTCTTGTCAATGCTATCCTCAGCCACTCTCAACTGATGGAAACCAGTGGCTAAGTCCAACTGCGAAAACACTGAGGCGCCAACTAACTGATTGAAGAGATCGTCAATCCTCGGCAGTGGGTGTCTGTTCTTCTTAGTAAGTTTATTAAGTTCTCTATAGTCCACACACAGTCTAAGGGATCCATCCGCCTTCGTGGCAAATACTACTGGAGCACCCCACTCCGATATACTTCGTCTTACGAACCCCTTCTCAAGCAACTCCTTCACTTGCTTACCGAGTTCCCTCCTTTCACGTGGAGTCATGTGGCATACTGGCAAAGATACTGGTTTCGCATTATCCACAAGATATATTCGAAAATCTATCTCCCGCTTCGGAGGCAAGCCCTTCACCTCCTCAAACACATCCGAATATTCTCGGACCACTCTAACAGATCGTAGATTTTCCTCAGATGCTTCAAGCGATTCTAGATAACTTAGCATAACCGAATTTATGGGATTACAGAAGATTTCGAGAGTGTTGCCAAGGCGAGTCACGAGCCTAATTACTCTCCTTTCACAATCAAGAACGGCCCCATTTCTGGATAACCAATCCATTCCTAAAATTAGCCCATAGCCCGTGAAGACCAACACATAAGCATCACATCTAAATTCAACGCTAAGTATGGAAATTTTCAAATCCAAACACATCATGGACAAATAAGCTGAGCCCCCTATTGGATTCGAAACAACTAAGGGATCCTCTACTAAACTGGTGTTTAAGTGCAGTGATTCAACTAATGATGTAGAGATAAACGAATGTGATGCTCCCGAATCGAATAAGGTACGGACAAGATGATCAAACAGAAAAACTAAGCTTTCAACAGAAATGGTTCTACCTCGTTCTTGCAGTGGTGGGACCGCGAGAGCCTGAACTTGTTCCCTAGCCTGCCCTGGTGCCATAAGAGCCTGCACCTGTCCTCCCGAGGTAGCTCCTGCCCTCTGCACCTTCTTTGGGCAGTCCTTCACTAAATGTCCCACATCGCCGCAATGAAAACAGCCTGTCTTCTTTTTCTTTCGGCAATCCTTGCTGAGATGGCCTGGGGTTCCACAGCTAAAGCACTTCTTCTTTCCCTTGCCATTATTGTCTTTTCCACCCTTCTTGTTTTGCTGTTTTGGTTTCTTCTGATCCCCCTTCTTCTCGGGTGCCTTATCAGCTTTAGCGCTTTTCTCCTCATGCATGAGCGCCATTTCTACTAACTTCTCAAAAGTGGCCCCCATCGGGATGTGGGTCATAGCCAACCCTTGCAATGGTTCATTCAAGCCATTCGCGAACCTTAGAACCTTCTTCTCCGGCGTGTTTACTAAGTCCAAGCCAAACCTTGCTAATTGATTAAATTTATTTACATATTCATTCACTGATGAGCTTCCTTGCTTCAATGTCAAGAACCTTTCCATATATAGATTTTCTTCCGCCCTTGAGAGAAACTTTGCCTCGAACCTACGTCTGAAATCCGCCCAAGTGTCAACAGGACGCTCCCCATTAGTGACCTCCCACCAAAACGAGGCCTCTCCCTTTATCAACCAAGCTGCTAAACGAACTCTCCTCCCTTCTTCTACTTCAAAGATTTCTAGCAATTCTTCCACCTCCTTAAGCCAATCTCTAGCTTCCACAAACGTTTCTGACCCTTGAAATGGTTTTCACCCATAGCCTTGAATTCCTTGCACGTCTTTGCAAAAGTATCTACGCGAGGAGGAGGAGGAGGAACGGGTGCAACTGGCGGTGGAGGAACATTGGCTGGACCTGTAGCGGCCCTAGCCTCCTATACCATCCTGGTATCGTTACACCGTCGGGTAGATTAAGATCTTCAGCCATGCTGAAACGAAAAAGGAAAGATTCAAAATGGAGAATTCGAAAGATAAAGATATGTGGCTATTGGGGATTATGTTTTTCTTAAAAACTTCTCTTTAAATTTCTCATTAAAACATGTTTTTGAAAACACTTCTTCCAAAAATAACTATTTTTCTAAAGTATTTTTATCTGTTCTGGTAACCTTAAGCTCTAATACCACGTGTAACACCCCACGTCCATTAATGTCACTCACAAAGGGAATGCATTAACTTCCATGGAGGTTATAAGTGAATATAGAACAGAAAAATTACAACAAGACAGATAATAAATAGTACTTGGAAATCTAAAACTTCATTTTATTGCAGCGGAAATTAAACATGTTTGTTACATCATAAAACCATAGATCATAACCAAGTACAATATCCATCTTCATAAAAACAAAATACATAATCCCATTACATAAATAGCCATTAAAAAGATAACAAGTTGGACTTTACTTCAACGGTCCAAGCTTTCCAAAGAGAGATGAAGCAATTCAATCAAACTCCACTAGAGCTGGGCCCAACCTGAGGACCTGGAGGGGGAAAAAGGATAGAAATAGAGGGGGTCAGACATAAAGTCTAGCGAGTATGATAATTCTAACAATACTATTATCAAAATAACTAGACTAAGGCATAAGCTGGAAGACAAGTAAATGTCTATGAACTCTTAGGAAGATAAAGATAGCGTTTAAGATAACGGTAAAGGCACACCTAATTACTAACGAATGATTACTACACTGCACCGCACATTACTACACTGCACCACACCAGTCACCCTATTGTTTGATCCCACTTGCTTCACACAGAAACTTTATAAATAGCCTTACGTACCCCTAGCTGACTACATAGGTGCCGTCTGCCCCTATCTCCACTAGGTGTACCCCACTACCCACTTTTGATCGGCTCCATACTCGTAGATACCCGTGCTGGCCCCACAGTGGGGTGTATCACTCCCCTAAAGTGGCAACCTGATACAACTTGAGAATGCACGGCTTATACCTACACGATGCAACAATGTCTTACCTACCAGCCCAGGTCCATACACGCATATGAAACCCGTTGGACTTGCGTTGCCACCGCTCCCCGTTTTGGCATCTTATAGTCAAATCCAGCATGCGTGTCCCGTCCTCGACTTGGGTCGAGCCCACAAAGATACGTTTGGGATACTGGTCGAAATAGGCCCCCATAAGCTACCCACCTAAGCTTGTCACCAGTATATCCCACTTAACCCTCTTAGTCATGTTCATTTACATGTGTGTTTGGTTAAGTCTTACTAATCGTATTTCACATGCCACTAAGGGCACCCCCTAGATTCCTCGTGCCACCCAAGGCACCTACTTAACCCCCATGTCCCACTTTACATGTTTATCTGGTTAAGTATTTCTTAATTCATTCAGGCCATAACCTCATAAAGACCTCTCACATTAGACTGGCATTTATGGCAGCTGGATTTGCCGGGCGGGTCCGGGCAGTCTTACACCATAAAGGAGTCTAACCTTGTGTCTTTACAACTGTTATGCTTTAGTTTAGGCCTAGGACCTCTCACATTGGGCTGACATTTGTGACCACTGGATTCGCCGGGTGGGTCCGGGCAGGTTTACGTCACAAACGAGTCCAACCTCGTGTCCTAAGCATTGATTAACACTAAAAATCTTTTACTCCAGTTTTAATAATTCCCTATTCAAATTATTAATTAAGTCAACTTTTAATGATGTCCATAATTGACTCAATTATGGCCATCCACTTATGGCATGCAAAATCATATCAATTGCACCCCAACTTTTTAATATTAAATCCTAAATATTACCCCTACCCCACATTTATACGTTCGCTTATTCAACGCATAATATAGGCTAGACTTGTATAGTCTAACACCTAGCACAAAGATAAATTATCACAACATATAGACAATTAAAATAAATCTAATCATAATAGGGGTGAAACTTGCATAAACTACGCATGTTAAGGATCAAAAGGTGTCAACTTGTTAAATGTCTCAATTTATATGATATGATCATAGCCCAAATCTATACATAAACTTGCATATGGGGTTTTTAGGCAACATAATGATGGTGTGAACTAGCATAGGATATCACATATGTCATAACATAATTCTAGATGTCATAATAGATGTCTTGGTATATGTTCATAACTTTTCTAATCAATCTAACTTGCATATGTGACTTGTCATATAGATCAACATAACCCAAACATGATGATTTAATTAATATGAACTAACTAGCATAGATGGTAACATCATGGCCTTTTTAACATGTATGATTCATCACAACTTAGCATAGAAACTTTCAACATACATAACATCATCATAACATGATTTACAACATATAAGATATCATCATCACATAACATTGGTTTTACAATATACATGATAGCAAAAGGGGTTTACAACAACATATATGATAATTCACATCATCTACTCATAATCCATTCATAACTCAACCTAATTAAAATGACAATAATCTTGTTAAGATCATCATACTCACCATTTAGAGAAGAAAAGAGAGAGTTTTGCTTTGCTTTAGGGTTGAGAGAATTAGAATTGAATTTGCTTTTCTTCTTTCTTAGTTGGCGGCGGCTCCATTGATTTCCATGGCGATGGTATGACGGTAACTATTCTATTTTAATTAGGTTTAGGGTTAGCATTAGGATGTATTTATAGGTGTAGGAAGTTATTTAGGACCATTAGATTAACCCTGAACCATGAGAACCAATCAAATGTAAAATCTGCATTTGAGCGAATCGGCCCACGGTTTGATAGCCAAACACCCTGGATTAACCCCTAGTCGACCCAGCAAGGCTCGGGTCGACCTCAAAAATGGGCCAGTTCGGTTATTCCCTCTCCCAATTCGCTGTTTTGAACTTTTTCGCATATTTATTTATTTAATTTTTATGTTATATATATATCAATATATATATATATATATTTCTCTGCGCAACCCATTTCACTTAATTCTTTTCTAAAAATTAAGTATACTTTAATTTGTGAATTTTAATGTTATAAAATTACAGGGTGTTACATGATGGGACCTGAGTCTTATAATAGCTTCATTTTCTTTAATTAGCATTGCGCTGTTTGTTATATGCACTAGTATTCTTAGGGGAAAACCCATTTCTTGTTAGACAGCGTTGTCCCTTGATTTACCTGATTTTAAAGTAAAGTTTTAAATAACTATTTTATTTCTAACACCAGTCCCATGACTGACCTGGTGTTTATTTTTTTAACCTACTCTGGGTGCCCTTATTTTCCGCACGGGCAGCTAGTAGTTTTGGTTTTGCAGATATTATTTTTGTAGGATCCTGGTTTACAGCTGGAGCTATATTCGGAAAGCTCTGTATTCGTGTATTTCTTTCAGTTGTATTTGTTAATGTAATTCCACTACACATTGTATTAATTTTCCGCTGCTTTGTAATTTAAATCTCTGATATTTTTCTGATGTATATTATTTATTCATACTCTGGAATATTCTTGTACTCTGATGTGATTGTTGTAATAGCAATGAAGTGTTCTATTGTTTGTGTCCTGATTTGTCGCGTTCTCAACTCAATCCAGGCTTTCCCGTAAGGGCGAGTTTGGGTCGTTTCATTTTCCTTCATATCCAATACTGAAATCTTGCTCTAGGTCAGGTGCACAATATCTCCCATGAATTATGCACTGAGATTTGCACTTCTTATCTTGCTTATCCTGGTTCGCTGATTTTATTTATGTGTATCACTTGCACACAACATGTATGTACTACTTCATTTGCATGTTGTTGCAATGTACACGTGTATTTGAAACTGTAACGACCCGGAAAATCTGAACCAATTTAAAAATTTTAAATTGGCTATTTTAGTGGATTTTAAATATTTAAAATAAATAATTTAAATAATATCGATGAAAAGTGAGTTTGATCGATGTTTGAAAATAAATATAATTAATTCTAATTATAAACAAGGCCTGAAATGGAGCGGTAGTTTCAAAATTTGAATTCAAACTTTGAATGACCATACCGGGTGCAAAACAAAACGGATTTGAGTGAAACCAAAAATATTTAAATCTGTTAGTGAATACCTTTCTAACGAACCTAAAAAATCGAAGTTTCATAGCGGGTTGCAAAAGTTATGGCCAAATGAATTTTCTGAAAGGTCGCTATTGAGTTTATATAGCCCGTGAAAATGGCCATTTTGCAAACAACCTCAGAATTCGACGAATCCAATTTTGTTGGATCCGGGATGTTAAACTATTGCTAAGTTTCAAATTTCATAATTTTTGAAGTTAGTATGGGAGCGTGGCAAAGGAAAATGTGTTTGGTCGATTTCTATTAAATTGGATCGACCAGAAATGGGCCATTTTTCAAACGGTCTCAGAATTCGACGAAACTAGTTTTGTTGGGGCCGTATCGTCAAAACATAGCTAGATTTATTTTTCTGGAATTTTTTGAATTAGTTTGTGGCCCTGTAAAATTGAAATGTACGTTCAAATCAAATATTGAATGTTTTATATTTTAGTTTGAAGGAAAACTGACTGAAATAGTCGAATGGGCCTATGAAACATATTCCATTGTGTTCGGAATGAGGGTAAAACGCTAGGGACGACAGTCATTGGGTTTGGATTGGAGTTTGTATGTGACAAGGGGTATTTTGGAAATTTAAAAATATATAAATAAATAAAAATATCCTATTGGTCCACCTCACAATCTCTCTCCCCGATACCATCCAGAACGACGGCAGAAACCCTTCCCTCCTTGATTTCTCATTCCACACTCAATAAAAACCCATCCTCCAGTTGAAGTTTTTGAAGAGCTCGAGACGAGCTTCAAATCCATACCAGGATTGGATTTTTTTGTGGAGTTTTCGGGGAGATACGGGTCTCGAAAGTCGAGCCCTTTGGATTGCCGCCGCGGCCACGCCTGGCCACCGAACTGGGGCCCACTTCCGGCGCCTGAGCGCCTCTCCTTCCCCTTCGACCTCGCGCAACCGATCCCCGTATCGATCAACGGATTGGCTGAAAATTTGAAACCTAGTTTCGAACCAAACTACTGAGTTACGACTGAAAATTATATATATTATAGGAGTTTAAAGCGCTACGGTTTTTGATTTCACTGTAAAAATCATATCTTTTTCGTTTCTTGACGAAATTCAGTGAAACAAGTGATAGTGGACTCGTGTGGACGTCTTCTACATTCTAGAAGAGACCGCATATTTTTCTGAGCCTTCTGCAATTTTTGGTGGAGTGGAACCCAATATGAGATTTCTAAATTATAAACGATATGGAAAACGACGATGTATAAATTATATAGTCAATGTATGAGTTATACAAGCGTTGTACACCTCTTGTATAAGCGTTGTATAAGTTGTACGTTCGATATATAAGTTATATATGCGTTGTAAAAATTATATATGTGTTGAATGGAAGTGAAACGCTTATATATATATATATATATATATATATATATATATATATACACGCCCCTCGTCCACAAACCATGGACGATATTTATTGGTTGTGATTGGTGTGAAAATTGGTTGATTACGAATGGTTGATTAGAATTGTTTGTGGTTGAAATTGATTTATTGTGGTTGAAAAATACCCGTTTGTGGTTGAGAAATATTTGGTTGAAACCACATAGGATTAGTTTGTTGAAATGAAAAAAAAATATACATGCCAATTGCGTGCGAACTGGATGCATGATTCCCCATTGTCAAAAGCTGCGAGGCTTAAAGGTAGAGCGAGGAGCCGTACTAGGGACGGTCCCGGTTTTAACTACCTTGCCGTTACGCTGCCGAAATTTTGAATAATATTCATGTGTTAGAATTATTTTCTTGTGTTGAAACTATATTCGTTTGTTGAATAGAAAACCTTCATGTGTTGAATTGAAATTCATTCGTTGAATAGAAATTCATGTGTTGAATGGTATTCATGTTTTAAATATAAAAATCACCTTTTTACTTTATATATACAAACTATAGAAAACCTTCATGTGTTGAATTGAAATTCATTCGTTGAATAGAAATTCATGTGTTGAATGATATTCGTGTTTTAAATATAAAAATCACCCTTATATATATATAAACTACAGAAAACCTTCATGTGTTGAACCGAAATTCATTGGTTGAATTGAAATTCATGTGTTGAATGGTATTCATATTTTGAAAGAAATTGTTTTATAATAAAAATCCTATTTTAATCATCAATATGAACTATATAAAATAATCTTGTTTTGAAATAAATTGTTTTATAATAAAAATCCTATTTTTATCACCTATATTAACTATATAAAATAGTCGGGTTTTGAAATAAATCGTTTTACAATAAAAATCACATTTTTAATATATACATGAATTGTTAAAAATAGTGAAGTGTCGAACTGAATGTATGTTGGATAAAAATTTCATTTTTATCAAATGTATGAAAAGAATATAGCTTTGAAATCGAAGAATCGATATATATATATATATATATATATATATATATAAATATAAATGGAATTGAAATATATCGAATAACGAAGCTGCAGTTCGTGTTTTGAAACCGTGATTTCAAACGATTAGTGCGGGAGATCCGACCATCGGATTTTCCCGAAACCGAAACCGTTGGGTTCGCTTTGGAAATACCTTTCCAACGACACCAACTTTGTAAACATCCAACGGTTGGATTGTCTGGAATGTTTAATTCAAATCTGAAGAAAAACAGCGCCAGAATCAATTATATATATATATATAATTATATTAAATCGAATAACGACGCTGCAGTTCGTATTTTGAAATCGAAACTTCAAACGATTGTACCGGAAGATCCGACCATCGGATTTTCCTAAAACTGGAACCGTTGGATTCGTTTTGAAAAGATCTTTCTAATGATATAAATTTAGTCATGATCCAATGGTTAGATTTTCAGATATGTGTAAATCAAATCTGAAGAAAAATAGCGCCACGGCCGCATTATGGCCCGAAGCGTCGTTTGAATAAATTGGCTATTTTAAAATAAATAAAAATAGCGATAAATCATTATAAAAATTTATAAACGATATGGATGTGAAATTTAGAAATTAACTGAAGGTTAGCTAAGTCGAATGGTTTCCTGGATTTTGAACTGATGTTGGTTTCGGCCTTCGGGGTTAATATTTGGGAAATCGTTCTCTTACTGATTGACGGTTAGTGACTAATGAATTGAAATGATGCGTATGTAGTGTTTGTGTAGCACGTGTTTATTATATACGCGAGTTGCTCAGAAAGACCGGGTTTATCCCATTCTGAATAACTGAATCGACGATAAGAAATCGAAGATGAAGACGGTGGTTGAAGACCGGAAATCTTCACCTCGTTTGGATGGTAACTGATGTCCTGATTGGGAGGCATCCCGAAATATGGATAATGCGTGGTGATCGTCCATACGTACGTGGAGATCGATGGTTTGCGAGGTATAGTGCCTCCGGTTTCGTTCAGACGCAGAACGGACTTGTAAATGGATGGTGTGTCTGACATTGGAATTTATTCTGTGTGATTGATAGCCATCAGTTACATGCCGTGAATTGCCTCTGTGGCATGCTAAGATGCAGTGATCAGGGCTTCTGTTGAAAAGCAAAGTCTTGTGGTGATGATCAAAGCCCCGCCTGTGTGGCGTAGCTTTGTGATTAACGGGAATTCGCGAACCTCACACCCTGGTATGAACCAGAAACGGGAGAGGACATCAGGGAGGGCATGCGTTTCCTTCTAGTTAGAAGTGGCGTCAGTGGTTTTACACTCCTTGACGAGTTTGACTTATGTGGTTGTTGCTGTTGCGAGGCGCCTCGGTTATATCGGTCGATCCGGGAATGATGGAGTCATTCGTTGGCTCATTTACGCCCCCAAATGAGACGACCCGATTTCCCGTTCTCACGGAAACAAGGTTATCTTTGGAATATAACACAGGAACAGATAATAGCAGAACAGAATTAAATAAATACACCAGAATGAACAACAAAATATACTGGATAAAAGTAATCATCAGAGTTACACAGTATACAGGATCTTACTTAGTACAAATACAGTTCAGCTATACATAAATGTCTACAGCGGAAATAAACAAAATATGTACAATAGGAGCTGAACAGCATAAAAGGAAATAAATGATAGAATCCATCTTCAGCTCCAGCTATCCAGAAAAAGAACCAGCTAAACCTGAATACAAGGCTGCCCGTGTAGAAAAAGGGGCACCCGAGTTTGAGAGTGAAACAAACTACGAGTCAGTCATGGGACTGGTATGAGAAATCCACTCAACACATATATATAATTGGCTAATCACAGGACCACGCCACTTTCGTGGAACGGGTTTACTCCATTGGATTGCCAGTGCTTTAAAACAAATCTTTCTTTTAAACATCGCTATGCTTTTTATAAAAATGAAGCCATTATAAGACTCAGTTCCCATCACACAATGCAACGCAAACCGGAGGATAGAGTTTTACCTTATAATGGCCAAAATATGATTGATACAAATAAAACAAAGGCATTTGATATTATTGCTAGTGTTTATATGTTTTGAAAACAATTTCAAATCATAACTATCAATCATAGACGGCATGGGTACCATATATCATGTCGCCATATATATATATATATAATCAAAACCGCACGATGTCGTATTTGGAAATTGGATTTCCGTCATGAACCAAGGCAAAAGATAGTCCTTACCGAATTCGAGACGCTCTAGCCCGCCCCTCAGGAACAGCCGCAACTGCCCCTTGGATCGTCAGGGCCGGTCCACCGATGTGGATTATTATGCCTGAACAATACGTTTCCCCGCCCTTTGGGGCGTAAACGAGCCAACGAATGACTCCATCGGACCCGGATCGTCCGATCAAACCGAGGCGCCTCGCAACAGCAACAACCACATAGGTGAAAAGTATATAAATGTCAGGGCTGGTAGGTCACTGACACCACCCTAGCTAGAAAGAAACGCATGCCCTCCCTGAGGTCCTTCTCCCGTTTTAGGTTCATACCGGGGTGTGAGGCTCGCGAATTCACGTTATACACAAAGCTACGCCACACAGGCGGTGCTTTGATCATCACCACAAGACTTTGCTTTTCAACAGAAGTCCTGATCACTGCATCTTAGCATGCCACACAGGCAATTCACGCCATGCGATTGATGTCCATCGATATACAACCTCTGAGCTCGTACGTCTCAGAGAAGGGCGTTAAGCAAAAGAATAAATTCTCCGCCGCCAAACAGATGTATATTTAACAGAAATCAATCAACACAGAATAAACTCCAATGTCAGACACACAGTCCATTTACAAGTCCGTTCTGGGTCTGAACGAAACCGGAGGCACTAAATACCTCGCAAACCCTTCGATCAACACGTACGTCTGGACGATCACCACTCATTATCCATATTTCGGGATGCCTCCCAATCAGGACCTCGGTTACCATCCAAACGAGGTGAAGATCTCCGGTCTTCGACCACCGTCTTTATCTTCGACTTTCAATCGTCGGTCAATTATTTGAAATGAGAATTAACTCGGCCTTCTCAAATAATTCACGTATATTTAGAATTTCAATTCAATTTATTTCAATGGTTAAATTATTCGACAACACCAATTTTGTCCTTTAATGTAATTTTCACACCAAACACATTCAACCATCAAATACAACATAAATCGAGCAAATTCAGTTTATTTCCATTCCATATCGCTTATGATATTTTATAACTATTTATCGCTATTTTTATTTATTTTAAAATAGCCATTTTATTCAAAACGACGCTTCGGGCCATAACGCGGCCGTGGCGCTGTTTTTCTTCATATTTGATTTACACATATCTGAAAATCTAACCGTTGGATCTTCGCAAAATTTACATCATTAGAAAGGTCTTTTCAAAACGAACCCAACGGTTCCAGTTTCGGGAAAATCCGACGGTCGGATCTCCCGGTACAATCGTTTGAAGTTTCGATTTCAAAATACGAACTGCAGCGTCGTTATTCGATTAAATATAATTCTATTTATATTTATATATAAATATAATCGATTCTGGCGCTGTTTTTCTTCAAATTTGAATTAAACATTCCAGACAATCCAACCGTTGGATTTTTACAAGGTTGGTGCCGTTGGAAAGATTCTTCCAAGGCGAACCCGACGGTTGAGGTTTCGGGAAAATCCAATGGTCGGATTTCCCGTACTAGTCGTTTGAAAACACGGTTTCAAAACACGAACTGCACGGCTTCGTTTCGTTTTAATTTTATTTATATTTATATAAATATAGTTCATTCAATGATTTCCATATCGTTTTCACTTCAAATATTTTTCTAACACCTTAAATTTTGGAAAAATTTCGCCATAACCTCCCCTGCACCGGGAGCATCGGGAAATCGCAAATAGCGTTCCCGGTCCTTCTAATCTCAAAAAGAAAAAGAAGAAGCCAAGCGGCTAGCCAACAGGCTCAAAATCATCACCCAAACAAATCAGTAAATGTGTACCTATTTGTCGGGCACAAAATTTTATTCCTCTTCTCTAGCCCCTTTGCTATAACCTGTTCAATGAATATTGCATGTACATATATATACAGTTCTTATCATTTATCAATTCCTATTCGACTTCATATTTGATTTCTATTTGGTTTAAAAACTCCATTCATTCTAATGTTACATAAATAGGTGCAAATCATTTCATTAGCTAATTAATGAATATTTCATCTCATATATGTTTACTTTGAACAAGTGGCTATTTTTAACACTTCACATTTCAATGATTTATGCATACAATAAAAATGCGATTTTTATTGTAAAACGATTTATTTCAAAACACTATTTTTCTATATAGTTCATATAGTCGATAAAAGGTGATTTTTATTATCAAACAATTTATTTCAAAATATGAATACCATTCAACACATGAATTTCTAAACAACGAATGAATATCAATTCAACACATGAATGTTTTCAATAGTTTTTATGTGTAGATAAAAATGTGATTTTTTTATTATCGAACAATTTATTTCAAAATATGAATACCATTCAACACATGAATTTCTAAACAACGAATGAATATCAATTCAACACATGAATGTTTTCTATTGTTTCTATATATAGATAAAAATGTGATTTTTATTATCAAACAGTTTATTTCAAAATATGAATACCATTCAACACATGAATTTCTAAACAACGAATGAATATCAATTCAACACATGAATGTTTTCTATTGTTTCTATATATAGATAAAAATGTGATTTTTATTATCAAACAGTTTATTTCAAAATATGAATACCATTCAACACATGAATTTCTAAACAACGAATGAATATCAATTCAACACATGAATGTTTTCTATTGTTTCTATATATAGATAAAAATGTGATTTTTATTATCAAACAGTTTATTTCAAAATATGAATACCATTCAACACATGAATTTCTAAACAACGAATGAATATCAATTCAACACATGAATGTTTTCTATTGTTTCTATATATAGATAAAAATGTGATTTTTATAATCAAACAGTTTATTTCAAAATATGAATACCATTCAACACATGAATTTCTAAACAACGAATGAATATCAATTCAACACATGAATGTTTTCTATTGTTTCTATATATAGATAAAAATGTGATTTTTATTATCAAACAGTTTATTTCAAAATATGAATACCATTCAACACATGAATTTCTAAACAACGAATGAATATCAATTCAACACATGAATGTTTTCTATTGTTTCTATATATAGATAAAAATGTGATTTTTATTATCAAACAGTTTATTTCAAAATATGAATACCATTCAACACATGAATTTCTAAACAACGAATGAATATCAATTCAACACATGAATGTTTTCTATTGTTTCTATATATAGATAAAAATGTGATTTTTATTATCAAACAGTTTATTTCAAAATATGAATACCATTCAACACATGAATTTCTAAACAACGAATGAATATCAATTCAACACATGAATGTTTTCTATACAATGAATAAATATAGTTTAAGCATATGAAAATAATTCAAACACACAAATATTATTCAAAATTTCGGCAGCATAACGGCAGGGTAGTTACACCGGCACCGTCCCTAGTACGGCTCCTCGCTCTACCTTAAAACCTCGCGGTTTTTGACAATGGGGATCATGCATCTAGTTCGCACGCAGGCGGCATGTATATATTTATTTCATTTCCACAAACTAATCCTATGTGGTTTCAACCAAATATTTTTCAACCACAATGGGTATTTTTCAACCACAATCAACCAATATCAATCACAAACAATCCCAAACAATCAATTGCCATCAATCAATTTTCACAACGATTTCAACCAATAAATATCGTCCATGGTTTGTGGACGAGGGGCGTATATATATATATATATATATATATATATATATAGATATAGATATTTATATATAGCTATTCACCTTTATTTCAACATATATAATATTTTTAAATCAGAAATCTCACCAATAGCTATCCAATACCAAGACTCTTCCTTTATAGAAATCTTCGCCTTTTGTCGCTTTCGCCCGTATTCTCTACATATGTAAAAATAGAATTTTTACTATGCTATTCAATATATAAAAATCGAATTTTGACTTCGCTATTCAATATATAAAAATATGATTTTTACTTCGACTTTCAACATATAAAAATATGATTTTTACTTCGACTTTCAACATATAAAAATATGATTTTTACTTCGACTTTCAACATATAAAAATATGATTTTTACTTCGACTTTCAACATATAAAAATATGATTTTTATTTCGACTTTCAACATATAAACATATGATTTTTATTTTTGCAAGTTCAAATCTTTTTCTACTAAAAGATTAAACCTTTTTCCTATTTTAAAGTTCAAAATAAAATCAGTTTTTCTCTTTTATAAAAATGCAGTTTTTATCTTTTTTTAAAAATGCAGTTTTTATCTTTTTCAAATGCAGTTTTTATCTTTATAAAAAATGCAGTTTTTAAATCCTTTTTCTTAAAAAAAAACAGTTTTAAAATTCTTTTAAAAATTCAGTTTTAAAGTTCTAACAAATCAGTTTTTTTTCCTTTTTAAAAAATCTGTTTTTACATTATTTAAAAATCCAGTTTTCAGTTTCTTTTTTTTTAAAAAAAAACAGTTTTTAAAATCTTTTATAAAATCTGTTTTTAACTTTTAATAAAATTAGTTTTTCATACTTTAAAAAAAATCAGTTTTTCATACTTGTAAAAATCAGTTTTTCATTTGATTAAAATCAGTATTTCATTTGATTAAAATCAGTATTTAATCCCAGAAAAAAACAGTATTTTACAGAATTAAAAATAAAAAAATAAAATAGAAACGCTTACCTTTGTCTGCGAAGAAGAGGGGGGGAAAGAAGAGGTCGTCGGCGGCTTCAGCGTCGCCAGCGATGGGGGGCTTCGTCGGAGCTCGTGCGATGGGGGGGAAGGCTTCGTCGGAGCTCGAGGGATCGGGGGGGGGGGGGGGGGGGGGCTGGCGATTTCTGGAGGGAGGCGCGCGATTTGATTTAGGGTTCCTCTTTTTTTTTTTTTCTGTATAAATGAAATCGGTAATGAACGGGGGGGGGGGGGGGCAGGGTATAGGAGGGAAAAGTATATTTTTTTTTTATTAATTAATTATTATATTTTGCAAATAGGTTGACTTTTACATATGACCTCGAAACGAGGCCCACCGCCTGTCGCCCATAGCGTTTTACCCCCGTTCCGAACACAATGGGATATGTATCGCAAGCTGATTTGATCGTTACAATCAGTTTCCGTTGAATTTACATTTAAATCACTATATTGAATTTTAAACGTACATTTCAAATTACCGGGGTCACATACTAACTAGAAAAATTCCAGAAAAATATTTTCTAACTTCGTATTGACGATACGGTCCTAACAAAACTAGTTTCGCCGAATTCTGAGACCGTTTGCAAAATGGCCAATTTCCAGTCGATTAAAATCAACGGAAGCTGGTCA
The DNA here is from genome assembly GCA_030737875.1 of Allium sativum. Taxonomy (NCBI): domain Eukaryota; kingdom Viridiplantae; phylum Streptophyta; class Magnoliopsida; order Asparagales; family Amaryllidaceae; genus Allium; species Allium sativum. The sequence goes on along the minus strand of CM060918.1, from coordinate 125,277,521 downwards.
AACGCGTTTTCTTTTGCCACGCTCACATATTGATTCGAAAAATTATGAAATTTGGAATCTAACAATAACTTGACACTACGGATCTAACAAAAGTGGTTTCGTCGAAATCCAAGGTCATTTGCAAAATGTCCATTTTTAAGGGCCTGAATTCCATAGCGACTATTCAGAATTTTCAACTGGACATATCTTTTGATTCCCGCTATCAAATTTCGATTGGTCGAATTCATTAGAAAGATATTCACTAACAGATTTAAATATTTTTGGTTTCACTAAAATCCGGATTGTTTTGCACCCGGTATATTCAATTGAAGTTTGAAATCGAATTATCGAACTACCGCGCCATTTTCAATTCTATATATAATTATAAATAATTATATTAGTTTTCAAATGTCGATTTCAACTCAGTTTTCATCGCCATTATTTAAAATATTTATTTTAAATAATTAAAATCCGTTATTTTAGCCAATTTAAAAATTTTAAATTGGTTCAGATTTTCTGGGTCGTTACACCAAAGGGTGGGGAAACGCAGTGTTCAGGCATTTTAATCCACATCGGTGGGCCGGCCCTGACGATCCACGGGTCACTCGAGCTCTGATTCTGAGGTGCGGGCTAGAGCGTCTCGAAGTCGGTAAGGACTATCTTTTGCCTTGGTTCATGACGGAAATCCAATTTCCAAATACGTGATTGTGCGGTTTTGATTGTATATATCTATGGCGACATGATATATGGTACCCATGCCGTCTATGATTGATAGTTATGATTGAAATTGTTTTCGAAATCTATAAACACTAGTGATAATATCAAATGCTTTTGTTTTATTCGTATCAAGCATATTTTGGCCATTATAATGTAAAACTCTATCCTCCGGTTTGCGTTGCATTGTGTGATGGGAACTGAGTCTTACAATGGCTTCATTTTTATAAAAAGCATTGCGATGTTTAAAAGATTTATTTGTTTTGAAGCACTGGCAATCCAATGGAGTAAACCCGTTCCACAAAAGTGGCGTGGTCCTGTGATTAGCCATATTTTAATTGTGTTGAGTAGATTTCTCATACCAGTCCTATGACTGACTCGTAGTTTGTTTCACTTTCAAACTCGGGTGCCCCTTTTTCTACATGGGCAGCCTTGTAGTCAGGTTTAGCTGGCTCTTTTTGGATAGCTGGAGCTGAATATGGATTCTATTATTTATCTCTTTTTATGCTGTTCAGCTCCTATTGTACATTATGTTTGTTTTCCGCTGTAGACATTTATGTATAGCTAAACTGTATTTGTACTAAGTATGATCCTGTATACTGTGTAACTCTGATGATTACGTTTATCCAGTGTATTCTATTGTACATTATCTGGTGTATTTATTTCTTTCTGTTCTGCTATTATATGTTTATGTGTTATATTCCAAAGATTACCCTTGCCGCCGTTAGTACTGGGTTTGGGGTCGTCTCATTTGGTATCAGAGCTTTGGTTAAGCTTAGTTCTGGAATATAACATATTAACGAACTCGTCAGAAATAGAACCAGTAGTGTTCTAGGACGAATAGCACATTACAGATAGGATCAGTAATATCCTAGTATGAGTAGCAGAATGAAATACACCCCTATAGACACATTTACATTTGAAGTATATGTCTTTATGTTTAAAATATCTTTTCTGTGACCTGACACTTGATCTGTTATTTGCAAAAGTACTAGAAAATGAGTGCCAGAAATAGAAGAAGTAATACTGACCCAGATATTGAAGCCCTATTTATGAAATATAGAAATCTGGGTGGAAAACCGTTCTCGGGCGAAGAATCTATTATGAGAACACAAGCTTGGATTCGTTCAGCTGAGAAAATCTTTGAAGGATTAAAGCTGAGGGATGACCAGAAAAGATTACTGGCATCCTGGGCACTCAAAGACGAAGCTTTGTTCTGGTGGGATTCAGTTATTAAGGATAATCCAGAAGGTGATATCACCTGGGATAGATTCAAAGTGATTTTCCTGGAAAGATTTACCCCTCCTGAAGCAATTGAGCGGCTATGTGATGAATTTTCTTATTTGATACAAGGAGATATGACCATTCCAGAATATCATCAGAAATTCAATGAACTTTCTCACTTTGCCCCTCATCTAATTCAAAATCCGAAGAGGAAGAATCTGAGATTAATCAATGGGCTTCAAAGAAAATATCAGAATAGTGTAATGAGGAATGTGAAGCTTCCTTTTTCTGAAATGATATACATGGCTTACCGGTACGAGGATCTCGACAAGAAAGGTATGTTACAGTACGAAGAGGAAGTCAGCTCTAGTAATAAAGTTGGGTCTGAAACTGATCGCCTTGAGGCCAGTACGATATCTGAGGTTAGTAAGAAGCCCAGTCCCAAGAGGAAAAGGGCTAAATCTGAGAAAGAACCAGTAACGACTGCCACGTGCTCAAGCTGCAATAGACCAAGACATTTGGCGGCAGGTTGTAAATCTTGGAACCAACGAAGAAAGAATAAGTTCATATCCCAGATGGGATTTCAAGAGAATAGAAAGTGTAATCAATGCTTTCAGTCGGGTCACCTTTCAAAGGCCTGCCCGCCATTCAAGATGTCTAAAACAGTACATATAAATGAAGTATCAGAAACTTCTGAGCCCTCAGCTATTCAGGAAAGGCCAGATGTTTTAGAAGGCACGCTCAATGTCAAAAACATTCCAGTTAAAGTACTGTTTGATACAGGCGCGTCACGAAGCTTCATTGCCAATAATGCAGTTAAGATTTGGATTTGAATTTGAAGAAGCTCAAAGAACCAATGACTGTCCAAAATTCGGTTGGGGGTTCCCTCGATCTCAGTTGGGTTTGTGCAGTACCTATCTCTTTTTCCTGCTATAAATTCCCTACTATCTCTATCGTCATGAATTTTACTGAATTCGATCTTATTTTGGGATTGGATTGGTTAACCAAATATGAGGCAGAGGTTAGATGCGCCGATAGAGTTGTTAGGGCAAAGACTAAATCATGTGATTATATAACCATTCCCTGTGAAGGCCAGAATTCAAATAGAAAAGACTTCTCGGCAGCTTTAGATGTTTCTCCTGCTCAAATAGAAAATATCCCTGAAGTCACAGAGAATATTCTCGACCTCGTAAAAGATATTCCTATCGTCAAGAATTATGCGGATGTGTTTGAAGAAGTTGTTCGCTTTCCTCCACAGAGAGAAATTAATTTCAAAATTGCTTTAATTCTGAACGCAAGGCCGGTAGTTCACGCTATTCGAAGAATGTCCTTGAAAGAGAAAGAGGAATTAGACAATCAAACATGACAGCCTGTATGGAAGGGTCTGATCAGGCCTAGTTTCTCTGATTGGGGTGCAGCAATGGTTTTTGTCCCAAAATCTGACGGTACTCTACGGCTATGTGTGGATTATCGTGATTTGAACAAGCAGACAATAAAGAACAAATATCCATTGCCGCGAATCGATGATTTATTGGATCATCCGAATGGAGCACAAGTATTTTCAAGGATGGACTTAGCTACAGGCTTCCATCAGCTTCGAATCGCCGAAGAGTGTGTTCCTATGACAACATTCAGAGGTCCAGACTTATTCTATGAGTGGTTAGTAATGTCGTTCGGCTTATGTAACGCTCCAGCGTACTTCGTCGATTTGATGAATCGAGTGTTCAGAGGGGTTCTGAATAAGTTTGTTCTGGTTTTTATTGACGATATTCTAATCTTCTCTAAATCAAAGGCCAAACATGAAAAGCATTTGGAACAGGTTCTGGAAATCCTCAGAAGGAATGTATTAAAAGCCAAACTATCCAAATGTATATTCTGGCAAGATGAAGTGAAGTTTCTTGGCCACGTCGTATCGAAAGAAGGAATTGCTGTGGAAAAATCACAGCTATTCAAAACTGGAAACAGCCTAGTACTCACACAGAAGTTTTTCTTGGATTGGCTAGTTATTACTAGAAATTCGTTAAAAACTTTTCGAAGATATCTGGTCACTTAACGAAGCTTACAAAGAAGAACTCAAAATTCAAATGGACTCCAGAATGTGAGGAGGCTTTTGAAGAGCTAAAGTTAAGATTAACGACTACTCCAGTGTTAACCATTATCGATGGCAATCAGGATTTAAAAGTCTGGACAGATGCCTCTAGAGAAGGCCTGGGTGCAGTGTTAATGCAAAGAGGTCAAGTGATAGCTTATGCTAGCCGTCAGCTGAAGCCGCACGAGAAAAACTACGTCACTCATGATCTTGAGTTATTGGCTATAGTATTCGCTTTGAAAATCTGGAGACATTATCTTCTGGGTGAGAGATTTGAACTGTTTACAGATCACCAGTCGCTAAAGTATATGTTCACCTAAAAAGAATTGAATCTGAGACAGCAATGTTGGCTAGAGTTCCTTGCAGCATACGATTTTGAGATTCTATACACTCCCGAGAAAGCCAATGTTGTGGCCGATGCGTTAAGCCGAAAGAATGAAATGATCGCCAGTTTTATTATCACAACTTCATTGATAGATAAAATATCTGCTCTTCAGAAGGATGATCACTTCATTCAGAAGATCAGAGAGATAATTCAGAAAGGCGAACCCTCGAGTTTTCAAATTGATAATGATGGAATTCTAAGGCTAAAAGGTCGAATTTGTGTTCCTAACATTGCTGAGCTCCGAAAGGAAGTACTGGATGAACGCCACAAGTCAAAACTTAGTATCCATCCGGGAGTAAGCAAAATGTATAATGACATCAAATGCACTTTCTGGTGGAAGTCGATGAAGAGGGACATTTCTTTATATGTTAGCCGATGCCTTACTTGCCAGCTAGTCAAAAGCGACCAACAGAAACTTGCTGGATTGTTGCAACCGCTGGACGTTCCAGGCTGGAAGTGGGAACATATTTCCATGGACTTCATAGATGGTTTGCCCAGAACCACAAAAGGAAATGACAGTATTTGGGTGATCGTAGATCGCTTCACGAAGACCGTCCATTTCATACCTGTCAGATCAAACAGAACTGCTCAGAGTCTGGCGCAGATTTAGTTCAAGGAAATTGTTAGACTACACGGAGTGCTGATCAGTATAGTTAGTGATTGAGATCCAATATTCACTAGCAAGTTTTGGGAGGCATTTCAAGTAGAGCTGGGAACAAAGCTGAACTTGAGCACCGTCTATCATCCTCAGACAGATGGTCAGACTGAGAGGGTGAATCGTATTTTAGAAGATCTATTGCGGGGTTGTGTTCTAGATTTCGGTGGATTATGGGAAGACCAACTACATTTGGCTGAATTCTCATATAACAACAGCTACCAAGCGAGCCTGACAATGTCGCCATTCGAAGCATTGTATGTTAGACCATGTCGATCCCCTGCTTGTTGGGTCGAACCCGGTAATAGAATTGTGTTGGGGCTAGATATGATCCGATAAGCTGCCGACAAAGTCGATTTTATTAAGAAACGATTACTCGCCGCTCAAAGCCGACAAAAGAGTAATGCCGATAAGAGAAGAAGAGATATATCATTTCCTGTTGGCGACTATGTATATTTGAAAGTATCGCTGATGAGAGGAGTTATCCGGATCGGTAAAACAGGGAAGTTGGCGCCCAAGTTCATTGGTCCATTTCCTATTCTTGAACGGATTGGAACTCTCGCTTATAGGGTTCGATTGCCTGATCGGTTGCCTGGAGTACATGATGTATTTCACATATCTCAACTTCGAAAGCACGTTCATGATCCAGACTTGATCATGGAAGAAGCAGCTCAACAGGATATTGAAATTACTCCAGAATTAGCTGTGAGAAGAGAGCCCCTCAAGATTATCGGCAAAGAAACCAAAGAGCTGAGGAACAAGAAGGTTCACTTAGTCAAAGTGCAATGGAGTGGAGATCCGCGAGATTGTACTTGGGAAACTGAGGAGAGCATTCAGAAAGCCTATCCTAAGTGTCGAGTAGATATCTCTGATTGACTCCGGTGCAAGGTATATTTTGCCTATTTTGAAATTTCCAATTAGTTCTCTACTCTGTTGTTATTTTCTTTCCATGGATGTGCACTTTTAATTCTATAGTCTGAATGATTTTAAAGAAATATAGAAATTGATTAGTATATTTTTGAAAAGTTAAAAACAATTTGATTGTTGTTTGTGTTGTGTGATAGCAGATTTGATTAATTAAATTATTAGAACGATAGTTAATTTAATCAATAAGAGAATAATGGTAGAATTTATTCATTTAAATCACACATTGAACTGATTAGAAAATAGATAGAAATATATACTTGTGCATTATATATGTTTGAACAGGTAATTGGATAGCTGTTAAGTAAAGAATTTATTGCGTGCCCGACAAATAGGTAAACCTTAATGACTTGGATGCAAAATATTATTATATCAACTCCTGTGAATGCCATTGGATGCGGAGTGTTGGTTGTTCTGTGTGTAATCATAAACGACGCCATAGGATAGTAACAATTAATTTTGAACTACACTACATGGCACACTTCTTGAAGAATAGGCATACTTCATCATATACCACATAAGCATTTGGAGCTTATGTGACGAGGTGGAAGATTTACCATACGAGCGAGAGGCTTGTATGGCGATGACTATATTTTACAGGTTGAACTGATGACTGATATGGACCATAGAAAATTTGTAACGATGAATTGCGAGATTAATAAAAACCCCATACGGGTCTGGAGTTGACAATAATCACGTCTCTCTAGTTATTAGATATGGCACATGGACTATTTATTTCCCACACGGGATGAGGTGACGAGGATTTATCCTCTGGAGCAATTAAAATACACACTCCCTCAGGCTTTGACAGGGTGACGAGAATTTATTCTCTGGAGTTATTATCTATACACGCTCCCCTATAAACACCAGAATATGTCACTATAAATATGTGCATGCTTTATAGGATTTATTGGGTACCTAATACGGCCCAATAAATTTCCAAACCCCTCCCCGTACAAAGGAGGTTATGGTGAAACTTTTCGAAAATTCCGGGTGTTAGCCAAATTTTTGAAGAATTTGAAAATTCTCAGAAACTAAAAAGTTGGAGAATGGAAACCAGATTGAACGTAGAGTTGATTAATCAAACCACTTTCGACTTTGTTCCTTTTCGGGGACGAAAAGTTTTAACTGGGGGAGATTGTAACGACCCGGAAAATCTGAACCAATTTAAAAATTTTAAATTGGTTATTTTATTCGATTTTAAATATTTAAAATAATATCAATGAAAAGTGAGTTTGAATCGACGTTTGAAAATAAATATAATTAATTCTAATTATAAACAAGGCCTGAAATGGCGAGGTAGATTCAAAATTTGAATTCAAACTTTGAATGACCATACCAGGTGCAAAACAAAACGGATTTGAGTGAAACCAAAAATATTTAAATCTGTTAGTGAATACCTTTCTAACGAATCTGAAAAATCGAAGTTTCATAGCGGGATGCAAAAGTTATGGCCAAATGAATTTTCTGAAAGGTCGCTATGGAGTTTATATAGCACGTGAAAATGGCCATTTTGCAAACGACCTCGGAATTCGACGAAACCACTTTTGTTGGATCTGGGATGTTAAACTATTGCTAAGTTTCAAATTTCATAATTTTTGAAGTTAGTATGGGAGCGTGGAAAAGGAAAATGTGTTCGATCGATTTTTATTAAATTGGATCGACCAGAAATGAGCCATTTTTCAAACGGTCTCAGAATTCGACGAAACTAGTTTTGTTGGGACCGCATCATCAAAACATAGCTAGATTTATTTTTCTGGAATTTTTCGAATCAGTTTGTGGCCCTGGCAAATTGAAATGTACGTTCAAATCAAATATTGAATGTTTATATTTCAATTTGAAGGAAAACTGACTGAAACAGTCGAATGGGCCTACGAAACATATCCCACTGTGTTCGGAAATGGGGTAAAACGCTAGGGACGACAGTCGTTGGGTTTGGATAGGAGTTCGTATGTGACAAGGTGTATTTTGAAAATTTAAAAATATATAAATAAATAAAAATATCCCATTGGTCCACCTCACAATCTCTCTCCCCAATACCATCCAGAATGACGGCGGAAACCCTTCCCATGCTTCCCTCCTTGATTTCTCATTCCACACTCAATATAAACCCGTCCTCCAGTTGAAGATTTTGAAGAGCTCGAGACGAGCATCAAGTTCATACCAGGATTGGATTTTTTCGTGGAGTTTTCGGGGAGATACGGGTCTCGAGAGTCGAGCCCTTTGGATCGCCGCCGCGGCCACGCCTGGCCACCGAACTGGGGCCCACTTCCGGTGCCTGAGCGCCTCTCCTTCCCCTTCGACCACGCGCAACCCGATCCCCGTATCGATCAACGATTGGCTGAAAATTTGAAACCTTGTTTCGAACCAAACTACTGAGGTACGGCTGAAAATTATATATACTATATTATAGTAGTTTAAAGCGCTACGGTTTTTGATTTCACTGTAAAAATAATATCTTTTTCGTTTCTTGACGAAATTCAGTGAAACAAGAGATAGTGGACTCGTGTGGACGTCTTCTACATTCTAGAAGAGACCGCATATTTTTTTGAGCCTTATGCAATTTTTGGTGGAGTGGAACCCAATGTGAGATTTCTAAATTATAAACGATATGGAAAACGACGATGTATAAATTATATAGTCGATGTATGAGTTATACAAGCGTTGTACACATCTTGTATAAGCGTTGTATAAGTTGTACGCTCGATATATAAGTTATATATGCATTATAAAAATTATATATGTGTTGAATGGAAGTGAAATGCTTATATATAAATATATATATACACATGCCCCTCGTCCACAAACCATGGACGATATTTATTGGTTGTGATTGGTGTGAAAATTGGTTGATTACGAAAGGTTAATTAGAATTGTTTGTGGTTGAAATTGATTAATTGTGGTTGAAAAATACCCGTTTGTGGTTGAGAAATATTTGGTTGAAACCACATAGGATTAGTTTGTGGAAATGAAAAAAATATACATGCCGCCTGCGTGCGAACTAGATGCATGATTCCCCAATGTCAAAAGCTACAAGGCTTTAAGGTAGAACGAGGAGCCGTACTAGGGACGATCCCGGTTTTAACTACCCTGCCGTTATGCTGCCGAAATTTTGAATAATATTCATGTGTTAGAATTATTTTCCTGTGTTGAAACTATATTCGTTTGTTGAATAGAAAACCTTCATGTGTTGAATTGAAATTCATTCGTTGAATAGAAATTCATGTGTTGAATGGTATTCGTGTTTTAAATATAAAAATCACCTTTTTACTTTATATATACAAACTATAGAAAACCTTTATGTGTTGAATTGAAATTCATTCGTTGAATAGAAATTCATGTGTTGAATGGTGTTCGTGTTTTAAATATAAAAATCACCCTTTTATCTATATATATAAACTATAGAAAACCTTCATGTGTTGAATCCAAATTCATTCATTGAATTGAAATTCATGTGTTGAATGGTATTCATATTTTGAAAGAAATTGTTTTAAAATTAAAATCCTATTTTTATCATCAATATGAACTATATAAAATAATCTTGTTTTGAAATAAATTGTTTTATAATAAAAATCCTATTTTTATCACCTATATTAACTATATAGAATAGTCGGGTTTTGAATAAATCGTTTTACAATTAAAATCACATTTTTACTATATACCTGAATTGTTAAAAATAGTGAAGTGTCGAAGTTAATGTATGTTGGATAAAAATATCATTTTTATCAGATGTATGAAAAGAATATAGCTTTGAAATCGAAAAATCGATATATATATATATATATATGGAATTGAAATATATCGAATAACGAAGCTGCAGTTTGTGTTTTGAAACCGTGATTTCAAACGATTAGTGCGGGAGATCCGACTATCAGATTTTCCTGAAACCGAAACCGTTGGGTTTGCTTTGGAAATACCTTTCCAACGACATCAACTTTGTAAAGATCCAACGGTTGGATTGTCTGGAATGTTTAATTCAAATCTGAAGAAAAATAGCGCAAGAATCGATTATATTTATATATATATATAAATATAATTATATTAAATCGAATAACGACGCTGTAGTTCGTATTTTGAAATCGAAACTTCAAACGATTGTACCGGGAGATCCGACCGTCGGATTTTCCCAAAACTGGAACCATTGGATTCATTTTAAAAAGATCTTTCTAATGATATAAATTTAGTGATGATCCAACGGTTAGATTTTCAGATATGTGTAAATCAAATCTGAAGAAAAACAGCGCCACGGTCGCGTTATGGCCCGAAGCGTCATTTGAATAAATTGGCTATTTTAAAATAAATAAAAATAGCGATAAATCGTTATAAAATATTATAAATGATATGGATGTGTTAGAAATTAACTGAAGGTTAGCTAAGTCGAATGGTTTCCTAGATTTTGATCTGATGTTGGTTTCGGCCTACGGGGTTAATATTTGGGAAATCGTTCTCTTACTGATTGACGGTTAGTGACTAATGAATTGAAATGATGCGTATGTAGTGTTTTTGTAGCACATGTTTATTATATACGTGAGTTGCTCAGAAAGACTGGGTTTATCCCATTCTGAATAACTGAATCGACGATAAGAAATCGAAGATGAAGACGGTGGTTGAAGATCGGAAATCTTCACCTCGTTTGGATAGTAACTGATGTCCTGATTGGGAGGCATCCCGAAATATGGATAATGAGTGGTGATCGTCCAGAAGTACGTGGAGATCGATGGGTTTGTGAGGTATATAGTGCCTCCGGTTTCGTTCAGACCTAGAACGAAATTGTAAATGGATGGTGTGTCTGACATTGGAATTTATTCTGTGTGATTGATAGCCATCAGTTACATGCCGTGAATTGCCTCTGTGGCATGCTAAGATGCAGTGATCAGGGTTTCTGTTGAAAAGCAAAGTCTTGTGGTGATGATCAAATGAAACGACCCGCAAATCCGTGCTATCTGGGTTGACTAAAAACACCACACGTCCAACTCAAATAACACAGAAATACGACTCATTATTAGAAAGAAGTTAGAGGATGAGAAATAGAAAGAAAGAAATATTAGAATAGAAGAAAACGAAGATCACAAACTCACAGCGGAACGAATAAAATATATTATATAACATAAGCTTCGAAATACAAATCTGTTTTGTACATACATACATACCATCATCAGAGTACACATAACATTTGATCCAGCGGAAGTAACTCTAAATAACTAACGTTGAAGCCTCCGGCTTCAAGCTCCTCCAAGTGTATCTGTAAAAGCCTGAAACACTTGACTGCCCGTACAAATTTGGGCACCCAAGAGTTTAGGGAAAACAAAACAAAATAAACTCTGGGTCAGTCATGGGACTGGTGTGAGTAAACTCCAACCACTTGTTTAGCTTTAAAAATCCTTTCAAAAGAAAAGATAATAGTAAGACCAGCCCACACATAAACATGGACGGTTTTTACCTTACTATAACCCAAAACACTTTGATACGAAATCCAGTGATATTATAATAATGTCTACATCAAGTAAATAACCAAATAGCAGAACGCTTGCATCTCACGCTCCACATATATATATAGTATAAAATCAAAAACCGCATGGCGCTTATTGGAGATTGGATTTCCAACATGACAAGGTATGGGACCACCTTCCGACAGTGCATCTCTAGAGGCAAATACACCTGGGTTCAACAAGAACGTCTTGCAACCCGGTCCTCACATGACCGACCACTCATTTCGCTTGAGTGTATCGAATGTATATCACCAACGGTAGGACTCAAACCACCGTTTCCCGAATGGGCAGAATCGATAGATTTAGAAACAAAAGGAATTTCTCTAGATAGGTGATTATACACCCTAATGGGTGCGACCCACATAGCCATGCTGCCTGCCCGATTTTTTGTCCTTTCCCGGTTGTTGAGGCCTGAGGCTACGCATACTTACCATTCATTGATAGCACAATCACTTTGAATGCCACATTGTCAGATCCGTTAATCACTAGTTGCTTTGCACAAATATTCTGGATATTATGCTAAGGGAATAAATCCGTTGCAACCATATATATTCATACAGACCAACCCATTTGATCATTGGAAATACTTTGTCAGACATTCGTCCATTTACGTTCGTTCTGGGATTGAACGACACCGAAGGCACTATTTCTATAAATAGAAAAGCCCTTGCACTTTACTCCGTCTTCAATATATTCAGCATACTTGGTTCGCAACGCTTATGCCGATACGGAGTGGTTCTTCGGATAATAATCCAACCGGTCTCTCCATATTGACAACGATGGTCAAAAACTTCGATAGTCTGTGATTTAACTATCGAATAAAAACAAGTGTTCATCCAAACATATCAAACAAATCACTGGGCTCGTTAATTAATATTTCATTAATTAAATCTCTTCTCCATTTCCTTAACAATATTTGTTAACCAAATATTTTCCATAATCATCTTGGCCCTTTACGCTATTTTTGATTTCATTTCCTTATCGAATTCTATATATATCGATATATAGATTTCTAATTTTCAAATTCCTTAAAAATATTCTATCTCCTTAAATTTCCGGAAAATTTCGCCATAACCTCCCCTGTATCGGGAGCATCGGGAAATTTCAAATAGCTTCCCGGTATCTTCCTCAATCAAAAAGAAAAAGGAAAAGCCAAGTGGCTTGCCGATACGGCGCATAAAATCTCATATATGAATTAAACATGTACCTTTTTGTCGAGCACATTATTTATATACCTGCATTATCCTTGTCCCATACCTGTCTCCTGTATGTCTATACCTGTCAAATTTATTTCAACTTCACACACTCGTTTTGACCCAACTCGCTAATTAACTCGTTAATTAACTCGTTGGTCTATTTCGCTTGTATATTGGAATATAACATATTTCAAATATATTTCAACCTACTTATCAAATAATGGAATTCAAATTTGAATTTAAGCGCTATGTTCGATTTCGAATATATATATTTACGAACGCCAAATTTACTTTTCAAGGTTCGACTTTAGTTCAAACTCGGTTAACTAATTTCTACTTGACTTAGTTAATCCTAAATAATCAAAATAGGGTTATTGTTTCAAAAATCTCTGTACTTACTTCACTTGAGCTCGCCTTTATTTTCTAACTCAAGATTAGGCTTTTAAAATGGGACTTTGGATTTTTATTTGCTTAAAAATCCTTATATTTATATATAAAATCCATTATGGTTTATAATGGTTTCTGGCGCTGCGTTTTTGAAATTTTGATTTTGACATAACTCAAAATCTATACGACGAAATTCAGATTTTTCTCCTTCATTAGAAAACTATTTTTGAATCGGTCCTGACGTTTCTTGTTTCAAAGAAATCCGACTTCAATTGAGTCCTGTATACTTGATTGAAGTTCGAATCGCTATTTTACGAACTGCAGCGCTGCGGCTAGTTCGTTTTAATTATATTTATATATATAAACTTTTTAAACTTCTTAAAAATGAATTCAACTTTATTTAATTCTATTTGAATTCCTTGATTCAAATTCCAATCTCACTTTGAATTCCATATTCAAATTTCAATCCCTTTTCTATTTGATATTCAAATTCAATACTTAAATTTCTATTTGAATTCCCTATATTCAAATTCAATACTTGAATTCATTTGAATTCTTTTATTCGAACTCTATTTTTAAATTCCATTTGAACTTCTATATTCCAATTTTTATATTTGAAATTTATTGAAATTCAAATATTCAAACTCCTTTTTAAATTCTAGATACAAAATTCCATAGTTTAAAATTCCATTTGAATGCTATATTCAAATTCTATAATTTAAATTCCATTTGAATTCCTTTTGAATTCTACATTCAAATTCCCTATTCAATTCTCTTCGAATTCAAATTCTATACTTATTCTATTTGAATTTCAAATATCCAAACCCCGATTCAATTCTATTTTGAAATTTCAAATATTCAACCCCTTTTTAATTCTATCATTCAAATCCTCTTATTTGAATCCTATTTCAAATCTAGTTTCAAAACTTCATTTAAATTTCTATATCCAAATCTATTTTCAAAACTTCATTTGAATTTCTATATTCAAATCTCATAGATTAAATCCCATTTGAAATCAATTTGAATCTCTTATATTCAAATTTCATTTTCCATTTCCATTTGAATTCTAATATTCAAACTTATTTTTAACACCCTTTTGAATTTCTTCACTCAAATCCATTTGAATTCCCTTGAATCCAAATTCCATTTCAAAACCATTTGGATTTCCTATTTTGAAATCCTATTTCCAATTCTACTTTGAAAATCCTATTTCAAAGTTTATTTCAAATTCTATTTTGAAATCTCATATTCAAATTTCTATTTGAATTTCTTTATTCAAATTCCTGTTCAAATTTAATACTTGAATTTCTATTCAAATCTCTATTCAAATTTCATGTTTGAATTCCATTCAAATCTCTATTCAAATCTCACATTTGAATTCTTCTTTGAAATTCTATATTTCAAATTCTATTTAATTCTTCTTTGAAATTCTATATTTCAAATTCTATTTAATTCTTCTTTGAAATTTTATATTTCAAATGCTATTTTCTATTTGAACTCTTATATCCAATTTCTTTAACCAAGTCTCGACTTCAATTCCTTTTGAAATCGATATTTCTATTTTTCTTTTGACGATAGATTTCTCATTCAAATTTCACACTTGTATTTCTATTTCTGAATTATCAAACGATAATCCTTTTCTCTTCATTTTATAACTTCGTTATAAAAGAACTATTTATAAGCTTCGTTTATAAAGGAACTACTTGTTATATTTTTCAAAAACAAGTTTTATATTTTTATTCCATTTAAAAATTCAAATTCTATTTAAAAATAGAATTTTCCCTTTTAAAATCTCAAATATCCTTCCACGATATTTTTATAAATCAATATTCAAACCCAGTGATATTTAAACACACAAAGCGACGAATTATTTATTTTTCTAACACATCATATATAACAATATATATGCAAACAAATAAACAAACAGATAATATATTTTTGAGGAATCCTGTTGGATTCCTCCAACCTGTTTCCCTGCATCCACAGATGTTAGCACATAAATAATACCCATTCTGCTTCGTGGCAGAATATCGCGGTATAGAAGGTCATCCACTAATCATAGCGTGGGGCGTATAGGGTAATCATCCGCTATGAAACTGCGGGCATCCGCTAATGAGACTGCGGGAATCCAACCAATCAATCAACCCAATATATATATAGCCTAAATAACTAATATATATAAAATAACCATAAAACATTCACACAAGCAACAGACAATTATTTTTAATGAAATAAAAATAATTCTAAAGGTGAGTGAGATTTACTCACCGAGATTTTCCATTGTCGAATATCTTGTTTAATTCTGTCTCGTCAGCTATAAATTATTCGAACGAAATTTCCGAATAAACTGTCTCCCTTTATTCTCGTCTGTTTCCAGTTCAAAACCCAGAACCTATTCCCTTTGGATTCCTTCCTGATGCTTGACTGTCCCTTAACACCTTCAACGGTCACCAGTCCACCCAGAGCCCCATCCTCCACTTGCCTTCTCTTGTTCGCGTTACTGTCAACTCCTCATACCCTAGAAAAACCCTATCGCGAAACCTAAATCACTATAAAACATCAACCCTATGACCGCCTTCACCTTCGAATGCTCAACAACTTCACAGCGCGCCTCTTCGTTGCTGACGAACTCGCGGTCTTCACTGCGATTCCTCTTCCACCGCGACTGTCCATCTAACTCCACTTCGATCCCTACTTGTGATGCTCGAGCTTCAGGCATCGTGACTTCCAATCGCGAACTCATCCCCAAACTCGCCTGTTTCGTGCGACAGTATCAGGCCCTCCCAACCTCAAATCGCGAGCGCCCTAGGATGGCGTCGAGCTTCAGGAGAATCACGTGATTTAGAATCACAATTCTAGGTTTCGAATCCCTTTTCATTTTATTTTTTTTAACGGAGGAATCGATTTTGCCATTTCGATTTAATCCTGAGGCCTTTGAATTTGTGAGTGGGTTTGAGGTATGAAAATACAAAGGCTCGACTCTTTAAATATATAGCTGTGAACGGAAAACAAACGTACAGGTTGCCATTAAGTTCACTTTGCTTTGTCTTGAAGATGAGCGACAAAATTGTCGGCTCGAGCAAGAAAATAGATCAGCGTGAAAAGAATAGGTTGGCTTATGAAAAGTAGGGTGGCTATTGATTTGATTTTTATTTTAATAAAAATCTAAAATATCTCACGGTCCCTTGTTTAAAATCCTGAACCGTTGTTCTAACTTAACGACCGATGTTTTCAGATTATAACGTTATTTTGAATTCAACGAAATATACTGTATAATTTAATTCGAACATTAAAAATAACGTATTAAATTGATATAATATGATTTTAAATTTAAAACAAATAAATTCCAAAAAAATAAATAATTTACTATTCTTATCTTTCAAATTCAATTTAAATTCATATTAACCATTTGAATCACTCAGAATCCATTATAAATTCAAATGGAATTATTTCAGTTCTCGTATTTCTAAAATTATACGAAATAAATCATATATTGATCACTAATTGGTAATTCAGTATAAAAACTCTTTTATATTACTAATTCAATATTTAAAACTATATTAAATATTTAAAATAAATCGACGAAAAATCTGGGTCGTTACATTCTTCCCCCCTTAAAATAATTTCGTCCTCGAAATTGCTAAGGTAGGAAAATGGTACAAATCCATTACTTTTCAAACTCCTTTATGTTGAAACTCACCTCCTTATATTTCAACATATTTAATTTCACCAAAACTTTTGGTCTTCACACATTTGATTCGAATGATCTACGATCAATCCATTTATATTCAATCTATGTTCTATTAAACCAATTCAAATTGATTTTAATCAATTTATTCACTTCGACCCATTTAACTTGTTTCAGTTAAATTTTAATTCCAGAATCCAAATCCCTGGGTTTCTTTTCCAAATCCTTCCGAAGTCACCCAAAAATATACATATATTTATTTCTATTTTAAATTCAAAACATTTGAATTTTTCCAAAACAACTTGTTTTCTTTCAAACAAATTTCCATCAAAAAATTTCTAAGGTAGCAATCCATCACTTAGAAACTCGAAAACGAACACTGATGATGTCGCGACTATCATCAGAATTATTTCCCAGCCACCAAAGTGAGTTCAGTGCTTTCTTATTTCAAAATCCATCTAAAATGATTTTTATTCAAAAACCCTTCCAAATCAAAGCTATATTATCTTAATATACTTCGCAAATGATTTCAAACCTCCCAGGATTTTAAATTCCAAATTCTGGTTTGAATTTAACTTTAATTCATCTCATTTGTATATTTAATTCCTATACAAATTCTACTTGGTTATAAATAACCATTCTAATTTTATAATCTCGTTTGATTATAATGTCAACATCCAACACATCCATATAATAATAATTCTAGAAAATTATTCTTTCTATATCAAAATAGAAATTTTGAGTAAAATTATTTCATTTACCCACTTGAAAACAATATCATGTCGATTCTTCTGTCCAAGTGTTTACAAACTCCTATCGACGTCGTGGCGTCCCACGATTCGACCAGAATTCATAAACTACTCAACAGACAAGCCAACACAATATAAAACAATTTTTATATCAACTAACAAATACGCGCTCTCGTATATATACACTTAACTCATTCTAGGGCACTACTGACCCTATCTCTAATGAGCACATGCCACACAAGCCTAGGTATTCGCTTAACCTAAGCTCTGATACCAACTGAAACGACCCGCAAATCCGTGCTATCTGGGTTGACTAAAAACACCACACGTCCAACTCAAATAACACAGAAATACGACTCATTATTAGAAAGAAGTTAGAGGATGAGAAATAGAAAGAAAGAAATATTAGAATAGAAGAAAACGAAGATCACAAACTCACAGCGGAACGAATAAAATATATTATATAACATAAGCTTCGAAATACAAATCTGTTTTGTACATACAAACATACCATCATCAGAGTACACATAACATTTGATCCAGCGGAAGTAACTCTAAATAACTAACGTTGAAGCCTCCGGCTTCAAGCTCCTCCAAGTGTATCTGTAAAAGCCTGAAACACTTGACTGCCCGTACAAATTTGGGCACCCAAGAGTTTAGGGAAAACAAAACAAAATAAACTCTGGGTCAGTCATGGGACTGGTGTGAGTAAACTCCAACCACTTGTTTAGCTTTAAAAATCCTTTCAAAAGAAAAGATAATAGTAAGACCAGCCCACACATAAACATGGACGGTTTTTACCTTACTATAACCCAAAACACTTTGATACGAAATCCAGTGATATTATAATAATGTCTACATCAAGTAAATAACCAAATAGCAGAACGCTTGCATCTCACGCTCCACATATATATATAGTATAAAATCAAAAACCGCATGGCGCTTATTGGAGATTGGATTTCCAACATGACAAGGTATGGGACCACCTTCCGACAGTGCATCTCTAGAGGCAAATACACCTGGGTTCAACAAGAACGTCTTGCAACCCGGCCCTCACATGACCGACCACTCATTTCGCTTGAGTGTATCGAATGTATATCACCAACGGTTGGACTCAAACCACCGTTTCCCGAATGGGCAGAATCGATAGATTTAGAAACAAAAGGAATTTCTCTAGATAGGTGATTATACACCCTAATGGGTGCGACCCACATAGCCATGCTGCCTGCCCGATTTTTTGTCCTTTCCCGGTTGTTGAGGCCTGAGGCTACGCATACTTACCATTCATTGATAGCACAATCACTTTGAATGCCACATTGTCAGATCCGTTAATCACTAGTTGCTTTGCACAAATATTCTGGATATTATGCTAAAGGAATAAATCCGTTGCAACCATATATATTCATACAGACCAACCCATTTGATCATTGGAAATACTTTGTCAGACATTCGTCCATTTACGTTCGTTCTGGGATTGAACGACACCGAAGGCACTATTTCTATAAATAGAAAAGCCCTTGCACTTTACTCCGTCTTCAATATATTCAGCATACTTGGTTCGCAACGCTTATGCCGATACAGAGTGGTTCTTCGGATAATAATCCAACCGGTCTCTCCATATTGACAACGATGGTCAAAAACTTCGATAGTCTGTGATTTAACTATCGAATAAAAACAAGTGTTCATCCAAACATATCAAACAAATCACTGGGCTCGTTAATTAATATTTCATTAATTAAATCTCTTCTCCATTTCCTTAACAATATTTGTTAACCAAATATTTTCCATAATCATCTTGGCCCTTTACGCTATTTTTGATTTCGTTTCCTTATCGAATTCTATATATATCGATATATAGATTTCTAATTTTCAAATTCCTTAAAAATATTCTATCTCCTTAAATTTCCGGAAAATTTCGCCATAACCTCCCCTGTATCGGGAGCATCGGGAAATTTCAAATAGCTTCCCAGTATCTTCCTCAATCAAAAAGAAAAAGGAAAAGCCAAGTGGCTTGCCGATACGGCGCATAAAATCTCATATATGAATTAAACATGTACCTTTTTGTCGAGCACATTATTTATATACCTGCATTATCCTTGTCCCATACCTGTCTCCTGTATGTCTACACCTGTCAAATTTATTTCAACTTCACACACTCGTTTTGACCCAACTCGCTAATTAACTCGTTAATTAACTCGTTGGTCTATTTCGCTTGTATATTGGAATATAACATATTTCAAATATATTTCAACCTACTTATCAAATAATGGAATTCAAATTTGAATTTAAGCGCTATGTTCGATTTCGAATATATATATTTACGAACGCCAAATTTACTTTTCAAGGTTCGACTTTAGTTCAAACTCGGTTAACTAATTTCTACTTGACTTAGTTAATCCTAAATAATCAAAATAGGGTTATTGTTTCAAAAATCTCTGTACTTACTTCACTTGAGCTCGCCTTTATTTTCTAACTCAAGATTAGGCTTTTAAAATGGGACTTTGGATTTTTATTTGCTTAAAAATCCTTATATTTATATATAAAATCCATTATGGTTTATAATGGTTTCTGGCGCTGCGTTTTTGAAATTTTGATTTTGACATAACTCAAAATCTATACGACGAAATTGAGATTTTTCTCCTTCATTAGAAAACTATTATCGAATCGGTCCTGACGTTTCTTGTTTCAAAGAAATCCGACTTCAATTGAGTCCTGTATACTTGATTGAAGTTCGAATCGCTATTTTACGAACTGCAGCGCTGCGGCTAGTTCGTTTTAATTATATTTATATATATAAACTTTTTAAACTTCTTAAAAATGAATTCAACTTTATTTAATTCTATTTGAATTCCTTGATTCAAATTCCAATCTCACTTTGAATTCCATATTCAAATTTCAATCCCTTTTCTATTTGATATTCAAATTCAATACTTAAATTTCTATTTGAATTCCCTATATTCAAATTCAATACTTGAATTCATTTGAATTCTTTTATTCGAACTCTATTTTTAAATTCCATTTGAACTTCTATATTCCAATTTTTATATTTGAAATTTATTGAAATTCAAATATTCAAACTCCTTTTTAAATTCTAGATACAAAATTCCATAGTTTAAAATTCCATTTGAATGCTATATTCAAATTCTATAATTTAAATTCCATTTGAATTCCTTTTGAATTCTACATTCAAATTCCCTATTCAATTCTCTTCGAATTCAAAT
This sequence comes from Allium sativum, assembly GCA_030737875.1. Taxonomy (NCBI): domain Eukaryota; kingdom Viridiplantae; phylum Streptophyta; class Magnoliopsida; order Asparagales; family Amaryllidaceae; genus Allium; species Allium sativum. The sequence goes on along the minus strand of CM060918.1, from coordinate 125,256,821 downwards.
TCTATACTTATTCTATTTGAATTTCAAATATCCAAACCCCGATTCAATTCTATTTTGAAATTTCAAATATTCAACCCCTTTTTAATTCTATCTTTCAAATCCTCTTATTTGAATCCTATTTCAAATCTAGTTTCAAAACTTCATTTAAATTTCTATATCCAAATCTATTTTCAAAACTTCATTTGAATTTCTATATTCAAATCTCATAGATTAAATCCCATTTGAAATCAATTTGAATCTCTTATATTCAAATTTCATTTTCCATTTCCATTTGAATTCTAATATTCAAACTTATTTTTAACACCCTTTTGAATTTCTTCACTCAAATCCATTTGAATTCCCTTGAATCCAAATTCCATTTCAAAACCATTTGGATTTCCTATTTTGAAATCCTATTTCCAATTCTACTTTGAAAATCCTATTTCAAAGTTTATTTCAAATTCTATTTTGAAATCTCATATTCAAATTTCTATTTGAATTTCTTTATTCAAATTCCTGTTCAAATTTAATACTTGAATTTCTATTCAAATCTCTATTCAAATTTCATGTTTGAATTCCATTCAAATCTCTATTCAAATCTCACATTTGAATTCTTCTTTGAAATTCTATATTTCAAATTCTATTTAATTCTTCTTTGAAATTCTATATTTCAAATTCTATTTAATTCTTCTTTGAAATTTTATATTTCAAATGCTATTTTCTATTTGAACTCTTATATCCAATTTCTTTAACCAAGTCTCGACTTCAATTCCTTTTGAAATCGATATTTCTATTTTTCTTTTGACGATAGATTTCTCATTCAAATTTCACACTTGTATTTCTATTTCTGAATTATCAAACGATAATCCTTTTCTCTTCATTTTATAACTTCGTTATAAAAGAACTATTTATAAGCTTCGTTTATAAAGGAACTACTTGTTATATTTTTCAAAAACAAGTTTTATATTTTTATTCCATTTAAAAATTCAAATTCTATTTAAAAATAGAATTTTCCCTTTTAAAATCTCAAATATCCTTCCACAATATTTTTATAAATCAATATTCAAACCCAGTGATATTTAAACACACAAAGCGACGAATTATTTATTTTTCTAACACATCATATATAATAATATATATGCAAACAAATAAACAAACAGATAATATATTTTTGAGGAATCCTGTTGGATTCCTCCAACCTGTTTCCCTGCATCCACAGATGTTAGCACATAAATAATACCCATTCTGCTTCGTGGCAGAATATCGCGGTATAGAAGGTCATCCACTAATCATAGCGTGGGGCGTATAGGGTAATCATCCGCTATGAAACTGCGGGCATCCGCTAATGAGACTGCGGGAATCCAACCAATCAATCAACCCAATATATATATATAGCCTAAATAACTAATATATATAAAATAACCATAAAACATTCACACAAGCAACAGACAATTATTTTTAATGAAATAAAAATAATTCTAAAGGTGAGTGAGATTTACTCACCGAGATTTTCCATTGTCGAATATCTTGTTTAATTCTGTCTCGTCAGCTATAAATTATTCGAACGAAATTTCCGAATAAACTGTCTCCCTTCATTCTCGTCTGTTTCCAGTTCAAAACCCAGAACCTATTCCCTTTGGATTCCTTCCTGATGCTTGACTGTCCCTTAACACCTTCAACGGTCACCAGTCCACCCAGAGCCCCATCCTCCACTTGCCTTCTCTTGTTCGCGTTACTGTCAACTCCTCATACCCCAGAAAAACCCTATCGCGAAACCTAAATCACTATAAAACATCAACCCTATGACCGCCTTCACCTTCGAATGCTCAACAACTTCACAGCGCGCCTCTTCGTTGCTGACGAACTCGCGGTCTTCACTGCGATTCCTCTTCCACCGCGACTGTCCATCTAACTCCACTTCGATCCCTACTTGTGATGCTCGAGCTTCAGGCATCGTGACTTCCAATCGCGAACTCATCCCCAAACTCGCCTGTTTCGTGCGACAGTATCAGGCCCTCCCAACCTCAAATCGCGAGCGCCCTAGGATGGCGTCGAGCTTCAGGAGAATCACGTGATTTAGAATCACAATTCTAGGTTTCGAATCCCTTTTCATTTTATTTTTTTTAACGGAGGAATCGATTTTGCCATTTCGATTTAATCCTGAGGCCTTTGAATTTGTGAGTGGGTTTGAGGTATGAAAATACAAAGGCTCGACTCTTTAAATATATAGCTGTGAACGGAAAACAAACGTACAGGTTGCCATTAAGTTCACTTTGCTTTGTCTTGAAGATGAGCGACAAAATTGTCGGCTCGAGCAAGAAAATAGATCAGCGTGAAAAGAATAGGTTGGCTTATGAAAAGTAGGGTGGCTATTGATTTGATTTTTATTTTAATAAAAATCTAAAATATCTCACGGTCCCTTGTTTAAAATCCTGAACCGTTGTTCTAACTTAACGACCGATGTTTTCAGATTATAACGTTATTTTGAATTCAACGAAATATACTGTATAATTTAATTCGAACATTAAAAATAACGTATTAAATTGATATAATATGATTTTAAATTTAAAACAAATAAATTCCAAAAAAATAAATAATTTACTATTCTTATCTTTCAAATTCAATTTAAATTCATATTAACCATTTGAATCACTCAGAATCCATTATAAATTCAAATGGAATTATTTCAGTTCTCGTATTTCTAAAATTATACGAAATAAATCATATATTGATCACTAATTGGTAATTCAGTATAAAAACTCTTTTATATTACTAATTCAATATTTAAAACTATATTAAATATTTAAAATAAATCGACGAAAAATCTGGGTCGTTACATCAAAGCCCTGCCTGTGTGGCGTAGCTTTGTGATTAACGTGAATTCGCAAACCTCACACCCCGGTATGAACCAGAAACGGGAGAGGACATCAGGGAGGGCATGCGTTTCCTTCTAGTTAGAAGTGGTGTCAGTGGTTTTACACGCCCTGACGAGTTTGACTTATGTGGTTGTTGCTGTTGCGAGGTGCCTCGGTTATATCAGTCGATCCTGGACCGATGGATCATTCGTTGGCTCATTTACGCCCCAAAGGGCGGGGAAACGTAGTGTTTAGGCATTTTAATCCACATCGATGGACCGGCCCTGACGATCCAAGGGTCACTCGAGCTGTGATCCTGAGGGGCGGGCTAGAGCGTCTCGAAGTCGGTAAGGACTATCTTTTGCCTTGTTTCATGACGGAAATCCAATTTCCAAATACGTGACTATGCGATTTTGATTGTATATATCTATGGCGACATGATATATGGTACCCATGCCGTCTACGATTGATAGTTATGATTGAAATTGTTTTCAAAACCTATAAACACTAGTGATAATATCAAATGCTTTTGTTTTATTCGTATCAAGCATATTTTGGCCATTAAAACTCTATCCTCCGGTTTGCGTTGCATTGTGTGATGGGAACTGAGTCTTATAATGGCTTCATTTTTATAAAAAGCATTGCGATGTTTAAAAGATTTATTAGTTTTGAAGCACTAGCAATCCAATGGAGTAAACCTGTTCCACGAAAGTGGCGTGGTCCTGTGATTAGCCATATTTTAAATGTGTTGAGTAGATTTCTCATACCAGCCCCATGACTGACTCGTAGTTTGTTTCACTTTCAAACTCGGGTGTCCTTTTTCTACATGGGCAGCCTTGTATTCAGGTTTAGCTGGCTCTTTCTGGATAGCTGGAGCTGAAGATGGATTCTATTATTTATCTCTTTTTATGTTGTTCACATTATGTTTGTTTTCCGCTATAGACATTTATGTATAGCTGAACTGTATTTGTACTAAGTATGATCATGTATAATGTGTAACTCTGATGATTACGTTTATCCAGTGTATTCTATTGTACATTATCTGGTGTATTTATTTCTTTCTGTTCTGCTATTATTTGTTTATGTGTTATATTCCAAAGATTACCCTTGCCGCCGTCAGTACGGGGTTTGGGGTCGTCTCATTATACTTGCTAGCCTTTTTCTTATATGCTTGTCCTTCACTGCCTTGTTGTTTGTTGAGCAATTATGTTGATTGGAATGTTGAACCTTTATGTATTCATGAAGTTGTAGTATGTCTCTGCATATATATATTTGTATACATTGCAACTTGTTGTCTTTCTGTTCTTTTGGCTTGTTTGTATTATGTTGCCACACATTTGTTGTAAGTCTATCCCACTTTTAAGAAGAACCAATCTGCAATGATTCTAGACAATTTTGGCTTTCTGACTTGGCATGTTTAATCCATGCAACAGAACCTGCTACCAATTTTTATGCAGGTTTATACATGCCATGCACATTTGTATGCACTGCATCAAGCGACTGCCATGTTTGTGCACCCATGTGCATTTGCACTTGAACTATTTTGATGAGCTTGATCCTGGTATGTTGTAGTAGCACCTGCATTTGTACTTCTTGTCATGTTCGAGTGCATTTGTCATTGTGTCGTCTTGCACTTGACGAGTACCAATATTTGTGCATGCTGAAACTTGTTTGTTGCACATGTGTGTTCATGGACACTTGTCCCATACTGCATGCATTTGTGGCAAGCTTCACCTGAACACATCTGTGACTTAGTTCATTGTGCATTCATTCCACTGTGCTGTTGGGTATGCATTTTTGTACAAACTCATGTACTTAGCTCCACTTGAGTTTGTTCTTGTTGCCATGCAACCTTAAAAACTTCTGTATAGCTTCATCTTGTATATTTGTCCATGTTGCACTCATGTTCTTTCCTGCTCACTTTTGTTGTTGCCTTGCCTATGTTGTGTATTTTTGAAACCTTCTGCCTTGACATGATTTATATGCATACATGTCTTGAATGTTGTGTGATGCCATTTAGTATTCTCACGACCCTCGACTTGTGGTCTGTCCATCCATGCTTGCTTGAACCTGAAATGTTACTGACCATTGTTGCTTTGTGTGAAACTCATGCTTTCTACATGATCAGTTTCCACATATGTGATGCCATGTACTCTATTTTTTCACTTGAATTATCACTTGTGCTTGCAACTGCCTGGTGCTTTCTTGGCTTTCCAAGTTTATGGTTGCGTTGAATTATTGTTGTGCACATATATTCATGTGTACTCCTGACCTGTTTGGCTTGAACTGTGCGCTCACCGATGTTTGATCATATTTCCCCTGCACGTTATAAATATATATGTGTGTATATACATACACATGTATGTGTATACATGTATCTTGCATGTGTAATTATGATATTTTTTACATCATCGGACCACTATACGATGTGTGGTGGCTATCAGCGGACCACGAATGTGACTCGATGATGATCTGGGGTCACTAGATATATAGTCTACCTTATGGTATTTATAGTGAATCAATGTGAATATCACAAGCAATCTAGACATAGATAGATGTATATACATATCAGACCAAGTCAAGAAATATGATTAGAAACACACCAGAATTCTAAGGCAAATAAAATTTAAAATAACTTTATACTTGTTAGAGTGAAAATCTATTTTTGTACCATTTTACTGTATGCGTTTCTTTGATAGGTATACTGGTGACTGGACTGAATCTGAAGCAGACTGAAGATAAGTAAGTGTTAGTATGTGAGTGAATGTATATGAGTGAACTGAGTGAAATATAACTGAGTGAGTTCAGAGTATTGTAGTGAGGACAAAATGTAATAGATTATTGAGATGTGCAATAGTGGAGTTAGAAGTTTGTACTATTCAAATGTTGGAATAAATATTTATATTTGAATAAAACATTCTTTGAATATTTAAATTCTTGTGCAATAGTTTTCTATTTAAATATAAACATTTATTTCTGTATGTGATGTAGTATAGAATAGTGCAGTTACAAACACATTTATATTAAAATAACTTTTTTTTATCATCAAACAAAAATCATATTGTTATATACAACAATCTCCCCATTTTGATGATGACAAACATATATTAAGATTTTGAGTACAGTGAAGTGTATAACTCTCTCTATATATATATACTCCCCTAAAACTGAACTCACCCTATATATGTGTGTATGAGTGAAGAAAAAAATGAATTTTCAATATTAAAATATTCCTGAAATATTCACTCGTCAATCAAAATCTTAACCATTCTCTCCTTTTTGTTATCATTAAAAGGATATAGAAATTGAAATTGTGATCAATATAGACAAGAAATATAAGTTCAATAAAAAGGGAGAGAATGTATATTGTAATCCTCATCAAATCAAACAAAAATCATAATATTCTTCAAACTAATGGCAAATTTCACATTGTAGAACGATGGATTTATGATGAATTTTGTAAAATGGAGAGAGTTTTAAAACATATATATTCCAATTATTTTCAAACAAAATTTTGAAAAATGAGTACAAAATAGCAATGGATTTAGACTATGGTTATAAATTCAAATCAAGTGACAAAATCAAATAATCGTAGATCCCAAAAACTATTAATCAAAAAATCATAATATATCATAAAATTGTGACACATTTCACAAATCAGAAAATGGATTGATAGGATGGTTTTTACATAGCAAGGAGGATTTCATTTATATAAAATTTTATTTATTTTATTTTATTTTCCTTATTTTTTTCTTTTTATTTTAAAAGCACACTAACCACCCATAGCCTATTAGGTCATTTAAATGAAATCTATTGAAACTTAAATTATAAGGAATCTCTAACCGTGCATGACCATATATAGGTTTTTTTAAATGAAATTAGAGAAACACTTATTATATAAAAATCTCCTTAGTATATAAAACCAAAATGAATGGTAGAATTTTGATATATACAGAGATGGTTGTGAAATAAATTTCTAAATTAATGATATTATGAAATATGCTCAATTGTACCAGGATTTCTGAAAATTTTCAATTATTTCTTCTTATGAAAAATACTATAGCCACATTTCCATCACAAATTTTGAAATAGTATACTATTTAATGATGAAAAAAATGTAAACTCCCTTCATTAAATTAAAACATGATGAATGACAGAAGGGTGATAAGAATAGAAGATGTTCATTAAATAAGCACCAATTTAAAGATATTATAAAAAGTTGTTCAAACATAATGAGAAACTAAATAAATCTCAAGTTGTTGTGAAATATATTGTAGTCACAATTCATCACAATTTCATAAATCTAATAATAATTTTAATGAGTTTTAAATATAGTTCAATTTTGTCAATGATTTCAAATTTTGAATAAATAACCAAAAATGATTTTAAATTTGAAAGTATCGATTACAAGAGGGATTCTGAAAGAACTTTCCAACTTGAAAATCAGTTTTTAAAAATCAAACAGTTGAATGTGAAACTTTCAACACTTCTAGAGCTGATACCATTTGGAGCTCCTAATTGTCCACAGTGGTCAATGAAAACTAAAATTGAATTATCAGCACTTAGATGGAGCAAGTAGTAAACATTTGTTACCAAATCAAGTAATCATCAAAACATTAAAAACAATTCCATTTATCGAAGCAGCAAAACAATAGGTTTCAAAATAAGAAAACAAAAGAATTTTTCTCAATATTTACAACAATCTCAAGAGATAGATCATGATCCAAGATTAAAACAGTTCATTTGAAATCATTTGAAGAGATATGAAAATTTCAAGATTGAATAAATTTATCACATAAGATTATCAATTCCTAATTCAAGAAGTGTGTGAGATTCAAAATATCGACAATTTCAAAAGATTTCAAAAATATCCAATCCAAATGATCATGATTTAAAAATGAGTTTCAAGATGCAACACAATAATCCATGCCAAAAGTTTTTTAAATCGAAATAGTCAAGCTCATCAAAAAACCAATGAAATTATCACAACTTAGAAAATAGTAGTCTACTGTAATGACTGTAGTTTTTTAAGTTTATCCAAAAATGAATTAGAAGAAATTGAGAACAACAAAGTTGTGTGAAATTTCATTAGCTTTTCAGATCATCAAAAAATTTAGAATTCTAAGTAAAAGTGTTCAAGATGTGATAAGAATGCTCCAACACTATTAGTAATTCAGAAATAAAAAAATAATCTTCAAAAGAATTGCAAAATATTTACAATTTTCAAATTCAAGATCTGGAAATCATCAGAACATGGTAGTTTTATACAAACGAATCTAATTTCCATAAAATCAAGAATTTTGCAATTTGAAGTTAAAGCTCAGAAAACGTAAAAAATAATATGGTAGTGTCAATACAAATAAGCATAATCAGAAGGAAGAATTAGAAAAAAATAGAAGGAGGGATGGAAAGATAGAATAAAAATGGAGAGTATAAATGAAAAAAAAATAAGTATAGCGATCATACCTGAATTATTGTTGACGATATAGATCTCAAATTCGTAAATTATGGCTAAGGAACACAGAAAATAATACGGAACAACTTGAATACTATCTCTCTTGAAGCTGTTCGTCAGACACCTTTGGTACCTAATTGCTGATAGAATTGAGTGGTCTAATAAAACTGTTTTATCACTCATATCTTTGTTTAATTGTTTTGGCACTTGGAACCCATTTATATAATAATATGTTAGCATCAACTAGAGTACGCTTAGGAACCCAAATTCGTTTAGTTCTTTTCAAATTCATTTGATTTCTTTTTGCGATCCAAAATTGTTTAACTGGATTGTTACTAAACAAGTTCTCAAATGATTTAAAAATCCTTTAGAAATTTCAAATTTCAAATTTTCAAAATGGTCTTTTTCAAAGCAATTTGTAGGATTTTTAAAAACATTTGAATTCATCTTTTCAAAATCATCAATTTTCCCAAAGTTGGGACCTTCTTGTTTCCACAAGAAAATTTGTTTCTCTACAACATATTTAAGATTTTTCTCCATTAGAAGATTTAGTCAATGTTGTTTCAAATCGTTGAATTTAAGATTTAACATCATTGTTTTCTTTCATTAAATTTGAATAACGATTATTAATGTTCTTCATCTTTTCAAAATCAGTTTGTTTCAACACCAACTTTTTATCTTCAAGCAATTTAATTTTGGCTTAGGACTCAACAATCTCATTATCAAATTTACTTTTCTTTTCAGACTCAATTTTTTCAAATTATTTGAATTCCCAATTTTTTTCAAGCTTATTCAAAATTGATTCGGTTTTCAACAAACTTTCCTTTTCAGCAATTTCATGTTTGGAATTTTTAATAGTCTTAAAATTTCCCTGCTCCTTTTGCAAAGCCTTATTTTTACAAATTAGCTCATCCTCTTTTGCTTTTGATTTCATAATTTTTTTTCAAGTTTATGAAGATTTTCATTAAGATAAGCTAAATCATTTTTCAAATTGAAATAATTCTTATAATTGGGGTTTGAAAATTTCTTGACATTCTCAAGTTTTAATTCCAAAATATCATTTTTCTGTTCAACTCAAGATTTTTAGATTTCACATATTTATTTTTTGATTTGAGACTAACACCTTTAGTTAAATAAGTACAAAAGTAAACTAAATTTTCATATGAGAAATCTCCTATCTCATCGTTTGTTGAGTCTCCATCGACCGTTCCATCTGAATAATCATTTGTAAAACCTATTAAGCATAACTCTGAATCTGAGTTGACTTTTTGAGGTTTTGAGCAGTTGTCGTCTTTTCGTCCATACTTCGCAATGAGAGTATTCCAAATATTCTGTGTTGTTAAATAATGGGCGATATGTTAAGCTGATCATTACTAAGATAAAAATAAATAATATGCATAGCACGAGCATTGATAACTTTATTCCTTTTATTTAGCATATCACCAACATTTTCAATAATATTCCAATATTCAGAATTAATAGATTTTAAATATATTAAATTTTTGATTTCCAATTTAAAAAATCTGTTCCATTGAAAATAATTGGAATAATATTGGACTGACTCTCGTTAACCTGACAACTAGAACAATCCATGACTCTAGAGTTAATTGAAAATATATGCTATGATACGACTTGTAGGATCTAGATTAACCATAAAGGTGGGATGAATAAGGTTTATTGCAGTTTTGAGGAATATAAAAAATATTACAGCACAGATAATAGAAGAGTAAATAGATGTGGAGAGTAAATGATACAGATTTTATCCAGCTTCGGCAGACCCTGCCTATTGTTACATTCCCCAAGGTTTCTATTAGAACTAAAACAATCTCTAGGTTTACAAATTCCTTGTAAACTTGTGACAATCGCTCCCAACTACTCTAATCCTACGCTCAAAACCTTGCACTGATCTTTATTCCCAATATCATTTTTTTTGAATTACAAACTCGTAACTCGTAAACCCTAACTATAAATCCTATAGCTTGTATGCCCTAGTTTACAAAAAACTAAAACTGTTGATTGATTACAAGAAAAAAGAAAACAACTTAAACAAATAAATAAACCCCCTTCAATAATAAAATAATCGGCCCCTTGCTTTAACACATATGAAAATATTCAGTTTCCTCTATTTCTTTGTAATGGCGGTCGAGACAAAAATTGTGGTCTAGTCCTCCCAAACCAATTTGTGGCATCAAATGTTATGATTAAAATAACTTTCTGATGGCTCGAATGATGGTTGTCCTTGTTGAATGATTTATGGAATCTCGATCGAAACTTTTGTGCATAATTCTGATTTTACTTTCTTTCGCTCTCGAATTTTTTTCTTGGTTTCAGTGAATGCCGATAATGAATTATGTGAAATTTATAGGGTTTTTGAATCCATTAAACTCTGATTTCGCGTGATTGATTTGGTCTGTTATTTGTGTGATTGTTGAATTGATTTCTGGAAAGATTAAATGATTTTCCATGTGTAAGATTGTGTTCTTACAATTTATGGAATGTTTTAAATTGTGAAAAATATTGTTGCCAAATATGATCTCTTCGATTTCATTGATAAAATCTTGCATGGGTTCTTTTGAATGAATTTGCCTGAGCTTATGGCTTATTGTATATTTGCAGAAATGATTCTTTCCAAAATTGAAATTGCTTGAATTTAAAAACCAATATGCTCCTTATTCTTGCATGTTGTTTCCATAGATTTCTCACTTGATTAGTGCATTTTTAGAATTGAATACACTTTACTTGATTGATTTTGAGTGATGCACATTTTCTTTTATATCCAGTACTAAAATCTTGATCTTGTTTTGGTGCACAATATCTCCCATGAATTTTGCACTGAGATTTGCCCTGCTTCCCTTAATTATCTTGGTTCGCTGATTTTATTTGTGTTTATCACTTGCACACAACATGTATGTGCTACTTTATTTGTATGATGTTGCAATGTGCACATGTATTTGAAACATACTTGCTAGCCTCTGTCTTGTATGCTTGTTCTTTACTGCCTTGTTGTTTGCTGAGCCATTGTATTGACTGAAATGTTGAACCTTTATGTATTCATGTTGCAACATGTCTCTGCATATACACTTATATACATTGCAGCTTGTTGTCTTGCTATTCTCGTGGCTTGTTTGTATTTGTTGCCACACGTTTGCTGTAAGCCCATCCCACTTTGTAGCATATGAACCATTCATGCGTATACTTTGGACATGCTAAACTGAACCAAGTTGCAATGCTTCCAGACAATTTTGGCTTGCTGACTTGGCATGTTTAATCCATGCAGCAGAACCTGCAACTAGTTTTTGTACTTGTTTATACATGTCATGTGCATTTGTATGCAGTGCATCATGCAACTGCCATGTTAGTGCACCCATGTGCCTTTTCACTTGACTGTTTTGATGAGCTTGCTCCTGGTATGTTGTAGTAGCACTTGCATTTGTACTTCTTGTCAGGCTTGAGTGCATATGTCATTGTATTGTCTTGCACTTGACGACTACCTGTATCAGTGCATGCTGAAACATGTTTGTTTCACCTATATGTTCATGGACACTTATCCCATACTGCATGCATGTGTGGTAAGTTTCACTTGAACACATCTGTGACTTGGTTCATTGTGCATTTATTCCATTGTGTTGTTGGGTATGTATTTTTGTACAAACCCGTGTACACAGCTCCACTTGATTTTTTTCTTGTTGCCATGCAATCTTTATAACTTTTGTCTAGCTTCACCTTGTATTTTTGTGCATTTTGCAATCATGTTCTGGTCTGCGCACTTTTGCTTCTTGCCTGGCTTTCCATGTTCGATGTTGCATTGAATTATTGTTGTGCACATATATTCTGCGCATATATGCATGTGTATTCCTAACCTATTTGGCTTGAATTGTGCACTTGCTGATGTTTGACCATATGGCCCCTACACGTTATACATATATATATATATATATACATATACATATATATATATATATGTGTGTGTGTGTGTGTGTGTGTACACATTTATCGTGCATGTGTAATTATAATTTTTATTGACATCAACAGACCACTATACGATGTGTCGTGGCTATCACCAAACCACAAATGTGAGTCGAGGCTGATTTGCGAGCACTAGATATATAGTCTATGTGACGACCCCAAACCCCGTTCCATGGAGGCAAGAGTAATCTTTGGAATATAACACATAAACAGATAACAACAGAACAGAAATATATAAATACACTAGATAATGTACAACATAATACACTGGATAAACATAATCATCAGAGTTACACAGTATACAGGATCATACTTAGTACAAAATACAGTTCAGCTTTACATAAAATGTCTACAGCGAAATCAAAACATAATATGTACAATAGGAGCTGAACAGCATAAAAAGAAAGAAGTGATAGAATCCAGCTTCAGCTATCCAGAAAGAGCCTGCTAAAACCTGAATACAAGGTTGCCCATGTAGAAATAGGGACACCCGAGTTTGCAAGTGAAACAAACTACGAGTCAGTCATGGGACTGGTATGAGAAGTCTACTTAACATATTTTAACAATAAGGCCAATCACAGGACCACGCCGCTAACGCAGAACGGGTTTACTCCATTGGATTGCCAGTGCTTTAAAAACAAGTAAATCATTTAAACATCGCAATGCTTTTTATAAAAAATGAAGCCATTATAAGACTCAGTTCCCATCACACAATGCAACGCAAACCGGAGGATAGAGTTTTACCATATAATGGCCAAAATATGCTTGATACGAATAAAACAAAAGCATTTGATATTATTACTAGTGTTTATATGTTTCAAAAACAATTTCAATCATAGACGGCATGGGTACCATATATCATGTCGCCATATATAAGTATACAATCAAAACCGCACGACGTCGTATTTGGAAATCGGATTTCCGTCATGAACCAAGGCAAGGGATCGTCCTTACCGCTTCGAGACGCTCTAGCCTCCCCCTTAGGATCAGAACGCATCGACCCTTGGATCATCAGGGCTGGTCCATACGGAGTGGATTAAAATGCCTGAACACTGCGTTTCTCCATGGGGCATCAACTGGTGGTATACCGACCAAACTATCGGCCCCGGAGCGACCGATATAACCGAGGAGCCTTGCTATCCATCATCCACATAAGTAAAATGCCCGGGCGTGTAAAACCCAAAACATCACTCCTAGCTAGAAGGAAACACAGGTCCTCCCTGAAGCTCTCTCCCGTTTCTGGTCCATACCGGGGTGTGAGGTTCGTGAATCAACGCTAAACATAAAGCTAGCTATTCAAAGCCCTGCTTTGATCATCAGCCACAAAGCTCTGCTCTTCAACAAAAGCTTTGATCACAGCATCTCTGTATGCCACGTTGTCAATCTACAACATCAGACACACATCCATTTACAAGTCCGTTCTGGGTCTGAACGAAACCAGAGGCACCTTATTCCTCTCCCGTTTGTCCAATACAGGAGAGAGGCCCTCGCACATCCGAACGATCAACAAGTACATCCAGACAACCACCACTGTAACCCCTTCAGGGCAGCAACTCCCATAAAAGGCATCAGTAGTCATCCATTCGATGTGAAGATCATCGGTCTTGCACCATCTTCATATCTTCGACTTCTAACCGTCGATCAATTATTTGAAATGTGAATTAACTCGGCCCTTTCAAATAATTCACATATATTTAGAATTTCAAATAAGTTCATTTCAATGGTTAAATTATTTGACATCCATAATTCAGTTCATTAATGTAATTTTCACATCAAATAAATTCAGCCATCAAGTATCCTATGAACCAAGTAAATTCAGTTTATTTCCATTCCATATCATTTATAATATTTTTATAACGATTTATCGCTATTTTTATTTATTTAAATATAGCCAATTTATTCAAACGATGCTTCAGGCCATAACGCGGCCATGGTGCTATTTTTCTCCAGATTTGATTTACACATATACCAAAATCTAACCGTTGGATGGTTACAAATTTTATATCATTGGAAAGATCTTTTCAAAGCAGACCCAACGGTTCCAGTTTTGGGAAAAATCCAACAGTCGGATCTCCCGGTACAATCGCTTAAAATTACGATTTCAAAATACGAACTGTAGCATTGTTATTCGATTTATTTTAATTATATATATATAACACATTCTGGCGCTGTTTTAATTCAGATTTGAATTAAACATTCCAGACAATCCAACCGCTGGATCTTTCCAAAGTTGGTGTTGTTGGAAAGATATTTCCAAAGCGAACCCAATGGTTTCGATTTGGGAAAATCCGGCGGTCGGATCTCCCGGTACAATCATTTAAAATCATGGTTTCGAAATACGAACTGCACTTCGTTATTCGATTTATTTTAATTATATATATATATATATAATCCATTCTCCGATTTTAAAATCATTTCAACTCATATAGGTGATAAAAATGATATTTTTATCTAACAGATATTTATTTCAACACATGACTATTTTTAACAATACATATATGTAGTAAAAATGTGATTTTTATTGTCAAAACAATTTATTTCAAACACGACTATTTTATATACTTCATATAGATGATAAAAATGTGATTTTTGTTGTTAAACCAATTTATTTCAAAAATAAATATTTTTATTGATTCATATATATTATAAAAATGATTTTTTTATTGTTAAAACAATTTATTTCAAACACGATTATTTTATATACTTTGTACATACAATAAAAATGTTATTTTTATCACACAATCTATTTTATTTCATACATTCTATAAAAATGTTATTTTTATCATTCAAACCATTTTTATTTCATACATTCGATAACAATGTTATTTTTATCATTCAAACCATTTTTTTTTTCAAAGATGAGTATTTTTCTAACATATGAATATATTTCAATACATGAATATAAATCAGACACAGGAATATTTCAGAAAATTTCGGCAGCATAACGGCAGGGTAGTTAAAACTGGCACCGTCCCTAGTACAGCTCCTCGCTCTACCTTAAAGCCTTGTAGCTTTTGACAATGGGGATTTCAATTATCTAGTTCGTACGCAGATGAAATTTCATATATACTAATCCTATTGGGATTTTAACCACAATCAATCATTTCAACCATTCGTATTTATCAACCAAATTTCACATCAACCAAAATCCAAACAATCACAACCAATATATATCGTCCATGGTCTGTGGACGAGGGGAGTATGTATATATATATATATATACGTATATAAATATATTTCAATTCCATTTCAATATCATTTCAATTCCATTTATCGCATATATGATTTTTACAACACATATATAACTTATACATCGCACATACAACTTATACAATGCTTATACATAAGGCGTACAATGCTTATATAACTCATATATCGGTCGTATAATCTATACATCGTTATTCCATATCGTTTATAATTGAGAAATCTCACTTTGGGTTCCACTCCTCCAAAAATTATAGAAGGTTCAGAAAAATATCCGGTCTCTTCTAGAATGTAGAAGACGTCCTCACGGTCCCGGTGTCTCTTGTTTCACTAGATTTCAATCACATAGCAAAAAGTTATGATTTTTATTCCATAAATCTATTTTGGAACGCTTTGTAGTGTAATAAACCATTAATTATATACCAAGCCATTACCTTCTAGCTCAGTTCAAAAGTAGGTTTGCGGTTTTCTTCCAATTCATAGCACAGGGAGGTAATCGGACTATGGCACGTCGAAGAGCTTCGAAGTAGCTTCCTACGTAGGGTGGTTTCACCCAGATCGACGGCTCCTACAGGCGGTGGCGGCGCTCGAAAGTTCTAGACTTTGGAGGCGCGGATCTCTTCAAACACGCGATGAAAAAATACAATTCTTATATGGATTTGAAGATCTTGGAGAGGGCTATAGAATTCCCAACTGGAGCGGGGGGTCTAATTTTGCGTATAGGAGGAGGAATCAGAGGAGAAAGCAGGGAAAGCTTTTCCGCCGTCGCGATATAAGGATCGGGGAGAGAGAAGATGAAGTGGAGAGTTCTGATTGGCCCGGTCCTTTTTATATTTATTTAAAAATCCAAAAATACCCCTTTTTCCCTACGAACTCCAATTCAAGCCCAACGACTGTCATCCCTAGCTAAATACCCCAATTTCGGCCACAATGGGTTATGTTTCGTAGGACCATTCGGTTTCGGTCAGTTTTTCCTCAAATTAAAATGTAAAACATTCAATATTTGATTTGAACGTACATTTCAATTTGTCGGGCCACATACTGATCCCGAAAATTCCAGAAAAATTACTTCTAGCTTCATACTGACGATACGGTCCCAACAAAACTAGTTTCGTCGAATTTGGAGACCGCTTGAAAAATGGCCATTTTCTAGTCGATCCAAATTGACTGAAATCCACCAAACACAATTTCCTCGGCCACACTCACATATTAACTCCAAAAATTATGGAATTTGAAACCTAGCAATAATTTGACAACCCGGATCCAACAAAAGTGGTTTGCACAATGGCTATTTTCACGGGCTATACTAACTCCATAGCGACCTTTTGGAAAATTCATTTGGCAATAACTTTTGATTCCCGCTATGAAATCTCGATTTTTCAGATTTGCTTGAAAGATATTCAAAAACAGATTTAGATATTTTTGGTTCCACTAAAATCCGTTTTATTTCGCACCCGGTACAATCAGCCAAAATTTGAATTCAAATTTTCAAACTGCCGCACCATTTCAGGCCTTGTTTTATAACTAAAATAAATATATTTATTTTCCAACTTCGAGTCAAATAGACTTTTGGTCGTTATTATTTAAAATTATTTATTTTAAATATTCAAAATTCACTAAAATAGCTAAATTAAAAATTTTAAATTGGTTCAGATTTTCCGGGTTGTTACAGTCTACCTTGTGGTATTTACAACGAATCACTGTGAATATCACAAGCAATCTAGGCACATATAGATGTATACACATATCTGACCGAGTCAAGAAATATGATGAGAAACACACCAAAATTTTGAGGAAAATAAAATTTAAAATAAATTTATACTTGCTAGAATGAAAATCTATTATTGTTCCATTTTACTGTTTGTGTTTCCGTGACAGGTATATAGGTGACTGGACTGAATCTAAAGTAGACCGAAGATCAGTGAGTGGATGAATGTATACCAGTGAATTGAGTGAAATGTAACTGAGTGAGTTTAGAGTGTTGTAGTGAGGACTGAATATAACAAATTACTAATATGTACAATAGTAGAATTAGACGTTTGTACTACTCAAATGCTAAAATAAATATTTATATTTGAATAAAACACTGTTTGAATATTTAAATTCTTGTGCAATAGTATTCTAGTTAAATATAAATATTTATTTCTGTATATGATGTAGTATAGAATAGTATAGTTACAAACACATTTATATTATAATATATATGTTTGTTATCATCAAACCAAAATCATATTGTTGTATACAACAATATCTTATTGGACCTTTTGATGTATTGTTTCGAAGAAGCTGAGATGGGAACTAGACCCAAAACCGCTTTAAACCAACGTTGCTTTCGAAACTAATTTGCAACAAATAAAGATGGAGCATTGAAGACCGCAGATTTTCATAAAACGGAAGAACCACTTATAATCTCTGGTTAGCTCCCAGAGATACACTATGGTTTTGTCATAGTTGGAATCTATGGATTGCAAGGACTTCTCGCTATTGATCCTTAAGGAGATTCCTATATAGGATGCAGTAGGAAGGTGCCTTCGGTTCATCCTGTTCCTAGATGACTTGTATGGACGAATGTCTGACAGAGTATTTCCTAAGGGCCACGTACGTTGATTTTTACAAATATACCAAGTTTGGTGACTGAGAAGGAAACTTCTCTTAGCTTAACACCTAGAGTATATTTATGGAATCAATCAGTGATTTAACAGATCTGAAATGCGACATTCAAAGTAAATGATTATATTTTCTATGAAAGGTAAATCGTGACCTCAAGCCTCATCAACCAGGAAATGATAGAAATCGGGCAGGCAACATGGCTACGGTCATTCCCATTGGGGTATATTTGTCACTACCTAGTGAAAAATTAATTTTTCTTCTTTCGTTTCTGTATCTCCTGGGAATATGGTGATTGCGCAATCCGTATGGTGACAATATATTCGATGCACTCAAGCTGAATGAGTGGTCGGTCATGTGTGGTCGGGTTACAAGATGTTCTTATTGAACCTAATGTATTTCTCTCTAAAGATGCACTTTCAGAAGGTGATCCCATACCTTGTCATATTGGAAATCCAAACTTCAATAAGCGCCATGTAGTTTTTGATTATATAGTATGTATATAGGGCGTGAGATGCAATCGTTCTGCTATATGGTTATTTATTTATGAGTTGATAGATACTGTTGTAATATCGCTGAATTTTGATATAAAAAATATTTTGGTTTATATAAGGTAAAAATCGTTGTGTTTATGTGTGGATTGGTCTTACGATTATCCTTTTCTTTTAACAGATTTTCTAAAGTTAAGAAATTTGGTCGTGCATGAGTTTATTGTATGAATTTATCACTAAAAGTATTCCAGACTGATCTTGGTGAATTTTTCTTTGCTTCAAATGTGCTTGGGTCAGACCGAGTATATTATTAGGTTAGGTTTTGCTTTGAACTTCAGCAGGGGAGCTGGAGTCGAGATGTATATCCTTATTTTCTGGTACTAGCTTACTCCGTTATGTGTGTGTATTATATTGAGATGAATGTGTACTCTAATTGTAATCATGTATATACATATTCTTTTTGTGTAAAGAGTTTTGTTATATTATATTTATTCATTTCGTTATGGGACTCTAATCTTCTTGTTCTTCTATTCTAATATTTCTTTCTTTTCTTACCCTCCAATATCTTTCTCTTAACTATCTGCTTTTCTGTGCAATTTGAGTTGACATGTGTTGTTAAATGTTGGTTTAAACTGTATGGAAAAAGTGGGTCGTGACAAGTGGTACCAAAGCATAAGGTTTAGTGATAATCTTTGCTCTTGGCATAACTCAATAGAAATGGGGTAAGTAATACCCCATATTGGGTTTGAGTGTGTGTATGTATGTGTGTGTGTGTATATATATATATATGTATATATATATACGAGAGCGCATATTTGTAATTTGATATAAAATTATTTTAATTTTTTTGCCCCAATATATTTTGTAAAGCAATAAAGTAATGATTTTATTAAAGTAATGATTATGAAATTGTAGTAATTCAACCAAAGAACATTTCAAATATGAAATGTGAAATATGGAAATTAATATTTTATTTAGCTTATATTGAGTTAATTCTATAAACTTAAAATTTTGAAATAAAATTAACTTAAGTCAATTAGAATTTGACTAGTGTTTGGGAAGTAATAAATGCAGATTAATGAATTTGGATGAAATGCTTGGATTGTATGATTGATTGCATGGATATCGATTTGAACTTGGTTGAAAACAAATCTGGAATGAATAAAACAATTCAAGTAAAATAAATTTGAATAGTATATAAAGGAACCGATTATGCATGGGTTGCTAAGTATTGGTTATAAATAAATTGAAGAGAATGTAAAATTGTTTGGGATGGATAATCTGAATGTTTAAACCAGTTTGGATGATTATGAAGCTAACTTCATCTGAGTTAAGAACATGTGTAGGGCTTAATTCATACTTAAGCCTATATTTATTGAGTTCTGGAGCTAATTTAATCCAGTTTGGTTATTGGTTCATGCGAATTGAGCAGACTCATTTATTGCTTATTGATAATCACTTAATAACGTTCGTATGAGGTACACTTACACAAAATATAAAATTTGGGTTTGTAATTGGATTTTCTGACCTTTTGGGTCGATGTATATATATTTTGTTGTTCCTGCAATATTGTGAAAACCACTCCGTACGTGGAAGTCTCTACCAAAAAGTTTCAAAATTTAAGAAGTTAGAATGTTTCAAAATAAATAAATTAATAGATTGAAATGGATTTTTCTATTGAAACTAATTTGATTAGTTAAACCAAAGGTTCAGAAGTTGTACGAAAGATTTTAAACTAAATGGATTTTTGGAAAATTACCGGGTTTGTAGCATCTTTCCAGCCATAGTAATTTCGGGGACGAAATTCTTCTAAGGGGAGAGAAATGTAAAGGCCTAGATTTTTTAGTCGTTTAATTAAATATTTAAAAATCATTTTAAATGATGTTTTGGGATTTAAATAGCCTAAATTCAATGATTCTGAATATTTTATTAATATAAATAATAGTTTAATTCTAAAATAGTCGGAAAATATGTCAGATTTGCATTTTTATATGAATTGACAATGTAAAGGGATTTAATTTAGATAATAGTTAAATTTTTATAACTAATTCATTTATCAAATGACGTTTGAACATATGATTTATAATTTAATTATAAAACGAGCTGTAGCGGTACGATAGTTCGTAATATTACGTTTTGAAATTTAAATGGATGTACATAATCCAATATAAATCAAAATTCTTTGAAACAAGAGGCACTCGGATCTATTGGATAATAAGTTTCTAATGAAAGAGAAAAATCAAGATTTCGTACTGTAGATTATGAATTATATCCAAGTCAAAAATTTAAAAGTCACTATGAAATCGTGTATAAACCATAACTATTTATTATATTAAATAAAAGGTTTTTTTAATAAATTTAATATTGTTTTAACTTAGAATTTGATATGTTGAATTTAAAATCTAAACTAGTTTATTTTGAAGTTATATACAATTCTAATTGAATGTATATATATATATATATATGTGTTAATAATAATTTATTATCAATAGAATTGTTTATATTGAAATCGATATATACTAGGTTGGAACCCGTGCTATGCAATAGATTTCAGTGTCTGGTGGGTAAGGAAGGGGATGGTAGGCGTGAGGGTAAGACAAATCTAAGAGTAGGAAGTAAGAGGAAAAAATGTCAAGTAGAGGTTGTTGTGTAGGATTGTAGATGTTCCTATGAAGTAGCAGTTGTGATGCTGTGAGAAATTGGTTATAGTTTTGTTAGTCGAATCATGTGAAGAAAAATGTAAGTGGACATGATAAAAATAAAGTACGATTGTGTATGGGCTTAAGTTTTTTTGTTATAATAGTTTTCAGTCATGTGTATTTTTGCACCACCACAAATCCATTAAAATCTATTTCTACTTTGAATCTAAAGAATCTAGGTCCAATCACTTCACTTTTGCGATCATACAATGCATCAACAACTGGATCCGAATTTAGAAAGTCGAGAACTCTTTCCATATCATGATCTTCAATTGCTCTACCAACTAACGCATGCCTATTCCTTTGCATCAGAAATATGGCAACCATTCCAAGCAAGTTCCACACTATGATGGAACCTATTGATCATATATTGCATTTCCAGTTATTTTTACTGCAACCAAAGATGCAGCAGCAATAGCAAGACCGGTAACAATAGCGTCATCCTCAGTCATAACAACAACAGAGGTAGGATCATGACCATGCCAAACATAGTCACATATTGTCATCACTTCTACAGCAACACCTTTCTTCACAGCATTTATAGCAACTTTTAAAGAAGCTTCTTCAAGAATCTTCACAGAATTTACAGTTAGTTCAGGCAGTTAATATGAATATATTCTTATGCGTATAGAAATATAGTTATACTTCTTGAACTAGTATAGTCAATTTAATCAAAGAATTTAATGCTGGTGTATTATTTTCCATTTAATTTTAAATAAAATAAGACTAATGACATATTACTCAGTTGTAAACACTGATACTGCATGTTAGATTAGTTATTATGTAATAATCCAATCAAGCAGCACCAATTTAATGAGTCATTACGCATTCTAAAATATGTTCATTGGTATTCTCCAACCTCTTCGCCCATCAAAAAACGTTTGGGTCTACAGCCATTCCTTCACCACTGGCAAAGTTTAAAGCATCACAAACTATCATCTCTTTTGCAGCGCCATCATAATACCTTATCCATGAAGTAATATTCCCACATCCTAGCCTTGTCCTTGCAATTCCTAGCTTTTTTTGCTAGAAGTTTGAATAAAACTAGATCAGAGTAGTGATTGTATGTTGATAGATGTCAATTGAAAAATTAAGCAAGAAAAAAAAAGTAAAAATTCAGAAAATAAAATGGAAATCGAGATCCAAAATATCATTTTTCCACGAAAGGTACTATATTATGTACTTGGAACGCAACCAATCTTTTAAGAGGAAAAAAAATTATGGGTTTGATTAGATGTTGTCACCCTTTTATACCTTAACAGACATCCATTGCACAACCTGAGTACGGAAAAGTATTTCTTTTACTCACTGCAACTATTTAAGTGAAATGTATTCGTACTCATATAATATATCACTATGTGTGTATATATGCCATAGCGCCTTTGTCATTCCAGCAAAATCACCACCAAATTTATTGGATGAATAATTAAAGTTTTCTTAGGTAAATATATATTTTTCGCATCAACTTACCCATGGTAAACAACCTACCCAACTATAAGCCAACTAACATCTTTCGTCTATTCCAGTAATAAATCACTACAAACATAAAATACTGAAGTCCATATATAATGCATAATCCAGGGTAATATACCATTTACTTGACCTTCAAGGGCTGAGCTTTATCCATCGGTAACACCTAAAGTGAACTCATAACAGGGAATATAAATCAATAATTGATTCTGCAACTGTGACCAAGCATTGAATATAGGCTACAATCAACACTACATAAGCAAAAGTGTAATTCCGTTAGTGCAAATAAATAAAAAAATATGACAGATAATACTGGTTAAAAAGGGACATAAAGGCAACATGTGTTGAACGAAAATTAGCGGTAAGGAATTGAAAAAGACATAAGCCACCCTGTAGATATAAATCAACAATGAAAGTGCATGGTTAACAAACGAATGCCTATCGAAATGCTTGTGATGGTACCATATGAATTAGAGCTAATATCCATGGTCAACATGCTCATATTTACATCGTCCGAACTAAATGGTTTGTCATAATTGGAGTAACAGAGAAACATAGTTAACAAATTGTTTTTCAAGATGAATTAATTAGCTGGAACAATATAAGCTTTACCTTTAACTACAAAAGTAACAATTTATGCTCAATCCTTAACTACAAAAGTACAAATCTACACTTAACTATTCATCGATCAAATCACATCAAACAACACTTAACCCCCTTTTTGGGTTAATTCTTTGAGTTTTTTAAATTTATTTTAATATTAAAAAGTTTAAAAAGTAAAGGAAATATAATAGGAAAAAGGGAGAGAAGCTAATGAATTACCGGTAGATACACCGTGAGACCAAGCATCGGCTTTGGGTCCATCATAACCAGCTCGTCTGATGACTTCAGAAGCAGTGTAAGCCAAAGTACCCCAAGCTGTATGCAACAACCCACCTGCATTGAGTTGGTCTGGTAAAGATGACAGGCCAAAATCGGATTTGCTTACTTATTAAGAAAATGTTAAAAGCTAGATATATTTTAAGCACAAGTGCATGAAAATAGTGAATACATACCCTTTTAATTTTATCTAACATGCCTGCTGCTTAAAATTACTTTGGATTTCCAAATATGGCGTAATAAAGGTATTCTTAAGTATGAACGTTGTTTTTTTGTGTTGATATTGCAAATTTCATGGTAATTTTTCTTTTTACAGTTATGACTTGGCAAGTTAGCACCAAAGGTAGGGTAAATACAAAGTTTAGGTACAAAATTAAATGTTTTCTCCGCTAACTAAGATGTAGAAGTAATCCATGAACATAACCTTTTTCCTTACAGGTCATGTAAATGAAAATTCATAAGAGTACAGTTCACAGCTCATATTATGATCTACATACATACTTATATTTATATATATATACATGGGAAAGTCTATTTAGACCACAAACGGTGACACAATTGATTTGCACCGTTGGATCACCCCATGAATTCCACCTCTTCATATAAAGACAAAAAAATCCAATGGTTAAAGCATTGTGTCTCCCTATTTGTATCTAATTTTGTGTTCAAATAGCCACCATATATATATATATATATATATATATATATCCTGGAAAAGTAAGAACTCTAAAACTAACTTCAGTAGTTCAACAATAAACGGTTCCAATCGATCCAAAATTCCCATCAATCGAAGTCTGCATTTATATTGATAAATATATAAAAACTGCAAATGACGAGCTTAACCTATGACTATAGTGACGTTGATGCATTACAGAGTATATAGAGATTCCAATAAAAGAGAAAAAGACAAACAAAGAATTATATTGGACTAAAAGGTAGATAATGATGTGATTGATTTTCTGATTATGACGTGGTAAAAATATTATGCATGCATGTTGTACAGTTTATTTGAAGCTATGGATCATTGTGAATGGGAGCATAAATAAGAACTATACAATAATAATTTATATAACTTAAAAGAAAAGCATGCAACATGATAATAGTATTTCATCAAATGGTCACATTCACAGCGTCAGTAGTTTGAACTTCTCAAAAAAAGTTCAAAAAACAGCGTGGATATTGAAGGATACAATAGCTTTACACACAAAAATTCGTTATATCTACATCGTCCTCTGTATTAACAAAAAAAGTTGTAACAAAAGGAAAATTAGAAGTTACATGGCAAGTATAAGGCAAATTGGTTCACTGCCACATTGGTAACCAATCCATATGTAGGCATGAATAGAAAGTCATCAATGCAGAAATTATAATAAAAAATTAAGTACAGCTTGATCAACAAAAAATCATTCTTTCTATATATACTGTCAAAATTGTTGCAGTTAATCTAATTAACTTAATTATAGGCAGTTTGACCGGATGACCCGTCAAGGTTCAACTTCCTTTAATTTGTGGGTCGGGAAATAGATATTATCAATTGTGTTAGGAACAAAGAGGTTTAAAGATTGCAGATATTATGTTGGGAACAAATGCACATGTTGGCATTAATTGCATATTAGGCAGGTAGAAAGTGAGCAAACTTATAGTATTTCAAATAAATTTGTACAAAAAAATAACCATATCAAAGAAGATTAAAAAAACTCAAGAATTATATGAGTCTCATAGCTTCTGGGAAACAAAAATTCAAAGGTAAATAATTTATCAAATATAAATACCAAACTGAAATGAAACAATAACCATCAGAACATGTGTCTCAATTGACTATGTAGAATATAATAAAGTTAAATAGCCAAAGAAAAGAAAATTACCTATGTTGAAGAGAGTTTATGTTGATAACACATAGTTTAACATAATAAACTTGATTTCAATGTTAAAAGCCACTGCATAGGGCGAAAATGGCCAATACCTTAAAAAGAAACCTAAGGGAAATGCATGGATAGATCAGAGTTTAAACAACCAAAAAAGTGACATATGATGAAGAGTTTAAGAGAAGGATACTTTTCCATTCATGAGTCACAAATATATAAAGTTACAAGATACATGCAGTCATACGCACTACAACAATTATGGAATAATATCATTAATGATATTAATGGAATAATTTCATTAATGATATTTATTTTATTTTTCATATTATGGCACACCATTTATGCATAATGCTCCATTATGGAATAATATTATTAATGATATTTAATAATATCATTAATGATATTTATTCTATTTCCTCATATTATGGTATGCCATTTATGCATAGATTGACTTAGATTATGTCAATCCTTATCACGCCCCCTCAAAACGGACGGCCAAGATGAAAGACCGGTTTTGCTAACCAATGTTGTGAATGAGGTACGTGGTAGTGGCTTGGTGAGGGCATTCGCATGCTGGTCATTAGTGGAGATGTAAGAGACCTTCAAATTTCCACTTTGCACATTTTCTCTGACAAAATCGTAATCCAATCCCAATTGATTCATTTTAGAATGAAAAACTGGATTATCACTCACATATGTAGCTCCAACATTATCACAATAGATGACTGGCGCGAGAGTGAGGTTATGATCAAACTCCTTTGAATAAATTTCCTACAAAAAGAACATCAGCAATAGCATTTGCCACTGCACTGTACTCGACCTCGGTAGATGATCTAGCTCTTATATGCTACTTCTTTGACGTCCAGGAGATAGGATTCTTGCCTAAATAGATATATATGCTGTTGTAGAAATGTAGTCGTCTTTGTCACGAGCCCAACCCACATCAAAATAATCATGGAGAGTGAGAGGTGAATCTTTGTGTATAATTAAACCCATATTAGATGTACCACTTAGATACCGAAGAAGACGATGTAGAGATTGCATGTGTTCCTTAGTTGGGCGCTATATGTATTGAGCTAACTTGTTCACTGCAAATGCCATATCAGGCCTTGTAAGACTTAAATATTGTAAACTTCCTATCAAAGTACGATACTCAGTAGGATCGTTGAGAAGATTTTCATGTATAGTTAACGGAGGATGAGTTGCTGATGGTGTTGCAACTGGTTTCGCATCGTCCATATTAGATTTGCATAAAATATCAGCAATATACCTCTTTTGACTTAAGAAAATACCTTTTGGATGAGGCATTACTTCCACTCTAAGGAAGTAAGACACTTCTCCAAGGTCTTTGAGTGAGAAACGTGTCGCCAATTTTTTTATAAAAGCTTCTAGTGCATGGTTTGCATTACTTGTAACAATAATATCATCCACATAAACCAACATATAAACGATGTCACCATTTTTGTGCAATGTGAACAAGGATGAATCAGAGACCGTATTCTTAAAGCCCAACTCAATTAAATATTGTTGTAATTCTTTATACCAAGCTCTTGGAACTTGTTGTAACCTATATAGTGCCTTGTTTAATTTACACACATGTGTTGGATGTATAGGATTTGTGTAGCGAGGATGTTGTTTGGTGTATACATCTTCAGTGAGTGTTCCTTGTAGAAAAGCATTATTTATGTCAAGTTGATGCAATAACCAACCTTGACTAACTGCAAGTGAGAGAATAAGCTGAACCATGGGGGGTTTAACAATGGGGCTAAAAGTCTCACCGTAGTCAATGCCAGCTCTCTGATTAAAGCCTCTTGCAACATAGCGAGCCTTGTACTGAATAATGTTACCATCCTTATTCTTTTTAATTCGAAAAATCCATTTACATCCCACTACATTTTGTGACATAGACGAAGGTACAAGATCCTAAGTTCTATTTTTCACTAATGCATTAATCTCTTCATCCATAGCTTTATGCCAAACGGGGCTTTTTAATGCTTGGGTGATATTTTTTGGGATCTCCATTTCATGCTTGGTTTCCGAATGCTATGTTGAAGTCTTGTGGTCATTTGAGGAGAATGTACAGGATTGCTGGGTGTTGAATTTGTAGATGTGGATATATCGAGGTTTGACTGAGATGAAGTAGAGGAAAGCTCGACAGTGGTATTAGGAGGTTGAGGTGAGTTTGTTGCGGACACAGGAGATGAAAGGGGTGAAGTGGGGAATGAGGTAGGAGGTGTGTTGGAAGGTGAGTTAGTTTGCAATGAATGAGAGGAGGAAGATTGAATGTTTGATAATATAGATAATGTGAGATGTGCCCATTGTTCCACTAGGTCAGACAAGGAGGCAGTTGAATTTTTATGTTTAAAAAAAGGAAAAATGTTCTCTTTGAAGTGAATATGACGAGAAACATAAACACGATTAGTGTTTAATTCAAGATAATATGCATTTTGAGTAGGTGAATAACCAACAAAAATACATGGTTGATATTTGAGCTCAAGTGTGTGAGAATTGTTGGGTTTAAGCCATGGGTAGTAAAGACATCCAAAACTTCGAAGCTCGGAATAATTAGGATGTTGACCGAATAATTTAAAGTAGGGTGATACATTGTTTAGAGTTGGCGTGGGAAGTCGATTAATCAAGTAAACAACTGTTGAGCAAGCATTTGTCCAATATTCAAGGGGAATTTTAGCATGAGTTAAGAAAGAGTGAAATGTCTCAACAATGTGTCGATGTTGTCGCTCTGAATAGCCATTATGTTGAGGGGTGTAGGGTGGAGTTGTGAGATGCGAAATTCCATTGATGGACAGGTAGTTATGTAGGCTTTCATACTGACCACCATTATCCGAGTAGAGAGTTTTGAGAGGCAGTTTAAAGTATTTTCCAACTAGAGCTTTATAGTGAATGAATATATGTTTTGCATCTGATTTTCATTTCAAATTAAACAACCAAATGTATTTAGAAAAATGATCAACGAAAATAATACAATATTTAAAGCCATCATGGGAGTAAATTGGTTATGTCCAAAGGTCAGAATAAACATACTCAAGTGGAGCAGTAGACACAATAAAGGAAGTATAAAAAGGAAGTTTATGACTTTTTTTGCAAGCACATGAATTGCAATCTAAAGTGGAGACACTAGGAACATGAAGTTTATTTTTGGAAACAATTTAACTAAAAACATTACGAGATGGATGCCCTAGATGATAATTGTAATGACCCGCATTGGCAGGGGTATTATAATTAATTTATTTAATTATATAAATAGTGATATAGTGAATTAAACGATCGTGGAATTAAATAATGATGAATATTTAATTAAAATAATAAATTAAATAATATATTTAATTCTGAAATAATCAGAATTGGCTGAAATGACAATATGGTGTGAACTGGATCATCTATGATATTTAATTCAGTTTAGAATTGAATTAGAATAACGAATATATTTAAATAACGACAGTTTGAATGTATAATTATATTATAATTAAAATCGAGCTCGAAATGGCGCTGCAGTTCGCGATTTGGCGATTTAAACTTCAACTGAATGTACATTATTCGTTTTAAGCCGGATTTCAGTGAAACAAGAAACGTGTGGAGCTGGTGGAGTATATCTTTCTAGTGGAAGAGAAAAATCGGGATTTCGTCGTGTAGATTTTGATTTACGTCCAAATCAAATTTTAGAAAAGTCATTGTGGAATTCCTTTATAATTTATAAAGGAATTATTTATATTTTTAAAAAGGAATTTCATTTAAATCAAATATCGATTTAATTGGGATTTGAATTATCAAGTTATAATTCCCAGTAGAGCTGTATGGTATTCCACTGTGAATATATACGATAGTATTTATTTATAAATATTTAATTTAATTATGTTTAAATATATTTATATATTTAAATGGGTCGTTCAGAGCTATAAAAATAAGCCACTTTTGCAAACGAAGTCGGAATTTGACGAAACTAATTTTGTTGGATCCGCAATATTAAATTATTGCTAGAGTTCAGTTTCCGTGATTTTTGAAGCCAGTGTGTGGCCGTACGGA
Source organism: Allium sativum (assembly GCA_030737875.1). Classification (NCBI taxonomy): domain Eukaryota; kingdom Viridiplantae; phylum Streptophyta; class Magnoliopsida; order Asparagales; family Amaryllidaceae; genus Allium; species Allium sativum. The sequence continues at coordinate 125,227,310 of CM060918.1, read as the reverse complement.
TTTTTAGAGTGAAAAACACTCAGTATTTTGACAGTTAAAAATACGCTGTGTGAGCATACGAAGTCGGAATTCGACGAAACCAGTTTCGTTGGGACCGTAATGTCGAACATTAGTTGCATGTCCAGTTTCATTATTTTTGGGTATCATGTGTGACCGCACGAATTTTTTGAAGGCAATAACAAATTAACAAGAAAGGAGTATACCGAGAATATGCCATCTCCTTTCTATAAATACCCTACCCTTAAGTTTCTAAACTTAATACACTTCCTCCAAAGTCAACAAATCAAAATGTGCCACAAGCCTCTAACAAAAATGAAACAGTAAAAGTCCATTTCTAAAATCATCCTAAAATCAAATATAAAACTACAAATCCCAAAATACACATATTGGGGATCAGTATGGTGTGTTCTCCAATTTGGTATGCTGAAACAAGGGTGCGACGCCATCTGTAGTGTCTCGAGTTCGGGTCAGTGGTGCTAGGGTTCCGGGTTTTGGAGTTTAGAAGCATCTATACGTGGTTTTGTGGCTCGTTTGGGTTTCAGGAAGTCGAGGCGCACTAGGTAGCAGCGTCAAGAGGTATTTCGAAGTGGGGAAGTGGAAAGCGACGTCGGGGTCGCTGGTTTGGGCAGCAGGTCGCTGCGAGGAGGGGTAGTTCGAATGGGAGGAAAAGGGGTCAGGTGGATCCGGATTTCGATGGTGAATGAGGTGGTGTTGGTGTAGGCCGAGATAGATGGCCAAAGTGATGGGGGTGGTGGTCAAACGATGGGTCAACGTGGAGTATTTGGGTTCGGAATTAACTGGAGCGATGGAATTTGATTTGGGGGAAGAAGCATTCGAGGGGTTGGGTTTTAAACGAGATAATGGGCCGGTGAGTGAAAGGGGTAAAGCCCGTTAAATTAATCAATTAAGTTTGTTTTTATTTTTAAATTAGTTCAAACCTTAAAAGCGTGTATCTATTTCATACTTGATCAGAATTTCAAACGGTTGGATCCGTTGGGATCGTATGGACGAGAGCTTCACAATGAAGCTGAATTGAAGTGGATTGGGGCTCGTATGAATTTACGACGAAATAAATTGTTTGATTCAGATCAAACAACAGTTTATCGTTCTTTAACGATGAACTGCCAAAGTGAGTAAATCTCACTAACTCTGAACAGTTTAAAATTTCATGTTGTATTTTTAGAACTGTTAAATATTGGCTGATTGACTGTGTGTTGACTGTTTGATTGAACTGCTAGTCAGTTAGTTGAATTTCTATATTGATTCTGTTTAACAGAATATATCATATGGAACTGAAAGTGATATTGATTTTATTTTGTAACATCTGTGGATGCAGGGAAACAGGTTGGAGTAATCCGACTGGATTCCTGAACAGTTATTTTATTGTTTTTCATATATTGTGATATATGATGTGATATATAATCTGTTGTCGATTATATGTGTTTGGACGATACTGATCATCGTGAATTGATATGTTGAACACCATTACATACCAAAATGTTGATAAGGGAATATTTTCAAAGTGATATTTGAAAATAAAATATTTATAAATGGAATATTTATAAATAAGAAATATTTATAAATTGGACTATTTATAAATAGGAGATATTTAGAAAAGGGAAATTATAAAATCAAAGAATAAATTTGAAAAGGAAATATTTGCAAACCATTTGCAAATAGAATAATAGAAAAGGAAATATTTGTAAATCATTTACAAATAGAATTGATAGGAAATATTAGAAAATAAATAGAGTTAAAAAGGGAAATTTATTTATAACGGAATAGGACGTTATAAAAGGGAAAACGTTATAAAAAAGAAACTGTTATAAGAAGGAAATCATTTTAAAGTGGAGAACCGTTACTAAAAGTAAATCTTTAAAAATGAATAAATGTTGTTAAAAAGGATATCTTTATAAAGCGAATAAAGGAGTTAAAGCGAATAGGTATCCGAAAGGTGTTAAAGCGAATAGGTATTCGACAGGAGTTAAATCGAATAGTTATTCGAAAGGAGTTAAATCGAATAGGTATTCGAAAGGAGTTAAATCGAATAGGTATTCAAAAGGAGTTAGTCGAATTTAGTTATTCAAATAGAGTTAAATCGAATATGGTATTCAAAGGGGGTCAATCGAATAAGGTATTCGAAAGTTAGTAAATCGAATAGTTTATTCGAAAAGGGGTTAGTCGAGTCGAGTTAGTTGAATAGAGTTAATCGAATATTTGTTATTCGAATAAGAGTTAACCAGTTAGAGTTAATTGGTTAGAGTAAATCAGTTAGGTTAAACCATTAGGGTAAACCAGTTATAGTTGAACAGTTAGTGTTAATCAGTTAAAGTAAATCGATAGAGTTATATCGAACTAGAATTTATTGAATAGAGTTAAATCGAACTAGAGTTATTCAAATAGAGTTAATCGAATTTAGTTTATTCGAATAGAGTGGAAAGGAGTTAATCGAAATTATTTTATTCGAATAGAGTTAAAGGAAAGGAGTTATCGATTATAGTTTAATCGAAAGGAGTTATCAATTATTAGTTAATCGAAGTGAGTAATCGAATATCGTTTATTCGAAAGGAATTATCGAATTTGGTTATTCGAAGTACTTATCGAATCTAGTTATTCGATGGAGTAAATCGATTTGAGTTAAATCAAATGAGTTAATCGAATATAGTTTATTTGAATAGAAGTAAAAGGAGTTAATCGAATATAGTTTATTCGAATAGAAGTAAAAGGAGTTAATCGAATACAGTTTATTCGAATAGAAGTAAAATGAGTTAATCGAATATAGTTTATTCGAATAAAATCAATTGAGTTAATCGAATATAGTTTATTCGAATAGGAGTTATCGAATATAGTTTATTCGAAAGGAGTCAAGTGAAACGAGTAAATCCAATAGCGTTAGTCCGATAAAGTTAATCTAATAGCGTTAGTCCGATAGAATTAATCTAATAGCGCTAGTCCAATAGAGTTAATTGATAAGGGTTAATCGAATAGAGTAAATTGAATAGAGTTATCGAATATACCTTATTTGAAGGAAAGAATTATCGAATAGAGATGATTCGAAGGAGAGTTATGTAAGGAAGTTGTTAAAGAATTAAAAGGGTGAACTTTGTCTATTTCAAGGTTAGAAACGTTGTTCAGTTAAGGTCTGAAAGGTAGTATTACCCCAACTTGATTGACTCCATTTTTAACTAAGGAATGGTTATGGTTCGAGAGTGAAAGTGGTTAAGTGAATTTAGTAAATAAGTATACTGGTTTGAGTTGTCGTCGCAATGTTGATTTAAACCTTTGTTAAATCCCAAGTAAAGAAGATTTGGGAATGTTTTTCCAAACGAGAAATCGGAAATGTTTTCCAATGGTAATAACATATATTTTCTAAAATTAGAAAATAAGAAACGTTGAATATAGGGAAACAGGAGATGAAAAATGAACTAAGGAAATATACATATATATATATATATGATTGATGATTGATTGATAGAATTTCCATTCGGAAATAATATCGTTGTTTGCACATGTGTTTTCTTTGATAGTTAAATCACCGACTATCGAAGTTTTGACCATTTTAACGTTGTTAATATGGAGAGACCGGTTGGATTATTATCCAAAGAACCACTCTGTATTGGCATAAGCATGGCGGATCATATATGCCAAAGATAATTGAAGACGGAGTAAAGTGCAAGGGCTATTGTATAAATCATAGATAACAGTGACTAAGATGGATGTATTGAATGGTGCCTTCGGTTCATCCTGTTCCTGGATGACTTGTATGGACGGATGTCTGACAGAGTATTTCCAGACGATCACGTATATTGATTTCTCCAACCGTACCAAGAGTGGAAGCGGAGAAGGAAACTTCTTTTAGCTAACACATAATGTATGGTTGAGGACGTCAATCGGTGATTTGATGGATTTGACGATGTGGCATTCAAAGTGAATCTGGTGTGATGATAAAGCGTAGCTTCTAGCCTCACATCCGGTAAATGACAGAAATTGGGCAGGCAGAATGGCTAAGTCGGTCGCACCGAAGTAGGGTGTATAATCACCTGATCTAGAGTTTCATTTATTTCTAAAAATCTATTGTTGATGCTGTCCCATTTGGGAAACGGTTGCTGATCCCAACTGTTGGTGATATACATTCGATACACTCAAGCGAAATATGTGGTCGGTCATGTGTGGCCGGGTTGCAAGATGTTCTTGTTGAACCCAGTGTATTCCTTTCTAGAGATACACTAGTGAAAGGTGGCTCCATACCTTGTCATAGTTGGAAATCCATTACCCAATACGTGCTTGCAGTTTTGATTGTATACTATATATGTAGAACGTGAGATGAAAGCGTTTCTGCTAGATGATTATTATATTGTGGTTGATAGACATTATTATAATATCAAAAGGTTTTTGATATAAAGATAATTTGGATTCTCATAAGGGAAAAACCCGTTCCATTATACGGCGTGGTCTTATGAGATATCGTTTACTTGTTCAAACTGTTTAAACTGTTTTACTCATACCAGTCCCATGACTGACCCGGAGTTTATTTGTTTGTTTCCCTAAACTCTTGGGTGCCTAAATTTGTATGGGCAGTCAAGTAGCCGGGATTTACAAATATACTGGAAGAGCTTGGAGTAGGAGGCTTCAGGATCATATAGTTATAGTTATTTCCGCTGTGTTGTAAGTACTGTAATTTGATAATGATATGTATATTCAAGTATAGTTTTGTATTTCAAAGTTATGTTATGAAATATATTTATTCGTTCCAATGTGAGATTCGTGTTACTCTGTTGTTGTTTTCTTCTTCTTCTTCTTCTATTCTAAGTTTCTATCTTATCTTTCCTCACCCACTGTTTTCTTTCTATTAATTTCCTGATTTTCAGTTTAATTTGGGGTTGGACTTGTGTTTTTGGTCAGCTCAAATTGGACCAGAATTTTGGGTCATTACAGTTGGTATCAGAGCTTAAATTAAGTGAATTACCTTGGCTTTGTGACGTGACTCAGTAGAGATGGGGTTAGTAATACCCTAGATTGAGTTGAGTGTATATATACGAGTGAACGTATTTGTTATTGCTATAAAAAAATTTGTTTTATATTGTGGAGATTTATTGGTTGAGTCGTTTATGAGTTCTGGTCGATCAGTTTGATCCACTGTATCGGTAGGAGTTACTAAACACTCGAATACGATGGGTCGACACTATATGTTTTGAAAAGAGGGTAAATTAAAATAAGTTTACCCAAGGTATATCTTTATATAGAGAAGATATATATATCAAAATTATAATATAGTGGATATATTGGTTGTTATTATAATCGAGTAGGATTATAAAAATGCGAAATGGTTATGTAAATAACCAATTAGAATTCATATAAGTAACATATATGAAAGCAAATGAATGAAATCTGGAATTCAAGCCAGGAATTGAATTAAAATTCTGGAAAATTGGACAAGTGTTTGTAAATGTATTTGGATTAAAAATAAGGAAAATTTAAGATCCTGGGAGATTTTAAATTGTTTTACAAGCAGTGTGAATTATATTTTGAAATGAATTTCAAAGTGGAAATGTTTAGAAATGGTTTTATAGTATTGAACTCACTTCGATCGCTGGAAAATAGATTCTGATGATGACACCTGCATCATCAGTGTTCATTTTCGAGTTGTAAGTGACGAATTACTACCATAGACACTGTTTTGAATTTGTTTTGGGAAATACAAGTTGTGTTGAATTTCAAAATGGGATTTATAATATAGAATTTGAATAGAATTTGATATATATAATTTGATATATAGAATTTGAATATATAGAAATTGAATGTAGAAATTCAAAGGGAGTTCGAATATATGAAATTCAATGGAATTGAAATAGAGTTTGAATATAGAAATTCAAAGGGAGTTTGAATATATGAAATTCAATGGAATTGAAATAGAGTTTGAATATAGAAATTCAAAGGAAGTTTGAATATATGAAATTCAATGGAATTGAAATAGAGTTTGAATATAGAAATTCAAATGGAATTCAAAAATAGGATTTGAATATAGAAAATATAAAGGAATTCAAATATAGGATTTGAATATCGAAAGTGAAATAGATTTGAATAATAGAAGTGATATAAAATTTGAATAGAAATTGAATAGAATTAACTAAATCAAAGAGGAATTAGTTAATCGAGTTTTGAGTTTTGAAGTTGAACTTTGAAAGGTGAATTGGATATGTAAATGGATATTCGAAATCGAATATAGAACTTAAATTTGAAATTTGGATTCAAATTAGTTAATAAGCAAGTTAAAACATATTTGAACATGTCATGTTCAAATATAAAAGTGAAATAGACTAAAGAGTTAATTAAAAAATTAATTAACGAATTGAGTTAAAAGATCGGGTATAGTTGAAATAGATTGGGCAGGTATAAATATACATGAGAAAGGTATGGATAAGGTATGAAGGTATATAAATAGAATGCTCGACGAAAAGGTATGTATTTAATTCATATATGAGATTTTGTGCGCCGTATCATCTAGTCGCTTTGTTTTTTCTTTTTCTTTTGGATTGGTGAGGGTCATGGGAGGCTATTTGAAATATCCCGATGCTCCTGGTACAAAGGAGGTTATGGCAATTTTTTCCAGGAATTTAAGGAGTTAGAATATTTTTAAGATAATTTGATAGTTATAAATCAACGTATCGATATATATATAGAAGTCAATAAGGAAACGAACTTAGAAATAGAATAGTAAAATAAAAAAAGGAATACTAAGAATAAAATCTAGTAAGAATAGAAAGAGGAAGCGTATACGTGTTTAAAAGTGAATAAGTAGTTGTATGGTATTGATTATTCGAGTAAGTAGTCATCTCTGTTTTGACGTTATAAATGTTATTCAGTCAAGGTATGAGAGGTAGTTATACCCCAACTTGATTGATTTCATTATTAACAAATAAATAGTAAGATTTTAGGCTCGAAGATCAATGTTGAATAAGAGTTAGTTGAATATAGTATTTGGGTTGTCGTAACGATGTTTTACACAACATCCGTTTTAACCCAAATAAGTGTAAGCTTGGAAATATAATAAAGAATATTTCCTAAGTATAGAAATAAACGAGATCGAAAAAGAGATAAGTAATTGAAATATTTTCCAATTATAAATAGCATATATTTTCTAAAGTTTAGAAAATAAAGGAAGGCGATATTCGGAAATGTTTTCCAAATAACGAAAAAGGCCAATATGGTTATTGAAAATATTGGGTTAACAAATATTGATAAAGAAATAGAGAAGTGATTTAACTAATGGAATATTAATAAAGGGCTCAGTGACATGTTCAAAAAGGAAAATTTGATTTTTGAAAAGAGTAAACTATTTGAAAACTCCCAGGGAAAGATTGTTTGAATTAAAAACAAATTTAACAGAATTTGTGAAAGCAAATTTGAATTAAAGTAAAGCCAGTAAAGTGGTAACTGAGATTGAATTAGAATGATATCATGACAAATTGGATTGTGAGATTCAAATTTGAAGTGTAATGCGATAATCAAGTTAAGAGTTGGGAATCGAGAAGAAACTCGAGTTGAAATGACATTTGGCTCGGATATAAGCGAATGGTTGTGTCGTGGATAAAAGCAGATTGGAATTTGATTGGGATGACCCTTGTATCTGCTAAATTGATAACAAGTGGAAAGGATATAATGATATGCTGACAAAAGGTACAAGTTTATATTTCTATTGGATATAAGATTTATGAGCCGAATTGGCAAGCCGCTTGGCTGTTTGGTCTTCTTTTGGGTTGGAGATGGCCTAGAGAGGCAAGTTGGAGTTTTACTGATAGGGTTGTACAAAGGAGGTGCTGGCGAAATTTTTCGAAAAGTTAAGGCATTAGAAAATTTTCAGGATTTTTGGAAATTTTCATTGATAAGAATTAATTAATAATTTAATTGAAATTAAATTGGTTTAGTTGAAGCTGAAGTAAAAAAAAGTGAACAAATATGTTCTAACCAGTCGATAGGGTCGTCCTCTACCTTTCAGCAATTTCGAGGACGAAATTATTTTAAGTGGGGAAGATTTTAATGACCCGCATTGGCAGGGGTATTATAATTAATTAATTTAATTATATAAATAGTGATATAGTGAATTAAACGATCGTGGAATTAAATAATGATGAATATTTAATTAAAATAATAAATTAAATAATATATTTAATTCTGAAATAATCAGAATTGGCTGAAATGACAATATGGTGTGAACTGGTTCATCTATGATGTTTAATTCAGTTTAGAATTGAATTAGAATAACGAATATATTTAAATAACGACAGTTTGAACGTATAATTATATTATAATTAAAATCGAGCTCGAAATGGCGCTGCAGTTCGCGATTTGGCGATTTGAAATTCAACTGAATGTACAGGATTTGTTTTTAGCCGGATTTCAGTGAAACAAGAAACGTGTGGAGCTGGTGGAGTATATCTTTCTAGTGGAAGAGAAAAATCGGGATTTCGTTGTGTAGATTTTGATTTACGTCCAAATCAAATTTTAGAAAAGTTGCTGTGAAATTTCTTTATAATTTATGAAGGAATTATTTATATTTTTAAAAAGGAATTTCATTTTAAATCGAATATCGATTTAATTGGGATTTGAATTATCAAGTTATAAATCCCAGTAGAGCTGTATGGTATTCCACTGTGAATATACACGATAATATTTATTTATAAATATTTAATTTAATTATATTTAAATATATTTATATATTTAAATGGGTCGTTCAGAGCTATAAAAATAAGCCACTTTTGCAAACGAAGTCGGAATTCGACGAAACTAATTTTGTTGGATCCGCAATATTAAATTATTGCTAGAGTTCAGTTTCCGTGATTTTTGAAGTCAGTGTGTGGCTGTACAGTTTTTTAGAGTGAAAAACAGTCAGTATTTTGACAATTAAATATACGCTGTGTGAGCATACGAAGTCGAAATTCGACGAAACCAGTTTCGTTGGGACCGTAATGTCAAACAGTAGCTGCATGTCCAGTTTCGTGATTTTTGGGTATCATGTGTGACCGCACGAATTTTAAGAAGGCAATAAAAAAATAACAAGAAAGGAATATACCGAGAATATGCCATCTCCTTTCTATAAATACCCTACCCATAAGTTTCTAAACCTAATACACTTCCTCCAGAGTCAACAGACCAAAATGCGCCGCAAGCCTCTAACAAAAATGAAACAGTAAAAGTCCATTTCTAAAATCATCCTAAAATCAAATATAAAACTACAAATCCCAAAATACACATATTGGGGATCAGTATGGTGTGTTCTTCAATTTGGTATGCTGAAACAAGGGTGCGACGCCGTCTGTAGTGTCTCGAGTTCGGGTCAGTGGTGCTAGGGTTCCGGGTTTTAGTGTTTAGATGCATCGATACGTGGTTTTGTGGCTCGTTTGGGTTTCAGGAAGTCGAGGTGCACCGGGTAGCAGCGTCGAGAGGTATTTCGAAGTGGGAAGTGGAAAGCGATGTCGGGGTCGCTGGTTTGGGCAGCAGGTCGTTGCGAGGAGGGGTAATTCGGGTGGGAGGAAAAGGGGTCAGGTGGATGCGAATTTCGATGGTGAATGTGGTGGTGTTGGTGTCGGCCGAGATAGATGGCCGAAGTGATGGGGAGTGGTGGTCAAACGATGGGTCAACGTGGAGTATTTGGGTTCGGAATTAACTGAAGCGATGGAATTTGATTTGGGGGAAGAAGCATTCGACGGGTTGGGTTTTGAACGAGAAAATGGGCCGGTGAGTGAAAGGGGTAAAGCCCGTTAAATTAATCAATTAAGTTTGTTTTTATTTTTAAATTAGTTCAAACTTTAAAAGCGTGTATCTATTTCATACGTGATCAGAATTTCAAACGGTTGGATCCGTTGGGATCGTATGGATGAGAGCTTCACAATGAAGCTGACTGGAAGTGGATTGGGGCTCATTTGAATTTACAGCGAAATAAATTGTTTGATTCAGATCAAACAACAGTTTATCGTTCTTTAACGATGAACTTCCAAAGTGAGTAAATCTCACTAACTCTGAACAGTTTAAAATTTCGTGTTGTATTTTTAGAACTGTTAAATATTGGTTGATTGACCGTGTGTTGACTATTGGATTGAACTACTAGTCAGTTAGTTGAATTTCTATATTGATTCTGTTTAACATAATATATCATATGGAACTGATAGTGATGTTGATTTTATTGTGTAACATCTGTGGATGCAGGGAAACAGGTTGGAGGAATCCGACTGGATTCCTGAATAGTTATTTTATTGTTTTTCATATATTATGATATATGATGTGATATATAATCTGTTGTCGATTATATGTGTTTGGACGATACTGATCATCGTGAGTTCATATGTTGAACACCATTACAAACCGAAATGTTGATAAGGGAATATTTTCAAAGTGATATTTGAAAATAAAATATTTATAAATGGAATATTTATAAATAAGGAATATTTATAAATTGGAATATTTATAAATAGGAGATATTTAGAAAAGGGAAATTATAAAATCAAAGAATAGATTTGAAAATGAAATATTTGCAAACCATTTGCAAATAGAATAAGAGAAAAGGAAATATTTGTAAATCATTTACAAATAGAATTGATAGGAAATATTAGAAAATAAATAGAGTTAAAAAGGGAAATTTATTTATAATGGAATAGGACGTTATGAAAGGGAAAACGTTATAAAAAGGAAACTGTTATAAGAAGGAAATCATTTTAAAGTGGAGAACCATTACTAAAAGTAAATCTTTAAAAATGAATAAACGTTGTTGAAAAGGAAATCTTTATAAAGCGAATAAAGGAGTTAAGCGAATAGGTATTCGAAAGGAGTTAAATCGAATAGGTATTCGACAGGAGTTAAATCGAATAGGTATTCGAAAGGAGTTAAATCGAATAGGTATTCAAAAGGAGTTAGTCGAATTTAGCTATTCAAATAGAGTTAAATCGAATATGGTATTCGAAGGGAGTCAATCGAATAAGGTATTCGAAAGTTAGTAAATTGAATAGGTTATTCGAAAAGGGGTTAGTCGAGTCGAGTTAGTTGAATAGAGTTAATCGAATATTTTTTATTCGAATAAGAGTTAACCAGTTAGAGTTAATTGGTTAGAGTAAATCAGTTAGGTTAAACCATTAGGGTAAACCAGTTAGAGTTAAACAGTTAGCGTTAATCAGTTAAAGTAAATCGATAGAGTTATATCGAACTAGAATTTATTGAATAGAGTTAAATCGAACTAGAGTTATTCGAATGGAGTTAATCGAATTTAGTTTATTCGAATAGAGTGGAAAGGAGTTAATCGAATTTATTTTATTCGAATATAGTTAAAGGAAAGGAGTTATTGATTATAGTTTAATCGAAAAGAGTTATCGATTATTAGTTAATCGAAGTGAGTAATCGAATATAGTTTATTCGAAAGGAATTATCGAATTTGGTTATTCGAAGGAGTTATCGAATCTAGTTATTCGAAGGAGTAAATCGATTTGAGTTAAATCAAATGAGTTAATCGAATATAGTTTATTCGAATAGAAGTAAAAGGAGTTAATCGAATATAGTTTATTCGAATAGAAGTAAAAGGAGTTAATCGAATATAGTTTATTCGAATAGAATCAATTGAGTTAATCGAATATAGTTTATTCGAATAGAGTTAAAGGAGTTATCGAATATAGTTTATTCGAAAGGAGTTAAGTGAAACGAGTTAATCCAATAGCGTTAGTCCGATAGAGTTAATCTAATAGTGTTAGTCCGATAGAGTTAATCTAATAGCGCTAGTCCAATAGAGTTAATTGATAAGGGTTAATCGAATAGAGTAAATTGAATAGAGTTATCGAATATACCTTATTCGAAGGAAAGAATTATCGGATAAAGATGATTCGAAGGAGAGTTACGTAAATAAGTTGTTAAAGAATTAAAAGGGTGAACTTTGTCTATTTCAAGGTTAGAAACGTTGTTCAGTTAAGGTCTGAGAGGTAGTATTACCCCAAATTGATTGACTCCATTTTTAACTAAGGAATGGTTAAGGTTCGAGAGTGAAAGTGGTTAAGTGAATTAAGTAAATAAGTATAGTGGTTTGAGTTGTCGTCGCGATGTTGATTTAAACCTCTGTTAAATCCAAGTAAAGAAGATTTGGAAATGTTTTCCAAACGAGAAATCGGAAATGTTTTCCAATGGTAATAACATATATTTTCTAAAATTAGAAAATAAGAAAAGTTGAATATAGGGAAACTGAGACGACCCGAATTCCCGTTTAGACGGAAACAGGGCTATCTTAGGAATATAACACAAAACAGATAATAGCAGAACAGAATTAAATAAATACACCAGATAATGAACAACAAAATATACTGGATAAAATTAATCATCAGAGTTACACAGTATACAGGATCTTACTTAGTACAAATACAGTTCAGCTATACATAAATGTCTACAGCGGAAATAAACAAAATATGTACAATAGGAGCTGAACAGCATAAAAAGAAATAAATGATAGGATCCATCTTCAGCTCCAGCTATCCAGAAAGAACCAGCTAAACCTGAATACAAGGCTGCCCGTGTAGAAAAAGGGGCACCCGAGTTTGAAAGTGAAACAAACTACGAGTCAGTCATGGGACTGGTATGAGAAATCCACTCAACACATATATAATTGGCTAATCACAGGACCACGCCACTTTCGTGGAACGGGTTTACTCCATTGGATTGCCAGTGCTTTCAAACAAACATTTCTTTTAAACACCGCTATGCTTTTTATAAAAATGAAGCCGTTATAAGACTCAGTTCCCATCACACAATGCAACGCAAACCGGAGGATAAAGTTTTACCTTATAACGGCCAAAATATGCTTGATACGAATAAAACAAGGCATTTGATATTATTGCTAGTGTCTATATGTTTTGAAAACAATTTCAAATCATAACTATCAATCATAGACGGCATTAATGCCCCATACCACTATGTCGCCATATATAGGTATACAATCAAAACCGCACGATGTCGTATTTGGAAATTGGATTTCCGTCATGAACCAAGGCAAAAGATAGTCCTTACCGAATTCGTGACTCTCTAGCCCGAGCCACCGGAACAGCCGCAACTGCCCCTTGGAGCGACAGGGCCGGTCCACCGATGTGGATTATAGTGCCTGAACAATACGTTTCCCCGCCCTTTGGGGCGTAAATGAGCCAACGAATGACTCCATCGGACCCGGATCGTCCGACCAAACCGAGGCGCCTCGCAACAGCAACAACCACATAGGTGAAAAGTATATAAATGTCAGGGCTGGTAGGTCACTGACACCACCCTAGCTAGAAAGAAACGCATGCCCTCCCTGAGGTCCTTCTCCCGTTTTAGGTTCATACCGGGGTGTGAGGCTCGCGAATTCACGTTATACACAAAGCTACGCCACACAGGCGGTGCTTTGATCATCACCACAAGACTTTGCTTTTCAACAGAAGCCCTGATCACTGCATCTTAGCATGCCACACAGGCAATTCACGCCATGCGATTGATGTCCATCGATATACAACCTCTGAGCTCGTACGTCTTAGAGAAGGGCGTTAAGCAAAAGAATAAATTCTCCGCCGCCAAACAGATGTATATTTAACAGAGATCAATCAACACAGAATAAAATCCAATGTCGGACACACAGTCCATTTACAAGTCCGTTCTGGGTCTGAACGAAACCGGAGGCACTAAATACCTCGCAAACCCATCGATCACCACGTACGTCTGGACGATCACCACTCATTATCCATATTTCGGGATGCCTCCCAATCAGGACCTCGGTTACCATCCAAACGAGGTGAAGATCTCCGGTCTTCGACCATCGTCTTCATCTTCGACTTTCAATCGTCGGTCAATTATTTGAAATGAGAATTAACTCGGCCTTCTCAAATAATTCACGTATATTTAGAATTTCCAATCAATTTATTTCAATGGTTAAATTATTCGCCAACACCAATTGTGTTCTTTAATGTAATTTTCACACCAAACACATTCAACCATCAAAAGCCACACAAATCAAGCAAATTTCAGTTTATTTCCATTCCATATCGCCTATGGTATTTTATAACTATTTATCGCTATTTTTATTTATTTTAAAATAGCTAATATATTCAAAACGACGTTTCGGGCCATAACGTGGCCGTGGCGCTGTTTTTCTTCATATTTGATTTACACATATCTGAAAATCTAACCGTTGGATCTTCACAAAATTTACATCATTAGAAAGGTCTTTTCAAAACGAATCCAACGGTTCCAGTTTCGGGAAAATCCGACGGTCGGATCTCCCGGTACAATCGTTTGAAGTTTCGATTTCAAATTACGAACTGCAGCGTCGTTATTCGATTAAATATATAATTATATTTATATATATATAAATATAATCGCTTCTGGCGATGTTTTTCTTCAGATTTGAATTAAACATTCCAGACAATCCAACCGTTGGATTTCTACAAAGTTGGTGTCGTTGGGAAGATATTTCCAAGGCGAACCCGACGGTTGAGGTTTCGGGAAAATCCAATGGTCGGATTTCCCGCACTAGTCGTTTGAAATCACGGTCTCAAAATACGAACTGCACGGCTTCGTTTCGTTTTAATTTTATTTATATTTATATATTTATATAAATATAGTTCATTCAATGATTTCAATATCGTTTTCACTTCAAAAAAATTTCTAACACCTTAAAATTTTGGAAAATTTCGCCATAACCTCCCCTGCACCGGGAGCATCGGGAAATCGCCAATAGCGTTCCCGGTCCTTCTAATCTCAAAAAGAAAAAGAAAAAGCCAAGCGGCTAGCCAAAAGGCTCATAAAATCATCACCCAAACAAAGCAGTAAATGTGTACCTATTTGTCGGGCACAAAATTTTATTCCTCTTCTCTAGCCACTTTGCTATAACCTGTTCAATGAATATGCATGTACAGATATATACAGTTCTTATCATTTTCTATTCAACTTCATATTTGATTTCTGTTTGGTTTAAAAACACCATTCATTTTAATGTTACATAAATAGGTGCAAATCATTTCATTAACTAATTAATGAATATTTCAACTCATATATGTTTATTCTGAACAAGTGGCTATTTTTAACACTTCACATTTCAACGATTTATGCATACAATAAAAATGTGATTTTTATTGTAAAACAATTCATTTCAAAACCTTTTTTTTCTATATAGTTCAAGTTGGTGATAAAAATAGGATTTTTATCATAAAACAATTTCTTTTAAAACGAGATTATTTTACACAGTTCATATAGTCGATAAAAGGTGATTTTTATTATCAAACAATTTATTTCAAAATATGAACACCATTCAACACATGAATTTCTAATCAACGAATGAATATCAACTCAACACATGAATGTTTTCTATTCAATGAATAAATATAGTTTAAGCATATGAAAATAATTCAAACACACGAATATTATTCAAAATTTCGGCAGCATAACGGCAGGGTAGTTAAACCGGGACCGTCCCTAGTACGGCTCCTCGCTCTACCTTAAAACCTCGCGGTTTTTGACAATGGGAATCATGCATCTAGTTCGCACGTAGGCGGCATGTATATATTTATTTCATTTCCACAAACTAATCCTATGTGGTTTCAACCAAATATTTCACAACCCCAAATGGGTATTTTTCAACCACAATCAACCAATATCAATCACAAACAATCCCAAACAATCATTCGCTATCAATCAATTTTCACAACAATTTCAACCAATAAATATCGTCCATGGTTTGTGGACGAGGGGCGTATATATATATATATATATATATATATAGCAATTCACTTTTATTTTCTCACAAATATAATATTTTTAAATCAGAAATCTCACCAATAGCTATCCAACTTCACTTAGAGAAATCTTCGCCTTTACGACTCTGTCGCTTCGTTGCCTTTATTCTCTACATATGTAAAAATCGAATTTTTACTATGTTATTCAATATATAAAAATCGAATTTTGACGTCGCTATTCAATATATAAAAATCGAATTTTGACTTCGCTATTCAATATATAAAAATCGAATTTTGACTTCGCTATTCAATATATAAAAATCGAATTTTGACTTCGCTATTCAATATATAAAAATCGAATTTTGACTTCGCTATTCAATATATAAAAATCGAATTTTGACTTCGCTATTCAATATATAAAAATCGAATTTTGACTTCGCTATTCAATATATAAAAATCGAATTTTTACTTCGACTTTCAATATATAAAAATCCTGATTTTTCTCTTTTTAAATTTCTAATCTCCTTCTATTTTAAATCTTAAAATAAATTAGTTTATAAATCATTTTAAAAATCAGTTTTTAACACTTTTTAAAATCAGTTTTTACTTTTAAAAAAATCAGTTATTAATATTTAAACAAATCAGTTTTTATTCTTTTAAAAAAATCAGTTTTTATTCTTTAAACAAATCAGTTTTTATTCTTTTAAAAAAATCAGTTTTTATTCTTTTAAAAAAAATCAGTTTTAAACACTTATAAAAATCAGTTTTAAACACTTATAAAAATCAGTTTTAAACACTTATAAAAATCGGTTTTAAACACTTATAAAAATCGGTTTTAAAACCTAAAAAAAAACAAACAGTATTTATACTTAAAAAAAAAACAGCATTCTTTTCTTAAGAAAATAAAATCAGAATTAAAATAAAAATAAATAAATAAATAAATAAAAACTTACAGAGAAGGGGGGGGGGGTTTCCGCAGATCGACGGAGGTGGAGGTGGCGCTCGGGGTTTCGAACGGGGGAGGCGATGGCTTCGGGGGGGGGGGGTCGGATTGAAGGAGGAGGAGGGAGCGAGTGCAAGGAAGAGGGGGGGGAAGAAGATCGGAGGCGCGGCGGAGGTTCTGACCGACGGTGAAGGTGGTTGACTTCCGTCTTCGACGGGGTTTTTTCCCCCTTTTTTTTTTTTTTTCTGTTTAATGAATTCGGGGGGAGGGGGGCAAAGGGAAAATAAAGAGAGGGAAAAAAGAAATTTTTTTTTCTTTTCATTATTTAATTAATTAATTTTGCAAAAAGGTGACTTTTACATACGACCTCAAAACGAGGCCCACCGCCTGTCGTCCATAGCATTTTACCCCCATTCCGAACACAATGGGATATGTATCGCAAGCTGATTCGATCGTTACAATCAGTTTCCGTTGAATTTACATTTAAATCACTATATTGAATTTTAAACGTACATTTCAATTTAGTGGGGCCACATACGAACTCGAAAAATCCCAGAAAAATATTTTCTAGCTTCGTATTGACGATACGGTCCTAACAAAACTAGTTTCGTCGAATTCTGAGACCGTTTGAAAAATGGCCAATTTCCAGTCGATTAAAATCAACTAAAACCGGTCAAACGCGTTTTCCTTTGCCACGCTCACATATTGATTCGAAAAATTATGAAATTTGAAACCTAACAATAACTTGACCCTGCGGATCCAACAAAAGTGGTTTCGTCGAAATCCGAGGTCATTTGCAAAATGTCCATTTTTAAGGGCCTGAATTCCATAGCCACTATTCAGAATTTTCAACTGGACATACCTTTTGATTCCCGCTATCAAATTTCGATTGGTCAGATTCGTTAGAAAGATATTCACTAACAGATTTAAATATTTTTGGTTTCACTAAAATCCGGATTGTTTTGCACCCGGTATATTCAATTGAAGTTTGAAATCGAATTATCGACCGCGCCATTTTCAATTCTATATATAATTATAATTAATTATATTCGTTTTCAAATGTCGATTCAAACTCAGTTTTCATCGCCATTATTTAAAATATTTATTTTAAATAATTAAAATCCATTATTTTAGCCAATTTAAAAATTTTAAATTGGTTCAGATTTTCTGGGTCGTTACAGAAACAGGAGATGTAAAATGAACTAAGGAAATATATATATATATATATATATATATGATTGATGATTGATTGATAGAATTTCCATTTGGAAATAATATCGTTGTTTGCACACGTGTTTTCTTTGATAGTTAATTCACAGACTATCGAAGTTTTGACCATTTTAACGTTGTTAAAATGGAGAGACCGGTTGGATTATTATCCAAAGAACCACTCTGTATTGGCATAAGCATTGCGGATCATATATGCCAAAGATAATTGAAGACGGAGTAAAGTGCAAGGGCTATTGTATAAATCTTAGATAACTGTGTAAGATGGATGTATTGAATGGTGCCTTCGGTTCATCTTGTTCCTAGATGACTTGTATGGACGGATGTATGACAGAGTATTTCTAAACGATCACGTATATTGATTTCTCCAACCGTACCAAGAGTGGAAGCGGAGAAGGAAACTTCTTTTAGCTAACACATAATGTATGGTTAAGAACGTCAATCGGTGATTTGATGGAATTGACGATGTGGCATTCAAAGTGAATCTGGTGTGATGATAAAGCGTAGCTTCTAGCCTCACATCCGGTAAATGACAGAAATCGGGCAGGCAGCATGTCTAAGTTGGTCGCACCGAAGTAGGGTGTATAATCACCTTATCTAGAGTTTCATTTATTTCTAAAAATCTATTGTTGATGCTGTCCCATTCGGGAAACGGTTGCTGATCCCAACCGTTGGTGATATACATTCGATACACTCAAGCGAAATGAGTGGTCGGTTATGTGTGGCCGGGTTGCAAGATGTTCTTGTTGAACCCAGTGTATTCCTTTCTAGAGATACACTAGCGAAAGGTAGCTCCATACCTTGTCATAGTTGGAAATCCATTACCCAATACATGCTTGCGGTTTTGATTGTATTCTATATATGTAGAACGTGAGATGAAAGCGTTTCTGCTAGATGATTATTATATTGTGGTTTATAGACATTATTATAATATCAAAAGGTTTTTGATATAAAGATAATTTGGATTCTCATAAGGGAAAAACCCGTTCCTTTATATGGCGTGGTCTTATGAGATATCGTTTACTTGTTCAAACTGTTTAAACTGTTTTACTCATACCAGTCCCATGACTGACCCAGAGTTTATTTGTTTGTTTCCCTAAACTCTTGGGTGCCTAAATTTGTACGGGCAATCAAGTAGTCGGGATTTATAGATATACTGGAAGAGCTTGGAGCAGGAGACTTCAGGATCATACAGTTATAGTTATTTCCGCTATGTTGTTAGTACTGTACTTTGATAATGATATGTATATTCAAGTACAGATTTGTATTTCAAAGTAATGTTATAAAATATATTTATTCGTTTCGCTTCGTGTAACTCTGATGTTGTGTTCTTCTTCTTCTTCTATTCTAAGTTTCTATCTTATCTTTCCTCACCCTCTGTTTTCTTTCTATTAATTTCCTGATTTTTAGTTTAATTTGGGGTTGGACTTGTGTTTTTGGTTAGCTCAAATTGGACCATAATTTCAGGTCATTACAATAATGCCAATCAAGTGAACTAGTTGTGCTTGGGTAGACTATAGGGGTTGTGGATTTGAGCTGATAAATGCCTGTTGCAACTAGCCCTTGGAATAGAAATTCCCCCGTTTTGAGATCCTTCATATGAAAAGAGATGGAAGAAAAGACAATTGAGATATTGTTATCATGACAAAGTTGAGAAACAGAAATTATATTTTTAGAAATGGCAGGAACTATTTAGTTTGACTGATGATAAAGAACATGAACCAACGTGCGTGATTTTAAGTCCTTTGCCATCACCGATGATCAACTCTTCGGTTCCATCATAAGGAGCATGGAGGGATAGATTGTTCAAATCTGTCGTGATGTGGTGGGAAGCACCACCATCGAGAAGCCATGTTGAAGAGGATGAAGAGGCAGAGGAATTTACGATGTTTGCTTGAGGTTATGGTGTGAATATTTGACGGAGGTTGAGAATTTGAAGGAGGAATGTCATTAGGAAACTTTTGCTAAATTAAAGGACAATGAGAAATCACATGTCCTTGTTCTCAGCACCATTGGCATTTGCCTAGAAAAGTGTAGGGCTTTGTGGGATCACTGTCATTAAGAATCTGATAGGATGAAATTTGGTTAATGAGAGCCATTAAAGAAGAGGAAGTTCAACTGTTTTGGATCAAGGCTCTGATACCATGATGAAGGGTTGAAGAGAAGGATAATTTTCCATTCATGAATCACAAATATATAAAGTTACAAAATACATGCAGTCATACGCACTGCAACAATAATGGAATAATATCATTAATTATATTTATTTAATTTCTCATATTATGGCATACCATTTATACATAATGCTCCAGTTGTGGAATAATATCATTAATGATATTTATTCTATTTCCTTATATTATGGCATACCATATATGCAGAGATTGACTTAGATTATGTCAATCCTTATCAACATATATTTAGACCTGATCAAGTCCATCCTATTAAATCATGTTAGGTAGACGACAGTCCGTTAAGGTAAAGTTACAGTATTAAAAAGACAGGAGGCGCTCAAAGAATTTTTTTAATGTAATAGGAAAGACAAAACCATAGAAATCATGGAATCAAGATTTAAATAGTAGTGAATAACATCAGAAAAAAGACGTGGAAGACGTATTTAAAGCAATGTATATATGCATGTGGTCTCTTTTGTTTACTTATATGTGTAGTAAATTAAGGAAACTGTTTTGTGTGATAAATCAAGGTAGTAATTTGTTTACTATATATATGTTGTGAATTTGGGAAATTATTATGTGCGACAAATTACGGAGGTTGACACAGTAAAGTAAGGAAATTATCAGTCATTAACTTGAAAGCAATACACATGTGCTAGATAGTCAAAATGCACAGTGGCCTGGGTGTTTTAAGTTATTATAAATAAAGCATGTTTATAGTGATATTGTTGGAGAAGTTTATATATAATTTTTAACCCAATTCATCATCAATTTGTATTCCCCATAAAATGGGAAACAGAAAAAAAAAACAATTAATATTTTAGTGTCAGCTTACAATTATATGCTGTAATTTTTTTAATGGAATAAAATTAATATTAAATGTAAAGTATTAAATAAAGAAGGAAGTATCTTTGTTATATTGAGAAGGTGTATAAAAACCACCGAAACTTTCTTTGTGGCATATAGGTTGATAAAACTACCAGTCTTACATCTATCATTCAAAGACAACACATCACACTGAGAAAGTATTCCTATATCGAGAGAGGAGAAAAGGTTGTTTAATGCCAAAATTAGATTGCATTTAAAAAATTCAGTATGAAGGGAAAACAATATAGTGAACATGATTAACAAACTAATTGATAACTCCAAATAAATGTGTAGCAATTAAACGATAGTACTCACAAAATCAGAATAGGTGTCATATTATCTCAGTTTAAAGAAATCAAAACTAAGATCAATGCACGAAATCTTTTGTCAACTGTGTTAACATTCACCCTTATCCTTTGTGGTTGACCAATTCAATATGTTTTGATCATTTGTAACTTAAAAAGTGATAGTTTTCTCTAAATTACTCAAAATCATCATCGTCTACCTAATGACATTAACATGAATTGAAGTTACCAATATTTTAAGCAAATGTAGTTATATTATGTGTTACATGAAATAATATTCTATGAACAATTAAAATAATTATTTTACACTATCCAGTTAATTCTACTGAAAAAGAAAGATCTGATAGTTTCAGAGATATATTACATACATTTTAGTTTGTAAACTGATGATTTAATTAAGTAACATATTCTATAGAACATGAAACAACATACTGAGTTTTTATAACCCAAAAAAGGTGAAACTATCCACAAAATTTTTACCCTAACATGAAAACAATTTTGTAATCCTGGCGCTAACTGTTAATTTTCAACTGTGATAAACACGTAAAAATGCTAATACCATCTGCCAAAATCCAAAGAAGGGTAAATAAAAATAAACAAATTAAGTCAGTTTAATCAATCTATTTTTGCGAGATTTTGACAATCCATTTGAGGTGAAGGCTAATAATAATTAATAGTTTTTGAAATATTCCTGATATTCAGTTGAGTCTAAAATCCAAAGTAATACTGTTAACATGGAGGTTAATAAAGTGTTAGTAATTTTCAAAATAATTCTGAAATATAAAGTCAAACACAAAATTTGAAGCAATATTTTTTAGAGTAAATAAAACAAAAATACAAAGCAAAATGCATATAAATTAGCCGTTGAAAAACATTAATCATAAAAAAAGTAACAATACAACAAGAGCAATTTGTACAAATTGCAGGGGAGGAAAGCCGAAGAGTAATTAGTACAAATTACAGTAGGGGAAAAAGGAAAATAAAGTTTTCATTGCTTCCTCAGACATGATTTCATTGGCGAAGGAAATGGTGTGAATAATTGTCAACAGCGAGAAAAGGATGTGTGAAAAGGTAAAAAAGGGAAGAATGAGAAATCTGTTGATGTGCGAAAAATAAAAGCGGAAGAATGTAGGGTTATTTATCTCGTACTTCGAGATCTATAAGAGAACTCAAGTGGCATTGAAAAAGTGAATTTGTATTGATAAACATACATCATAAATTACTATTACTATTACTACTACTATTATTATTATTATTTGAACATGCGTAAATGATTTTTGGTACCCATGAAAGCCTTATATATTTTACTCAAGGTTCGATAGTATACTTAGTAATTTTCCTTATAAACACAAAAACAATGGGAAGGCATTAAGAAAACTTGTACTTCATAATCATCAACATAAATGGTTATAATTTCTAACCGTTAGAACAAAAAACATATCTAAATAAGGTCAGGATAAATTCTCAAACGTAAGACCGAAGTCCCCTCGGTAGTACATTCAGGCTAAACGTCAAATGCCTAAATTTAAGAAAATGGTAAAACAACTTGTCTGATGCCTTGACATCCATGGTGCCTTCTTGGATTGCTCTGAGGCAGCCTTCAATCAACTTTTTATAAAACTCGTTATGTGCTTCACACAAGGTTGTTTCAATTACTCATTGACCCCAAATACAACTACGCTAATCTAGTCGTCATTTCCTATTTGTTCAACCTACGTATCAAGAACAAAATGGTATGAATAAAATCTCTGATGCTGTGTGATATCTAAAATATCATCTAATAAAGAGACTTTAAATAGTGAAAATTAGCATTTTTGAAAAAAAAATGAGCATTAGTAACAAACTGTAGCCTCTTTGCATTATCGTTATGATGTAACAAAATGTGAATTTAAAATATAGGCTGGCAATGTTACTTATATGCTTATGGCATGTCACTACAGTTATCATATATGTCACAAGTAAAATATAATTATCCAAACGTATAACTATTCATTAATGGTCAATTTGGACAAAAGGATGATAGTATGAAACAACTAAGTTGGTTGTTTTTCGTAGATGGATACATCATAGACTTCAAAGCTTCATAATTTTACCAGGCATATGAATAATGAGATATTTAAATAAAAGGCTTGTTATGCTTAATTAAATAAAATGATGTAGGCAACTTTATTTAGTACAAAATGGCATCAAAAAAGAAGGTTATAGAAGGATGCGAATTTTGGAACAGTAACATGGGTTTGTAATTCATAAAAAATAAGTATAATTCAAGCAGGACATTTCAAATTGAAAATCAGTTTTATATACCAACTTGTAATTATAGGGCAAAAACAATTTTCTATGAGTACTAAGTCAAAAAAATAAGATCGTACATTTGAAAACTTGATTTGGGACAATTGTCACCTTCATGATCTATTTGTACCAAATAACAAACTGTAACGACTCAGAAAATATGAACCAATTTAAAATTTTATTTTAAATAATTTGGTGGAAAAATGTGGCAGAAATTAAAATTTTCATTTTTAAATAATATTGAAGCCAGTGAAAATAGTCAATTTTCAAACGATCTCTGTTTTCGACGAAACCACTTTTGTTGGAACCGGAATGTCAAATTATTGCTAGATTTCAATTTTTCGAATTAATATTTGAGCGTGGCGAAGGAAAATGTGTTTTGTCGGTTTCAGTCAAATTTAATCGACTGAAAAATAGCCATTTTTCAGACAGTCTTGGAATTCGACGAAATTAATTTTCTTAGGACCGTATCATCATAACGAAGCCAAATATATTTTTTTCTGGATTTTTCTAAGTACGTATGTGGCCTTGGTGAGTTTATTTGTGTGAACGAATTAAATTTATAAAGGATTTAATTATTAATTAAAATAATTCAAGCCACAGACAGCCGTTTGGCTGACGAGACCTAGTCTGTTGGATCCGAAACATGGGCTATTGTCTAGGGTCATTTCTTCTAGACTGGAATTGAACCGGATTGAAAGAAATGGATTTAATTGTAAAAATACATCAAAATACATTATAAAATAGAATTTTAAAACCCTAAAAACACTATTCATTTCTGTAGCCGCCGCCACCCCTCGTTCAATGGCCATGGGAGCTCGAAACTTCTCTTCCTAATTTCTCCTTCATCCCCACGAATTAGAATTCAACCCATACTCCACATCGAAGCTCTTCTCTCCCCTTCCTTTCTATACCACTGGATCAACCTGTAGTGGCCCGAACCCCGAGAATTTTAGCCCCAAACCTGACGTATTTTGACCGCCGCCCAGCCCTGAACCCGCCGCCGAGTGGGCCCCCACCACAGGCGAACAGGCGCCGCTCCTCCCCCTTCCGCGTGGCGTTTCGTGATCGAGCTCTAGTGCCTCGGTCCACAAGCAAAACTCTGACCTATACGGTGAGAATTCTGATTTATTAAATTAATTATAATTTTGAAATCACGATCTGTATGTCATTATTTCTGATATGCGATGTGATTATTGTATGGTTGTTAAGATGTGTTGTGATGTCATGATATAGCCATGTTAGTCGATTTATAAATTCTGATGTAATCTCTATAAAGTTCTCATCTTTATTATTTTATCTTTATTTTATTTTTATTTCTTTCTAGAAATGAAAAATTAAATTTTTATCCTAATTTACTAAATAAAGTTTGAATTTTTATTTTTTTATTTACAAAATAAAAGGAAGTTAGAATATTTTGAAATAAAAGATAAGTGAATCTTTATTTTGATTAACAAAATTAACGTTGAATCTTTATTTTGTTTTATGGTTTGTAAAATAAAGAAAGTTCAAATCTTTATTTTTGATCCACAACATAAAATGAAAAGTTGAATTTTTATTTTGATTAGCAATATAGAAGAAAGGTAAACCTTTACTTTTGATTCACAAAATAAATGAAAGTTTGAATTTTTATTTTGATTTGCAATATAAACAAAAAATTGAATCTTTATTTTGTTTTATGATGTATAAAATAAGGAAGGTATAAATCTTTTAAATTTTAATTAAAAGATACATAAAGATTAAATATTTTATTTTGATTCACAAAATAAAATAAAGATGAGACCATTGTTTTGATTCATGAGGATTATACACCAAATCATATGTTGTTGATATGTGTGTTGACATGAAACTTGACACCGAATTATAGTTTGCCATCGTTATGTTGACATGAAAACTTAGACACTAAATTGCATGTTGGTTGACACAAAAATTTAGATTGTGATATCGTACTTAACATATACGTTGACACCAAACTTAGAACAAAAAGTTCACTTTTTTTCATTTGCATTTTACAATGCAAATATTACTCAGAAAAATAAATTAACTTTTTATTTGAGTTCTCTAATGTGAATACAATTTAGAAATAAAAGTTCAACTTTTTAGTGCACTTTACAATGCAAATATTTCATAGACAAATAAGTTAAATTTTCTTTGTTGCTATGTTCACAACACAAATATGACATGGAAAAAAAACATATTTTTATTAAGAGATATGTTTTACATTTAAAACCATATCTTTAATGTAATATTAGAAAATATACGTTTTTTCCAATGTAAAGAAAAAGGAAAAAGAAAAAGTACATTTTTATGTTATAAAAATAAAGTAAAGAAAAAGTACATTTTTATGATATAAAATAAAGTAAAGAAAAAGTACATTTTTATGTTATAAAAATAAAGTAAAGAAAAAGTACATTTTTATGTTATAAGAATAAAGTGAAGAAAAAGTACATTTTTATGTTATAAAAAATAAAGTAAAGAAAAGGTACATTTTTATGTTATAAAAATAAAGAAAAGAAAAGGTACATTTTTATGTTATAAAAAAATGAATTAGAGAAGAAGTACATTTTTATGTGTTATAAATGAATTAAACAAAAAGGACATTTATTTACATTTGGTGTGAATAAACAAGAAAAACTAAAAAGGAATAAAAAGAATTTACTTTATTTACATTTTCTTATGTAAATAAAATGAACATATTTATAGTGAAAGCACTTATTTACATTTAGTTAAATAAATAAGGAAATGAAACCATTTATTTATATTGTAGCGTAAATAAATAAGAAGACGTAAAAAAAAAATCACATTTATGCACATGTAGAATAAAATAAAAGCACCATTTTAAATAAGTGGATTTTTATTTGCAAACCATTTGCAAATAAAGATATGAATTTAGGAAAGACATTTTTATCATCGTGACGAGATGCGATAAAAGAGTAGAAATTAGAAATGTTAATTTTATCATCACTTTAGTTGCGATAAAAAGAATATATTAAAATAGCTGAAATCGCTAAACGATTTATATTTATAAATGTTTATATATATTAATAAATATAAATTTTAACGAAACGCGCGTGGCAGTTCATATATTGGCAATCGTAACTTTAAACAATTACACCGAAAGATCTGACCGTTGGATTTTCCCAAAACTGGAACCGTTAGGACTGCTTTGGGAAGAGCTTTCCAACGATATAAATTTCAACAAAATCTGATGGTTAGATTTTAAGATATGCATAAATAAAAATTTGGTAAAAACAGCGCCAGGGCCGCCCACTGACCCGAAGCGTCTTTTATTTATTTTGAGCTATTTTCAAATAAAAATAGCGATAAATAGTCATAAATATATATGAAATGTTTTAAATGATAATTATGCGACAATTATTTGAAAAGACCGAGTTCAACTCATTTCAAATAGTTGCACGACGATTAAATCAAAGATATAAGAAGACGATGGTTGAAGACCGGCGATCTTCACATCGGATGGGCAACGACTACTGATGCTTTGGACCGACTTGCTCCCAGGACGGGGTTGAAGCAGTAGTTGTCCGGATGTATGTGTTGGTCGTGCGGATAAGCGAGCGCCTCTTTGGTGTCTCCGGTTTCGTTCCGACCCAGAACGGACTTGTAAATGGATGCGTGTCTGACGTTGGAATTCATTTCATGTAATTAAATCGATTTGTATTAATATATGTCTGTTTGGTGGTGGAGAATCTATTCTCTGCTTAACACCCTAATATATAGTAATAGTTATCGATCGCATGGCGTGAATTGTCAATGTGGCACGCCAAGATGCAATGATCAGAGCATTGTTGAAAAGCAGGCCTTGTGGATGATGATCAAAGCATAGCCTGTTTAGGCATAGCTTTGTGTATAACGTGACTTCGCGAGCCTCACACCCCAGTATGAGTCAAAAACGGGATTTGGACTGCAGGGAGTGCACAGTTTCTTTCTAGCTAGGGGTAGTGTCAGCGCTTAAACGGGCTGACATTTTACTTATGTGGATGTTGGATTGAGGTACCTCGGGTTTTTATAGGTCGGAAGTGGTCATACTATAGGTTCAAAGGAACCGGGAAACGTGTATTCAGGCATAATTAATCCACTACCGTTAGGTGGGGACCGACCCTGAAGATCCAAGGGTTCACTGCGGGGGATCCTGAGGCATTTGCTAGAGTGTCTCGAATCGGAAGAGGACGATCCCTAGCCTCGATTTCATGACCGAAAACCAATTTCCAATACGACATTTCGGTCTTGATTGTAAACTTATATACGGAGACATAGTAGGATGGGGTACTATGCCGTCTAGGATTGATATATTTATATTGAAGTATTTTAATACTACTTAGACACTAATGATAATATTAAAATATTATTTTACACGTATTAAGCATGTTTGATCATCATAAGGGAAAACTCTATCCTCCTGTGTGCGTTGCATTGTGTGACAGGACTTGAGTCTTATGATGATTTCATTATTTTCAAAAGTCATTTCGTTGTTTTTATATAAACTTTATTAAATTATGCACTGGCAATCCAACAGAGTAAACCTGTTCCGCGTTAGCGGCGTGGTCCTGTGATTCTCCATAAGGTCAGCTAGTATAGAAAGATTTCTCATACCAGTCCCATGACTGACTCGATGTTTGTTTCACTTTGCAAACTCGGGTGCCCTCTCTTTACACGGGCAGCCAAATGACAGGTTCTTAGGCAGACATTTTCTGGATTTGAAGACTACTTGGAAGGAGAAGGCGAAGACTCTCTTTTATCTTTATATTTCGCTTTTAGAGACTTTATTCAATCTTGGATTTTGATGTACATTTGGAGTTGGGACTTATTTCCTTTGACTCGGACTTTTATTTTGCTAAGTTGTATCCTGTAAACTGCGTACTCTGTGTTTCTGTTGATGTGATGTTTATGACTTATATCTTTCTACTACAATAATTATGTGTTATGATATCATCTGAGACCTGTTGTTGTTATAAATATGCTGTATTCCAAATGATTATCCTTACTTTCGGTCTACGGAAGTTTGGGGTCATCACAGTTGATACCAACTGTAACGAAACCCCAAAATCCGGTAGGCTTTGCAACCATCCCTTCATCCCCCAGTGCAGCAGGTAAAACCCACCGTGGCTTACAGTGGTACGCCAAACACCTTGTTTTACGGCGACCCTTTCGGGATCCCCCGGCCGCAGCCTACCAACCCTAAAAAGGGACATGTGGGGGTAAGAGTCTCCAGTTTGCCACCAAACCGTGAAGCTAGAACCCCCCATCATGCTGCACCTCGCCCCCACTTAAAATCTTTTCATCCTCGAAAAGGAACGTAGCTAAAAATTGTTTAGTAAACTAACTAAATTAAATTTTTATTTATTGGTTTCAATAATTTATCATTCTAATATTTTAATTCATGAAACTAATTACCAAACATCACACCAGCAATCAATTAGGTGATTAACTTTTTAAATATATATACAACCTTTATATATAGTCAAAAATCATATTTCTAGTGCAAATCGCAGCAATGTGTACTAACTAAGTGTTGGTTCTCATACCAGTCAATGGAAACATATAGATATACCACCTTCGAAACTCGAACATAAATGTTGGAGCTCCATCATCAGGATCATCTCCGGGTGACTAGAGTGTGACTCTATATCTATCCAGTATATTAAAACTTTGAATATCCGTTAATTACTCATATATTCGAAACCTTTATATACTCGGTTGTCCACATTAAAATATAATAATATACTCAAATACGTACTTTAAGATAAAATTTTCAAAACTAAATTTTTGTTTTCATTTTAAAGAAAATAATACTCTTTACACTCGTTCTAGGATAATACTGATCCCATCTCTAATGAGTTATTCTTATTGGATATTACTAATCCAATCTCTGATGAGTTCTTTCGTTCGGTTCTAATGTGTCTTGTTCTCGAGCTCTGTAAACCAAAGCTCTGATACCAAATGAAACGACCCTAAACTTCCCAATAAAGGAAAGCCTGGATTGCTTTGAGAACAACACACATCAGAACATAAACTGAAGAACATTTTATTGCTAATAACAACAATTACATCAGAGTACAAGAATATAACAGAGTATGAATACTTATTACATAACAGAAATACATTAATATCAGAGTTTTAAATTACATTTAAATAGCAGCGGAAAATAATACAAATGTACAACTGAAAGGAATACACGGATACAGAGCTTTCCGAATACCGCTTCAGCTGTAATCCAGGATCCTGTAAATATATCTGCAAAAGCTACTCGACTGCCCATGTGAAAAATATGGGCACCCGAGTTTGCCAGTGAAACAAACTACAGGTCAGTCATGGGACTGGTATGAGAAATCTAACTTAACTTATCTAATTAATATGGCTAATCACAGGACCACGCCGCTAACGCGGAACGGGTTTACTCCATTGGATTGCCAGTGCATAAAATAAAGTAAATCATTAAACAACGCAATGCTTTTTAGAAAAATGAAACCATTATAAGACCCAAATCCCATCACATAATGCAACGCAAACCGGAGGATAGGGTTTTACATTATAATGGTCAAAAGATGCTTGATACGATAAAACGGATCTAATATTAGTGTGTATATATATGGGTATATATATTTCAAAAACATTTCAATCATAATGTATCAATCATAGACGGCATAGTACCCCATCCTACTTTGTCGCCATACTAGTTCTACAATCAAAACCGCAAGGTCGTATTGGAAGTCGGATTTCCAACATGAGTCGAGGCTAGGGGAAAGCTCCTCTCCGATTCGAGACACTCTAGCAAATGCCTCAGGATCCCTCGCTGGATACCTTAAACGAATTATTCTAAACTGGCTGGCATTTTACTTATGTGATGGGACTTGGTCTTATAATGGTTTCATTTTTCTAAACAACATTGCGTTGTTTAACGATTTACTTTATTTTATGCACTAGCAATCCAATGGAGTAGACCCGTTCCGCGTTAGCTTCGGAATATAACATATTTAATTCAATTCGTCTAGATAGAATCCACATTGTTCTAAGGCGAGTAGCTTATTAGAGATAGGACTGGTAATGTCCTAGAATGAGCACAGCAGAATAACACATATTTATAAGTCGTTATGTCATTGTCTTATAATCTTGTCCTTACATTATCTTTTCTTAAAAAAATTTATTTCTGTTGGTCTGACTCTTTCCTTGATGGTACAGACTGATTTAAATGGATACTAGAGCAAGGACAGCCCGGGGCGGAGCCCGAGGTGGGACTCGAGGCAGGGCCAGAGGAGGAGCCCGAGGGGGAGCTAGAGGACAAGCTAGAGACAAGACCCCCATTACTCAGGAACAACATATTTCATAGGTCGTAGCACCTCCACCTCCACAGCCCTTCGATTTGGAGAGAATGTCAAAGAAATTCAGAAATCTAGGTGGTGTACCTTTCACGGGGCGAGAGTTTGCGATTCAGGCAGAGGCATGGCTTAAAGATTGTGAAAAGATCCTAGAAGGCTTAGAATTAGAAGATCAGCGAAAGCGTTTCCTGGCAGTATGACAATTAAAGAATGAAGCCGGGCATTGGTGGGATACGGTCAAGATCTGCAATGACGTGGCAAATATGTCTTGGGCAAAATTTAAGGAACTTTTCAATGAGAAGTATGTTCCCCTACAAGCAAGAGAGCGCCTGCGCGAGCAGTTCGTTAACCTACAGCAAGGGAATATGACCGTTTCTGAGTATGTGAGGAAGTTTGATGAGCTTTCACGATATGCTCCTGATTTGATTTAAGATCCGGTAGAGAAGAATAAAAAATTTATCAAGGGTCTGTCAAAGAAATATTTGAACCGAGTCACTGCTCATATCAAGCTTCCATTCAATGAAGTAGTAGAGATGGCGTGCCGCTACGAGGAAAATGACGAGTATGGACCACAGGATAGAGTGAAAAGTCAAGGCAACAACCAGAAGGAACAGGTTAACAAGAAACCGGAGGCAGGCAATTCTTCTACCGCTAAGCCCCAAGGGAAGAAGAGGGACAGGAGCAAGGTGACATGCTATAACTGCGGCAAGATTGGACATTTTGATTTCGAGTGTAGAGATCCTAAAAGGGTAAAGAGGGACGAATCAGGACCTACCCAGAATCGTAACCAGAATCCTCAGAATCGTGGCCAGGCTTCGCAGGATAAGAGGGATTGCTACAATTGTCATCAAAAGGGGAACATTAAGGCAAACTGCCCACTGCTAAAGAATGCTCAGGTGGCACATGTTTATGAGGGGGCAGATGCACCAGCTTCGACTGAGGGGCCAGGTAAACCCGATGTCTTAGGAGGTACGCATAATATTAGAAACATTCCTATTACCGTCTTATTTGATACTGGAGCTGCACGAAGCTTTATTTCTAATGATTCCATTCAAAAGTTGAAACTAAAACCAAGAAAACTTAAAGAGTTGATTAAAGCCAATAGTCCGATAAGAGGTTCTCTTACACTCGATAAATACTATAGAGTGCCGATCTCCTACTCTTGCTACCAATTCCCTATAAATCTAATTGTTATGAATTTCGCTGGGCATGATGTTATCCTTGGGATAGATTGGTTATCAAGGCATGGGGCTGAAGTCAAGTGTGCTGAGAGGATTGTCAAAGTTAAAACTAAACTCGGTGATGTATGTATCCCCTGCCATGGCTCAGCCACCGACAGAAAAGCATTCTGGTCTTCTCTAGATGTTGCCCCTACTTCTATTGAGGATATCCCTGTCGTCAAAGATTACGCTGATGTATTCAAAGAAGTTGAGGGTTTACCCCCGCATAAAGAAATCAGCTTCAGAATTGACTTAGCCTCGAATGCAAGGCCTGTTGTACATCCTATTCGGAGAATGTCACCAAAAGAAAAAGAGGAGCTGAGAAATCAAACCAAGCAACTTTTGTGGAAGGGTCTGATCAGGCCTAGCTTCTCAGAATGGGGTGCAGCAGTGGTGTTCGACCAAAATCAGATGGTACCCTTAGGCTATGTGTGGATTACCGTGATCTCAACAAACAAACATTGAAAAATAAGTACCCACTGCCGCGTATTGATGACTTACTTGACCGCTTGCATGGAGCACGAGTATTTTCTAGGATGGACCTAGCTACAGGCTTCCATCAACTTCGCATTGCAGAAGAGTGTGTGCCTTTAACTGCTTTCAGAGGATCAGATATACTTTATGAATGGCTAGTAATGCCTTTCGGTCTATGTAATGCTCCAGCATACTTTGTTGATCTGATGAATAGAGTGTTCAGAGATGTTTTAAATAAATTTGTGCTCGTGTTCATCGATGACATCCTCATCTTTTCTAAATCCACTGCTGGGCACGAACAACATCTGAGAGAAGTCTTGGAGATTTTGCAAAGAAATGTGCTAAAAGCCAAATTTTCCAAATGCATATTCTGGCAAGAAGAGGTGAAATTCCTCGGCCATGTTTTATCAAAGGAAGGCATCTCAGTAGATCCAGGAAAGATCTCAGCCATCCAAGAGTGGAAGCAGCCTAGAACTCCCACAGAGGTCAGAAGTTTCTTAGGACTGGCTGGCTATTATCGGAAATTTGTCAAAGATTTTTCGAAGGTAGCTTGTCCATTGATAAACCTGACCAAGAAGCATACGAAACTCAATTGGACACCGGAATGCGAGACAGCTTTACAAGAGCTAAAAAAGAGGTTGACCAATGCTCCTGTGTTGACCATCATAGATGGCAATCAGGATTTGAAGGTCTGGACCGACGCTTCTAAACAAGGTTGTTTCTTTTACACATCAACATGTCAGAGATAACATTTTCTTTTAATGTCAAATCTCATTTTAACATGTTATCCCTTATTTATTTAAGGTATTGGTACGGTGCTGATGCAAAGAGGCAAAGTAGTCGCATATGCTAGCCGCCAGCTAAAACCGCATGAGAAGAATTACGCCATGCATGATCTTGAGCTAATGGCTATTGTGTTTGCTCTTAAAATATGGAGGCATTATCTCTTGGGTGAGAAGTTCGAAATTTACACGGATCACAAGTCCTTGAATCATCTTTTTACCCAAAGAAATCTAAATATGAGGCAGCAACGCGGGGTTGAATTTCTTGCATCATATGACCTGGATATCCTATATACTCTGGGAAAAGCCAACGTTGTAGCCGATGCACTCAGTAGAAAGAATGCAGATAGCAACAATCTCATTCTCGCCAGTCTCATTATCACTCCTACTTTGATCGATAAAATTTCTGCTCTTCAGAAGAATGATAAATTTATTCAGAAGCTTTGTGAGCGAGTTCGAAAGGGCGAGGCCTCAAGTTTTCAAATTGACAGTAATGGGACCCTTAGATTGCAAGGGCGAATTTGTGTGCCAGACATTGCTGAGCTAAAAAGAGAAGTTATGGATGTGTGCCACAAATCTGAAATCAGCGTCCATCCAGGTGTAAACAAGATGTACCATGATCTTAAGCGCACCTTTTGGTGGAAAGCGATGAAGAGAGATATTTCTATTTACGTTGCTAGGTGTCCCACTTTTCAGGAAGTTAAAAGTGATCAACAGAAGTTGGCCGATTTGTTGCAACCACTGGGAGTTCCAGGTTGGAAGTGGGAGGAAATTTCTATGGACTTTATAGATGGCTTGCCCCGAAGCAGAAAAGGGAATGATAGCATATGGGTGATTGTGGATCGCTTAACAAAGTCTGCCCATTTTATCCCTGTTCGGTCCAATAGAATAGCTCGTAGTTTGGCATAGCTTTATTTTAAAGAGATAGTCAGACTACATGGGGTTCCCAAAAGCATTGTCAGTGATCGGGATCTATTATTTACCAGCAAATTCTGGGAAGCTTTCCAAGAAGAGCTTGGAACCAAGTTGAATCTGAGCTCTGCCTATCACCCTCAGACAAATGGCCAGACTGAGAGGGTGAACCGTGTTTTGGAAGACTTGTTGCAAGCTTGCATTCTTGATTATGGCGGTTCATGGGAGGATCACTTGCACTTAGTGGAATTCTCTTATAATAATAGCTACCAAGCAAGCTTGAAGATGTCACCGTTCGAATTACTATATGGCAAGCCATGCAGATCTCCGGCATGTTGGGTCGAGTCAGGCAATCGACTAGTCTTGGGCCCCGACATGGTTCGTGAAGCATCGGATAAGGTTGACTTGATTAAGAAACGCTTGTTGACTGCTCAGAGCCGACAGAAGAGCTATGCAGACCAGCGAAGAAGAAATTTAGAATTCTCTATGGGTGATCGAGTATACTTGAAGGTGTTTTCTTTTAATAGGCGTGCTTTGTTTTGGGAAGACGGGGAAGTTGGCACCGAGATTCATTGGTCCATTTCCTATTCTCGAAAGGATTGGTACTCTCGCTTATAGAGTACCGCTGCCTGACTGGTTGCTAGGAGTGCATGATGTATTTCATGTGTCTCAACTCCACAAGCATGTGCATGATCCAGATCTAATTGAGGATGAATTAAATCAATAGGTCCTGGATATTGCTCCGAATCTAACAGTGAGAAAAGACACGATAAAGATCATTGGCAAAGAAACCAAAATTTTGAGGAACAAGAGCATCAACCTAGTACGGTTCAATGGAGTGGGGATCCTAGAGACTGTACTTGGGAGGCAGAGGATAGCATCAAAACGGCTTACCCCAAGTGCGGAGTGGATATCTCTGAGTAACTCTGGTATTAAGGTACATTTACCCCAATTTACATTTTCCGTCTTGTTTCCTACTTTACTTTGTTTCCTTCTTGAGGACGAAAAACTCTTAAGTGGGGGAGATTGTAACGACCCAGAAAATACGAACCAATTTAAAAAATTTATTTTAAATAATTTGGTGGAAAAATGTGGCAGAAATTAAAATTTTCATTTTTAAATAATATTGAAGCCAGTGAAAATAGTCAATTTTCAAACGATCTCGGTTTTCGACGAAAGCAGTTTTGTTGGAACCGGAATGTCAAATTATAGCTAGGTTTCAACTTTTAGAATTTTTCGAATTAATATGTGAGCGTGGCGAAGGAAAATGTGTTTTGTCGGTTTCAATAAAATTTAATCGACTGAAAAATAGTCATTCTTCAGATAGCCTCGGAATTCGACGAAATTAATTTTTTTAGGACCGTATCATCATAACGAAGCCAAATATATTTTTTCTGGATTTTTCTAAGTCCGTATGTGGCCTCGGTGAATTTATTTGTGCGAACGAATTAAATTTATAAAGGATTTAATTATTAATTTAAAAAATTCAAGCCACAGACAGCTGTTTGGGCTGACGGGACCTAGTCCGTTGGATCCGGAACATGGGCTATTGTTTAGGGTCACTTTCTTTTGGACTGGAATGGAACCGGTTTGAAAGAAATGGATTTAATTGTAAAAATACATCAAAATACATTATAAAATAGAATTTTAAAACCCTAAAAACACTATTCATTTCTGTAGTCGCCGCCACCCCTCGTTCAATGGCCATGGGAGCTCGAAACTTCTCCTCCTAATTTCTCCTTCATCCCCATGAATTAGAATTCAACCCATACTCCACATCGAAGCTCTTCTCTCCCCCTTCCTTTCTATACCACTGGATCAACCTGTAGTGGCCCGAACCCGGAGAATTTCAGCCCCAAACCCGACGTATTTGGACCGCCGCCCAGCCCCGAACCCGCCACCGAGTGGGCCCCCACCTCAGGCGAACAGGCGCCGCTCCTCCCCCTTCCACGTGTCGTGTCCTGATCGAGCTCTAGTGCCTCGGTCCGCGAGCAAAACTCTGACCTAGTTTTGAACTGAAGGTGAAAACTACGGCCTAGTATCTGAGAAGAAGAAAGGTGGTTCTCCTTTAATTAATTAATTAATTAATTTAAAACTAAATTATTATCCAACTTAATTTAATCGTATCTCATTCGTTCTGAATCAGAATTTGACGATTTCTGAAGCGTTAGACTCGTGACGCAGAAAGCTATTTTTCCATACTGATTTGGGACAATTCTGAACGAGTCTAATTTTTGGCAAAATGCCAAGGCGGATCTATAACAGTGAGAATTCTGAATTATTAAATTAATTATAATTATGAAATCACGATCTGTATGTCATTATTTCTGATCTGCGATGTTGTGATTGTTGTATGGTTGTTAAGATGTGTTGTGATATCATGATATAGCCATGTTTAGATCTATAAATTCTGATGTAATCTCTATAAAGTTCTCATCTTTATTATTTTATCTTTATTTTATTTTTAATTCTTTCTTGAAATGAAAAATTAAATTTGTATTCTGATTTACTAAATAAAGTTTGGATTTTTATTTTGTTTACAAAATAAAAGAAAGTTAGAATATTTTGAAATAAAAGATAAGTGAATCTTTATTTTGATTAACAAAATTAAAGTTGAATCTTTATTTTTGTTTTATGGTTTGTAAAATAAAGAAAGTTCAAATCTTTATTTTTGATCCACAACATAAAATGAAAAGTTGAATTTTTATTTCGATTAGCAATATAGAAGAAAGGTAAACCTTTAATTTTGATTCACAAAATAAATGAAAGTTTGAATTTTGATTTGCAAAATAAACAAAAAGATTGAATCTTTATTTTGTTTTATGATGTATAAAATAAGGAAGGTATAAATATTTTAAATTTTAATTAAAAGATACATAAAGATTAAATATTTTATTTTGATTCACAAAATAAAATAAAGATGAGACCTTTGTTTTGATTCATGAGGATTATACACCAAATCATATGTTGTTGATGTGTGTGTTGACATGAAACCTGACACTGAATTATAGTTTGCCATCGTTATGTTGACATGAAAACTTAGACACTAAATTGCATGTTGGTTGACACCAAAAATTTAGATTGTGATATCGTACTTAACATATACGTTGACACCAAACTTAGAACAAAAAGTTCACTTTTTTTATTTGCATTTTACAATGCAAATATTACTCAGAAAAATAAATTAACTTTTTATTTGAGTTCTCTAATGTGAATAAAATTTAGAAATAAAAGTTCACCTTTTTAGTGCACTTTACAATGCAAATATTTCATAGACAAATAAGTTCAATTTTCTTTGTTGCTATGTTCACAACACAAATATGACATGAAAAAAAAACATATTTTTATTAAGAGATATATTTTACATTTGAAACCATATCTTTAATGTAATATTAGAAAATTTACATTTTTCCAATGTAAAGAAAAAGGAAAAAGAAAAAGTACATTTTTATGTTATTAAAATAAAGTAAAGAAAAAGTACATTTTTATGTTATAAAAATAAAGTAAAGAAAAAGTACATTGTTATGTTATAAAAATAAAGTAAAGAAAAAGTACATTTTTATGTTATAAAAATAAAGTAAAGAAAAAGTACATTTTTATGTTATAAAAAATAAAGTAAAGAAAAAGTACATTTTTATGTTATAAAAATAAAGTAAAGAAAAGGTATATTTTTATGTTATAAAAATAAAGTAAAGAAAAAGTACATTTTTATGTTATAAAAAAATGAATTAGAGAAGAAGTACATTTTTATGTATTATAAATGAATTAAACAAAAAGGGCATTTATTTACATTTGGTGTGAATAAAAAGAAAAACTAAAAAGGAATAAAAAGAATTTATTTATTTACATTTTCTTATGTAAATAAAAAGAACATATTTATAGTGAAAGCACTTATTTACATTTAGTTAAATAAATAAGGAAATGAAACCATTTATTTATATTGTAACGTAAATAAATAAGAAGAAGTAAAAAAAAAAAATCACATTTATGCACATGTAGAATAAAATAAAAGCACCATTTTAAATAAGTGGATTTTTATTTGCAAACCATTTGTAAATAAAGATATGAATTTAGGAAAGACATTTTTATCATCATGACGAGATGCGATAAAAGAGTAGAAATTAGAAATGTTAATTTTATCGTCACTTTAGGTGCGATAAAAAGAATAAATTAAAATAGTTGAAATCGCTAAACGATTTATATTTATAAATGTTTACATATATTAATAAATATAAAATTTAACGAAACGCGCACGGTAGTTCGCGTATCGGCAATCGTAACTTTAAACGATTATACCGAAAGATCCGACCGTTGGATTTTCCCAAAACTGGAACCGTTAGGACCGCTTTGGGAAGAGCTTTCCAACGATATAAATTTCATCAAAATCCGATGGTTAGATTTTAAGATATGTATAAATCAAAATTTGGTAAAAACAGCGCCAGGGCCGCCCATTGACCTGAAGCGTCTTTTATTTATATTGAGCTATTTTCAAACAAAAATAGCGATAAATAGTCATAAATATATATGAAATGTTTTAAATGATAATTATGCGACAATTATTTGAAAAGACCGAGTTTAACTCATTTCAAATAGTTGCACGACGATTAAATCAAAGATATAAGAAGATAACGGTTGAAGACCGGCGATCTTCACATCGAATGGGCAATGACTATTGATGCTTTGGACTGACTTGCTCCCAGGACGAGGTTGAAGCAGTAGTTGTCCGGACGTATGTGTTGGTCGTGCGGATAAGCGAGCGCCTCTTTGGTGTCTCTGGTTTCGTTCAGACCCAGAACGGACTTGTAAATGGATGCGTGTCTGACATTGGAATTCATTTCATGTAATTAAATCGATTTGTATTAATATATGTCTGTTTGGTGGTGGAGAATCTATTCTCTGCTTAACACCCTGATATATAGTAATAGTTATCGATCGCATGGCGTGAATTGTCAATGTGGCACGCCAAGATGCAATGATCAAGGCTTTGTTGAAAAGCAGGCCTTGTGGATGATGATCAAAGCATAGCCTGTTTAGGCATAGCTTTGTGTATAACGTGACTTCGCGAGCCTCACACCCCGATATGAGTCAAAAACGGGATTTGGACTGCAGGGAGTGCACATGTTTCCTTCTAGCTAGGGGTAGTGTCAGTGCTTAAACTGGCTGACATTTTACTTATGTGGATGTTGGATTGAGGTACCTCGGGTTTTTATAGCCCGGAAGTGGTCATACTATAGGTTCAAAGGAACTAGGAAACGTGTGTTCTGGCATAATTAATCCACTATCGTTAGGTGGGGACCGGCCCTGAGGATCCAAGGGTTCACTGCGGGGGATCCTGAGGCATTTGCTAGAGTGTCTCGAATCGGAAGAGGACGATCCTAGCCTCGATTTCATGACCGAAAACCAATTTCCAATACGACATTTCGGTCTTGATTGTAAACTTATATACGGTGACATAGTAGGATGGGGTACTATGCCATCTAGGATTGATATATTTATGTTGAAGTATTTTAATTCTGCTTAGACACTAATGATAATATTAAAATATTATTTTACACGTATTAAGCATGTTTGATCATCATAAGGGAAAACTCTATCCTCCTATGTGCGTTGCTTTGTGTGATAGGACTTGAGTCTTATGATGATTTCAATTTTTTTCAAAAGTCATTTCGTTGTTTTTATATAAACTTTATTAAATTATGCACTGGAAATCCAATAGAGTAAACCCGTTCTGCGTTAGCGGCATGGTCCTGTGATTCACCATAAGGTCAGCTAGTATAGAAAGATTTCTCATACCAGTCCCATGACTGACTCGATGTTTGTTTCACTTTGCAAACTCGGGTGCCCTCTCTTTACACGGGCAACCAAGTGATAGGTTCTTAGGGAGACATTTTCTAGATTTGAAGACTACTTGGAAGGAGAAGGCGAAGACTCTCTTTTATCTTTATCTTTTGCTTTTAGAGACTTTATTCTATCTTGGATTTTGATGTACATTTGAAGTTGCGACTTATTTCCTTTGACTTAGACTTTTATTTTGCTAAGTTGTATCCTGTAAACTGCGTAATCTGTGTTTCTGTTGATGTGATGTTTATGACTTATATCTTTCCGCTGCAATAATTATGTGTTATGATATCATCTGAGATCTGTTGTTGTTATAAATATGTTGTATTCCAAATGATTATCCTTACTTTCGGTCTACGGAAGTTTGGGGTCATCACACAAACAAAATGGCAGGAATATAGAGAATGAAACAGAAAAATTAATCATTATCCAATACCTAATTTCGACGTCCTAGTACAACGAAGACTCAACAATGCAGGGATATTCGTAGGTAGTAATCAAGTGATGGTCGACTGTAGGAGACCAATTGTTCACGAAGATGAGGATAACATGGTCCACTTCTGATTTTACGGTTTCAATTATGTTTTGAAGAAGGCCTGTGATGCAATCCCCATCGAACTGCTGTGTATGGTTGTTGAGATTCAATTAAATGGATGCTGAAAGAGGTAGATATGGAATTAAAAAGGAAGAAGAAAGCAGCCATTTTTTTTCTGTGATGTAGTTTGGGAGTACGTTTGTTAGCAGGTTGGAAGGGAAGAAAAAAATTAAGACTGGAGGAGCGGAGGCCGCTAATTTAAAATCAGAGGAGCAGTTAATTCGAACCCAATTCATAGAAATTAAACTGTTTGCTCCTTTTCATGAAAGGATAAGTGAGAACTGATAAGCGCCTTAAAACTGCCACATGGATCTGAAACAAAAAAGGCTATGCCACATCATTATTTCATCTATTTTACTTTCTATTATAGATAATAGATTTTATCGATTCTGTATGTAACTTAAGAATAGTTAATTTTCAAACAACCTCAATTCTCAATTATTCTAATTTTATTAAAACCGTAATGATTAATTATTGTAAGATTTCCAATTTTACGTCAATGAGATTTATTTTATGGCCGTGTGCGGTATGAATGTGTATGGTTTAACTATTT
Organism: Allium sativum; assembly: GCA_030737875.1. Lineage (NCBI taxonomy): Eukaryota > Viridiplantae > Streptophyta > Magnoliopsida > Asparagales > Amaryllidaceae > Allium > Allium sativum. The sequence goes on along the minus strand of CM060918.1, from coordinate 125,186,078 downwards.
GAAATTAAAATAGTATTTTCACAAGCGATCTTGGAATTTGATGAAACCAGTTCCATCGTGTATGAAATATTAAGTTATTGCACGATTTCTAATTTCGTCAAGACCGAAGTTCGTATGACTTCGTACGAACTGTGAACGCCGAACGTTACACGCTAAAAATATCATTAGTCTTTTCAGTAGAAATACAATAAGTTGTTTTCAAGAAAATATCGTCTGCCACTGCACATTAAAAATATCTGTTGCACACATATGCTCCTGCGCGTTTCTTCAGACCATTCTAAAATTTCATGTGCCATCTATGCACATGCCTATCTCTATAATTGAAAATGATGGTTCCTTCTTTTATTCTATTTAAAACCATGCTTCTTCTTCCACGAAGAGGATAAAATGAGCCTTCTCTCCCTAAACAAAATCTCTCTGCCATCTACGCCTTCTGAAATTTCAAATGCCCTCCTCGGTTATTTATTCTTCAAACTCTAAACTAATATCGCAGTAATTTTTAATCCTTCAAAACTAAATATAAAATCATATACTTGATAGAATTCGATGATTCAAGATCCAGTAAGCTCGTGTGATTCACGGCTTCGTCCAGTACTCCCAGTCTCAAGTGCGCATGAGTTCCCTAGAGTCGACTTTAGTACGACAGTGTCTAGGGCTGTCGAATGTGTGATATATAGTCATCGATTGGTAAATTGGAGGGTAGCACTATTTTATGGCATCGAGGAGGTGCGTTTGTGATTTTTTTTGGAAATTTCAAAGACAGAAATGTTTGTGATGTTGTTGTAGCCATGGCAATGTTCTGATCGACGCGATGAAGTGTAGGGTAGCGGGTTAAGAATAGTGAGAATATGGATGTTGAGATTTTATTGGCCAGGAGCAGGTCTCGATTTCTTAAATCGTGGTGTAAGGAAAGAGGGTAGAGCATTCGAAAGATGGGTAACGGCTACGAAAATAGGGCAGCTCGAACCCATTTATTGTAGAAGAAGTAATTAGCGGTAAACAAGTATGAAGATTAAGGTATATTTGTCATCATCTAGAGAAAATTATATTTGTTCTTATTTTGTTTCTATATCTCTCGGGAATACGGTGATTGCGCCATCCGTAGGGTGACAATATATTCGATACAGTCAAGCTAAGTGACTGGTCGGTCTTGTGTGGTAGGTGTAACAACCCGGAAAATCTGAGCCAATTTAAAAATTTTAATTTGGCTATTTTAGTGAATTTTAAATATTTAAAACAAATTATTTTAAATAATAGCGACGAAAAGTGTGTTGGAATCGATGTTTGAAAATAAATTTAATTATTTTAAATTATAAACAAGACCTGAAATGGCGCGGTAGTTTCAAAATTTCAATTCAAACTTTGACTGACTGTACCGGGTGCAAAACAAAACGGATTTTAGTGAAACCAAAAATATTTAAATCTGTTAGTGAATATCTTTCTAACGAATCTGAAAAATCGAAGTTTCATAGCGGAATCAAAAGTTATGGCCAAATAAATTTTCAGAAAGATCGTTATAGAATTTATATAGCCTATGAAAATGGCCATTTTGCAAACGACCTCAGAATTTGACGAAACCACTTTTGTTGGATCCGGGATGTCAAATTATTTCTAGGTTTCAAATTCCATAATTTTTGAAGTTAGCGTGTGAGCGTGGCAAAGGAAATTTTTTTTGGTCGATTTCTGTTAAATTGGATCGACCACAAAAGGGCCATTTTTCAAACGGTCTCAGAATTCAACGAAACTAGTTTTGTTGGGACCGTATCATCAAAACATAGCTGGATTTATTTTTGGGAATTTTTAGAATCAATATGTGGCCCCGACAAATTGAAATGTACGTTCAAATTAAATATTGAATGTTTTATATTTTAGTTTGAAGAAAAACTGACTGAAATAGTCGAATAGGCCTACGAAACATATCCCATTGTGTCGGAAAAGGGGTATTTAGCTAGGGACAACAGTTGTTGGGTTTGGATTGGAGCTAATATGTGAAGAAGGGTATTTTTGGATTTTTTAAAATACATAAATAAAAAGAAAAATATCATTGGCCCATTATTTTCTCTTTCCCCGACGCTCCATCGTGAACAACGATAAAACCTTCGATCCTTCTCTCTTCTTTTTCTTCTAATCCGTGAATCAAAACCACCTGCTCCTTTGGAGTTATTTGTAGCCCTCGAAGAGAGCTTTAAATCTATACCGGTTGGAGATTTTATTGTGGAGCGTGAAGGGAGAATCACCTCTGGGAAGGTGCGGCCTTTCAACCCCCGCCTGTACAGGAGATCGAACTAACCGCCTCCACCATGCGCAGGGAGCCTGCTCCATCCTCTTCAATGCTGCATCGCCCGATCCTCTCCTCGTTACACGGATTTGCTGAAAATCTAAAACCTAGTTTTGAATGTGAGTTGAAAGGAACAACCTTTATTTATTTAAAACAGTTTTAACACTTCAAAACCATTTCAAACTTCTAAAAATCACACCTTTTTTCTATTTGATCGAAACCCAGAGAAACAAGAGACAGTGGACTCGTGCGGGCGTCTTCTACATTCTAGAAGAGACCGATATTTTTCTGAGCCTTCTACAAAATTTGGTGGAGTGGAACCCAATGTGAGATTTCTGAATTACAAACGATATGGAAACAACGATGTATAAATTATATAGTCGAAGTATAAGTTATATAAGCATTGTACACCACATGTATAAGCGTTGTATAAGTTGTATGTTCGATGTAGAAGTTATATATGAGTTGTAAAAATGATAAATGCGTTGAAATAAATTGAAGTGATATTGAAATGAAATCGAAATATAGTTATATACGTATATCTATCTATATATATATATATATGTGTACTCCCCTCGTCCACAAGCCATGGAAGATACATATTGGTTGTGATATTGTTTGGATTGTTGGTTGATGTGAAAAATTGGTGAATATCATGAATGGTTGATTTGAAATGATTGATTGTGGTTGAAATCCCAATAGGATTAGTATATGGGAAAATTCGTCTGCGTACGAACTAGATATTGAAAATCCCCATTGTCAAAAACCACGAGGTTTTAAGGTAGAGCGAGGAGCCGTACTAGGGACGGTCCCGGTTTTAACTACCCTGCCGTTATGCTGCCGAAATTTTCTGAAATATTGCGGTGTTTGATTTATATTCATGTGTTGAATGTTGAAATTAAAGTCATGTGTTGAATGTTGAAACAAAATTCATGTTTTGAATAGAAATTGATGTGTTGAAATAAATTCATGTGTTGAATGGAGTTCTTGTATTGAATAAATTCTTTGAAAGATAAAAATAACCTTTTTATCATATATATATAGATTATATAAAATATTATAGGTTTAAATAAATTGTTTTAACACCAAAAATAACATTTTTACCTTACATATAAAATGTATAAAATAATCGTGTTATGAAATAAATTGTTTTGCAATAAAAATCACATTTTTATTATATATATATATATATAAACTATAGTAAATATTCATGTGTTGAATGTCGAAATAAAATTCATGTGTTGAATAGAAATTCCTATGTGGAAATAAAATAAATAAAATTCATGTGTTGAATAGAAATTCATGTGTTGAATAGAAATTCCTGTGTGGAAATAAAATAAACAAAATTCATGTGTTGAAATAAATATTTGTTGGATAAAAATATCGTTTTTATCAAATAGGTGAAGTGAAAATGGTTTTGAAGTCGATGAATTGGTTATATTTATATATATATATATATAAAAAATATAATTAAAATATATCGAATAACGAAGCTGCAGTTTGTGTTTTGAAACCGTGATTTCAAACGATTAGTGCGGGAGATCCGACCATCGGATTTTCCCGAAACCGAAACCGTTGGGTTCGCTTTGGAAATATTTTTCCAACGACACCCACTTTGTGAAGATCCACCAGTTGGATTGTCTGGAATGTTTAATTCAAATTTGAAGAAAAATAGTGCTAGAATCGATTATATATACATATATATATAATTAAATTAAATCGAATAACGACGCTGCAGTTCGTATTTTGAAATCGAAACTTCAAACGAGTGTACCGGGAGATCCGACCGTCGGATTTTCCCAAAACTGAAACCATTGGATTCGTTTCGAAAAGATCTTTCTAATGACATAAAATTTATGAAGATCCAACAGTTAGATTTTCAGATATGTGTAAATCAAATCTAAAGAAAAATAGCGCCACGGCCGCGTTATGGCCTAAAGCGTCGTTTGAGTAAATTGGTTATTTTTAAATAAACAAAAATAGCGATAAATCGTTATAAAATATTATAAACGATATGGAATGGAAATAAACCGAATTTACCCATTTTAGTGTATATTTGATGGTTTGATGTGTTTGTCGTGAATTGTTGTTGAATAATTTAACCATTGAAATGAATTGATTTAAATTCTAAATATACGTGAATTATTTGAAAAGGCCGAGCTAAATCTCATTTAAAATAATTAATCGGCGATAAGAAGTCAATGATGAAGATGGTGGTTGAAGACCTGAGATCTTCACCTCAGTTGGATGATAACTGATGTCTTGATTGGGAGGCATCCCGAAATATAGAAAATAAGTGGTGATCGTCCCGACGTACGTGGAGATCGATGGATATGCGCGGTATGTGGTGCCTCCGGCTTCGTTCAAACCCAGAACAAACTTGTAAATGGAATGTGTGTCTGACCTTGGATTTTGTTCTGTGCTGATTGATCTCTATTAAATATATATTTGTTTGGTGGCGGAGAATTTATTCTCTTGCTTAACGTCCTTCTCTGAGATGTACGAGCTCAGAGGTTATATATCGATAGAAATCAGACGCATGGAGTGAACTGCCTGTGTGGCACGCCTGAGTGGAAAATGATCAAGGCTTATGATGAAAAGCAAAGTCTTGTGGTTGATGATCAAAGCACGGGCTGTGTGGCATAGCTTTGTGTATAACGTGAATTCGCGAGCCTCACACCCCGGTATGAACCAGAAACGGGAGAGGACCTCAGGGAGAGCATGCGTTTCCTTCTAGCTAGGGTGGTGTCAGTGACCTACCAGCCCTAACATTTATATTATTTTAACCTGTGTGGTTGTTGCTTTTGCGAGGCGCCTCTGATGTATCGGTGATTATGTGAAGCCGATGGAGTCATTTGGCTCGTTGACGCCCCCAAAGGGCGGGGAAACGCAGTGTTCAAGCATTTTAATCCACATGGCCCTGTCGCTCCTAGGGTCACTCGAGCTCTGATCCTGAGACACGGGCTAGAGCATGTCGAATTCGGTAAGGACTATCTTTTGCCTTGGTTCATGAAGGAAATCCAATTTCCAAATACGACACCTTGCGGTTTTGATTGTATACCTATATATAGCGACATAGTGGTATAGAGCATTAATGTCGTCTTTGATTGATACTTAAGATTTGAAATTATTTTTGAAACATATAAACACTAGTAGTAATATCAAATGCTTTTGTTTTATTCATATCAAGCATATTTTGGCCATTATAAGGTAAAAACTCTATCCTCCGGTTTGCGTTGCATTGTGTGATGGAAACTGAGTCTTATAGTGGCTTCATTTTTATAAAAAGCATTGCGATGTTTAAAAGATTTACTTGTTTTAAAGCGTTGTCAATCCAATGGAGTAAACCCATTCCGCGAAAGTGGCGTGGTCCTGTGATTAGCCATATTATAAAATGTGTTAAGTAGATTTCTCATACCAGTCCCATGACTGACTCGTAGTTTGTTTCACTTGCAAACTTGGGTGCCCCTTTTTCTACACGGGCAGCCTTGTGTTCAGGTTTTAGCAAGCTCTTTCTGGATAGCTAGAGCTGAAGATGGATTCTATCATTTATCTCTTTTTATGTTGTTCAGCTCCTATTGTGCATATTATGTTTGTTTTCCGCTGTAGACATTTATGTATAGCTGAACTGTATTTGTACTAATTATGATACTGTATACTGTGTAACTCTGATGATTATGTTTATCCAGTGTATTTTATTATACATTATCTGGTGTATTTATTTAATTCTGTTCTGCTATTATCTGTTTATGTGTTATATTCCAAAGATTACCGTTGCCACCGTCGTACGATGTTTTGGGTTCATCACAACGTGGTATCAGAGCTTCGGTTAAGCTTAGCTTAGGAATATAACATATTAACAAACTTGTCAGAGATAGAACTAGTAGAGTTCTAGGACGAATAACTCATTATATATAGGATCAGTAATGTCCTAGTATGTGTATAGCAGAATCAAAATAGCTCGTTAGAGATGGGGTCAGAAATGCCCCAAAACGAGTTGAGAGTAATATGTTTATAAATAAGGTATTTGTGATTATATATATAGTCTAGTTTTAGAAATATGATTTTTGAATATATAAAAGAACTAGAATGATAGTTAATTAAATCAAGTATTGAACTGATTTAAAAATAGACAGAAATATATACATGTGCATTATATATGTTTGAACAGGTAAAAGGATTAGTTGTTGAGTAAAGAATTTATTTGCGTGCCCGACAAATAGGTAAACCTTAATTAGTTGGATGCGCAATTTTATTATTATATCAACTCCTGTGAATGTCATTGGATGCCGAGTGTTGGTTGTTCTGTGTGTAATAATAAACGTCGCCATAGAATAGTAACAATTAATTTCGAACTACACTACATGGCATACTTCTTGAAGATAGGCATACTTCATCATATACCACATAAGCATTTGGGGCTTGTGTGACGAGGTTGAAAATTTACCATACGAGCGAGAGGCTTGTATGGCGATGACTATATTTTACAGGTTGAACTGATGACTGATGTGGACTATGTAAAATGTAACGGTAAATTGCAAGATTAATAAAACCCCATACGGGTCTGGAGATGACAATAAACACATCTCTCTGGTCATTAAGGCAAAAAACCATTTATACGGTGACGAGAATTTATTCTCTGGAGTTATGATCTATACACACTCCCCTATGGACACCGGAATATATCACTATAAATATGTGCATGCTTATTAGGATTTATTGGGTAGCTAATATGGCCCAATAAATTTCCAAACCCCTCCCCGTATAAAGGAGGTTATGGCGAAATTTTTCGAAAATTTAGGGTGTTAGCCAAATTTTTGAAGAATTTGAAAATCCTTAGAAACTGAAAAGTTGGAGAATGGATGCCAGGATGAAAGTTGAGTTGGTTAATTAAACAACTTTCAACTTCGTTCCTTTTCGAGGACGAAAAGTTTTAAGTGGGGGAGATTGTAACAACCCGGAAAATCTGAGCCAATTTAAATTTTTTAATTTGGCTATTTTTGTGAATTTTAAATATTTAAAACAAATTATTTTAAATAATAGCGACGAAAAGTGTGTTGGAATCGATGTTTGAAAATAAATTTAATTATTTTAAATTATAAACAAGGCCTGATATGGCGCGGCAGTTTCAAAATTTCAATTCAAACTTTAACTGACTGTACCGGGTGCAAAACAAAACGGATTTTAGTAAAACTAAAAATATTTAAATCTGTTAGTGAATATCTTTCTAACGAATCTGAAAAATCGAAGTTTCGTAGCGGGAATCAAAAGTTATGGCCAAATGAATTTTCAGAAAGGTCGCTATAGAATTTATATAGCCCATGAAAATGGCCATTTTGCAAACGACCTCAAAATTCGACGAAACCACTTTTGTTGGATCGGGGATGTCAAATTATTGCTTGGTTTCAAATTCCATAATTTTTGAAGTTAGTGTGTGAGCGTGGCAAAGGAAAATGTGTTTGTTCAATTTCTGTTAAATTGGATCGACCAGAAAAGGACCATTTTTCAAACGGTCTCAGAATTCGATGAAACTAGTTTTGTTGGGACCGTATCATCAAAACATAGCTAGATCTATTTTTTGGAAATTTTTAGAATCAATATGTGTCCCCGACAAATTGAAATGTACGTTCAAATTAAATATTAAATGTTTTATATTTTAATTTGAAGAAAAACTGACTGAAACAGTCGAGTGGGCCTACGAAACATATCCCATTGTGTTCGGAATGGGGGTATTTAGTTATGGACGACTGTCGTTGGGTTTGGATTGGAGCTAGTATGTGAAGAAGGGTATTTTTGGATTTTTAAAAATATATAAATAAAAGGAAAAATATCATTGGCCCATTATTTTCTCTTTCCCCGACACTCCATCATGAACGACGATAAAACCTTCGATCCTTCTCTCTTCTTTTTCTTCTAATCCGTGAATCAAAACCACCTGCTCCTTTGGAGTTATTTGTAGCCCTCAAAGAGAGCTTTAAATCCATACAGGTTGGAGATTTTATTATGGAGTGTGGAGGGAGAATCACCTCCGGGAAGGTGCGGCCTTTCAACCGCCACCGCCGCCTATATAGGCGATCGAGCTGACCGCCTCCACCACACGCGGGGAGCCTGCTCCATCCTCTTCAATGCTGCATCGCCCGATTCTCGCCTCGTTACACGGATTTGCTGAAAATCTAAAACCTAGTTTTGAATGTGAGTTGAAAGGTACGACCTTTATTTATTTAAAACAGTTTTAACACTTTAAAACCATTGCAAACTTCTAAAAATCACATCTTTTTGCTATGTGATCGAAATCCAGTGAAACAAGAGATAGTGGACTCGTGCGGACGCCTTCTACATTCTAGAAGAGACCGGATATTTTTTTTGAGCCTTATACAAAATTTTGTGGAGTGGAACCCAATGTGAGATTTCTGAATTATAAACGATATGGAAACAACGATGCATAAATTATATAGTCGAAGTATAAGTTATATAAGCATTGTACACCACATGTATAAGCGTTGTATAAGTTGTATGTTCGATGTATAAGTTATATATGCGTTGTAAAAATGATATATGCGTTGAAATAAATTGAAGTGATATTGAAATGAAATCGAAATATAGTTATATATATATACTTCCCTTGTCCACAGACCATGGACGATATATATTGGATGTGATATTGTTTGGATTGTTGGTTGATGTGAAAATTTGGTGAATATCATGAATGGTTGATTTGAAATGATTGATTGTGGTTGAAATCCCAATAGGATTAGTATATGGGAAAATTCGTTTGCGTACGAATTAGATATTGAAAATTGCCATTGTAAAAAAACGCGAGGTTTTAAGGTAGAGCGAGGAGCCGTACTAGGGACGGTCCCGGTTTTAACTACCCTACCGTTATGTGTTTGATTTATATTCATGTGTTGAATGTTGAAATTAAAGTCATGCGTTGAATGTTGAAACAAAATTCATGTGTTGAAATAAATTCATGTGTTGAATGGAGTTCGTGTAGTGAATAAATTCTTTGATAGATAAAAATAACCTTTTTATCGTATATATAGATTATATAAAATATTAGTGGTTTAAATAAATTGTTTTAACGCCAAAATACATTTTTACCTTATATATAAAATATATAAAATAATCGTGTTTTGAAATAAATTGTTTTGCAATAAAAATCACATTTTTATTATATATATACATAAACTATAGAAAATATTCATGTGTTGAATGTTGAAATAAAATTCATGTGTTGAATAGAAATTCATGTGTTGAATAGAAATTCATGTGTGGAAAGAAAATAAATAAAATTCATGTGTTGAATAGAAATTCCTGTGTGGAAATAAAATAAACAAAATTCATGTGTTGAAATAAATATCTGTTGGATAAAAATATCGTTTTTATCAAATAGGTAAAGTGAAAATGGTTTTGAAGTCGAAGAATCGATTATATATATATAATATTAAAATATATCGAATAACGAAGCTGTAGTTCATGCTTTGAAACCGTGATTTCAAACGATTAGTGCGGGAGATCCGACTGTCCGATTTTTCCGAAACCGAAATCGTTGGGTTCGCCTTGGAAATATCTTTCCAACGACACCCACTTTGTGAAGATCCAACGGCTGGATTATCTGGAATGTTTAATTCAAATCTAAAGAAAAACAGCGCCAGAATCGATTATATATATATATATATATATATACTTAAATTAAATCGAATAACGATGCTGCAGTTCGTATTTTGAAATCGAAACTTCAAACGAGTGTGCCGGGAGATCCGACCGTCGGATTTTCCCAAAACTGAAACCGTTGGATTCGTTTCGAAAAGATCTTTCTAATGTCATAAAATTTGTGAAGATCCAACGGTTAGATTTTCAGATATGAGTAAATCAAATCTGAAGAAAAACAGCGCCACGACCGCGTTATGGCCTGAAGCGTCGTTTGAATAAATTGGCTATTTTTAAATAAACAAAAATAGCAATAAATTGTTATAAAATATTATAAACGATATGGAATGGAAATAAACCGAATTTACCTGTTTTAGTGGATATTTGATGGTTGAATGTGTTTGGCGTGAATTGTTGTCGAATAATCTAACCATTGAATTGAATTGATTTAAATTCTAAATATACGTAAATTATTTGAAAAGGCCGAGTTAAATCTAATTTCAAACAATTGATCGGCGATAAGAAGTCAATGATGGTGACGTTGGTTGAAGACCGGAGATCTTCACCTCGTTTGGATGATAACTGATGTCTTGATTGGGAGACATCCCAAAATATAGATAATAAGTGGTGATCGTCCAGACGTACGTGGAGATCGATGGATATGCGAGGTATGTGGTGCCTCCGGCTTCGTTCAGACCCAATATGAACTTGTAAATGGACCGTGTGCCTGACATTGGATTTTGTTCTGTGCTAATTGATCTCTATTAAATATATATCTGTTTGGCGGCGGAGAATTTATTCTCTTGCTTAACGCCCTTCTCTTGGACGTACGAGCTCAGATGTTATATATCGATAGAAATCAGTCGCATGGAGTGAACTGCCTGTGTGGCACGCCTGAGTGGAAAATAATCAAGGCCTATGTTGAAAAGCAAAGCCTTGTGGTTGATGATCAAAGCACAGCCTATGTGGCATAGCTTTGTGTATAACGTGAATTCGGGAGCCTCACACCCCGGAATGAACCAGAAACGGGAGGGCACCTCAGCGAGGGCATGTGTTTCCTTCTAGCTAGGGTAGTGTCAGTGGCCTACCAGCCCTGAAATTTATATTATTTTCACCTATATGGTTGTTGTTGTTGCGAGGCGCCTCAGATGTATCGGTGACTATGTGAAGCCGATGGAGTCATTTGGCTCATTAACGCCCCAAAGGGCGGGGAAACGCAGTGTTCAGGCATTTTAATCCACATTGGTGGACCGGCCCTGTCGCTCCTAGGGTCACTCGAGCTCTGATCCTGAGACACGGGCTAGAGCATCTCGAATTCGGTAAGGACTATCTTTTGCCTTGGTTCATGACAAAAATCCAATTTCCAAATACGACACCTTGCGGTTTTGATTGTATACCTATATATGGAGACATAGTGGTATAGGGCATTAATGCCGTCTATGATTGATGCTTATGATTTGAAATTATTTTTGAAACATATAAACACTAGTAGTAATATCAAATGCTTTTGTTTTATTCGTATCAAGCATATTTTGGCCATTATAAGGTAAAAACTCTATCCTCCGGTTTGCGTTGCATTTTGTGATGGGAACCGAGTCTTATAATGGCTTCATTTTTATAAAAAGCACTGCGATGTTTAAAAGATTTACTTGTTTTAAAGCACTGGCAATCCAATGGAGTAAAACCGTTCCGCGAAAGTGGCGTGGTCCTGTGATTAGCCATATTATAAAATGTCTTAAGTAGATTTCTCATACCAGTCCCATGACTGACTCGTAGTTTGTTTCACTTGCAAACTCGGGTGCCCCTTTTTCTACATGGGCAGCCTTGTGTTCAGGTTTTTGCAGGCTCTTTCTGGATAGCTGGAGCTGAAGATGGATTATATCATTTATCTCTTTTTATGATGTTCAGCTCCTATTGTACATATTATGTTTGTTTTCCGCTGTAGACATTTATGTATAGCTGAACTATATTTGTACTAAGTATGATCCTGTATACTGTGTAACTCTGATGATTATGTTTATCCAGTGTATTCTATTGTACACTATTTGGTGTATTTATTTAATTCTGTTCTGCTATTATCTGTTTATGTGTTATATTCCAAAGATTACCCTTGCCACCGTCGTATGGGGTTTTGGGGTCGTCACAGTAGGGTTACAAGATGTTCTTGTTGAACCCTAATGTATTTCTCTCTAGAGGTACACTTTCGGAAGTTGGTCCTATATCTTGTCATGTTGAAAATCCAAACTCCAATAAGCGCTAAGCGGTTTTTGATTATATAATAAGTATATACGGCATGAGATGTGAGCGTTCTGCTAGATGGTTATTTATTTGTGAGTTGATAGATACTATTGTAATATCACTGGATTTTGATTTAAAAAAATATTTCGTGTTATTGTAAGGTATAAACTGTCTATGTTTATGTGTGAACTTGTCTTACGATTATCCTTTACTTTCAAAAGATTTTCCAAAGTTAAGAAATTTGGTTGTGCATGAGTTTATTATATGAATTAATCACTGAAAGTTTCCCAGACTGATCAGGGTGAATTTTGGTTTGCTTCAAATGTTCTCGGGTTAGACCAAGTATATTACCCGATTAGGTTTCGCTTGGAACTTCAGAAAAGGAGCTGGAGTCGAGACGTATATCCATATTTTCTGGTACTAGCTTATTTTGTTATATGTTTTTTGTTATATCGAGATAAATTTGTACTCTGATTATATATATATATATATATATATATATATACAGATTCATTTTGAATAAAGTGTTTTGAAGCATTTTATTTATTTGTTCCTCTGTGGGATTCTAATCTTCTTGTTCTTCTATTCTAATATTTCTTTATTTTCTCACCCTCTAATTTGTTTCTCCTGACTATCTGCTTTTCTATGCAATTTGAATTGACATGTGCAATTAAATGTCCGCTTAAACTATACGGAATAAGTGGGTCGTTACACATAACGTGTTTCATGTGTCTTAATTACAAAAGTATGTGCATAATCCCGATGCTACCTTAGATCTGAAGGCACTGGAAGAACCGGTGATGGTACATGATATAATTATTATGGGACAACAAGTAAAAAATTTAGAAAGAGACGAAAGGAAATTGAGAAACAAGTCATTTAAGTTGGTGAAATCCCAAAGGAGTGCTAACGAAAGGGATTACACATGGGAAACCGAAGGCAGAATTAGATAATTTTATGCCAATTTATTAATGGTAAGACCTATATTTCCTTATAGATAGCACTGTTGCTTGATTTCTTGTCGTTATACTTGTGTAGTCCTTGTCTAAATCTCGAGGACGAACTTTTCTAAGAAGGAGGATGTAACATCTTTTATTTTCTATAACGACCTCGCTTTTTTGACTGCCTCAAGTTGGTAATAAACCAACTCAAACTGTTCAAAATGACAAATTGTTATTGTTTATGAAGTTGAAATACAAATCATCACAGAATCATAGACACAGAATATCTCACAGCAGAAGTAAAATATTACAAAATATTTAAATTTACATGATATCAGAGTACAAAAATGAATATAGATATAGCGGAAGAATGAATATAGAATCATACTTATATTTGGTGATAAGCAGAAATGGGCACAACTGCATATGACACAGTAGATGGATGGCTGGATCTCCAACGAATCTCAAGCTCTAACATGTATATCTCTAAGATGAAATACTCGGTCTGATCCGAGCATTTTATAAGGAATAAAACAAATAAAATATCCTAGTCAGCACTAACATTCTCTTATAAGTGAATTAACTCAAGTGACATGTTTAAATTGAATGCATCAGTAAATTAAAGGATGTTTGGGATTCACATCCCTTAAGGATCCGTGAAACTAACATATATAGTATAATACGCTATTATAATAATGTTTATTCAGTAAAGTAAATATATCAAGATAGCGTAAACGGGATTACAATTTTACCCTTACACTGTTTATAATACTGTAGTTTATACAGTACCGTAAACCCACCGTAACCCGATGGCATCAGAGGGCACTCTATAGGTACGATACAAATCAAAATCGTAGGGGGCTCGATTAGGATAATATGACAAGGCACACAAGGAATATCCATGGTAGAATTCTACCAGATTGCGGACCCCAGGACGGTGGTAATGCATAGTAGCAACTACCGCCCACCTCGAACAACACTTCCAAAATCAAAGGGTGCACCCAAATCAATCACAATGTTAATAGAGATGGTATCGAAGAAGCATGTCTGATTAGAGGTGCGACCTCAATTAACCCGGGTATGGCTCCTATTTTAGTCATTTTAATTATGACCCGAAGGTCAAGGCCAATCCACCAGCATTCTCTTTCTTCATATCCGGTAATCGCCTCCATACCATCCTACTTCGTTCTGGAATCTCCACCACATGCATAGTTGTTAAAGAGGTATCGGTATTGGCAGAGAGTATGACATCTACTGTATGAAATCAATATAAATAAAATTATGTGGTAATTGACTGTGTCTGATTCCAATTCAGAAAGAACATATATTTTAAAATAAGGAATACTTTAAAATAATATTTGGTAATGGAGCAAAATATGATTTTGATGTCCGATTTGGGATGGACACGAAAATATTGATATATGAAGCCATGTGGTTTAGATTAGCGCCATTTCGACGCGAACGATATTTATATCGATTTTATTCAATTTTAAAATGAATATCGAAAAGGAAGTGATTTCAAAATCTAATGTTCTGGAAATATTATTATATTTTTTTGAAATTGGGTTAAACTTTTATTTGGCATGAAAGCCCAAAACATGGAGATTACATGAATCGACTTTTCAGTCCACGTAACTAACTAATGATAAACAAAACCCATTTACACTGTACAACCATCATTTCAAACTAGAAACTTCCCTTTTTGCTCCTTCATCTTCCGAATACTTCTGCCACGAAATCAAGGAGAATCGCATACTCTACTGGTTCCTGGAATTTGAGCCAGCGCCTCCTTCAGATCCTTATTTAACAATCCATCGAGTTGTGATTCCAAGCTATCGGTATCTCCCTTTCCTTTAATTCAATTTTTGCTTAAGTTTATGTTGATAATAGAAAATTGACTAGCCGCCTTTGTTGTGTTCTTCTTTGCTTTGAAAATGCGTGTATTCCTCTCCCTCCAAATCGCTGCAACAGTGTTTGCTAAGACAACTTTGTCTAGTTTGGCTATCAGATGATCGTGGTGTGGGTTCCTGGCCACGTAAGTTGCGATCTGCTATAAATCTAATTTTATATTCAGTGGGTCAGTAGTAATATTACAGTTTCCATCAGTCGGATCGCCCCCTGCTTTACGAACCTGCCTTACGAACCGACCACCTCGAACCGGGTCGGGTCACCACCCTCGATCCGCGATCCGTGATCCCTAGGCAACAGCTCACCAACAGCTTCCATCCTCTCCTGCATTCAACGCTGGGGGCACTAGCTCTGATTTTGGCAATTTGCAACAACTTTTTGAAGGAAATCGGCTAGTAGAACTAATTGAACGCCTCTCGAGAGGCCGTACTTATCAAAATGACGTGGATGACGTCAACCACACTCCTTTCACTCAGGAAATCAGGAATTCTCGTAATCCCCCAGATTTCAAACTTCCACAACTAGAGCCCTACAATGGCAGGACCGATCCAATCGTGCATCTGATGCGCTACAAACGACATATGGAAGTTCAATCGACATTAGAAACGTGATGGCAAAGTGTTTTCCCCTCTTTTTGAATAACGTAGCCGCTATGTGGATTCGACAGCTAGAAACAGAATCGATCAGCAGTTGGGACATGTTGGTCGCATGCTTTATTGAACAATTTCGGGTTCACATCACTCGGCCCAAGAACGTTATGTCACTTACTACAATCAAGAAGAGGCCCAGATAAACTCTGCGTTCATTCCTGGAAAGATTCAACATTGCAACAACATCAGTTGACCGACCTGAACCATCGATGGTGTTAATGGCAGTAGTATCCGGTGTCTTGGATAATAAGGAATTCAAAAAATCTTTGTACTGAGATCCACCGTGAAATCTTGGGGAATTCAACCTTGAAGCAAACAGATTTCTACGGGAAGAAAATGCAACCTCCGAGAAGAAAGTTCTCGATGTAAACATGCTTAAAGACGGAGAACCGTCTGATTCTGGAAATGGCAAAGGAAAAACCGCTGTCAAGAATGACCGCAATCCTCAGCCCCGGAGAGGGCCTAGATACGACAAGTACACTGAACTCAATGCCCCACTCTCAGACATCTATCTGGACACGAATGGTGCTATTTCCTACCCAAAGCCTCCCAGGAGGGAGCCATCGCAAAGAGAACGCGATTCTGCAAAGCACTGCATATTCCACGATATGGACGGTCATGACACTAATGACGTAGTCATCTTCGTGATCTGATTGAGGAACGGGTTAGACGTGGAGAGCTACCTGAATATGTGATACCACCAATAGCGCCCGCACCTACGCTGCCACATCCTACTCCCCGGAGAGGAAATGACCCTGGATCGAGCTCTCGCGGGCTCATCATATACTGATCTGGATGAGATCATCTTTCATTTTCTGCATTTCTTAGACTTTAAGATTTGTTTTTTCTTTCGTTAGGTTTTCCAATTGGTTGAATCGGAGTATACACGTACGGGGTTAGGATGTAGCCCCAAAAGCGTGCTCTGGACTCGGTGTCAAACCAATTAGGATTTGAGTTGGTTTTTCATTTTGAATTGAATAAGGACTTTCCAAGCATGGATTATGTTTGGAGAATTTAAGTATCTTGTCAGGATGTGGAAGGATCCTCAACTTCAGTTAAAGTATGGCTTATACTTATTATGGAACTCTAGGTATGGATTATGCCTAGGGATGGACTATCTTGTCAGGCTGTGGCAAGCGTAGCTCTACTTCAGGTCTAAGTATGGTTTATACTCACTTTAGAATCTTAAGTATGGATTATACTTAGGAACGACAAATGGTCTTGTCAGGATGTGACAAAAGAAATCGGGTATGGATTATACTCGGTTTGAATTCCAGGGTACGGATTATGCCCTGCAAATGGTCATGTTAGGATGTGACAAAAGAAATCGGGTATGGATTATACTCGGTTTGAACTCCAGGGTATGGATTATGCCCTGCAAACGGTCTTGTCAGGATGTGACAAAAGAAATAGAGTATGAATTATACTCGATTTGGACATTTGGGTATGGATTATGCCTGGAAATGTTGGCCCTTGCCCGGATTTGGCAGGATGACTCAAACGTCCCTTGAGTATGGTTTATGCTCGTTAGACGCCAAAGCATGGTTTATGCTCAGAAAATTTGAAAATATCGCCAGGATTTGGCACGTTTGTTTTTCCTTTATCTCTTTATAAGTATGGATTATATCTATAGCTGGCAGACCCGGCAAGGTCATGGCATTATCAAATTTCTATGGCTTATAGATTTCCTGGACTATCCAGAACACATCTTCCTTCAACCAGCAAGATATGTTCTGGGGGGCAAACTTGTTGACACACTTTTTGGTAAAAGCTGTCACACTGAATATCTGGATAACATTGTGCTCGGATAAGGAGAACATATTCAGAAGACAGGAAGCGATTTGGTCAAAGTCGCATCACGAACAAAGAAAGGCCCGAAACTCCTATCAGATGACCTTTTTTGGGCCCGAAAACAACAATTACAAAGCTAAGCGCTACAACTCTTGTAGATCTCTGAATTAGCTTCAGTTTGAGCTTTGGTTTGGCTTAATCGGACTTACGGTTTGAAAGTTATGCATGTTTCCGTAAACTGGTGTAATCTGGAAATTTCCTGGATAAAGCAATAAAGTGTCAGACGATCGGAGTATGGCTCATGCACCCTCTGATCGCCCCAAATCGGATCGCCCCCTCGGCTCATGGTATACCTTCAAATCGCGACCCACTCTTAGTACACATGGAGACCACGACCCGATCACCAACACTTCTTTCCAGCTCGCAACCAGACCCGGATCGTGATAGCCATATCACGATCCGACCCATGACCACGAATCGATCCCCAGACCTGCAGATACGTGCACTGTTGTAACCTATTCTTAAGGCTACTCCTGCTCCTACTTTTCCGGACCGGGTGCCACATACCCCACCACGAACCGGTCCTCCCAGAAGCTCCTCTACGCCTATAAATTCACTGAAACATGGCCATTTAAAGGGACTTTTGGCACTGGATCTTGAGGGCTTCCACCATTGCTCTATGAAAAGCATTTTCAGTAGCAAAGGAGCCAAATTCCACACTACAACACGAGGATTTCGTGTATAATCTTCATTTTTTTCACTTCTTTTCATTATAAACACGAGGATTTCGTGTATAAACCGAGAGAATTATACTTGTAACTTCTTAGGATTTAAGAAGAGATAAAGTGGACATAGGAAAAATCCCGTGTGTCTCCTCTTATTTTACTGCTTTTTCTGCATTTATTCTGTGATTGTGAGGATTTCACACCGCATTTGGGTGTTAGGCCCAGATTTTGGTCTAACATTATGTTTGTTCCTGTTTTATTCCCTTGAGTAGACTATCACCTGTAGGATTCTGGTAATAGAGAACGAAGAGATGACGGTATACACAGATGCATGTGGTACCAGACTAGGTGTTGTACTGATGCATTGAGTAAGAAACATGCCAGTTTAGATGCTATGTTTCTTGAATGGAAGTAATTGGAGTATATCGTGGGAGATGATTTCAGACCTACATATGGATTGGATCTAGAAATATTGGCATGTTTGATGATCAAACCGACTTTGATTGAGAGGATTGGTTCTAGTCAGAGGGACGATCCTAATCTATTGGAAGTCATCTCCAAGGTAGAGATGAGCATCGTCAGTGAGAAGATGAACATGTATGGACTTGACCGAGGAAGATGGCTTCGAAAGAATGATAGACTAGCTGTACCCAATGTCAATGGATTCAGAGATGAAGTTCTTAGAGAACGTCATCACTCAAAATTGACTATGCACCCCCGGTGGTAACAAAATGTATCGAGACATGAAGCAGACCTATTACTAGAAAGGGATGAAGAGAGACGTTGGGCAAGAGTATAAATTGCTAGTTAGTTAAAGCTAAGTAAAGGAAGCCTAGTGGTTTGTTACAACCGTTGAAAATTCCCGAATGGAATTGGGAATAAGTCTTGATGGATTTCATAATGGTTTAACGAGGATTAGATCAGGTCATGATAGTATTTGGGTGATTGTGGATCGATAAACCAAGAGTGTAAGGTTTATACCTATCAAATCGAATATAACGGCAGCTAAGTTAGTAAAACTGTATATGAAGTGGGTAGTGAGATTTCATGGAGTACCCAAAGGCATTGTGTGTGACCGAGATACATTATTTATTAGTGGGTTTTGGAAGAGCTTACAAGAGGCTTTAGGGTTAGAACTACACCTCAGTACCGCGTATCATCCTCGAACCGATGGTCAAACAGAGAGGGTGAATCGAGTATTAGAAGTTCTCTTGAGAGCTTGTATATTGGATTTTGGTGGATCATGGGATGATTATTTGCATCTAGTTGGATTCGCATATGATAATAGTTATCATTCTAGTATTGGAGTGGCTCCATTTGAAGCTTTGTACGGAAGATCGTGCAACTCACCGACATGTTGGTTAGAAACTGGCGAGAAATTTGTGCTTGGACCAGATGTGATAAGAGAAACCTCAGACAAGATTAATATCATCCGACAACGAATGAAGGTTGCCCAAGATAGGCAGAAGAGTTATGCTGATAAAAGGAGAAAAGACTTAAAATTCTCCATTGGTGACTTGTGTCTGTCAAGATTTCTCCATTAAAGAGCGTGATAAGATTTGGTAGGGGAGGCAAGTTAACACCAAGATTTGTTGGTCCATTCCCAGTTCTCGAACAAGTTGGGAATTTGGCACATAAAGTTGAGTTACCAGAGAAGATGGCAAGAGTTCATAGCGTGTTTCATGTTCCCCAGTTAAGGAAATTCGTGCACGACCCCGATATGACTATTTCACCTTATCAGTTGGATGATATCGAAGTAGAACCCGAGGTGGTTGGGAACCGCAAGCCAATTCGTATTGTCGAGCACGATACGAAGCAATTTCGAAGGAAAGCGGTGAATCTAGTCTAAGTTCAGTGGGGCGAGAATGAGAATGACTGTACTTGGGAGACAGAGGAGAGCATTAGGAAGACGTATCCAGAACTCTTTGTCTAGTACGGTTTTAATTGCAATTTAGTTTTCCACATGCTAGGATAGACTTGTTTGTTATTTTTGTATTTTTGATTGTTGTGAATGGTTGGTAGGCATGCGGGATCATTTGCTTGTTTCTTAGTTAAGGAATTTCAGGGGCGAAATTTCTTTGGAGAGGGGGGGGGATGTAACGACCCACATTCTGCGCACCGAAGGATCGTAGAATATTTATTTCTTTCTCATGCAAAGTCATATAGCCATGTAACTTTAGGAGACGACTATTGGGGTCATTTCCCATGTTCATGACTTTTGCCAATTTTTAAATGACAATTTTGCCCCTAACTGGTCTTGTTTTGGCCATAACTTTTGATTAGTAAGGAATTTTGACCTGAAACTACTTCCATTAGATTTGGATGATGGTTTACCTTTTCGTAGAGTGGTCACATTAGCCAAACAGACTTATCGTTTGGGAGATATGGTTGAAATAACGTTTAGATGGTGAAAATCTACTTAACCGGGCCAAATGAGGTGATTAGTGAATAGGCCCATAACCCATTTCTAGATTAGGGTTATGGGAGGCTGAAATGAGTTTGGTTTTCATTCTATTTCAGTTTTCTACCCACCATTTACCTCTTAGAACCCCTAGCAATGGCCTTCACTTTCTAGAATCATTTCTAATCACTGTTTAATCAATGATTAGCCTAATCTACACCAAATTAAGGAGAAATAGCACCAAAGCAAGGTTGGAGCTGTTGTTAAACATTGGTATTCGCCCAAATCAGAGGAATTTCTGTTCTGAAAGTTTTAATTGTGGCAAAGATGAGTGATTAGCATTGTTTTTACACTAATTATGGTTAATTAGGGGTAATTAGTGTTAATTAGCGAATTTATGTATTAATAAATTATGGAAAAATGTTTATAAATTCTTAAACACCATTTTAGACCTCTGTTAGAAGTTTGGGTTAATTTGGTTAAGTTTTGCTAATCCTGTCATTAGATTTGCTTAAACATGCTTAAGGGGAAAATATGGGGTTTGGGTATGTTTGATCCATTATAATACATTAGATTGTTGTTTTGGTGTTTATGGTTAATTCCCTATATTGCTATTACTGTTTGGAGTGCTTTATGGTTGCTTAGTGAAGTTAGATTGGTCGAAAACGCCGTCGTATGGCGTAAAACAATCGCTGGAAGAGTTGCAAGATTTTTGTGTAGGAACCGGATCGTATCGCCCCCTCTGAACCGACCCGATCGTGAGTCCTTCCCCATGAGCCGACCGGATCGAGCCCATGTACCACGAGCTTTGGAGCACCATACACCATGAGTCGCTAGATGTTCCTCACCTCTTCGAGTTTGATCACCACAAGTGGAGCATCCACGAGCCGATCGCCTTGAGGACCATGAGCCAAGACAAGTCAGCATTCGAAGACCACGACCTGACCCGGTGACCTGGGTGGATACACCCGACCCGACCCAGTTGGGTAACCACGACCAAAACCCGAATGGTGATCACGAACCGATCTGAATGGAGGAAGAAGATGAGCCTACCCGGAGGAGGAACTCGACCCGATCCGGAAGGGAGATCACGATCCGAACGTCGACCTAGATGGAGCATCACGATCGAACCGAACCAAGGAGCTTGGACGCAAGGCATGAGCCATGAGCCAAATGAAGACCGATCCGGAGGAGACCAAAACCCGAGATGCAAAGGTTACTCAGGATCTAGATGGGAACCAACAAGTCAACTTCATGATTGGGCTTTGCTACGGGACGTGTGCAAAGGGGTTATCAATATCCATAACTTTAGTTCACCACTTAGAAACGGATTAGTGGCTATGGATCAGTGCAATAGGGTCATAGTGACTCTATGGAGCAAAGTGATCGTAGCAAAGGATTGGGTGATCGAGTGGTGGATATCGTACGCTTCACGCACTGAGTGAGAGATGTGAGGATGATTGCTATGTTTGACGTTTGCTATCATTATGACATGCACTCACCCACCCCCGTATCTTATACCATGTGTTAGTGTCACCTTAGAGTATTGTACATCCTGTTGTGTTAACGCTTTGGTTGTAGGTCCAGGTTCAGGTATGATTGGATTATACCTGTTATTGTTCTGTTTTTTTGCTTATCGCTCATACCAGATTTTTATCTGACCCAGAGTTTTATGTCTCTTCTTATTACTCTAGGTGCTCCTAAATGAGTAGACTAGAGACAGGTCAGGTGGATATGCACGAGTAGATGTCCGGAGACGAGCATGAGGCTTACACGTACCATTTATACATATATTCTCCTTGTGTCGCTGCTGGTCACTGCTTTGGGCATTAGTAGTGTACCTTTCTTGTTTTGCTTTTGAGACAGTTTTAAAAGTTGTAAAA
This sequence comes from Allium sativum, assembly GCA_030737875.1. Taxonomy (NCBI): domain Eukaryota; kingdom Viridiplantae; phylum Streptophyta; class Magnoliopsida; order Asparagales; family Amaryllidaceae; genus Allium; species Allium sativum. The sequence goes on along the minus strand of CM060918.1, from coordinate 125,163,613 downwards.
AGGATGAAGTGGAACATAAGATGTATTTTGGATTTTCCACTGCTATGATGGTTTAGTTTCAGCTTATGCACTATCTCACCTGTTTTATGTCAAAGTTATGTTATTATTATATACTCCACGTGCTGTGAGGCATTCTACAGGTTCCTTGTTAGTTCAAATTCCTTTCTTTTCCTTTCTTTGGCGACTGTCCTGTGCTAGTCCGGCATTGGCACAACGTATTTCAGGGAAATGTCGGCTGGTGCGGGGTGGGCCATCACAATTCTTGTACTCGGATGTAATTGTTCTAATAAGTTATAAAATGTTCTATCGTTTGCATTCTGATTTGTCGTGTTCTCAGACAATCCATTCTTTCTCTTCTTTTCAAAGACCGAGGAAGTTCAGGTCGTGACATCTGCCAACTCAAGTCTCTTTAACAACCAAACGTTTACATTTTTCACATCATGGTCATTAGATTTGAAATCATATTTTCGAGTAACGCAAATTGATTTATTTCAAATATGGCCTTAAAATTGATTACTCAAATAATTCCTCTTTGGTTCAGTTTAGAATTTTAAATCCAAAATTCACAATAATCCTTTGTCCACTATTCAAGTTTGGATTTCAATTTTCAAAATACCATTATTACCCAAAATCTTCACTTCAATCACCTTGGATTCGTTAGTTTGAATTGGACATGGACTTATTTAAATTTATAAAATACTTATAATAGTAACCTTGAAAAATAGTGTAAGATTTTAAATTTGAAAATAGTGTATATGTGCTTATGTGAATAGTTATAAAATAACATAAAATTTTAAATTGCCAATAATGGTCATAAGTCTTGCATTGAAAAAAAGAAAATTGAATTAACATAGTTAAATTTGAAAATAATATATATGTATATATACTTTTTTTTTTCTTGAAGATGGGTAAAATTTTATTAAAGGCTTTTCAGCCCAAAGAGCGATAATGGCTACAAGCAGCCTTACAATGCACACTTGACCACCCAAGGCACAAGCCCATTACACTTTAATGAATCCAAACCGCATAAAAGAACAAAACTACCTTTTCCACTACCACTTCAAAATACATTCTCTCGAAAGTTCAGTGAAAAGCTTGACCTAAAGTAGATCATGGCGGCCGATAATTACTACCCGCGAATCGGCTTCCTCCCTCTCCATCCGTCAGATCCACTTCTGGCAACCCCGCTGCTTCTAATCCATGGCTATCAGTAAGTTCACTCGCCCGAATTCTCTTAGCCGTAATCTTCACGTCCACCCAATTTAGGTAACTAACCTTACTTGGGTTTTGTGTTGTCTGTTGGAATATTCTGGCGTTTCTCTCCCTCTAAATTGACCATACAGAATTGGTGACAGCAATCTTGTAGAGTTTGGCTTTGTAGTTTACCAGTTGCCTGCTGACTTTCAGGTACTCTATGCATGAATTAAGGTTGTAGCATCCATTATTTATGTTTAATTTTTGCATGCAATTACCCCAGATCTTCTTCGAAAATTCGCATTCAAAAAACAAATGTTGATGCGTTTCTTCATCTTTACTACATAGCACACACAGTTTTTCCTGTATAATCCCCCATGCAAAAAGTCTATCTTTCGTTGGCAAATGTTGCTGTATCGCTTTATAAGTAGTAGCCGCCATCTTAGGGCAGTTAACTCTATCCCAAATGAAATCGTGCCAGTGTTTTGTGTGATGCTTTACTCTTATTGCTTCCCACGCTGAGCGAGTTATGAACTCTTTGTTATGTTTCCACGCCCATTACACTTTATAACTATTTAATACAAGTATATATATATATGTATATATACTTGTATTAAATAGTTATAAAGTAGTTGTAAAATGGTTATAAAATATGTATAGATTAAATAGCCAAAATAGTTTAATTTTAATTATTATAAGTAGTTTGCCAAAATCAAGTAATGAGGGAAAATTTGGTTTTACAACAAAATAGTATGATTCAATAACATGATCCAATCTAAACCGAATCCATATTCCACAAGCTCGACTTTCATCCATTCATTTTCTTATCCAACCGATATCCCACTTATTGGTTCGTATTCAAATATTTCAACCTGTTATTTCCAAGTTGTATTTTACTAAGATTTCGAGTTCACTTGTCATATAAAATTCAAACATTATGACGTTCAGTCTTTAAGTCGTTAGTTAAATCTCAACTTAATAAATTTCAAATTTGATATTTCCCATTAAAAATCTCACATCGAACCTGCTTAGGTAAAGCATCATCTTTAATTTACTTAGATTTAGCCAAGAATTTTACTTTATCACTCAATTTGAAATTTTAGTAAATCGAATTTTTAATCATCAAGTAGGAGTTGTGTTCATCCTTCTACATAAAACCATTTACTGAACTAATCACTATTTAATTATTCCATATTATACAAAGTCAACTCTCATAAAATCTTGTTAACACAAAACTTCACTTCACATTTGAACTTCACAAATATGTTCAAATAACTCCATAAACCAAATCTTACTTAATCTTATCAAACTTAAGTTAATTCAGGGAAATCTTTCCAAGCACGTCCTTTTCATTTAGTTCTTTATAAATTAAATCTTTTTGTCAATCGAAATGAGATAAAACTTAGAAACCAAATCTTCCGACCAAAATCTTATATTGCATCAAACATTTTTAATTCGCATAAAATAAGGAACCCTTTCTTATACTATGCAAAAATTGATTTTTATTTAAAAGCGTCATTTAATAAATCTTCGCACAAACTATTAAATGCTTTTCATTGAAGTACTACTTAAGCTTTACCAAATTTAAATTAATGTAAGGAAATTTCTTTTGAACGTTTCTTTATACAATAATTGCATTAAATTCTTTCAAGTTAAATTCATAAACTTGTTAAACTAAATATTCAAATCCAAGTAAATTTTGTTAACCCAAAACAAACCTTTTAACTAGAACTCTTTGTGAAAACCCGTAACTTCCCCGGTGAGGAAAGTGCGGATAGTTCGAGAACAAGCCACAAAATATAACGCAGACGAAAGGACATTTCATTGTATATTACAACAATGCATCAGATTACAAGAATATACAGAGTATAAATGAATAAATATTACACAGAAATATCAGAGATTTAAATTACATTTAAATACATAGCAGCGAAAAATAATACAATACACAACTAGAAGAGATATACGGATACAAAGCTTTCCGGATATCGTTCCAGCTGTAAACCAGGATCCTGTGAATATAAATCTGCAAAACCAAAACTACTAGCTGACCGTGTCAAAATAAGGGCACCCAGATTTTAGGATAAAACAATAAACTCCAGGTCAGTCATGGGACTGGTGTGAGAACTAAAACAGTTATTGATCTTTATTTTAAAGTTCGGTAAATCAAGGGACCACGCCATATAACACTGAACGGGTTTCCTCCCAAGAATACCAGTGCATAAAACAACAACGCAATGCTAAATAAAGAAAAATGAAGCTATTATAAGATCCAGGTCCTATCACACAATGCAACGCAAGCCGTGGGATAGGGCTTTTACCTTATAATAGCCAAGAATGCTTGATACGTTTAAAAGAAATCATTTGATACTATCATAAGTGCATAGTGTATAAAACAATCTTCAAATCATAAGTATCAATCATAGACGGCATAAGCGCCCCATCCCACTATGTCGCCATACTAGGCTCTACAAATAAAACCGCAAAAGTCACGTATTTGGAAGTTGGATTTCCATCTATGAACCAAGGCAAAAGATAGTCCTCAACCGATTCGAGACGCTCTAGCCCGTGTCTCAGGAACAGCCGCAACTGCCCCTTGGATCATCAGGGCCGGTCCACCGATGTGGATTATAATGCCTGAACACTACGTTTCTCCGCCCTTTGTGGCGTAAGTGAGCCAGCAAATGACTCCATCGGACCCGGATCGTCCGATCAAACCGAGGCGCCTCGCAACAGCAACAACCACACAGGTGAAAAGTATATAAATGTCAGGGCTGGTAGGTCACTGACACCACCCTAGATAGAAAGAAAACGCATGCCCCCCCAGAGGTCCATCTCCCGTTTTTGGTTCACCACCGGGGTGTGAGGCTCGCGAATTCACGTTACACAAAGCTGTGCCACACAGGCTGTGCTTTGATCATCACCACAAGACTTTGCTTTTCAACAGAAGCCTTGATCATTTGCATCTTAGCATGCCACACAGGCAAACCACTCTATGCAACCGATATCAGTCATGCAGAATGAAATCCGGTGTCAGGCACACAATCCATTTACAAGTCCGTTCTGGGTCTGAACGAAACCGGAGGCACCTAGTACCCCGCATATCCATCGATCTCCAAGTACGTCTGGACGATCACCAACTGTTTCCATCTTCTTTGGTGTACAGCCCAATCAAGATCATCAGTAATCACCCAAACGACGTGAAGACCTCCAGTCTTCGACCATCGTCTTCATCTTCGACTTATCGTCGCATCAGTTATTCAGAATGGGATAAACCCGGTCTTCCCGAATAACTCGCGTATATTTTAAATAAGCGTTACACAGACACAACATACGCCTCATTCCAATTCATCAGTCATTAACCGTAAATTAATCAAGAGAATAATTCCCCAAATATTAACCCAGAAGGCCGAAACCAACATCAGATCAATATCCAGGAAACCATTTTGCTTAGCTAACCGACAGTTAGTTTCTAAATTTCACATTCATAGGGAAAGGTTCAAATTAATTTTATCAAAGATAAATTCTTTAATTTATTCTCTAATCTTCTTTTGAATTGCGATTCAACTAGTCGGAATTAACGAACCTTACCGAAGTAATCATTTGTTTTAATTTCCCAATCCCAACCTATTCATCCCATGAAGTAAAACTGGTTATACTTCATATCTAACACCACGGTGTTATCGGTAAATTCAATCACCATTTCACGTTCAAATCTAATTAAAGATTTAACTAACGCCTGGAGCAAAACTGGTGATACTCCATCCTCGATCATTTCAATCTAATTAAAGATTCATTAAAACTCCACTTAGTTTTAATCTTTAACGGGGTTAAAGAATCAGTGTCATTTGAAAACACTATTCACGATAAACCCCAAGATCACATTCCATTAATTATTGGGTTAAAGAACAAGTGTTATTTAAAACAGTGCTCACGATAAACCCAAAAATTAATTCGAATTCAACTCCAATTAAATATTATTTAATTGGTACACTCCATTAAATCTAAATAAAAAGATTTAATCTTTTCTCAACTGGGTTCAAGAACAGTGTTAATGAAGACACCATTCACGACAAACCCAAATCACATTTGATATTAAATACAAGGCTCTGAATAGAAAATATACCGGCTTATATTCAATATCAAATTCCACGACAAACAAACATCGTATTGGAAATAACGATATAAATATATCTTTCAAATTCCCATCACAATACCCGTATCATCACGAAATCCAACATCGAAATATTCCAAGGATAATTTCGATTCAAATCCATTCCAATATAATTATTGGAAATTCTGGTTATTTTCAAAACCATTTCTAATCCAATTTATTTATTTTAAAAATAAATAGAATTATAATTCTAGTTCGAAACTAGTTCAATTCGATAAAAATCTATCTTTATCTTTTCAAATATGGAGTTTTTCATCCCAAATCTTCACAAATCATTTCTTGTAATATCCGTTCGAAGTCAATGGTCGAAATTCGCGAACTGCCGTGGCGCGGCGCGTTCTATTCAGGCCATTATATTATATATATATATATAATATAGTGAAAATTAGTCTCACATCCTTAAAACTAAACCTAATTAGGCTCACATCCCTCTGTTCGAAAACATACAAATATAGTCCCTATTTTTAAACAGCGGCTGATAAATTTACAGCATTGCCCTTTTTGCAATTTAAGGTGCGATTAACGTTTAACAAGATCCATTGTATACGGCTCTAGTATATCCAGAAACGTAATAGGGTTTTAATTTTTCCAGCGACAATTTTTTCAATCATGGCGGCGCCGTCAATTTTTTTTTTAGCTGTTGATTCCGTCGATCATAAATTTCCACTGCTCGGAATTTTATCAGTGATTTATTTAGATCCATCCTTGGTTTATATGATGAATGTTTCTTCCTCAAGGTAATTTATATGTTTTAATATATTTTTTACGGTTTTCAATTTTTAATCGATATTCGTTGATTGATTAATATTATATTCTTTAATTTTATAGTTTTGGCGACGGACTGTTTATTAATTTTTGTATAAAGTTCTAATTTTATTCCAGATCGTACCGTATTATTTTTTACGTTTGCAGTATATTTGTTTTATATTCTGAATATGTGAATAAAAATATGCATAAGTTGTGAATATGAGCATACAAATATGCAAATATTGTTAGAACACGTGTACATATACTTAGTTCATTTGCAATTATCCATCTGCATGTATGTATATGTCTGCATGCTTGTACCAGTTCATTGTACAACCTGATATACATTAATATGGCAACATTTTTTTCCAGCTATTCTGTTTAAATGTATAAAAGTATGCATGATTTTTAAATATTAGCATACAGAAATGCAACTATCAGTATAATAGTTCTGTATGGAATTAATCTGAAAAGTTTCATATAAGTATGCTTATTTGTGTAATATATGCATACATATATTCAGGTATTTTTGAACTTCTGTTTGTTTGGGTGGCTAATGATTTATTGCTCACATTTATGAGTATATTTTTAATATTGTCATATTATAATTGTTGTGGATCTATTTTTTAATAAAAATGTTTTCTTGTTATGCAGACACCTAATAAAGAAGACAATGATGCAGATGACAATGAGCAGGAGAAAGCCTTAGTTATAAATGACCAACCGACGTCATCGACATGTTTGAAAAAAAAAAATTTGAAGAGTACCCAAAGATTTCAAGAAAAAGAAGCATATAGAAACAACCTGAAATCATGTGTAGATATGGTCAAGAAAGTGAAATCTTAAATGTTGAACTACTATGACATGATTATGTAGTTTCTTTGCTGGATTACGGTTGAACTTTATGTACTGATATTAATTCTTCTGATATTAAATGATATTACGAATTGTTGCTACCCTGTATGCAGTTATTTGTAATACTGGCATACTTAAATGCTAATATTGTTTAATGTTAAGCGTATTTGTATTGTCAAAATAAGCAAGATAATTTCACAGTTATCTGAAAGTATTGTTAATAGTGGCAAGCGTAAATGGAAGTTCTTTAAATTTTTTGTATTACGAACATAATTTTAATACTTGCATACATTTATGCATTATTTCCGTATAATTGCTTACAAAAGTGCAATTTTTACAAAATAAATCCAACAGTCGATGTTGCCTTTGTTTTTTGATATGAAATTTAAAAATGAAAATTATGCAGGTAACGAAAATTCATGATTAATAAAAGGAACATATTTTCAGCGATAAAAGAGAATATGCATACACGCTGAACATTTGCAGACATGCATCTTCGCAAAATGCTACTAAAATTGATACAAATATGCATTATAATTGCATACATGTACGCAAATGTACAGACTAATTGCATACAAATAAGCTCTAAAAAATTAACTGTAAAAATCAGAGAATTTAACATTAAAAAAGTTGAACTAAATTTAAAGCAGCACATAAATGTTCACTACAATTTACACTAAAACAAAGTGTCCTAAAAATAAATTAAAATTACAAAGCATATTTAATAGTCTTTTCAAGAACAAGTCCTTTTGTTATGACCAAGCTTCTTGCACAAACCACATGTAGACGACTTTTCTTGTCAAACCAAACTTCAAAGCACCAATCAGTATTCACATTTCATCATTTTCATCCATCTCCTTGTTCTCGGTCTTTTGTTTCATATAGTTCAATACAAGCATACCACAGCTGACTCTGAAAATTTTATACATCATCAATATTAGTATATTTTAAATAACTGTACATAAGTTTTCAGAAATATCAAATACTTGCACTATCAAGTGCAAATAGTCATTATAATTGCATAAAATTAAGAAACAATTGCAGGCACATACCTAACAAAGTATGTTATTATAATAATGGCATACAATTATGCTAATATATAGAATAAATTTACACAAGTGTGCAGTTTTAACTAACATAATCACAAAAATATACACTAACTCGTAATAACATCAAAGTATTGAGCAAAATACAAAAAATAACAAACAAGTGTGCATGTATTACAAATAAATGCATAGCATTACGCTTGAATATGTCCATAGTTTCATTATTGCAGGAAAAAAAATTCTACCTAAATGTATCACAAATAAATTCATTATTTTGCAATAATCATTCTAAAAATTCATGCTATCCTTAAACATTTTTGAATAAATACATATAAATATGCTGTAACAGGTTGTTATTTTTACAATTAGATGCAACAATTGTTATTAACTGCATACTATTCTGCATTTATATGTATATCGATGCAGAATAGTTGCAGTCAACTTTTCAAAATATATGCAATTAATAATGCACAATCATCATACAAATTTTATAAATTGCACACAGTCATTACGTATACGTTCAGAAATCTTATTGACACTTGCATGAATACAGGCAAGTATTTTTTATAATTGCACAAAACTATGCAAATATTAGTCAAATACAGAAATAAAGCATGTATTTTTCTTCACACTACAACTGTTTGGTATCCTATACAATAAATTTACACACCTGTGCAAATATTGCAAAAATATTCACACAACTGTACAAACATTCATAATAACATAAAAGAATTGTTCAAAAAACAAAATTGCGCAATACTGCTCATATACTCTACAATTTTTTCACAATTGTGCAAGTACTCTTATTAACATCATACAATCATGTAAAATTTCTAGTTAATATCTACAGAAAATTCGAAAGAAGAATTGGAGAAAAACATACAATTGTACCTTTTTTTTCCATACTGTATAATTCGATGACGACGACAGAGAATTGGAGCAAAAGTGGAAAATCTTGAACAAAAAGACGACGTCCGACTTTTGATTTATAGGATTAAAAAGGCGATTTACTGAATGGGGGTTTCGGACATTTTCGATTTAGGGATTTGAGAGAGATTACAGAAACGGGTTGAACAATTAAATGATACGAATCTTTTTACGATGGTTTGGTACTGCGGAGGGGTCGAACAGGAATGAATTCAGCGGCATTTCAAAAATAGGGATGTATTTTACATTCTTTTTATCAGCGGGTTTTTTTTACATTTCAGAAGTTAATAGGGACCTGTAAAAAACGCACCCTATAATATATATAATATATACATTGTTGATTTCCTTTTAAAAACGTATTTTTATAATTCGTTTTAAATTCGTTTTCAAAATGGTTTTCAACTTCATATTCAATTTCAAATCAAAATTGAATATTCCAATATAAATTCTTTTTAAATTCATTTCAAATCGATTTCAACTTAATTCCAATTCGAATTCATTTCTATTCAATTTCAATTCGAATTCATTTATATTCACTTTCAATTCGAATTCATTTATATTCAATTTCAATTCGAATTCATTTATATTCAATTTCAGTTTGAATTCATTTATATTCAATTTCAATTCGAATTCATTTATATTCAATTTCAATTCGAATTCATTTATATTCACTTTCAATTCGAATTCATTTATATTCAATTTCAATTCGAATTCATTTATATTCAATTTCAATTCGAATTCATTTATATTCAATTTCAATTCGAATTCATTTCTTTTCGAAAAATCAGATTTTGAAATCACTTTCGATATTCATTATGAAATGAATAAAATCGATATAAATATGTTTACGTCAAAATGGCGTAAATCTAATCAACACGGCTTCATATATTCATATTTTCAAATATTCTATTTCAAATATTTCTATTTCAAATATTTCTATTCAAATATTTCTTTTACAAATATTTCTATTTCTAAACTGGAATGAGGCCCAATCAATTACCATATAATGTTAATTATATGGGTTTTCTACAACACAGGTATATATCAACAAAAATAAATAATCAACCATCATCCAAAGTGCATTCCACACTGTATAAGCATCAAATATAAATTATCAACGCTTACACAGCCTGTCGACCAATCGATCGACATACAACTGAACAATCGGGATTAGTGTACGTCAAATATCATCCCAATACCCGTGTGGGGTTTCAAACAATCAAACACATATTTTATTTGTGCAGTTGGGCGATGTGTAAAATTTATTGTCCCAACCAATATCAGTCAAATGTGTGTATATAAACAAATCGTCCGATTTGTTTATTTTTATTTCCTTTCATATACACGTTAAAAATTCTATTTTTGACTATATAAAATATTTTTAACTATATGAATATTTTATTTCATTTCACATCACATCACACAATCAACTACACATCAAAATCAAACAACATACAAGTCGTCCATGGTCTGTGGACGACGGGTGTCGGATGCTTCTAAACACCGTTTGCATCCTAGTATATATTTATATCTAGAAAAAATTAAATTGAAAGGTGAGAAGTTCTCACAGATTAGCTAATCCAACGCTACGACTCTTCTTATGTAGAAATCTTCGTCGTTCTTGCCTCTTGTCACTTTCTTTGCCCGTATTCTCTACATATGTAAAAAATCACATTTTTACTTCGCTATTCAATATATAAAAATCGACTTTTTACTTGCTATTCAATATATAAAAATCGAATTTTTACTTTGCTATTCAATATATAAAAATGGAATTTTTACTTTGCTATTCAATATATAAAAATCAAATTTTTACTTTGCTATTCAATATATAAAAATCGAATTTTTACTTCGCTATTCAATATAGAAAAATCGAATTTTTACTTCGCTATTCAATATAGAAAAATCCTATTTATACTTTGTTATTCAATATTTAAAAATTCTATTTTTACTTCGTTATCATATAGATAAAAATTCTATTTTTACAACACTACTATATATAAAGATTTCGCCTTTTCAAATATAAAGATTTCGCCTTTTCAAATATAAAGATTTCGCCTTTTCAAATATCAAAAATCTAATCTTTTCTATTTTAAAAATCTAATCTTTCCTATTTTAAAAATATAATCTTTTCTATTTTAAAAATCTAATCTTTTCTATTTTAAAAATCTAATCTTTTTCTATATACCATTCCTACGATAAAAACCATATTTTTATAACATAGAAAATCATATTCTTTACAACAGGAAAAATTATATTTTTCTAATCACACTAAATCAGATTTTCCTAACCATTAAAATCAAATTTTCTAAACCTAATTAAATCCGAAAAATAATTAAATAAAATGCTCACTTTTTTTTCTAATCGGAGGAGGTTGTCGTCGAAGGGGGGTATGGGCTGCATCGTTCGCCGGGGCTGATGCGGCGCGTCGATCTCTCAGGGGGTCGCATGGAGGAAGAGCAGGCGGAGGGGATCGACGAATTAGGGTTCAGATTTCAGAGGAAAGGGGCGCGAGGCTGGAGGGAAGAGGAGGGCGGCGCTTGCAGGGTGGTCGGCGAGGCTGAGGCGAAGCTGGGGAGGGCAGTGGTGGCAGGCGCGACTTCGATTTTTTTTTTGTTTTTCTTTTCTTTCTTCTTTCTGAAATGAATCGAACCGGGGGGGGGGGCAGAGTATAAGGGGAGAGGAGAGAGAGGAAGTTAATTATTTTATATTATTTAATTTCTAAAAGTTGACTTTTACATACGACCTCTAAACGAGGTCCACCTCCTGTCGTCCATAGCGTTTCACCCCCATTCCGAACACAATGGGATATGTACCATAAGCTGATTCGACTGTTTCGATCAATTTTCGTCAAAATCAACATATAACTCTATATATTGAATTTGAACGCGCATTTCAATTTACCGGGGTCACATACTAACTCGAAAAATTCCAGAAAAATATTTTCTAGCTTCGTATTGACGATACGGTCCTAACAAAACTAGTTTCGTCGAATTCTGAGACCGTTTGAAAAATGGCCATTTTCCAGTTGATTAAAATCAACTGAAACTAGTCAAACGCGTTTTCCTTTGCCATGCTCACATATTGATTCGAAAATTTTTGGAATCTAGCAATAACTTGACATCGCGGATCCAATAAAAGTGGTTTCGTCGAAATCCGAGGTCGTTTGCAAAATGTCCATTTTTAAGGGCCTGAATTCCATAGCGACTATTCAAAATTTTCAACTGGACATATCTTTTGATTCCCGCTATGAAATTTTGATTTTTCGGATTCGTTGGAAAGATATCATCAAATAGATCCTATTATTTTTGGTTTCACTAAAATCCGGTTTATTTTGCACTCGGTATGTTCAATTGAAGTTTGAAATCGAATTATCGAACTACCACGTCATTTTCCATTCTATTTATAATTATAAATAAATAATTATATTCTATCATCGATCTATATAATATATACGTCCGAATTCCATTCAAAATAAATTTTCCGTCGATATTATTTAAAATAATTCATTTTAAATGTTCAAAATTCGTTAAAATTGCCAAAATAAAATTTTTAAACTGGCCCAGATTTTCGGGTTGTTACACTCTTCTATTGGCTTAAAACTTAAATTAGCACAGAATAGAACTTTAAACAAAAATCAAATTTTATTAAAGCCTTGTTTGAGTCAAAATCATAATTTAAACATATAAATCTTTTAAACTAAAACTTAAACATCCCTTTAATTAAAACAAGTTTACTTAAAATTTAATTCGAGGAAAATTCTTCAATATTTCTTTACACAAATTTTATTTCAAAATCTATTTATAAAATCGATACACACTTTTAGTATTTTTAAAATAGATTTTTATTATTGACCATGGCGTCCGTAAAGAATTTTCTATCCTATGGTCAAGTGATACGGATAAGTATCATTTCAATCAGCCTTAAAGGAAAATTTGAATCCCGAGTATATATCATTTCAACCCGCATCCCAAATCGATTCAAATCTAATTTAAAATCCATGCAATTATTTGGGTATGTATCATTTTACCCATGGTGATTTTTTTTCCTAAATCTATAGGAACTTGCAAGGTGAGAGCAACATAAACATAGCATATCATACACCACATCCATATGTGTTATATAAAGGGGTAGTGCATATGTCACATGTGCATCAATCGCATAACAAACAATTGCTAGAGCATCCTAACATTTCATTAAACATCTCAAATATTTAATTCACTTAATCATAAGTTAGCCTATGAGTGAAGGAAACTCACCTTTCGAGGCAATGAACATAAGACCGATAAAACGATTAAGTGAAATCAACGATATTCCCACTATAGTTAACCAAAAGCGAATTTAAGTCGATATTTATAAATGAGCGATGACATGCATATAAAGATATTCGAAATGTAACGATCCAAGAGATTTTCGACCCTGAAAATCGACATAAATATATTTACCGTATACCATGTTGACTTTCCAAGTACCGAAAGCACAGGAACGTTATTAGAAAGAAATTAGAGGGTGAGATAAGAAAGAAATATTAGAATAGAAGAAGAAGAAGAAGAATAAGAAACATCACAGAAGTACATCACACATTTGGGCAGTAATAACAATCTGTTATCATATACAAACACAGCGGAACAATACTATATAATATCATACGTCTGAACATCTCCAGATCGTCTCTGGATTTCGCAACATCTTATAAACTGGACCTGTACAACCCGATCTAACCCGAGCATTACAAACGCCGGATCAGTCTGGTGAACCAGAGTGAGAAAAACACAGTAAGTTTAAAAGCATCACACAGCTTGATTTAAACGTCAAAATCATTTAGAAAGAAAAGGATTATCATAAGACCAAATCCACACATGAATACAGAATGTTTTTGCCTTACGATAACACAAAACGTTTTTGAAATCAATATATTTTCTGATATTGTAATAGTGTCCAAATACAAATAAATATCAATCTAGCAGAACGCTTGCATCTCACGCTCTACATACATAGTATACAATCAAAACCGCGGGCTCTTGTTGGGGAATAGATTTCCATGACAAGGTATGGGTAACCACCTTTCTTACAATGTACCTCTGGAGATGAATACATTGGGGTTCAACAAGAACATCCTACAACTCAGGCAAAACACGACTGGCCCCTCACTTCGCTTGAGAGTACCGAATATATCATTACCACAGTTGCGGGCCAGCCAACCAAATTGATAGCATACATACAAAAATAAAAAGGGACAATCGTAGGCATTTGAATTCTCCAGATCAGGTAATGATATACCCTTTTGATGGGTGCGTCCCACATAGCCATATGACCTACCCGATTTTTACCATTTCCCGGCTGATGAGGCTTGAGGTCATATTTACTCTTTTTGGAATATCTGGTCACCATTCACTTTGAATTCCACATCGTCAGATCCGCCAGCAATCACTGATTGATGCCCATAAAAATACTCTGGGTATTTAAGCAAAAAGAACAAATTCCTCCGCCACCAACAGAAGTACATTTGTAAAAATAAATATACGTGATCCTTTGGAAATACTTTGTTAGACACTCGTCCATACAAGTCATCCAGGAACAGGATGAACCGAAGGTACCCTCCTACCGCATCCAAGGAATCACCTTATAGATCAGTAGCGAGTAGTCCTTGCAATCCGTAGATTCCAACCACGATAGAACCATAGTATATCTTTGGTTGCAGACCAGATATTATTAGCAGTTCTTCCATTTATGAAGATCTACGGTCTTCAATGCTCCATCTCGTTCTGATATCTTTATGTATTTACTGGTCGGAATGGTTTTCGAAAATAAATTCGATCCCGGTCTTTCCTTACCAACAATCGTATAGGCCAGATTTGATAGTCGGATATTTAACTATCAAATAACCAATCATGAGAGTAAAATGAGCTTATTGATTCAGTACTCGACATCACTTGGCCTTTTTAATTAAAACATTAATGAATGGTAAATTAAACTTGTAAATCTTTCAACATTTCAACACAGTAATTACTTCTTATTTTTATATACTGATGTTCTCAAAACTAATTCATTATAATACTTAGAAAAAACATCTTATAACACATTCAATTTCATTTTTAACTTTCTTTTCAAAACATTTGCAACTTCATTCTTCATTATTCAAATTCGGAAATCAATTCAACTAATTATTCGTAAAACAAAGTTACAAAATACCCTTTTGATTCATTACTTGAAAACAAAAACTAATGCTTATTCTTATAGAATAAAACTTTAACTTTACATTTCCTTTCTAACTCAAAAATATCATTATATTTTCACGCAATCCCTTTTTATTTCCTTTTTCCTTGGAATCGTCATTATATATATATATATCCTCACGTCTTTCTAATTTCCTTTACTTCGGATCTCTCGTTATATATTCTCTAAATTTTCACTAAATGTTGCATTATTATTTCGATAATGGAAATAATAAATTATTACTAACCTCTTTTACCATTACCAACTAATATCATCTTCAGAGAATCCTGAAGTCATTTAAGTTGGGTATTTTAATTACCTCTCAGACCTTGATCAATAACGTTCTTATCTTAAGATAGACACGAGTTGTAATCCAAAAACCGATATTTCATTCTAATATCAACTCAAATTCCATCTAACTATTTTATTCAAAATATGGTTTTGTAAAACCTTCTTATCTTTTGAAAATCTTTTTCTCGAATATAGCCATTATTTATTAATTAAATAATTAAGTAATTTCTTATAAACACCATCTTTTAGTCTATACCCCTTTAAACAAATTCATTTTTATAATTTGGGTTCTATGACAAAATCCTTTGACTCGCTTCTTTTATCAAATTCACTTTTACCAATTCCTTTTTCTAATCCATGTAACCATTTCCCACTTTAAGAATCTTATTTCAAAATTTTCCCTTTTACATAATTTCATGATTAAATAACGTTAACTTAAAATTAATGCTTTACCATCTCACTTCTTTTTATAAACCTCGTTTATATAATTCTGGTTTAATATAAACCCTTCTATTCTCAATTTTCTTTTACTTTATTCAAATATTAAGTAAACATTTAATTTAAGCTATCATATTCGCTTAAAAAATTCTTTATAACTTTGTTATAAAAACTCGGGTTTTAAAATAAAAACCCATTCATAAATTTCTTTCCCAATTCAATTAGATTTAATTTCAACTTTGATTACTTTTTAAATGATTTTTAATTAAAAAATAATTTCCAAAATTATTATTAATCAGAATAAAATTTTACTTCAATCATTAAATACTGTAAAGTAGTTAATTCCTTTATTAACTAAAATGAATAATAAATTTCTCTTTAAAAATCTTACTAAAATTAAAATAAATATTCGTTAAGCTATTTTATTAAATTGATTCAAAATTGACAAGTTTAATAATTAATCCCAATTTAAAACAATCGGCTTAGTTAACTCAAAACATGGTTATCTTATTAACCGATCCCAGTTAGTTTTAACTTTAAATTAATTAATAATATAATTAATTTAAATAATTACATTTGATTATTCCTTAAAATCATTATCCAACTTTTAACCGTTAGGTTAATTTTCTATTCTCATCCATATAAATTTGATTAATATCAGAATTTACTTTATAAAATCAGTCAATAATTAATTATAAACTTAAATAATAAATAATAAATATTTTTTCCTTTAAACAAACTTTCATTCAAAATAATATATTTCAAAATCTATCTCCAGTTATAAAATAAATTTTATAACTTTAGTTCTAACGATTCACCTGACGGTAAATCAATATAAACAAAACAAGTTATTCTTAGGCCATTTACTGCCGATTACTCAACCAATATTTCCCATTGGTTAAAACAAAACAAAGGTTGAATTTCAGTCAACTATTAATAATCATATCAATCACCCAATCCGGATAGTTCATTTATTGATGATATGAAAATAAATAATGTCTAATATAATTGAGGAATGCAGTTGGATCCCTCTAACCTGTTCTTCCATGTATTAAGATAGGTTATCTCAAATCAGATCATTCAATTACATTTAACTGATAATTTCTATAACAGTAAATAGTGACTATTTAACGTCAACCAATTAACAAAAAATTCAACCAATTCAAACAACTAAACATTTTTATTTTATAAACATGACCAATAATGTAAGTTACCTCCATTGGGTCAAATTGTTAAAATAACAATTTAGTATTTCACTGAAATTAAATGACGGTTTAATTTCATCGTTTAAACCAACAAATGAATATATAATTAGCAAACAGTCAGCCAATAGCAATCAGAGCACACAATTATAAAACCCGACTTATGTAAAATATAAGTGGGAAAAACTGAGTGAGTTTAACTCACCTTGATATCATTTATTGTCAAGACAGCTTGTTTTAGTTAAATTAAATAACGTTTAATTTAACGGAAAATATTAGTTGATTCCGATTCCGTTCATTTCTGTTCCAAAATGTAGCGCTCGTTAATTCGAGTTCAATGCATCTCGGTTCGTCGATTTCTAATAATATATAACTGTGTTATCAATATTATATAAGTTAATATAATTTAATTAATATAAATATTTTCCTTTAACAAATTAACTAATGTAACTGCAATGCTTTGTCCAATAACAAATCAGCCAACGTGCTTGGAATAACTAGCCAACTACCATTTTCCTTTTCATTGCTTATGATGCACCTGTAGCGTTCAAAGTGGATTTAGTTAAAACATTTTATTATTAATCAATAATTAAGGTAAATTAAACACTTAACATATTAATTACATTTTGATTCCTTAATCCTTGCTACAGACAAAAGATGTCGACCCCTTCATATTTCTGCCTCGCTCATTCCTCTGCAAACAATTCTCGAATTTAGATCAAGCAGTTAAGTACTATAAAATTAATTAACAAAAATCTTAGATACTTAAATTAAATTTAATAGCTGATTTAAACCTTGTTGCATCGTTTCTCAAAATACACTGCTTCGTTCATGTATTCATCATTCACAGGCTTCACCGATTTAAAACCATATGCTACCATCCAATGCTCACGCTCCAGTGCCACCGTTGGTCCTGGAACATGATCGGAGAACACCAGAAGATGCACCGCAACCTCCTCGTCATCCACGCTGACCCGCGCCTCACCATGTTTCTGCGTTCATCTCCAGCAGTCTCTCGACCACTGGCACTTCATCGTCAATTTCTGGCCTGCTTGGTGAATAAAACTCCATCGTGACCGTTGATCAGAAAGCTCTCCCTGAGATGAATGGTTTTGCATTTGGGTGATCATTGAATATGTGTATGGATTGGAAGAAAATTGGGGAATAGATTGGGTAGTTTCTGTTCGTTAATCCAAGGAGATTGCGGCTTGTTTCAGTTTGACCGCATAATTAAATTTGACCAAATTCCAAGGGTTATGGCTGGTAAAGTATATTTACAAGGTTCTAATTTATTAAAATATTATTAAATTTAACTTCATAGTGAAGTAAAGCTCAGAAATACATAAAATGACTTCCAATTGAGATTCAACTTCTAATCCTAGCATAGAAAAATATTCTGGACCCGATAGGACAGGTTTCATCAAATTCCGAGGTCATTTGTGAAAAGTCGTTTATAAATCATAGGCTAAATCACGCGTTTAAATTTCCCATGATCACAAAATAAATCCAATCAGCCTGAAAATTTGAAACTCTACTGGACCTCTTCCTTACGGATCCAATAAAATTTGTTCCGTTAAAATCGGAGTTCATTTGGCCAGCCGTTTATTACTTTAAAGTTACCCCTGTCTAAATTGACCAAAATAATATCATTGATTAAGGCGTTTATTGTTGCCACGATCAAACGGTAAGTCCGATTGAGACAAAATTGAAATCTTTTAATAAATAATTAATACGAATCCAATGTCACAAGTTTCGTTGCATTCCGAGACTGTTTACCGGTACGCTATTTTTATATGCACCATAATGTTATCTTGGACACCAAATTACCCAGTCTCCAAAAATAACAAACTATATACCTATTCTGATTCTAAACGTCGATACGAATTCAACATAACTGGTTTTGTGGCTTAATTCGACATTCTGCTCAAGTTATATACAAATACCCCTCTATTAAATTAAATTAAATTAATTACGCGCTATAGAAAATGATTGGGCGTTTACGACTGTCGTTGTCACTTACGACATCATGTTGCCACGAAATTTAATACCGTACAATAATTTAACGTTACAGTTCCAATGAAACTAATTTCATCGAAAACGGAGAGTGTTTGCAAAATGGATATTTTAACGCCTATAAAATATAAATAAAATAATGATTAAATTCCATAATAATCAAATAAAATAATAATAAATTATTATTATCATATTTATCCAAACAGAATATATCTATAGCTTCAAATATAAAATATACCTAGTATTATCATTTTCGAGCGGTATCCGAATTGTATTAAAAATCCTTAAATTTATTAAATAGATGTTATCATTTTATTAACGGTTTCCATAGCGACTATTTTAAAATTTGATTTGGACATAACTAACAATTTATATCACGAAATCTGGATTTTTCTCTTCCATATGAAAACTATAATCAACAAGATTCCAATGTTTCCTGTTTCACAAAAATCCGACTTAAAACAGATTTTGTATATTCAATTGAAGTTCAAAACTCAATATTACGAACTACCGCGCCATGTATAATATATAAATTAACGTTAAACTTCGTTTTAATAACAAATTCAATATCAAAATCCATTAATATTCCAAATATAATATTTAAAATAAAAAATATTTCAGTGCCAAAATATGGGACATTACATTCTTCCCCCCTTTATTAAATTTCGTTCCCGAAATTACTAAGGTAGGAAAATGCTACAAACCCATAAATTTCAAAAATCCAATTTATTGTAATTCAAAAACCAACTCAAAAAATTTTCAAAAATATCGAAAAATTTCCAGCACTTAAATTCTCGGAAAAATTCGGCAAAGTCTGTACGGAGTGACATCTGTGATATCGCAGGAATAAATAATATATAAACATTGACCCACATGGTCGGAAAACAAAATTCAACATATAAGTAACAGATATATGAAATTCTTAATAAATATGTTATTAATCAACAATATAACTGTACCAATTCCAAAATCAAACAGATAGCATCAATTTATCTTCAAATACCGGGTTAAATCATAAATTCCAATTCATATGCAGTTTCATTCCAGTTTAATTATACCGAAATTTATTCTTTAATTTATAATTCATTTAGCTCCATTAAGTTGTCGATTATTTCCATTTAAACAAACTATCATCCAATAACAAACTATCATTCATTCGATTTTTGAATTCCAAATCATCTTTATTTAATTTCACTTAACTAGGTTAATATCTAATTAAATTTTTAATTCAATTTGAATTCCATTCAAATCAGTCAAACACACCAACCAATATCTCAATAATTTAATAAAACTATTTCTTTTCTATACAATGATATAATTTAGGTAAACTTATTTCATTTACCCTCTTTACAAAACAATATCATATTCATTGCCAGTTCAATGTTTCTCAACACTTGAACAGATTAAATAACACAATACAAAACATTTGTATATATATTCTACAAATATGCTCTCATATATATACACTCAAAATCAATCTAGGGTATTACTAACGCCATCTCTATCGAATTATACTACAGAGCAAAGGTTATAGCTAAACCAATAGCTCTGATACCACTGTAATGACCCAAGAGATTTTCGACCTCGAAAATCGACATAAATACATTTACTGTATAACATGCCGACTTTCTAAGAACCGAAAACATAGGAGCGTTATTAGAAATAAAGTAAAGGGTAAGATAAGAAAGAAAGAAGTATTAGAATAGAGGAAGAAGAAGAAGAAGAAACACCACAGAATCAGAGTCTCACAACGCAGCAGAACAAAATATAATACAGAAATAAATCTTTATTGAGAGCTTAAAGTAAAACTTACAATCATCAGAGTACATCACACATTTGGGCAATTATAACAATCTGTCCTCATATACAATCACACAGCAGAATAATACTATATACTATCATATGTCTGAACACCTCTAGCTCATCTCTGGATTTCGCAACATCCGATAACCTGGACCTGTACAACTCGGTCTAACACGAGCATTAAAAACACCGGATCAGTCTGGTGAACTAGAGTAATTAAGTTTAAAAGCATCATACAACTTGATTTTAACGTCAAAATCTTTTAGAAAGAAAAGGATAACCGTAAGACTAAATCCACACATGAATACAGACTGTTTTTATCTTACGATAACCCAAAACATTTTTGAAATCAATATCTTTTCTAATATTATAATAGTGTCTAAATACAAGTAAATATCAATCTAGTAGAATGCTTGCATCTCACGCTCTACATATATAGTATACAATCAAAACCGCGGGCTCTTACTGGGGAATGGATTTCCATGGCAAGGTATGAGCAACCACCTTTCAGACAATGTACCTCTGGAGATTAATACATTGGTTTCAACAAGAACATCTTGCAACCCAAGCTAAACATGACCGACCCCTCACTTTGCTTGAGAGTACCAAATATATGATTACCATGATTGGTGGCCAGCCAACCGAACCGATAACATACATACAAAAATAAAAAGGGACAATCGAAGGCATTTGAATTCTGCAGATTAGGTAATGATATACCCTTTTGATGGATGCGAACCACCTAGCCATGTGACCTACCCGATTTTTACCATTTCCCAGTTGATGAGGCTTGAGGTCACTTACTCTTTTTGGAATATCTGGTCACCATTCACTTTGAATGCCGCATCGTCAGATCCGCCAGATATCACTAATTGACGCCCACAAAAATACTCTGGGTGTTTAAACAAAAAGAACGAATTCCTCTGCCACCAACAGAAGTACGTTTGTAAAAATCAATGTACGTGATCCTTTAGAAATAATTTGTCAAACACTCATCCATACAAGTCATCCAGGAACAAGATGAACCGAAGGCACCCTCCTATCACGTTCAAGGAATCACCCTATAGATCAAAAGCGAGTAGTCCTTGCAATCCGTAGATTACAACAATAACAGAACCACAGTATATCTTTGGTTGCAGACCGGAGATTATTAGCAGTTCTTCTGTTTATGAAGATCTACGATCTTCAGTGATCCATCTCTATAATCTTGTGATATCTTCATGTATTTATTGGTCGGAATGATTTTCGAGTATAAATTCGATCCCACTCTATCCGTACCAACCATCGTATAGGTCAGATTTGATAGTCGGTTATTTAACTATCAAGTAATAATCATGAGAATAAAATGAGCTTACTAATTCAGTACTCAGCATCACTTGGATTTTTTAATTAAAACATTAACGAATTGTAAATTAAACTTGTAAATCTTTCAACATTTCAACACAGTATTTACTTCTTATTTTTATATACTAATGTTCTCAAAACTAATTCATTATAATTGTAGCATCCCGGAAATTTCGACTCTTGAATTCAGACACTAATACATCCCATGTCCACATTCAAGTATCGAAATACCAGAAAGCTAATACAAAGAAATAAGAGGATGAGAAATAGAAAGAAAGTTGAGAATAGAAGAAAGAAGAAGAAGAACAATACACAGTCTCACATCACAGTGGAATAAAATATAATACAGAAATGAATCTTTATTGAAAAACTTGAAACGATACTTACAATTTATCAGAGTACAGTAGATTATCATCATATCTGAACGTTTATAACAGTTTGTACTCATTTATAACACACAGCGGAATAATTTCTATATATGTATCATAAGTCTGAACTCTTCCAGCTCGTCTTCTGGAATTCATATCTTATCCTAAACCTATACAAATCGGACTGGCCCAAGCATTACAAATGCAACAGGTCAGTATGGTGAACCAGCATGAAAAAATTCTCTAAATTGTTGGTATCATCCAACTTGATTTTACGTTAAGAATCCTTTCGAAATAAAATGATAATCGTAAGACCAATCCACACATAAGCACGGACGGTTTTTTCCTTACAATAGCCCAAAATATTTTTGAAATAATATCCTTTTCTGATATTATAATAATGTCTAAATCAAATAAATAATCATCTAGTAGAACGTTTGCATCTCATGTCCAACATATATAATAAAAATCGAAAACCGCGGGCGCTTATTGGAGAATGGATTTCTGACTATAACAAGGTATGGAGCCACCTTCTGAGCAGTGTACTCTAGAGGAGATACACCGGAGTTCAACAAGAACATCTTGCAACTCAACCACACATAACCGACCATTCATTTATCTTAAGTGTATCGAATGTCTTGTCACCTTACGGTTGGTATACCAACATAACAGTTCCCGGGAGATACAGAAATAAAAGAAGTAACAAATAAGAATATTCTCTAGATGGTGACAATACACCCAAATGGGAGCGACCCATTTAGCCACGCTGCCTTCCCGATTTTTTTCATTTTCCGGTTGTGAGGCTTGAGGTTTAACACTACCTTTCGAATACCATATCACAATTCACTTTGAACATCACATTGTCGGATCTATCAAATCACTAATTGACGTCCACACAAATACTCTGGGTGTTAGTTAGCACCAACAGAAGTACATGTGTAAAAATCAATGTACATGACTCTTAAGAAATACTCTGTCAGACATTCGTTCATACAGGTCATCCAGGAACAAGATGAACCTAAGGCACTCTCCTACCACATCCAAGGTATCACCCTATAGATCAATAGCGAGTAGTCCTTGCAATCTGTAAATTTCCAACCACGATAGAACCACAGTATATCGCTGGCCGCTAAACCAGAGATTTTAAGTAGTTCTTATGTTTTATGAAGATCTACGGTCTTCGAATACTTTGTCTCCATCTGCGTCTAGTATATTCAGTGTTTTTCGTATTTGCTGGTCAGAATGGTTTTCAAATATAAATTCGATCCCGGTCTTTCCGTACCAACAATCGTATTGGCCATATTTGATAGTTAGTTATTTAACTATCAAATAAAACAACCATTCATCCATAAAAGAAAATTGAATTTACTAATTCAATATTAGCTTCTTTAATTAATCATTCGTTAGTTAAACTTCTCAATTTTCCCAACACTGAAATACACATTTCTCTTCTTATATTAGTATAAGAATATTCAAAACTGTTCACTTTAAATACTTTTAGAACGCACTTCTCATCTTGATCATTAGTCCCTAACCGTAAACTAGTGAATAACTTCCTAAATATTAACCCCGAAGGTCGAAACCAACATCAGATCGATATTCAGAAAACCATTCATCTCAACAAATCTCCAGTCAGTTTCCAATTCCGTTAACTTCATCTTTCTTAACTTCTAAACAATTAGAAATTTCCAATATTAATTATCAGTTAAATGAGATTTTTATCTCAACTTAGACCCATTTCAAATATTTTACTTATAAATATAATTTACAAATGGTTGATAACATTATTCATTTTTAATACAGGAAACAAGATTTCCTTATAACGATATATTTTTATTAATCAACTTAATTCCGTTTCAACCTTCGTAAGCCAAGTTTCATGTAACATCTTGATTCCAAAATAAATCATGAGTCATTCCAGTTTTATTTTAATAAAACTTCCTTCCATTTTAGTTACAACTTCTTTTCTGAAACATTCGTATATCACTATCATTTGCAAATAATAATAATTATTCATAAACCATGTGTAAAACTCTTTAATATAATCTATATTATCTTATTCAAATTAGTTTTATTTAAATTCAATTAAAATTTATTAATCTCAAAACCCTTTCTAACTTACTTGTAACAATTCCAATTTGCAAAATATTTTCTTCAACTCTTTTCACCTCACTCGTGAATAATACTTTTAACACAATCCTCTCTTAACTTGATTTCTTAATTGTCATTTCAAATTCAATTCAATTATAACTTAAAGTTTCCATTTGCATTTGGAAATATTCAAATACATTTCAAATATCGATTCTTAACCCAATTCCCATTTATCTTCCAAATTCATACTCAGATTATATTTTCTGAATTCTCTAATAATAATAATTCACTTCTTTATAATTATTGTTTATAAAATCAACTTCTCATTTTATTTATTACAAACAAATCTTTACTGTTCCATTCCATTTGTAATTTGGTTTTAAATTACATTCCTATTTGAAAATATAATCCCCTTTAAACTCTTTTATATTTTCAATTCTATTTTAAAAATCCATCTATTATTGTAACAATACAGATTTTCCTCGGATCTAATCAATCGTTAAATCGGCCAAGACCGTTCGAGTCCCGCATACGCTTACTCTGGGCATATGGCACATCAGAACAAATAACAGAAGACTTTTATAAACATCATAATAATGTTACATCAGAGTACAGAATATCAAAGTACATCGAAAGTAAGACAGCGGAAGATAATTTACAATAAATGTAATACAATGCAGCAGAACCAATAAACTAACACAGCGGAAGACTATCAATGCTCTGTACACAGCTTTTAGCTTCGATCCAGAATCCTGCTCAATAAATATCTGCAAAACAATCCACTTTACTGCCCGCGTGGAAAATAAGGGCACCCGAGTTTGCAAGTTAAACAAACTACGAGTCAGTCATCGGACTGGTAAGAGAAATCTTACTTAACTTATCTAATAATAAGGCTAATCAGAGGAACATGCCGCTAACGCAGATCGGGTTTATTCCATTGGATTGCCAATGCACAAATAAAGTAAATTATTTAAACAACGCAATGCTTTTCAGAAAAATGAAGTCATTATAAGACTCAGGTCCCATCACACAATGCAACGCAAGCCGGAGGATAGAGTTTTACCTTATAATGGCCAAAAATGCTTGATACGTATAAAACTAGATATTATTATTAGTATTTAGTTAGTTTAAAACATTTTCCAAGTTATCAATCCTAGACGGCATAGCTACCGTATACCGTATCGCCATATATAAGTTTACAATCAAATCTGTAATGTTGTATTGGAAATTGGGTTTCCATCACGAGTAAAGGCTAGGGATGGTCTCCTTACCGCTTCAAGACACTCTAGCAAATGTCTCAAGGCTCGGACGCTGGCAAACCCTTGGATCCTGCAGGGCCGGTCCACAAATACTTTAGTGGATTAGTTATGCATGAACACACGTTTCCCGGTCCTATTGGATCTATCACTTGGCCAGTAGTAACCAATTTCCGAGGCGCCTCATTCCATCATCCACATAAGTTAAAATGTCTGGGCTCCATACCATGACAACACTTCTAGCTAGAAAGAAACGTCGTGCACTCCCTGCGTTCCCTTATCCCGTTTCTGACTCTTACCGGGGTGTGAGGCTCGCGAAGTAACACTGTACACAAAGCTATGCTAAATAAAGCTGTGCATTGATCATCAACCACAAGGCTTTGTTTTCAATAAAAGCCTTGATCATTTGTATCTTAGCATGCCACATTGACAATTCACGCCATGCAGCTGATGTCTATCAATATATAACCTCTAACCTCGTACGTCTTAGAGAAGGGTGTTAAACAAGAGAATAAATTCTCTGCCACCAAACAGATATGTATTTAATAGAGATCAATTCACACAGAACGAAATCCACTGTCATACACACATCCATTTACAAGTCCCTTCTGGGTTTGAACGAAACCGGAGACACCTTATTCCTCGTCCCGTATGTCCAATACGGAAGAGAGGTTCTCGCATATCTGGACAATCAATAAGTATGTCCGGACAACTACCACTTTTACCTCTTTACTGGGAGCTTCCTAATGTCGGGTAATAGTAGTCGTCCATTCGATGTGAAGATCGTCGGTCTTCAATCATCGTCTTCAAATATCTTCTATTTAAATCATCGTATAATTATTTGAAATGAGATTGAACTCAATCTTTTCAAATAGTTCTCGAATATATATAATTGAAATCATGTCATATTGTTAATATTGTTTTATAATGATTTATCTCTATTTTTATTTATATAAGAATAGTCCAATTTAATTTAATGACGCTTCAATTTATATGCGGCCCTGGGGCTGTTTTTACCCAAATTTGGTTTAAATATTTCTCAAAATCTAACCATTGGATTTAACAAATTTTATATTGTTGGAAAGATCTTCCTAAAGCGGACCTAACGGTTCCAGTTTTGGGAAAATCCGACGGTCGGATCTTTTGGTATAATCGTTTAAAGTTACGATTTCGAAACACGAACTACCGCGCATTATTCATTTAATTTTAATTTATATATATATAAATCATTCAATGATTTCATTAAAATGCTTAAAGTGACGTTTTCAACAAAACGAAACATATCTTAACGTATAAACATTTTTAATGTTTCAACATTTTTTTCTAGATGTCTATTTTTAAAATGAATCAACATCTTCATTACAAATATCATTTTTAATGTTTCAACTGAATTTTTCTCTGCATGTCTATTTTTAAAATGAATCAACATCTACATTAAAAATATCATTTTTAATGTTTTCAACTAAATTGACCATTTCTTTATTTACATATATACAATAAAAAGAAGACTTTTATCGTCTACATCTTTTCTACATTTCATATGACGAATAAAAAGGGAATTTTATCATCTACAGGTTTTCTACATTTCGTATGACGAATTAAAAGAGAATTTTATCATCTATATGTTTTCTACATTTCATATGACAAATAAAAAGAGAATTTTATCGTCTACATGTTTTCTACATTTAACATTTACAATAAATAAAGTATTTTATTGTCTATACAATTTCTACATTTCGTATGTATACAATAAAAAGATATTTTATTGTCTACACATTTTTTTCTACATTTAACATGTACAATAAAAAGAATATTTTACTGTTTTATCAATTCTAACAAATTCAATTATTAATATGTAAAATAAAAAGAATATTTTTATTGTTTATACATCCTATATTTCATATGTAAAAAAATAAAAAGAATATTTTATTTTCTACACATCCTATGTTTCATATGCCAAATAAAAAGAATATTTTATTTTACATTACAATTTCTATGTTTCTAATGACAAATAAAAAGAACATTTTATTTGCATAAAAATCTCAATGTTTTCTAATGACAAATAAAAAGGAGATTTTATTTGCATACAATTTCAATGTTTTCTAACGACAAATAAAAAAGAGATTTTATTTTCATACAAATTTCAATGTTTTCTTATGACAAATAAAAAGAGATTTTATTTGCATACAAATATCAATGTTTTCTAATGACAAATAAAAAGTGATTTTTAATGTTTCAACTAAATTTTATTTTCTACACAATTCTATATTATACATGTATAAATAAAAAGAATCTTTTTATTTGTATAAGAACTTCTGTATTTAACATGACAAATAAAAAGGGATTTTTATTTGAACACAAATTTCTATATATAACATGACAAATAAACATGAATTTTTATTTGTACACAAATTTCTATATTTTAACATGACAAATAAAAATGAATTTTTATTTGTATAACATTTTCTATATTTTAGCATGACAAATATAAATGAATTTTTATTTGTATAACAATTTCCAACAATTTCATTATATTCAATTAAATCAAACAGATCACCACAAACAACATCAACCAATTCAAATCAAATAACGTACAACACCTAACTGAATTTAACAGCGTATATGTAAGAATTTCTAAACACGATAATAATTAATTAATTTTAATTACTTAAATAAAAAATCTCACACATAAGCTAAAAAAATAATATCTTTAGTGAACCAATATTCGTGATGATTAAATACAGATGAAAATCACGACAGTTTATAATAAATAACTGTATAAGAAAATTTAGTGAGAGAGTTCTCACCTTGATCGGTTTTAGGAATTGTTAATATAACAATTGGTTTTAATAAAATTAAACTTACATTTAATTTTATCAAAAATCCAATAGCCTCTGTTTTAGTCCTAGTCTGCTACATGTTGTAGTGTTTTTCGTTGTGAATCTAACACAACTGAAATCGTTTGATTTCGTTTCTGTTTGAACAAGCTACGGTATTTTAATTATTAAGCAATTTTATAAATGATTAATTAAAAATAATTAGCCATTAATTACATCATTAGGTCATTAACCCATCGTTCTCCTTCTTTGACCGTCCGTAACGAGAATCCCATCTTCACCATCGTTCAGGGCATTGCGCCTCCTCCTCTAGATGATCGGAACCCGATCCGTCGATACCACCTCAAAGCCCTGGCCATGCTCCACCTATGCCTAGCTCCTAGTCGAACTCATACCCCATATGGCCTCAGGGTTTGTGCTAAAACGCAGCGGCTTCTAGATGAAATTTAGGCTGATTCAAGTCACGAAATCCAATCTTATCCTTATGGATTCGAAGCTCTCGAAGAGCTCTTGGATTTCTGATTTGAAGTTGGATCAAAATTCAGAGAGGATTGGAAGATTTTATCGTTTAAAATTAGAATGATTTCAGCCATTTATTAAAGAGGATAACGGCCAGGGTTTTGATTTAACGAAATTAGGGTTTACTAATGTAGATATTTATAATATTTTAATTATTTAATTCTCTAATTTTCAAAAAGGCCTGTTAACTCATACCAACTCCAAATTAAGCCCAACGACTGTCGCCCTTAGCCAAAAACCCCTATTCTGGACACAATGGACTAGGTCTCATGAGCCCATTTGATCATTTATGCCCATTTTTCTTTAAATTAAAATATAAAATATTTAATATTAAATTTGACAGTACATTTTAATTTACCGGGGCCACATACTGAATCCAAAAATTCCCGAAAAATAAATCTAGCTATGTTTTGACAATACGGCCCTAACAAAATTAATTTCGTCGAATTTGGAGACTGTTCGAAAAATGGTCATTTTCTGGTCGGTCCAATTTGACTGAAACTGACAAAACACATTTTCTTTTGCCACACTCACATATTAATTCAAAAAAAAATATAAAAATTGGAATCTAACAATAAGTTGACGTTCTGGATCCAACCAAAGTTGTTTCGTCGAAAATGGAGGTCGTTTACAAATTGGCTACTTTTAAGGGCCATATATTATATTAAAATATATATAAATTCTACAGTGACTTTTCTAAATTTTATACCAAAAAAGCTTTCATTTTATATTATTTAATTTGAATTTTTCACATTCATTAGAAAGGTATAATTAAACAGATTCAAATAATTCTTATTTTACTGAAATCCGATTTATTTTGAATCATGTACATTCAATTAAAATTTAAAATTGAATTTTCAAACAACCGCTCCATTTCAAACTCCTTTTATAATTAAATTAAATTATTACGTTTTAACTTCAATTTAAAATAAAATTTTAATCTTTATTATTTAAAACAAATCATTTTAAATGTTCAAAATCCATTAAAATTTCTAAAATAAAAATTTTAAATTGGTTCAGAATTTCCGGGTTGTTACAATCTCCCCCACTTAAAAATCTTTTCGTCCTCGAAAAGGAACAGAGCTGAAAGTTGTTTAACTAACTAACTCAACTTTCATTTTTTTATTGATTTCAATAACTTTTATTAGTTTAACTAATAATAACACAACACAATCATCAATCAATTAGTTGATTCGCTTTTCAAATATATATAACTTATATGTGTTCAAAAATCATATTTTCTTAGATCGGATTATATATATAATCACGAATACAATAATTATAAACTTGTCAATCTCGACTCATTCTAGGGCATTTCTAACCCTATCTCTAACAAGTTTTCTCATTCTAGAATACTACTGATCCTATCTCTAATGAGTATTCTTTTATAGGGTATTTCTAATCATACCTCTAATGAGTCTTTTGTTCAGTTCTAACGAGTCGTAGCCCAAAGATTTGAGTTAATCAAAGCTCTGATACCAGCTGTAACGAGCTCTGATACCAGCTGTAACGATACGGATTTCACTCGGGCCTAATCGATCTCTAAATCGACCAAGACCGTTCGAATCCCGCATACGCTAGCTTTGGGCATACAACACATCAGAATAAATAATAGAAGACTTTTATAAACATCACAATAATGTTACATCAGAGTACAGAATATCAGAGTACATCGAATATAATACAACGGAAGATAATTTACAATAAATGTAATACAATGCAGCGGAACCAATAAACTAATACAGCGGAAGACTATCAATGCTCTAGACACAACTTTAAGCTTCGATCCAGAATCCTGCTCAATAAATAAATATCTGCAAAACAGGCCACTCGATTGCCCATATGGAAAATAAGGGCACCCAAGTTTGCAAATGAAACAAACTACGAGTCAACCATGGGACGGGTAAGAGAATTCTTACTTAACTTATCTAATAATAAGGCTAATCACATGACCACGCCGCTAACGTGAAACGGGTTTACTCTATTGGATTGCTAGTGCATAAATAAAGTAAATTATTTAAACAACGCAATGCTTTTTAGAAAAATGAAGCCATTATAAAACTCAGGTCCCAGCACATAATGCAACGCAAGTCGGACTATAGAGTTCTACCTTATAATGGCCAAAAATGCTTGATACGTATAAAACTTGATATTATTTTTAGTGACTAGTTAGTTTTAAACATTTTCAAAGTAAATGTATTAATCCTAGAGGACATAGCTACCATATACTATGTCGCCATATATAGTTCTAAAATCAAATCCGTAATGTCGTATTGGAAATTGGGTTTCTGTAACAACCCGGAAAATCAGAACCAATTTAATTTTTTTTATTTTGGCATTTTAATGAATTTTGAATATTCAAAACGAATTATTTTAAATAATAATGACTGGAAATTTATTTTGAATAGAATTAGAACGTATAAATTAATTTAAATCACAGTTAGAATATAAATATTTATTTTAATTATAAAAGGAATTGGAAATGGCGTGGTAGTTTGAAAATTCGATTTCAAATTTCAAATGAATGTACATGATTGAAAATTAACCAGATTTTAGCGAAACCAGAAATATTCGAATATGTTTGAAAATATCTTTCCAACAAATTTGAAAAGCTGAAATTTCATAGCGGGAATAAAAAGTTATGCCCAGTTGAAAATTCAGAATAGTCGCTATGGAAATATAGCCCTTAAAAATGAAAATTTTGCAAACGACTTCCGTTTTCGACGAAACCACCTTTGTCGGATCCGGGATGTCAAATTCTTGCTAGATTCCAAAATTCATAATTTTTGGGATCAATATGTGAGCATGACAAAAGAAAACGTGTTTTGACAGTTTCAGTTAATTTGGATCGATCAGTAAATGACCATTTTTCAAACAGTCACCAAATTTGACGAAACTAGTTTTGTTAGGACCGTATCGTCAATCGAGGCTAAAAATATTTTTCTGGAATTTTTGAACTCCGTATGTGGCCCCGGCCAATTAAAATGTACGTTCAAATTCAATATATACTAATTTATATTTTAATTTTAAAGAAAACTGATCGTAACAGCTGATTTGGCTTACCGGACATATCCCATTGTGTTCGGAATAGGGGTATTTGGCTAGGAACGATAGTCGTTGGGTATAATTTGGAGCTAGTGATGTTAAACAGGTAAATTTGGAATTAAATATTAAAAATAAAAAATATATAAAAGCTCCTATTGGTCAAAACCCTCAAAACTACTAAACCGCAGTCAACGCCCTCCACAGCCTCCGCTCAAATGATTTCAAGGCCTTAAACTCCGAATTTAATTCCTCTTTATCTCCAAATCTATTAAATAAAATTTAAAACTTCCAAAGCTAGAATTGAAGTACTAGTTGAGATGTATATTCTGAACGGATGAGGGATTTGTATTTCGTTTGATTTCCCTACTTAAACTCACGCCTTTCGAACTAGATTTGGGGGCATGGGGGCCCAACGAGTTGGACGAGGTAGTCACCGTGGGTGGAGGGGATGATGGCGAGTAGTGTTGGGGTGAGCGATCATGCTTAGACGCCTCGTGGTGCGTGCGAACTGAAGCCCTAGGGCGGATGTTTCTTCGATGTCAGCTCTGAAGGTTACGGTCTTCTACTGTGTAATGAGAAAGAAGAAAGGATTAGAAGGTTTAATTTTTTTATTAATCACTTTGTTAATTTAAGTTTATAAACTATAAATTAACATGTTTATAAAATGTGACGACAAGGAATTTCGCTCGATCCGAATCAGTCGTTTAAACTGATCTAGACCGTTCGAAACCCCTGATCGTTTGAGAACAGGACAAATCAGAACGCAGACAGAAGAACATTTCATTGCTATTACAACAATGCCATCAGATACAAGAATATACAGAGTATAATGAATAAATTACATTTGATAAATATCATAGATTACAATAAATTACATAGCAGCGGAAAATAATACAAAGCACAACTGAAGGTGATATACGGATACAGAGCTTTCCGGATATCATTCCAGCTGTAAACCAGGATCCTGTGAATAAAAATCTGCAAAACCAAAACTACTAGTTGCCCGTGCAGAAAATAGGGGCACCCAGAGTTTAGGTTAAAACAATAAACTCCAGGTCAGTCATGTGACTGGTGTGAGAACTAAAACAGTTATTTAAAGCTTTACTTTAAAAAGAGAGTAACTCAAGGGACCACGCCGTATAACACGGAACGGGTTTCCTCCCAAGAATAACAGTGCATAGAATAAACAACGCAATGCTTTTTCTAAAAATGAAGCTATTATAAGACCTAGGTCCCATCACACAATGCAACGCAAGCCGGAGGATAGGGTTTTCCCTTATAATAGCCAAACATTCTTGATACGTTTAAAACAAATCATTTGATACTATAATAAGTGTATAGTGTCAAAACATTTTCAATCATAAATATAAATCATAGGCGGCATGGGTACCATCTATCATGTCGCCATACTAGTTCTACAATTAAAACCGCAATACACGTATTGAAAACTGGATTTCCGTCATGAGTCGAGGCAAGGGGCAAGCTCCTCTCCGCGTTCGAGACACTCTAGCAAATGTCCCAGGGCTACGCACTTTGGGCAACCCCTGGATGCTTCAGGGCTGGTCCTCACTTACGTTAGAGGATTAATTATGCCTGAACACACGTTTCCCGGTCCTTACAGACCTAAAATCGAGGCGCCTCGCATTCCAACAACCACAAAGGTGACAAGTATATAAATGTCAGGGCTTGTAACACCCCGAATTTTAGTAATACTAGAATTCACTAATTATAGGATAAATAATCTCAGATGTGGGAATTGGGGGTAACGGGCTGCGTCATTACGTTCGTCTCGGAAAAATACGCAAAATAGAGTCCGAGTTTTCGAAAATCGGAGTCCGTATAGCCCAGTTAAGGCCCAATGAAGTTTGCAGAAAATTTAAAGATAAAAACAGATTTAATAATTTAAAACCAGATTTTAAAATAGAGTAAGCGGGGCCAGGCGGGAAGATTCCCGCCCTACCCATGTCGACAGGGCTGTCGACAGGCCTGTCGACAGGGGGGGTCGACTTGCCTGTCGACTTGCCTGTCGACAGGGGGGGCGACGCCCAGTAAAACTGGGTGCACCAGTTTAGGTTCTTGGGCTGGCTTGGAGGGCTGGTTCTGGAAGCTTCTTGGATCTGACGGGTCTAAACCAATCTAGGGTTAATCTAAGGGTCTAAAATGCAACCTAATCCTATAAATAAGACCCTAACCCTATCCTAATTCATTCATAATTAGATCTTGTAACTAAACTATGGCAAAATGAAACTTGATCATGGCCACCACAAATCAATGAAGAGGAAAGCAAGCTAATCAACCTCTCTAATCAACCTCTAATCCATTCTAAGCATCTTAATCTTCTTCATTTGGAGTGCAAATTGCTAGTAGTGAGTTTCTATCACTTTAACATCAATTGTTAAAGCAAGTAGATTAGGTGTAATGAGACTTATGGTCTTGAATGCGGATTAGTGAGTTTGAATCATTTGTAATGATATGTTACTCTATGTTTTTCTATGTTTATGCATATTGAATAAGTTGGTTTATGCATATTTAATAAGTTGGTTTATGCATATTTAATAAGTTGGTTTATGCATACTTGATAAGTGGATTTATGCATGATTAATAAGTTGGTTTATGCATGTTTAACAAGGGGGTTTATGCATGTTGAGTATGTAAGTTTATGCAAGTTTAGTATGATGTATGTTATGTTTACATGATGCTAAATATGCAAGTTGTGGACTATGTGATCATATACATGTTATGCAAGTTCATGAAGATATGCTATGCAAGTTACATGTTTGTTAATATGCAAGATATGCTATGCAAGTTACATGTATGTTAATATGCAAGATATGCTATGAAAGTTACATGTATGTTAATATGCAAGATATGCTATGCAAGTTACATGTATGTTAATATGCAAGATATGCTATGAAAGTTACATGTATGTTAATATGCAAGATATGCTATGCACGTTACATGTTTGTTAATATGCAAGTTCATGATGACACATTATGCAAGTTTAAGAGTTAATATGCAAGTATGTGAATGCTTATGCAAGAATGTGAATGCTTATGCAAGAATATAAATGCTTATGCAAGTTATGTGTATGCTTAAATGCATGTTTAACATATTATGCAAGTTGTGAGGATGCTTATATGTAATATGTTATGCAAGTCATGTGAATGCTTATATGCAAGATCAACATGTTATGCAAGATATGTGTATGATAATATGCAAGTTTGGGTTATATGTAGTTGGGTTAATATATGCTCATATATGCAAGTTGACATCCTCTTAACCCATGACAAAGTTGTATGCTAAACCCATGATATTTGTGATGATCTTCCCCTTATTTATGTCATGAAATGAGAACGATTTACGTGGGGAACGATGGGGTTGGTAAATATGTTAATAAAAATATGATTGGGTATGATTAAGCATACCATAAAAATAAATTACCATAAGTGGGAATTTACCTATTGAGTTAGGTCTACCCCATGGGAATTTACCTATTGAGTTAGGTCTACCCATGTTATGGAAAATTTGATATTAACTAGGGATAATTAATATGGGGGTGATTAATTAGGTGTAATTAATCAACTAAGACACGAGGTTGGACCCTTTTGTAGCGGAAGTCTGCCCGGAACCGACCGGCCATCCAGCGGCTACAAATGATTGGCCCAATGTGAGAGGTCTTAGTCATAAATTAAATACATGATTAAAGTAAAGACACGAGGTTAGACCCTTTTGATGACAGAAGTCTGCCCGGAACCAACCGGCATATCCAGCAGTCATAAAAGACGGTCTAATGTGAGAGGTCTTTATGAGGTCATGATCTTAATTAATGAATTAAGAAACACTTAACCATATTAGCATGTAGTGGGACATGAGGGGTTAAGTGGGTGCCTTGGGGTGGCATGATGAGACTAGTGGGTTGCCTTGGGTGGCAATAGAAAAATACGATTAGAATACTTAACCAAAGTGAAACATGTAATTAAACATGATTAAAGGGTTAAGTAAGTGCCATGGGTGGCATGTGAAAATACGATTAGAATACTTAACCAAAGTGGAACATGTAATTAAACATGATTAAAGGGTTAAGTAAGTGCCATGGGTGGCATGTGAAAATACGATTAGAATACTTAACCAAAGTGGGACATGTAAGTAAACATGATTAAAGGGTTAAGTAAGTGCCTTAGGTGGCATGTAGGAATCTAGTGGGTGCCTTAAGGGGCAATTGAAATATGATTAGATGACTTAACCAAAACTTAACATGTAAGTGGGCATGATTATAAAGAGGGGTTAAGTGGGATGCACTAGATAAAATTGCAAGCTTAGGTGCTAGCTTGTGGGGGCCCATTTCAACCAATATCCCAAACGTATCTTTGTGGGCTCGACTCAAGTCGAGTGACGGGACACGCATATTGGGCTTGACTATAAGAGGCCAAACCGGGTTAGCGGTGGCAACGCGGGACCAACGGGTTTCATATGCGTGTGTGGACCCGGGCTGGTTGGTAAGTCGTTGTTGCATCGTGTAGATATAAAGCTGTGCACTGTTGATATTATCTGGTAGCCACTTTAGGGGAATGATACACCCCAATCGTGGGACCAGCACGGGTATCTACGGTAGGGAGCCGATCGCTGGGGAGTAGTGGGAACACCTAATAAAGATAGGGGCAGACGGCACCTATGTAGGGGTACACGAAACTACTGGGTGAAATTACTAAGTACACCTAGTGGAGATAGGGGCAGACGGCACCTATGTAGTGGGCTAGGGGTACACAAGACTACTGGGGAAATTTTCCAAGTCCTTGGAAGGGATCAACCTTTAAGTAGGAATGACTGGTGTGGTGCAGTTAGTAATTATCCTTGGGTGGGTAGATGCGTCCTTACGGTTATCCTAGTTTATCCTAAGTTTACCAAGCTGCTTAGTGTAGCCATTCATCCCCAGATATTACCGTAGGTCAAGTTTATGTCTTCTCTGGTTACTTTAATGATTGTATTGTTAAAGTTATAGGGCTCACTCAGACTTATGTCTGACCCCGTTGTTTTTATCTTTTTCCCAACCCTCAGGTCCTACGGTGGATCCTAGCGGTAGTAGAGCTTGATCAGATTGCTGTTCCAGTCTTTAGGAGCTTGGGTAGATGTAAAGCTCCAGTTATCCAGTTATCTTTTCTTTTGTTCTGGCTATTGTATGAGAGAGTGGGATTATGTACTTCTTTATTTTGATGGATATTGTACTTGACTTTTATCGTGGTTTTATGATGTAACCAGACATGTTTATTTCTGCTGTTATGAGATGATGTTTTAAAATTTCAAGTACTATTTATATCTGTCTTGTTGTAATTTTTCTGTTCTATATTCACTAAAATACTCCACCGATGCTATGGCATTCCCTTAGTGAGTGACCATAGCGGGCGTGGGGTGTTACACGTGGTATCAGAGCAAAGGTTACCAGAACAGATAAAAGTTTTAGTAAACTATTTTTCTAAAAACGTTTTTGGAAGAAATATTTTCAAAAACATGTCTTTAAAGAGAAAAGTTTTTGAAAGAAAAGCATAATCCCCGATAGCCATATCTTTATCTTCCGAATTCTCCGTTTTGAATCTTTCCCTTTTTCGTCTCAGCATGGCTGAAGATCTTTATCTTACGGATAGTGTAGCGGTACCAGTATGGTATAGGAGGTTGTTAGAGGCTAGGGCCGCCGCTGCAGGTCCAGCAAATGTTCCTCCTCCACCCGTTGCACTCGTTCCTCCTCGCGCGGATACTTTTGCTATGACTTGTAGGAAGTTTAAGGCTATGGGAGGAAAACCTTTTGTGGGAGCTAGGGATTGGCTTAATGAGACGGAATAATTGATGGAAATCTTGGAAGTAGAAGAGGGAAAGAAAGTCAGGTTGGCCGCTTGGTTAATGGAAGGAGAGGCCTCGTTCTGGTGGGAGGTCACTAATGGAGAACGCCCGATTGACTCTTGGGTGGATTTCAGGCATAGGTTTGAGGCAAAGTTTCTCTCAAAAGCGGAAGAAAATATGCATGAGGAAGAGAAAGGTCCCAATGCTAATAAAGCACACGAGAAGAAAGGAGATCAGAAGAGACCTCAACAGCAACAGCAACAGCAAAACAAGGGTGGGAAAGGCAACGGTGGCAAGGGAAAGAAGAAGTGCTTCAGTTGTGGAACACTAGGCCACCTAAGCAAGGATTGTCGCAAGAAGAAGAAGACTGGCTGCTTCCACTGTGACGAAGCAGGGCATCTAGTGAAAGACTGTCCTAAGAAAGGGCAAAGGACGGGGTATACCTCAGGAGGACGGGTGCAAGCTCGTGTGGCACCAGCTCAGGCAAGGGGGCAAGTTCAGGCTCTCGCAGCTCCACCGATTCGAGAAAGAGGTAGAACTATTTCCGTGGAAAGTCTAGTTTTTCTGTTTGACTATCCTGTCCGTACTTTATTTGATTCTGACGCATTGAGTTCGTTTATCTCATCGTTAGTTGAGTCACTGCACATAAACACCAGTTTGGTTGATGATCCCTTAGTTGTTTCAAACCCAATTGGGGCTCCACGATGTGTTTGGGTTTGAAAGTTGCTATACTTAGCATTGAGTTTAGATGTGATGCTTGTTGGGCTTCACGGGCTATGGGTTAGTTTTGGGCACGGACTGGTTATCCAGTAGGGGTACCGTTCTTAATTTTGAAGGGAGAGTTGTAGGCTTATGACCCGCTTGGGTAACACTCTCGAGATCTCTTGTAATCCCATAGAATCTGTTATGCTAAGTTATCTAGAGTCGCTTGACACGTCGGTCGAGAGTTTGCAATTTATAGAGTGGTCCGGGAATACTCGGATGTGTTTGGAGGAGGTGAAGGGCTTACCTCCGGAGCGGGAGATTGACTTCCAAATATATCTGGTAGACAATGCCAAACCAGTGTGCCACGTGGCTCCTCGTGAGAGGAGGGAACTCCATAAGCAAGTAGGCAATTTGCTTGAGAAGGGGTTTAGAAGACGAAGTATATCGGAGTAGGGTGCTCCGGTAGTTTTTGCCACAAAGGCGGATGGGTCCCTCAGACTTTGTGTAGGCTAAAGAGAGCTAAATAAACTCACAAAGAAGAATAGACACCCATTGTCGAGGATTGATGATCTCTTTGATCAATTAGTGGGCGCCTCAGTATTTTCGCAATTGGACTTAACCACGAGGTTTCGTCAGTTGGGAATGACTGAGGATAGTATAGAGAAGACTGCCTCTAGGACTCCGAATGGTTTTTTTATGAGTGGCTGGAGATGCCATTTGGTTTGACGAACGCCCCCGCATATGATGAGAAGGGTGTTCAGGGAGTACCTAAATAAGTTCGTGATGGTCTTTGTAAATGACATCTTGGTCTTTGCTAGGAGCGGAATAAGTTTTCGTATGTGCTCAATAGGATGAGCAAAGCCAGTTATGGGATAAACAGTGGTTTTGGAGCGAGACTGGCGAGGACATCCAAAGTTGGTCAAAGGCTTAATTGTTTAGCCATTTTTACTAGTATCATCTCACGTAGGTCGCCTGAACTCGAAGGAGATATCCCTTGGGTGTTTGTCTGATATTGGTTTAGGACTTTGGGGCTTGCATTTGGGGGATGTCGAGTTCGACTAGGGTGGTCTGCGTGAGAGATGGACAATTGTGATGATTTTGGGATGGGATTCTTAGCATCCTATGAGTTTGAGATAGCGTATACCCAAGGCAAGGGTAATGTGGTGGCGGACGCCTTAAGTAGAGAAAGGTTGTCCTTAAGTTCATTGTTCGTTGAACAACGGAGCTTAGAGTTTATTTCTATGTTTGACTTTAGACCTTCCGTTGACTTTGTACCCGGATTGCTAGCTTCTTTTGAGGTTAGACCTACTCTTTTGGGGCGGATTGGAGAAGCACAGAGGGACGACCCACAGTTGGTTGAGTTGGTGGGGAAGCTCATAAGGAGGGAGTCGTCCAGCCATTTGAGTAGGTACACCCTAGACGATAGGGGGTGCTTGCGTAGAGACGGTAGACTTTGTGTACCGAAAGACGAGGGTTTGAGGAAGGTTATTCTTGATGATGCACACCGTTCTAGGATGACCATTCAGCCCGGTGGGGACAAGATGTACCAAGACATGAAGAGGGTTTTTCTGGACCGGTATGAAGAAAGATGTGGCCGAGTATGTCGCTCGATGCTTGGTGTGCTAACAAGTGGAAGCAAAGTAAAAGAAACCCGGAGGGTTGCTTCACCCGTTGGGAGTTCCGTAATAGGAAGTGGTATAGTGTCTCGATGGATTACCAAAATCAAGGAAGGGTAATACGGGGATTGGGCTTATGGTTGATAAACTTACTAAGTGTGCCCATTTCATAACCGGGAAGAGCAAGAGCACTATTCCATGTCTAGCTTCAGTTTATATTCGAAAGATTATTAGATTGCATGGTGTACCCTCCAGTATGGTGAGCGATCGAGATCCTATCTTCACTAGAGAGTCTAGAGAGTTTTGGAAGAGTTTCCAAGAGGCGGTAGGGACTCAGTTGTAATTGAGTACCGCATATCATCCTCAGATAGACGGCCAGACCGAGAGGGTGAATCATATTTTAGAAGACCTTTTTGAGACTATGTATCTTGGATTTTGGAGGTACACGGGAGGAGCATCTTCCATTGGTGGAGTTACCCGACAGACTTAGTAGTGTACATGATGTATTCCATAGGAGGAAGTGCCTACATGAGACCGCAGAGGTGGTAGAGCCGAGTTTGCTTAGAGAAGTGGAAATAGAGTGTGATGCGAAGATCCGACGAGCTCCTACTTGCATCCTTGGGTCAGAGATTTGGAAGCTGAGAAAACAGAGAGGTTCAACTAGTCAAAGTACAAAAAGGGAGATAAAGAGGCGATGCTACCTGGGAGACGGAAGCGAAGATGCATTCGAGGTACCCTTTTTCTTTCGGAGGGTATGTCCTTTTGCTTCTCCTTCATCACATATCTTGTGCTTATCTTATCCTTAGTATGTCCTCTCGTTAGTACTTTTGACCTTTAGATAGGGTAAACCTATGGTTGAAACATGTTTTTGAGACATGTTATGATTGATGGATGCATGTGGATGCAAGTGTTTGCTAGTGGTTGCTCGTGGATGCATATATACACACTCTAGGCACTAGATCGGCTCAATCACTTCATATTGCATATTGCATAAAATTGTGTGTAGGAAGCTATATTTATGGATGTTTAATGATTGTGTTATCATATGGATGATGCATTTTGGTGAATGATTGTGCACTCATATAGATATTGTATGGGTCTATAGGGTTCTCTCGCATACATAATGGATGCATGGCACTATCATGGTTTGCATATGTTCATACCTTAGATAGGGAACATATACACACACTTTTTGCATATACGCATACATCATTAGAAATTGTTTTAAGGACAATGGATGCCCGTGTTTGATGGATTGAGTAGATGGTTGTTTGGATGGTAGGATATGCATTCTCCTTAGCTTAGAGATTTCGGGGACGAAATCCTTTAAGGAGGGGAGAATGTAACACCCCGAATTTTAGTAATACTAGAATTCACTAATTATAGGATAAATAATCTCAGATGTGGGAATTGGGGGTAACGGGCTGCGTCATTACGTTCGTCTCGGAAAAATACGCAAAATAGAGTCCGAGTTTTCGAAAATCGGAGTCCGTATGGCCCAGTTAAGGCCCAATGAAGTTTGCAGAAAATTTAAAGATAAAAACAGATTTAATAATTTAAAACCAGATTTTAAAATAGAGTAAGCGGGGCCAGGCGGGAAGATTCCCGCCCTACCCATGTCGACAGGGCTGTCGACAGGCCTGTCGACAGGGGGGGTCGACTTGCCTGTCGACTTGCCTGTCGACAGGGGGGCGACGCCCAGTAAAACTGGGTGCACCAGTTTAGGTTCTTGGGCTGGCTTGGAGGGCTGGTTCTGGAAGCTTCTTGGATCTGACGGGTCTAAACCAATCTAGGGTTAATCTAAGGGTCTAAAATGCAACCTAATCCTATAAATAAGACCCTAACCCTATCCTAATTCATTCATAATTAGATCTTGTAACTAAACTATGGCAAAATGAAACTTGATCATGGCCACCACAAATCAATGAAGAGGAAAGCAAGCTAATCAACCTCTCTAATCAACCTCTAATCCATTCTAAGCATCTTA
Organism: Allium sativum; assembly: GCA_030737875.1. Lineage (NCBI taxonomy): Eukaryota > Viridiplantae > Streptophyta > Magnoliopsida > Asparagales > Amaryllidaceae > Allium > Allium sativum. Next base: position 125,121,107 of record CM060918.1, on the reverse strand, counting down.
ATCTTCTTCATTTGGAGTGCAAATTGCTAGTAGTGAGTTTCTATCACTTTAACATCAATTGTTAAAGCAAGTAGATTAGGTGTAATGAGACTTATGGTCTTGAATGCGGATTAGTGAGTTTGAATCATTTGTAATGATATGTTACTCTATGTTTTTCTATGTTTATGCATATTGAATAAGTTGGTTTATGCATATTTAATAAGTTGGTTTATGCATATTTAATAACTTGGTTTATGCATACTTGATAAGTGAATATATGCATGATTAATAAGTTGGTTTATGCATGTTTAACAAGGGGGTTTATGCATGTTGAGTATGTAAGTTTATGCAAGTTTAGTATGATGTATGTTATGTTTACATGATGCTAAATATGCAAGTTGTGGACTATGTGATCACATACATGTTATGCAAGTTCATGAAGATATGCTATGAAAGTTACATGTTTGTTAATATGCAAGATATGCTATGCAAGTTACATGTATGTTAATATGCAAGATATGCTATGAAAGTTACATGTATGTTAATATGCAAGATATGCTATGCAAGTTACATGTATGTTAATATGCAAGATATGCTATGAAAGTTACATGTATGTTAATATGCAAGATATGCTATGCAAGTTACATGTTTGTTAATATGCAAGTTCATGATGACACATTATGCAAGTTTAAGAGTTAATATGCAAGTATGTGAATGCTTATGCAAGAATGTGAATGCTTATGCAAGAATATAAATGCTTATGCAAGTTATGTGTATGCTTAAATGCATGTTTAACATATTATGCAAGTTGTGAGGATGCTTATATGTAATATGTTATGCAAGTCATGTGAATGCTTATATGCAAGATCAACATGTTATGCAAGATATGTGTATGATAATATGCAAGTTTGGGTTATATGTAGTTGGGTTAATATATGCTCATATATGCAAGTTGACATCCTCTTAACCCATGACAAAGTTGTATGCTAAACCCATGATATTTGTGATGATCTTCCCCTTATTTATGTCATGAAATGAGAACGATTTACGTGGGGAACGATGGGGTTGGTAAATATGTTAATAAAAATATGATTGGGTATGATTAAGCATACCATAAAAATAAATTACCATAAGTGGGAATTTACCTATTGAGTTAGGTCTACCCCATGGGAATTTACCTATTGAGTTAGGTCTACCCATGTTATGGAAAATTTGATATTAATTAGGGATAATTAATATGGGGGTGATTAATTAGGTGTAATTAATCAACTAAGACACGAGGTTGGACCCTTTTGTAGCGGAAGTCTGCCCGGAACCGACCGGCCATCCAGCGGCTACAAATGATTGGCCCAATGTGAGAGGTCTTAGTCATAAATTAAATACATGATTAAAGTAAAGACACGAGGTTAGACCCTTTTGATGACAGAAGTCTGCCCGGAACCAACCGGCATATCCAGCAGTCATAAAAGACGGTCTAATGTGAGAGGTCTTTATGAGGTCATGATCTTAATTAATGAATTAAGAAACACTTAACCATATTAGCATGTAGTGGGACATGAGGGGTTAAGTGGGTGCCTTGGGGTGGCATGATGAGACTAGTGGGTTGCCTTGGGTGGCAATAGAAAAATACGATTAGAATACTTAACCAAAGTGAAACATGTAATTAAACATGATTAAAGGGTTAAGTAAGTGCCATGGGTGGCATGTGAAAATACGATTAGAATACTTAACCAAAGTGGAACATGTAATTAAACATGATTAAAGGGTTAAGTAAGTGCCATGGGTGGCATGTGAAAATACGATTAGAATACTTAACCAAAGTGGGACATGTAAGTAAACATGATTAAAGGGTTAAGTAAGTGCCTTAGGTGGCATGTAGGAATCTAGTGGGTGCCTTAAGGGGCAATTGAAATATGATTAGATGACTTAACCAAAACTTAACATGTAAGTGGGCATGATTATAAAGAGGGGTTAAGTGGGATGCACTAGATAAAATTGCAAGCTTAGGTGCTAGCTTGTGGGGGCCCATTTCAACCAATATCCCAAACGTATCTTTGTGGGCTCGACTCAAGTCGAGTGACGGGACACGCATATTGGGCTTGACTATAAGAGGCCAAACCGGGTTAGCGGTGGCAACGCGGGACCAACGGGTTTCATATGCATGTGTGGACCCGGGCTGGTTGGTAAGTCGTTGTTGCATCGTGTAGATATAAAGTCGTGCACTGTTGATATTATCTGGCAGCCACTTTAGGGGAATGATACACCCCAATCGTGGGACCAGCACGGGTATCTACGGTAGGGAGCCGATCGCTGGGGAGTAGTGGGAACACCTAATAAAGATAGGGGCAGACGGCACCTATGTAGGGGTACACGAAACTACTGGGTGAAATTACTAAGTACACCTAGTGGAGATAGGGGCAGACGGCACCTATGTAGTGGGCTAGGGGTACACAAGACTACTGGGGAAATTTTCCAAGTCCTTGGAAGGGATCAACCTTTAAGTAGGAATGACTGGTGTGGTGCAGTTAGTAATTATCCTTGGGTGGGTAGATGCGTCCTTACGGTTATCCTAGTTTATCCTAAGTTTACCAAGCTGCTTAGTGTAGCCATTCATCCCCAGATATTACCGTAGGTCAAGTTTATGTCTTCTCTGGTTACTTTAATGATTGTATTGTTAAAGTTATAGGGCTCACTCAGACTTATGTCTGACCCCGTTGTTTTTATCTTTTTCCCAACCCTCAGGTCCTACGGTGGATCCTAGCGGTAGTAGAGCTTGATTGGATTGCTGTTCCAGTCTTTAGGAGCTTGGGTAGATGTAAAGCTCCAGTTATCCAGTTATCTTTTCTTTTGTTCTGGCTATTGTATGAGAGAGTGGGATTATGTACTTCTTTATTTTGATGGATATTGTACTTGACTTTTATCGTGGTTTTATGATGTAACCAGACATGTTTATTTCTGCTGTTATGAGATGATGTTTTAAAATTTCAAGTACTATTTATATCTGTCTTGTTGTAATTTTTCTGTTCTATATTCACTAAAATACTCCACCGATGCTATGACATTCCCTTAGTGAGTGACCATAGCGGGCGTGGGGTGTTACAGGGCTGGTAAGTCACTGACACCACCAAAGCTAGAAAGAAACGTCGTGCTCTCCCTGCAGTCCGTATCCCATTTTTGACTCATACCGAGGTGTGAGGCTCACGAATTCACGTTATACACAAAGATGCCACGTAGGCGTGCTTTGATAATCAACCACAAGACTTTGCTTTTCAACAGAAGCCTTGATCATTGCATCTTAGCGTGCCACACAGGCAATTCATGCCATGCGACTGATGTCCATCGATATACAACCTCTGAGCTCGTACGTCTCAGAGAAGGGCGTTAAGCAAAAGAATAAATTCTCCGCCGCCAAACAGATGTATATTTAATAGAAATCAATCAACACAGAATAAAATCCAATGTCAGACACACAATCCATTTACAAGCCCGTTCTGGGTCTGAACGAAACCGGAGGCACTTTCCTCGCATATCCATCCATCTCCAAGTACGTCCGGACGACCACCAACTATTTCCATCATCTTGGGTGTACAGCCCAATCAGGATCATCAGTAATTATCCAAACGATGTGAAGACTTCCGGCCTTCGACCACCGTCTTCATTTTCGACATATCGTCGAATCGGTATTCAAAATGGGTATAAACCCGGACTTTCCGAACAACCCGCGTATATTAAAAAAATGTTACCCAAACACAACGAACGCCTCATTCCAATTCTGAATATTCTGTTATTTAAATATTCACATCTTTTGGGGAAGGTTCCCATTAATTTTATCCAAGATAAATTCTTTAGAATTTATCCTTTAATCTTCCTTTGGATGTCGTTTCAAACCAAATTAGGGTTTTCTAAACTAGTCGAGATTAGCGAACCACACTGAAGTAATTATTTATTTTATTCCCCAATCCCAACCTATTCATCCCATGAAGCAAAACTGGTAATACTCCATATCTAACGCCACGGTGTTATCGGTAAAATTAATTACCATTTCACGTTCAAATCTAATTAAAGATTTAACTATCGCTTTGGAGCAAAACTGGTGATACTCCATTCTCGCTCATTTGCCAAATTTGATAATTTAAATTATCAATCCACATTTCAATTTAATTGAAGATTCATTAAAACTCCTTTTACAGGGTTAAAGAACTAATGTCATTTAAAACACATTTCACGACAAACCCAAATCACATTCTATTTATTATCGGGTTAAAGAACTAGTGTTATTTAAAACACCGTTCACGATAAACCCATTTCAAATCCAATCAAATATATTAGAAATTCCGATTATTTAAAACCCCTTTTTAAATATAATTTATTTATTTAAAAATAATTGGGTTTTAAATTTAGTTCAAAACTAGTTCATTTCGATAAAAATCCATTTTTGTCTTTTCAAATATGGAGTTTTTCACCCCAATTTTTCTCAAATCATTTCTTATGATTTTACACAAATTATTGATATTTTTAATAATTTTATCAAGGCCCGTACAGTCGATTTCCATCAACGGCCATCGAACTGCACTTAAAGCGACCTTTTCCAAATTTGATTTGGACTTATCTCCAAATCCAACTGTTAGATTTCAGATTTCTAATATCCGTTAGAAAGCTCTTTTCGATACGAACCCAACGGTTCCGGGTTTAGGAGAATCCGACGGTCGGATCTCCCGTAATGTCCGTTTGAAATAAATGGTCGAAATTCACGAATTGCCGCGGCGCGTTCTATTCAGGCCATTATATTATATATATATATATATAATATATACAATATATATTTCGTCGATCACTATTTAAAACGAATTATATAAATAGTTTTAAATTCGTTTCAAAAACAATTTCAACTTCCATTTCATTTCAAATCAAAATTGAATTCTTCCTTATAAATTCGTTTTAAAATTCATTTCAATTCAATTTGAATTCATTTCAGTTCGTTTTTAATTAAATTCGAATTCGTTTTCAATTCAATTCATTTTCTATTCGATTCAATTCAAATTGGTTTTCTATTCGATTCAATTCAAATTGGTTTTCTATTCGATTCAATTCAAATTGGTTTTCTATTCGATTCAATTCAAATTGGTTTTCTATTCGATTCAATTCAAATTGGTTTTCTATACGATTCAATTCAAATTGGTTTTCTATACGATTCAATTCAAATTGGTTTTCTATTCGATTCAATTCAAATTGGTTTTATATACGATTCAATTCAAATTGGTTTTCTATTCGATTCAATTCAAATTGGTTTTCTATACGATTCAATTCAAATTGGTTTTCTATTCGATTCAATTCAAATTGGTTTTCTATACGATTCAATTCAAATTGGTTTTCTATATGATTCAATTCAAATTGGTTTTCTATTCGATTCAATTCAAATTGGTTTTCTATTCGATTCAATTCAAATTGGTTTTCTATTCGATTCAATTCAAATTGGTTTTCTATTCGATTCAATTCAAATTGGTTTTCTATTCGATTCTATTCAAATTGGTTTTCTATTCGATTCAATTCAAATTGGTTTTCTATTCGATTCAATTAAAATTGGTTTTCTATATTCATTTCATTTCGAAATCGTTTTATATTCAATTCATTTCGAAATCGTTTTATATTCAATTCATTTCGAAATCGTTTTATATTCAATTCATTTCAAAATGAATAAAATCGATACAAATATCGTTCACGTCAAAATGGCGTCAATCTAATCAACACGGCTTCATATATTCCTTCATTCTATTCAACAAATGAATATTTATTTTTGTCAACACACGACTAATCTCAACGAATGAGTACTGTCCACGTGTGACTATTTTTGTTAAATTATTTCGTTCAACACATGACTAATCTCAACGAATGAGTACAGTCAACACATGAACCTTTATTTTATAATATTCTTTATTTTCTAAATTGGAATGAGGCCCAATCAATCACCATATAAAGTTAATTATACGGATTTTCATACATCACACGTATATAACAGCATTGAAAAATAATCAACCATCAACCAAAGTGCACTACACTGTATAAGCATCAACTATAGATATCTAACGCTTATAACAGCCTGTCAATCAATCGATCGACATATTTAATAAATCAGGATGAGTGAACTTCATATTTCATCCCAACACCCGTGTGGGGTTTCAAATCAACAAACATAGATTTTTATTTGTGCAGTTGGGCGATGTGTAAAATTTATTGACCCAATCAATGTCAGTCAAATCAGTGTACATAAACAAGCCGTCCGGTTTGTAAATAAATATTTTATCTTGTTCACTTCACGTTAAAAATTATATTTTTAACGATAAAATATTTTATTTCAACACATGAATTTTTATTCAGTTCATTTACTCAATGAAAATGATATTTTTATTTTTCTAACATATTTTAGAAAATTTCGGCGGCATAACGACACGATACTAGAAACGGGACGAGGCCTAGCCTTATCCCCGGTCTAGTGAAGGCCCACGCCATTCACACATCAATCAAATCAATTTCATTTCACCAAACAATTCAATTCAAACCAAATAATCTAATTAACTACACAACCAAACAATTTAACAAACAAGCCATCCATGGTCTGTGGATGACGGGTGTCGGGTGCTACTAAACACCGTCTGCATCCTAGTATATATATATATAACTAGAAAAAGAAATTGAAAGGTGAGAAATTCTCACCAATAGCTATTCCAATCATCTCGACACTTCCTTTATAAAAACCTTCGTCGTCATCGCATCTTTTTGTCATCTTCGTTGCCCGTAGCCACTACATATGTAAAAATCGAATTTTTACTTTGCTATCCAATATATAAAAATCGAATTTTTACTTCGCTATTCAATATATAAAAATCGAATTTTTACTTTGCTACTCAATATATAAAAAATCCTATTTTCACTTCGCTATAGTATAGATAAAAATTCTATTTTCACTTCGCTGTAGTATAGATAAAAATTCTATTTTCACTTCGCTATAGTATAGATAAAAATTCTATTTTCTCTTCGCTATAGTATAGATAAAAATTCTATTTTCACTTCGTTAATTCATATGTAAAAATTATATTTTTAATTCTCTACATAAAAAAAATCAAATTTTTACATCTTCTAAATAATAAAGATTATATTTTTAATACTTTAAAAATATAAAAATCCTATTTTTAATACTTTAAAGATATAAAAATCACATTTCCTTCCATTCAAATAAAAATTATATTACTCATATATATTAAAAAAAATACAATTTTTATTTTTAAAACAATGTTTTTTTCTTTTAAAAACATTTATAAAACAAAGTTATTTCATTTTTTTTCTCTTTTCCCCTTTACATGTTATCTAAAAAAAATCGGATTTAACATTATTAACTAATTTAAATAAATTAAATAAGTAAATTAATTACCTTTCTTCTACTGTCAATACTCAGGAAAACTCGTCGGCCTCAAAACCTAGGGCTTGAAGCCGCTGCTTCACTGGCCTCCTGTGCCTCGATCGGATTGTCCCACAAGATGCGGTGTGGAGGGCGCCACCTGCGCTAGGCTCGCCATCGAGATCGACGGTCATCGGTGGCCAGGAAATGGCTTTGAACGGAACGAGTTGGAGAGGAGAAACTGGGGGTAGCGGCGCGTTCAGAGGGGTGGAGTTCGATTTGAGGAAGAGGGAAGGAGGAGACGGTGGTGAGGACGGTTGACGACGGTGGAGGTATCGGAGGGCTATGCGATGGCGAGATGGTGATCGACGTCTGCCATTTTTCAAATCGAGGAATTGATTTTCAGAAAAGGGGAAAATAGATTTTAGGTTTAAGTAGAAAAACCCTGATTGGCCTATATTTATTTTTAAATTATTTTACTTTCTAAAAAGTTGACTTTTACATACGACCTCTAAACGAGGCCCACCGCCTGCCGTCCATAGCGTTTTACCCCCATTCCGAACACAATGGGATATGTATCGTAAGTGATTCGATCGCTTTGATCAGTTTCCATTGAATTTACATTTAAATCACTATATTGAATTTTAAACGTACATTTCAAATTACCGGAGTCACATACTAACTCTAAAAATTCTCGAAAAATATTTTCTAGCTTCGTATTGACGATACGGTCCTAACAAAACTAGTTTCGTCGAATTCTGAGACCGTTGGAAAAATGGCCAATTTCCAGTCGATTAAAATCAACTGAAACTGGTCAAACGCGTTTTCCTTTGCCACGCTCACATATTGATTAGAAAAATTATGAAATTTGGAATCTAGCAATAATTTGACACTGCGGATCCAACAAAAGTGGTTTCGTCGAAATCCGAGGTCGTTTGCAAAATTCCCATTTTTAAGGACCTGAATTCCATAGCGACTATTCAGAATTTTCAACTGGACATATCTTTTGATTCCTGCTATGAAATTTTGAATTTTCGGATTCGTTGGAAAGATATTATCAATTAGATCATATCATTTTTGGTTTCACTAAAATCCGGATTGTTTTGCACCCGGTACATTCAATTGAAGTTTGAAATCGAATTATCGAACTACCGCGCCATTTTCAATTCTATTTATAATTATATATAAATATTTATATTCTAACGACGGCGTATATAATATATACGTTCTAATTATATTCAAAATAAATTTCCGTCGATTTTATTTAAAATAATCTATTTTAAATATTCAAAATTCACTAAAATTGCCAAAATAAAAATTTTAAACTGGCTCAGATTTTCCGGGTTATTACAATCTCCCCCACTTAAAACTTTTCATCCCCGAAAAGGAACAAAGTCGAAAGTGGTTTGATCAATCAACTCTACGTTCGATCTGGCTTACATTCTCCAACTTTTCAGTTTCTAAGAATTTTCAAATTTTCAAAAATTTGGCTAACACCCTAAATTTTCGAAAAATTTCGCCATAACCTCCCCTGCACCGGGAGCCACGGGAAAATCCCGAAATTGCAATACAGGCCTTCTGATCTCAAAAAGAAAAAGAAAAAGCCAAGCGGCTAGCCAATCGGCTCATAAAATCATCATCACCCAAACAAAACAGTAAATTATAGTAAACATGTACCTATTTGTCGGGCAAACAAATTTTATTCTCTGCTCTAGCCTCCTTGCTATGACCTGTTCAATGTAAGTATATGTATATGCAAGCAAATGCGACTAATTTTCAATATAGTTCAATATTTGATTCTATTAGGCATAATGGTTCAAAATTAGCAAACAAATAAACAAACAACACAAACATCAATCAATTAGTGGATTAGAGTTTCAAATTCATAAATTTTGATATATATACAGAAAATCATGTCTTTGATGCCAATTCACAACAATGTGTTCTAACTATATAAGTTTTGGTTCTCACACCAGTCTAATGGAAATATATAGATATCACACCTTCGAAACACGAAAATAAATACTGGTGATGGCGCGCCATCATCAGAATCATGTCCGGGCGACTAGAATGTGATTCTATATCTATCTAATATATTAAAACTTCGAATATACGTTCATGACGCGTATATGCAAAACCTTTATATACTAGATTGTCCAAATTCAAAATAAATAAATAATCAAATACGTATAAAACGATTTAAATTTTCAAAACAAAATTGTTTTCATTTGAAAAATATACTCTTCACACTCGTTCTAGGATACTACTGATCCTATCTCTAACGAGTCATTCTAATTGGATATTACTAATCCAATATCTGATGAATTCTTTCGTATGGTTCTAATGTGTCTTGTTCTCGAGCTCTGTAAACCAAAGCTCCGATACCAAATGTGACGACAAGGAATTTCGCTCGATCCGAATCAGTCGTTTAAACCGATCTAGACCGTTCGAAACCCCTGATCGTTTGAGAACAGGACAAATCAGAACGCAGACAGAAGAACATTTCATTGCTATTACAACAATGCCATCAGATACAAGAATATACAGAGTATAATGAATAAATTACATTTGATAAATATCAGAGATTACAATAAATTACATAGCAGCGGAAAATAATACAAAGCACAACTGAAGGTGATACACGGATACAGAGCTTTCCGGATATCATTCCAGCTGTAAACCAGGATCCGGTGAATAAAAATCTGCAAAACCAAAACTACTAGCTGCCCGTGCGGAAAATAGGGGCACCCAGAGTTTAGGTTAAAACAATAAACTCCAGATCAGTCATGTGACTGGTGTGAGAACTAAAACAGTTATTTAAAGCTTTACTTTAAAAAGAGAGTAATTCAAGGGACCACGCCGTATAACACGGAACAGGTTTCCTCCCAAGAATACCAGTGCATAGAATAAACAACGCGATGCTTTTTCGAAAAATGAAGCTATTATAAGACCCAGGTCCCATCACACAATGCAACGCAAGCCGGAGGATAGGGTTTTCCCTTATAATAGCCAAACATGCTTGATACGTTTAAAACAAATCATTTGATACTATAATAAGTGTATAGTGTCAAAACATTTTCAATCATAAATATAAATCATAGGCGGCATGGGTACCATCTATCATGTCGCCATACTAGTTCTACAATTAAAACCGCAATACACGTATTGAAAATTGGATTTCCGTCATGAGTCGAGGCAAGGGGAAAGCTCCTCTCCGCGTTCGAGACACTCTAGCAAATGTCCCATGGCTACGCACTCTGGGCAACCCCTGGATGCTTCAGGGCCGGTCCTCACTTACGTTAGAGGATTAATTATGCCTGAACACACGTTTCCCGGTCCTTACAGACCTAAAATCGAGGCGCCTCGCATTCCAACAACCACAAAGGTGAAAAGTATATAAATGTCAGGGCTGGTAAGTCACTGACACCACCAAAGCTAGAAAGAAACGTCGTGCTCTCCCTGCAATCCGTATCCCGTTTTTGACTCATACCGAGGTGTGAGGCTCGCGAATTCACGTTATACACAAAGCTGCCACGTAGGCGTGCTTTGATCATCAACCACAAGACTTTGCTTTTCAACAGAAGCCTTGATCATTGCATCTTAGCGTGCCACACAGGCAATTCATGCCATGCTACTGATGTCCATCGATATACAACCTTTGAGCTCGTACGTCTCAGAGAAGGGCGTTAAGCAAAAGAATAAATTCTCCGCCGCCAAACAGATGTATATTTAATAGAAATCAATCAACACAGAATAAAATCCAATGTCAGACACACAATCCATTTACAAGCCTGTTCTGGGTCTGAACGAAACCGGAGGCACTTTCCTCGCATATCCATCCATTTCCAAGTACGTCCGGACGACCACCAACTATTTCCATCCTCTTGGGTGTACAGCCCAATCAGGATCATTAGTAATTATCCAAACGATGTGAAGACTTCCGGCCTTCGACCACCGTCTTCATCTTCGACATATCGTCGAATCGGTTATTCAGAATGGGTATAAACCCGGACTTTCTGAACAACCCGCGTATATTAAAACAAATGTTACCCAAACACAACGAACGCCTCATTCCAATTCTGAATATTCTGTTATTTAAATATTCACATCTTTTGGGGAAGGTTCCCATTAATTTTATCCAAGATAAATTCTTTAGAATTTATCCTTTAATCTTCCTTTGGATGTCGTTTCAAACCAAATTAGGGTTTTCTAAACTAGTCGAGATTAGCGAACCACACCGAAGTAATTATTTATTTTATTCCCCAATCCCAACCTATTCATCCCATGAAGCAAAACTGGTAATACTCCATATCTAACGCCACGGTGTTATCGGTAAAATTAATTACCATTTCACGTTCAAATCTAATTAAAGATTTAACTATCGCTTTGGAGCAAAACTAGTGATACTCCATTCTCGCTCATTTGCCAAATTTGATAATTTAAATTATCAATCCACATTTCAATTTAATTGAAGATTCATTAAAACTCCTTTTACAGGGTTAAAGAACTAATGTCATTTAAAACACATTTCACGACAAACCCAAATCACATTCTATTTATTATCGGGTTAAAGAACTAGTGTTATTTAAAACACCGTTCACGATAAACCCATTTCAAATCCAATCAAATATATTAGAAATTCCGATTATTTAAAACCCCTTTTTAAATATAATTTATTTATTTAAAAATAATTGGGTTTTAAATTTAGTTCAAAACTAGTTCATTTCGATAAAAATCCATTTTTATCTTTTCAAATATGGAGTTTTTCACCCCAATTTTTCTCAAATCATTTCTTATGATTTTACACAAATTATTGATATTTTTAATAATTTTATCAAGGCCCGTACAGTCGATTTCCATCAACGGCCATCGAACTGCACTTAAAGCGACCTTTTCCAAATTTGATTTGGACTTATCTCCAAATCCAACTGTTAGATTTCAAATTTCTAATATTCGTTAGAAAGCTCTTTTCGTTACGAACCCAACGGTTCCGGTTTTAGGAGAATCCGACGGTCGGATCTCCCGTAATGTCCGTTTGAAATAAATGGTCGAAATTCACGAATTGCCGCGGCGCGGCGCGTTCTATTCAGGCCATTATATTATATATATAATATATACCATATCTATTTCGTCGATTACTATTTAAAACGAATTATATAAATAGTTTTAAATTCGTTTCAAAAACAATTTCAACTTCCATTTCATTTCAAATCAAAATTGAATTCTTCCTTATAAATTCGTTTTAAAATTCATTTCAATTCAATTTGAATTCATTTCAGTTCGTTTTTAATTCAATTCGAATTCGTTTTCAATTCAATTCATTTTCTATTCGATTCAATTCAAATTGGTTTTCTATTCGATTCAATTCAAATTGGTTTTCTATTCGATTCAATTCAAAATGGTTTTCTATACGATTCAATTCAAATTGGTTTTCTATACGATTCAATTCAAATTGGTTTTCTATTCGATTCAATTCAAATTGGTTTTCTATACGATTCAATTCAAATTGGTTTTCTATTCGATTCAATTCAAATTGGTTTTCTATAGGATTCAATTCAAATTGGTTTTCTATTCGATTCAATTCAAATTGGTTTTCTATACGATTCAATTCAAATTGGTTTTCTATACGATTCAATTCAAATTGGTTTTCTATTCGATTCAGTTCAAATTGGTTTTCTATTCGATTTAATTCAAATTGGTTTTCTATTCGATTCAATTAAAATTGGTTTTCTATTCGATTCAATTCAAATTGGTTTTCTATTTAATTCAATTCAAATTGGTTTTCTATTCGATTCAATTCAAATTGGTTTTCTATTCGATTCAATTCAAATTGGTTTTCTATTCGATTCAATTCAAATTGGTTTTCTATATTCATTTCATTTCGAAATCGTTTTATTATATTCAATTCATTTCGAAATCGTTTTATATTCGATTCATTTCGAAATCGTTTTATGTTCAATTCATTTCAAAATGAATAAAATCGATACAAATATCGTTCACGTCAAAATGGCGTCAATCTAATCAACACGGCTTCATATATTCCTTAATTCTATTCAACAAATGAATATTTATTTTTGTCAACACACGACTAATCTCAATGAATGAGTACTGTCCACATGTGACTATTTTTGTTAAATTATTTCGTTCAACACATGACTAATCTCAACGGATGAGTACAGTCAACACATGAACCTTTATTTTATAATATTCTTTATTTTCTAAATTGGAATGAGGCCCAATCAATCACCATATAAAGTTAATTATATGGATTTTCATACATCACACGTATATAACAGCATTGAAAAATAATCAACCATCAACCAAAGTGCACTACACTGTATAAGCATCAACTATAGATATCTAACGCTTATAACAGCCTTTCAATCAATCGATCGACATATTTAATAAATCAGGATGAGTGAACTTCATATTTCATCCCAACACCCGTGTGGGGTTTCAAATCAACAAACACAGATTTTTATTTGTGCAGTTGGGCGATGTGTAAAATTTATCGACCCAATCAATGTCAGTCAAATCAGTGTACATAAACAAGCCGTCCGGTTTGTAAATGAATATTTTATCTTGTTCACTTCACGTTTAAAATTATATTTTTAACGATAAAATATTTTATTTCAACACATGAATTTTTATTCAGTTCATTTACTCAATGAAAATGATATTTTTATTTTTCTAACATATTATAGAAAATTTCGGCGGCATAACGGCACGATACTAGAAACGGGACGAGGCCTGACCTTATCCCCGATCTAGTGAAGGCCCACGCCATTCACACATCAATCAAATCAATTTCATTTCACCAAACAATTCAATTCAAACCAAATAATCTAATTAACTACACAACCAAACAATTTAACAAACAAGCCATCCATGGTCTGTGGATGACGGGTGTCGGGTGCTACTAAACACCGTCTGCATCCTAGTATATATATATATATATATAACTAGAAAAAGAAATTGAAAGGTGAGAAATTCTCACCAATAGCTATTCCAATCATCTCGACACTTCCTTTATAGAAACCTTCGTCGTCATCGCATCTTTTTGTCATCTTCGTTGCCCGTAGCCACTACATATGTAAAAATCGAATTTTTACTTTGCTATCCAATATATAAAAATCGAATTTTTACTTCGCTATTCAATATATAAAATCGAATTTTTACTTTGCTACTCAATATATAAAAATCCTTATTTCACATCGCTATAGTATAGATAAAAATTCTATTTTCACTTCGCTATAGTATAGATAAAAATTCTATTTTCACTTCGCTATAGTATAGATAAAAATTCTATTTTCACTTCGCTATAGTATAGATAAAAATTCTATTTTCACTTCGCTATAGTATAGATAAAAATTCTATTTTCACTTCGTTAATTCATATGTAAAAATTATATTTTTAATTCTCTACATAAACAAAAATCAAATTTTTACATCTTCTAAATAATAAAGACTATATTTTTAATACTTTAAAAATATAAAAATCCTATTTTTAATACTTTAAAGATATAAAAATCACATTTCCTTCCATTCAAATAAAAATTATATTACTCATATACATATAAAAAATACAATTTTTATTTTTAAAACAATGTTTTTTTTCTTTTAAAAACATTTATAAAACAAAGTTATTTCATTTTTTTTTCTCTTTTCCCCTTTACATGTTATCTAAAAAAATCGAATTTAACATTATTAACTAATTTAAATAAATTAAATAAGTAATTAATTACCTTTCTTCTACTGTCAATACTCAGGAAAACTCGTCGGCCTCAAAACCTAGGGCTTGAAGCCGCTGCTTCACTGGCCTCCTGCGCCTCGATCGGATTGTCCCACAAGATGCGGTGTGGAGGGCGCCACCTGCGCTAGGCTCGCCGTCAAGATCGACGGTCATCGGTGGCCAGGAAATGGCTTTGAACGGAACGAGTTGGAGAGGAGAAACTGGGGGTAGCGGCGCGTTCAGAGGGGTGGAGTTCGATTTGAGGAAGAGGGAAGGAGGAGACGGTGGTGAGGACGGTGGAGGTATCGGAGGGCTGTGCGATGGCGAGATGGTGATCGACGTCCGCCATTTTTCAAATTGAGGAATTGATTTTCAGAAAAGGGGAAAATAGATTTTAGGTTTAAGTAGAAAAACCCTGATTGGCCTATATTTATTTTTAAATTATTTTACTTTCTAAAAAGTTGACTTTTACATACGACCTCTAAACGAGGCCCACAGCCTGCCGTCCATAGCGTTTTACCCCCATTCCGAACACAATGGGATATGTATCGTAAGCTGATTCGATCGCTTTGACCAGTTTCCGTTGAATTTACATTTAAATCACTATATTGAATTTTAAACGTACATTTCAAATTACCGGAGTCACATACTAACTCTAAAAATTCTCGAAAAATATTTTCTAGCTTCGTATTGACGATACGGTCCTAACAAAACTAGTTTCGTCGAATTCTGAGACCGTTGGAAAAATGGCCAATTTCCAGTCGATTAAAATCAACTGAAACTGGTCAAACGCATTTTCCTTTGCCACGCTCACATATTGATTCAAAAAATTATGAAATTTGGAATCTAGCAATAATTTGACACTGCGGATCCAACAAAAGTGGTTTCGTCGAAATCCGAGGTCGTTTGCAAAATTCCCATTTTTAAGGGCCTGAATTCCATAGCGACTATTCAGAATTTTCAACTGGACATATCTTTTGATTCCTGCTATGAAATTTTGATTTTTCGGATTCGTTGGAAAGATATTATCAATTAGATCCTATCATTTTTGGTTTCACTAAAATCCGGATTGTTTTGCACCCGGTACATTCAATTGAAGTTTGAAATCGAATTATCGAACTACCGCGCCATTTTCAATTCTATTTATAATTATATATAAATATTTATATTCTAACGACGGCGTATATAATATATACGTTCTAATTATATTCAAAATAAATTTCCATCGATTTTATTTAAAATAATCTATTTTAAATATTCAAAATTCACTAAAATTGCCAAAATAAAAATTTTAAACTGGCTCAGATTTTCCGGGTTATTACATAAAATATAAAAAATAGCATTAATTTTGTAAAATAAAATTGGCATTGTTTTTACAAATATAAAAAATGATTTTTATTATAAATGGCCTAGTTTGAAAATATGATTTTTTAAACTATATAGAGCAATATAAAAATATACTTTGTTTTGGAAATCAAAAAGACCTTTGTTTTAGAAAATAAAAACAGACCTATTATTTTAAAAATAAAATTAGCATATGGTTTTAGAAATAAAAAAATATGATTTTTAGAAATAAAAATCAAATTTTTATAAGTATGATTTTCAAATATATGAAATAGCGATGATTTAAAAATGTGATTTTTAAATAAATAGCACTATATTAAAAACATGATTTTTAAATAAATAGCACTGTAATAAAAATGTAATTAATCTTTAAAATGTTGTATCTTATTCAAACATGTTCGAAATTAAATGATTTCAGATGCGTTGGGATCGCATCAACAAACTCTACGCAATGAAATCAGCCAGAAGACAAATGGAGCTATCTGGATTTTCTTGAATAAATTAAATGAGTTGTTTAATTTAATTAAATCAATCGTTAACAACGATTTCATAACCGGTTAAGGTAAGAGCTCCTCACTAAAATTTTCTGTACAGTTTTTTATTTTATAACTGCATATATGAACTGCTCCCCGTCATCCACAGACCATGGATGACTTGTTTGTTTGATTGTATTATGTTGTTGAAATTGATAGTGATGTGAAATGGACTGTACAAAATATTCATATGTTGAATAAAATATTTGAAGAATAAAAATATCATTTTTATTGTATAAATGGACTGTATAGAATATTCGTGAGTTGAATAAAATATTTTATTGTTAAAAATATTTTTTTAATGTGTATGAATAAAATGAATATTCATTTACAAATCGACAATTTGTTTATATACATCCATTTATCTGATATTGATTAGGACGATTAATTTTACACATCGCCCAATTGCACAAATAATATTCAGTGTTTGTTGATTGAAACCCCACACGGGTATTGGGACGATATTTGACATACACTAATCCCAATTGTTTAATTGTACGTTGATTGATTGGTTCACAGATTGTGGTAAGCGTTAATTATTTATATTTAATGCTTGCAGTTGTGTGATGCACTCTGGATGATGGATGATTGTTTATCGTTGTTATTATGTACATGTGTTGTATGAAATCCATATAAATAATATTATATAGTAATTGACTGTGTCTGATTCCAATTCAGAATTGAAGAATATTTTAAAATACTGAATATTTTAAAATAATGAATATTTTAAAATAATTTTCAGAAAAGACTCAAAATCTGATTTGGATGTCCGATTTGGGATGGACACGAAAATATTTAAATATATGAAGCCGTGTTGATTAAATTAACGCCATTTTGACGTGAATGATATTTATATATATTTTATTCATTTTTATAATGAATATCGAAAAGGAAGTGATTTCAAAATATAACGTTTTGAAAAAAAATATCATTTATATATTAATGATAGGGAATATTCAATTTTTATTTAAAATTGAATATGAAGTTGAAATCGTTTTTAAAACGAAGTTAAAACGAATTATAAAATATGTTTTAAATGGAAATCGACAAAATATATATTATATATATTTTATATATTATATAATGGCCTGAATAGAAAGCGCCGCACTGTGGCAGTTCGCGAATTTCGACCATTGACTTTGAATGGACATTACGGGAGATCAGACAGTCGGATTCTCCTAAAACCGGAACTGTTGGGTTGTATCGAAAAGAGCTTTCTAACAAATACAAGAAATTAGAAATCTAACGGTTGGATTTGGAATTATGTTCAAATCAAATTTGGAAAAGGTCGCCGTAAGTGTAGATGGCCTTCTGTGGAAATCTACTGTACGGGCCTTGATAAAATTATTAAAAATAGCAATAATTTATGTAAAATCATAATAAATGATTTGGAAAGAGTTAGGATTAAAAATTCCATATTTGATAAGATAAAATTATATTTTATCGAAATGAACTAGTTATTAACTAGAATTATAATCCAATTATTTTTAAATAAATAAATTAGATTTTAAATGGTTTTAAAAATAACCAGAATTTCCAATATATGAATTGGAATGGATTTGAATCGAAATTATCTTCAGAATATTTCGATATTGGATTCATGATTATACAGACATTGTGGAGGAATTTGGAAGCTATATATATCGTTATTCCTAATACGATATTTGTCGATTTCAGAATTTGATGTTGAATATAAGCCTATATATTTTCTACGCAGAGCCTTGTATTTAATATCAAATTGGATTTTGGGTTTATCGTGACCGGTGTTTTAAATAACACTTGTTCTTTAACCCGATTAACAATGGAATGAGATTTTTGGTTTGTCGTGAATGGTATCTTTAATAATACTATTCTTAAACCCAATGGAGTTAAGAAAATTAGAAACTAACTGGAGATTAGCTAAGTTGAATGGTTTCCTGGGTATTGATCTGATGTTGGTTTTGGCCTTCGGGATTAATACTTAGGGAATTGTTCTCTTACTAATTTACGGTTAGAAACTGATGGGATGGGGTCGTCAGTAACACTATTCTTAAACCCCAAGTGAAAAGAATAAATCTTTTAATTAAGATGTAGGGAAGAATTAACAATTAATTAACATTTAATTGGATTTGAAATGGAATGTGAATTAGGTTTATTGTGAACTGTGTTTTAAACGACATTCGTTCTTTAACCCGATTTACAGTGAAATGAGCTTTGGAACTTATAAATCTTTTTATTAAAGATTTAGTGGAGATTTTTCCAAAGTAAAGTTTTCCAATTTAATATATTGGAATGGAATGGAATCCGATTTGATAATAATCGAAGTGAGATTCTATGGAGGAAAACTATTAATATATATGGAATTTAGAAGGCTTTGTCGTTATTCCATTTATATTATCGGTTGGATATGGAAGTTCATATCGATTATGTATATTGATCTGTATTCCATGAAGATTCCATTGTTAATGGAATGTGATTTTGGGTTTATCGTGAGCTGTGTTTTAAATGACATTAGTTCTTCAACCCAGTTAAAGATAAGATTAATTTCTTAACTTTGAATAATCAATAAGTAATGGTTTTGGAAATTAAGACTGAATTAGAGTTTTAATTAATCTTTAATTAGATTGAAATGTGAATCTGATAGCTAAAATTATCAAATTCAAGGAATGATCGAGAAAGGAGTATCACCATTTTTGCTCCAAGCGATAGTTAAATCTTTATTAGATTTGAACGTGAAATGGTAATTAATTTTACCGATAACACCGTGGTGTTAGATATGAAGTATTACCAGTTTTACTTCATGGGATAGATAGGTTGGGATTGGGAAATTAAACAAACGATTACTTCGATAAGGTTCGCTAATCCCGACTAGTTTGGATAAACCATAATTTGGTTTGGATTGATAACCAAAGGAAGATTAAAGAATAAATTTATAGAATTTATATTTGATAAAATTAATGGGAACCTTTTCCAAAAGATATGAATACTTAAATAAATGAATGTTCAGAATTGGAATGAGACGTATGTTGTGTTTTTATAGCACTTGTTTATAATATACACGAGTTATTCGGAAAGACCGGGTTTATCCCATTCTGAATAACTGAATCGACGATGAAGACGGTGGTTGAAGACCGAAGGTCTTCACATCATTTGGATGATTACTGATGTCTTGATTGGGCTGTACACCCAAGACGAGGTAATAAGTGGTGATCGTCCAGGCGTACTAGGAGATCGACCGGATATGCAAGGACCACTCTCCTATATTGGACATATGGGACGAGGAATAAGGTGCCTTCGGTTTCTTTCAGACCCAGAATGAACTTGTAAATGGATGTGTGTCTGACATCGGATTTCATTCTGTGTGATTTATAGACATCGGTTGCATAGCATGAAATGCCTGTATGGCATGCTGAGATGCAAATGATCAAGCCAACAAATCTAGCTATGTTTCGACGATACGGTCCTAAAAAAATTAATTTTGTCGAATTTGGTGACTGTTTGGAAAAAGGTCATTTTCTGGTTAGTCCAATTTGAGTGAAATAGATGAAACACATTTTCTTTTGCCACACTCACATATTAATTCCGAAAATTATTAAAATTGGAATCTAACAACAAATTGACATTCCGGATCTAACCAAACGGTTTCATCGAAAACGGAGGTCGTTTGCAAAATGGCTATTTTTAAGGGCCATATATTATATTAATATATATATATATATAAATTCTACAGCGACTTTTCTAAATTTTAAACTAGACATAACTTTCAATTAATATTACGAAATCTGAATTTTTCACATTCGTTAGGAAGATATGAACGGATTCAAATATTTATTGTTTTACTAAAATCGAATTTATTTTGAATCCTGTACATTCAATTGAAATTTAAAATTGAATTTTCAAACTGTCGTGCCATTTCAAACTCCTTTTATAATTAAATTAAATTATTATGTTTTACTGTTAATTTAAAAAAAACAATTAATATTTATTATTTAAAGTAAATCATTTTAAATATTCAGAATCCATTATAATTTCTAAAATATTTCCCATCAAGCAATAAATTAAATTTGAACTATGAAAAATAGTTCCCAATAATTTATCTGAGTGAGTTTAACTCACCTCGATTTTCCATAGTTGGATATTCTGTTTGATTCTGAATTGTCGCGTCTACAAATCGTCTTGAATTGTCTTGAATCGAATATATTCCTACGATTATATATTTTTATTTAACGATCAAATGACTATTTATTTATTTAATTACTAACGAATAAATAAATAAATTAATTCTTATACGTATTTAAATTTAGTAAAATATATACCTCGCTTGCCTTGACCGACCATGAAGCTATATTAAAAATTCACTGCTCTGTCCCCACTGAAATCAGCCTCATTCAATCACAGCTGAGCTTTCATCTTCCCAAAACAAAATCATAGACAACATCCATATCTCTCACTGTCGAAACTCCGGTATTTACCCAGTTGTCTTCTTTGAAAAATTCCACAAACAACAGTTCGGGATCCCCCATTTACAATCCTCTTCAACATCCATTTTCAGCTATTCCTTCGCATATACAAACAAAAAAATAGATCGAATCCCCCATCAACCATTTTACTGCGTATTGCATCTTCCACAGCATCTCGACATTTCCCCAAAATCAACACAGACTTAACCCATAAAAACTCCCGTCCATCCTGAACTTCCTTTGATCTCCACTCAACACATTGATAAGCTCCTCCTACAGGCAATCCTTGACAACCCCATCTCCAAAAATTAGCAGCACCCTCCTACAGGAAATTAGACATTTCCCAAATTACCTCATGCAATCACCATTTCGTCGTCCAAGCCATCGCTGCACTATCGAACAAAACACCTTCCCAAAATAAAAAGACATAGCAAATCTCACCATCTAACACTGTCTTCCTCTTCCAATTCTATCGCCACTATCCAGACATGATTCTCCCTTTTCACTCACGGCTGAGACCCACAAACCAACCATCATCGACTTCCAACGTTGATCCCTTCAAGCTGCTCCAGTTCGATATTCAACATTGCGTCATTTATTTTACCGACCTTTCTAAAATTTCGATTACCACGTTCATTACATAGTACCCAAAATCACCGTCACCCCCTTTTAAATCACGAGTAGCTTCTGGCGTCTCATCTATTTTCAGAAATTCGAAGGTGTTGAGCTTCAGAATTTTATCACGATTTGATTGGTAATTTTCATTTTGATTTCCTTTTTGTTTTTCAGAAGGATGATTTGGCATTTAACTGTGAAAAGAAAAGAATGTAAATGGTAAGGGATTTTAATTGATTTCGTTTGTTTTCCAGAATGAAAAAAAGAGCAATGGTTAAATATATATAAGAACACTAGAAAAACGTATACGCCATTTCAATTCACTGTTTTACTTTTCTTCGAAGGAAGGGAACAGCAATGTGAAAGAGGAAGACTTCGTACTGTACCTGGTGAAGCTTAACGTAGAAGGAAAATAAGTTTTGCTTAGAGAGGAAGGAATATCCATAATGAATCCTAAATAAATTTGAACCGATTTAAATCTATTTAATTAAAATATCGCGCTAATTTCTAACTCCTGTTTAAATGCAACTAATGGCATTTCTAGGGTTATACCAGTATTTTGAACTCACCGAAACGGGTTTCGAAGCCCCTAATTGATCGTATGGAAAAGATATCAAATTTAAACTGATGATTTATAAATATATTTTATTTGATATAAATCGACTCAAATAAATTATTACTACCCTATAAACTGAATTCATATAACTCCAGAATAAATTAACTTGAATTTTAAACCACATATTTCATTTTCAAGTTAAACCAATATTAAATTGATTTAAAAGAGATTTATTTTATTAAATAAATTGTTACGGTTTATAAATGATTTCACAGCGATTTTCCGAGAATTTGATTTGACTATAACTCTCAATATAAAATACGAAATTCTGATTTTTCTTTTTTAATTACAAAATTATAGTTCAACAGATTCGAATATTTCTTGTTTCAGTGAATTCCGATTTATAACTGATTTTGCACACTCAACTTAAGTTCAAACTAAATATTATGAACTACCGTGCAGCTGCGAGCTCGTTTATATTATATATATATACATTCAACTTCATTTTTAATTAATATAAAATTCCATTTATATTACGAATTCAATATACAAACTAATTTAAATATTCAAATAAAAATCGATAAAAACGCGGGATGTTGAAATAATACTTAGAAAATATCTTATAACACATTCAATTTCATTTTTAACTTTCTTTTCAAAACATTTGCTACTTCATTCTTCATTATTTAAATTCGGAAATCAATTCAACTTATTATTCGTAAAACAACGCTTTAAAATACCCTTTGTTTCATTACTTGAAAACAAAAAAATAATGCTTATTCTTGTAGAATAAAAATTAACTTTACATTTCCTTTCTAACTCGAAAATATCGTTACATTTTCACGCAATCCCTTTTTATTTTCCTTTTTCTTTGGAATCATCATTATAAATATATATATATATATATATCCTCTCATCTTTCAAATTTCCTTTACTACGGATCTCTCATTTTATATTCTCCAAATTTTCGCTAAATGTTGCGTTATTATTTCTATAATGGAAATAATAAATTATTACTAATCTCTTTTACCATTACCAACTAATATCATTCTCAGAGAATCCTGAAGTCGTTCAAGTTGGGGTATTTTAATTATCTCTCAGACATTGATCAACAACACTCTTTTCTTAAGATAGATACGAGTTATAATCCAAAAACCGATATTTCATTCTAATATCAATATAAATTCCATTTAACTATTTTATTCAAAATAAGGTTTTGTAAAACCTTCTTATTGAAAATATCTTTCTCCAATATAGCTATTATTTCTTAATTTAATAATTAAGTAATTTCTTATAAACACCATCTTTTAATCTATACCCCTTTAAATAAATTCATTTTTATAATTCAGATTTTATAACAAAATCCTATAATTGGCTTCTTTTACCAAATCCACTTCTACCAATTCCTTTTTCTAATCCGTGCCATCATTTCCCGCTTTGAAAATATTATTTCAAAATTTTCTCTTTTAAGTAATTTCATTATTAAATAACGTTAATTTAAAATTAACGCTTTACAACCTCACTTCTTTTTATAAACCTCGTTTATATAATTCTGGTTTAACATAAACCCTTCTGTTATCAGTTTCCTTTTATTTAATTCAAATATTAAGTAAACATTTAATTTAAGCTATCATATTCGCTTAAAAATTTCTTTTATAACTTTGTAATAAAAACACGGGTTTTAAAATAAAAACCCATTCATAAACTTCTTTCCCAATTCAATTAGATTTAATTTCAACTTCGATTACTTTTTAAATGAATTTCAATTAAAAAGTAATTTCTTAAATTATTTTTAATCAAAATAATAATTTACTTCAATCATTAACTAGTGTAAAGTAGTTAATACCTTTATTAACTAAAATGAATAGTAAATTCTTTTTTAAAAATCTTTCTAAAATTAAAATAAATATTAGTTAAATTATTTTATTAAATTGATTCAAAACTGACAAGTTTAATGATTAATCCCAATTTAAAACAATGGGCTTAGTTAACTCAAAACATGATTATCTTGATAATCGAACCCAATTAGTTTTCACTTTAAATTAATTAATAATATAATTAATTTAAATAATTACATTTAATTGTTTCTTAAAATAATTATCCAACTTTTAACTGTTAGGTTAATTTTCTATTCTCATACGTATAAATCTGATTAACATCAGAATATACTTTATAAAATCATTCAATAATTAATTATAAACTTAAATAATAAATGATAAATAATATTTCCTTTAATTAAACTTTTATTCAAAATAATATATTTCAAAATCTATCACCAACTATAAAATAAATTTTATAACTTCAGTTTATCAATTCACTTAACGGTAAATCAATATAAACAAAACAAGTTATTCTTAGGCCTTACTGTCGGTTACTCAAACAGTATTGCCCATTGGTTAAAACAAAACAAAGGTTGAATTTCCATTCAACTGGGACGACCCGAAATCCCCCTTACGGGAAATCACGGATTGAGTTGAGAACAAGCCACAAAAGAACGCAGACAGAAGAACATTTCATTGTTAATTACAACAATTACATCAGATTACAAGAATATACAGAGTATGAATGAATAAAATACATTTGATAAATATCAGAGATTACAATAAATAACATATCAGCGGAAAATATAATACAAAACACAACTAGAAGTAATACACGGATACAGAGCTTTTCGAGTATTGTTCCAACTGTAAATCAGGATCCTGTGAATATAAATCTGCAAAACCAAAACTACTAGCTGCCCATGTCAAAATAAGGGCACCCAGAGTTTAGGTTAAAACAATAAACTCCAGGTCAGTCATGTGACTGGTGTGAGAACTAAACCAGTTATTAATCTTTATTTTAAAAATCAGGTAAATCAAGGGACCATGCCGTATAACACAGAACGGGTTTCCTCCCAAGAATACCAGTGCATAAAACAACAGCGCAATGCTAAATAAAGAACAATGAAGCTATTATAAGACCCAGGTCCCATCACACAATGCAACACAAGCCGGAGGATAGGGTTTTTACCTTATAATAGCCAAGAATGCTTGATACGTTTAAAAACAAATCATTTGATACTATTATAAGTGCATAGTGTATAAAACAACTTCAAATCATAAGTATCAATCATAGGCGGCATGGGTACCATATATCATGTCGCCATACTAGGCTCTACAATCAAAACCGCAAAGTCACATATTTGGAAATTGGATTTCCATATGTGAATCGAGGCAAAAGATAGTCCTCTACCGATTCGAGACAATCTAGCCCATGTCTCAGGATCAGAACGCATCAACCCTTTGGATCGTCAGGGCCGGTCCACCGATGTGTATTTTTATACCTGAACACTACGTTTTCCCTGCCCTTTGGGGCGTAAATGAGCTAACAAATGACTCCATCGGCTTCACATAGTCACCGATATATCTGAGGCGCATCACAACAACAACAACCACATAAGTCAAACTCGTCAGGGCGTGTAAAACCACTGACGTCACTTCTAACTAGAAAGAAACGCATGTCCTCCCTGAGGTCCTCTCCCGTTTTTGGTTCACTACCGGGGTGTGAGGCTCGCGAATCAACGTTACACAAAGCTACGCCACACAGGCCGTGCTTTGATCATCAACCACAATGACTTTGCTTTTCAACAGAAGCCTTGATCCATTGCCACTTAGGTATGCCACACAGGCAATTCATTCCATGCGATGGATATCCATCAATATATAACCCCCGAGCTCGTACGTCTCAGAGAAGGGTGTTAAGCAAGAGAATAAATTCTCCGCCGCCAAACAAATATATATTTAATAGAAATTAATCACATAGACTGAAATCCAATGTCAGACACACAGTCCATTTACAAGTTCGTTCTGGATCTGAACGAAACCGGAGGCACCTAGTACCCCGCATCTCCATCGATCTCCAAGTACGTCTGGACGACCACTAACCGATTCCCTCCTCTTGGGTGTACAACCCAATCAAGATCATCAGTAATTATCCAAACGACGTGAAGACCTCCGGTCTTCAACCACCGTCTTCACCTTCGACTTATCGTCGTATTAGTTATTCAGAATGGGATAAACCCGGTCTTTCCGAATAACTCACGTATATAATAAACAAGTGTTACACAAACACAACATACGCCTCATTCCAATTCACCAGTCACTAACCGTAAATTAGTAAGAGAACAATTCCCCAAATATTAACCCCGAAGGTCGAGACCAACATCAGATCAATACCCAAGAAACCCTTCAACTTAACTAATCTCCAGTTAATTTCTGATTTTCTTAACTCCTTTGGGTCTAAGAACAGTATTATTGAAGATACCGTTCACGACAACCCAAAATCACATTCCATTAATTATCGGGTTAAAGAACGAGTGTTGTTTAAAACACTGTTCACGATAAACCCAAAAAATCAATACCAATTCAACTCCAATTAAATATTATTTAATTGGTACACTTCATTAAATCTAAATAAAAAGATTTAATCTTTTTCTCAACTGGGCTTAAGAACAGTGTTAATGAAGACACCATTCACGACAAACCTAAATCCCATTCGATATTAAATACAAGGCTCTGAATAGAAAATATATCGGCTTATATTCAATATCAAATTCTACGACCAACAAATATCGTATAGGAAACAACGATATAAATATATCTGTCAAATTCCCATAACAATATCTGTATCATCACGAAATCCAACATCGAAATATTCCAAAGACAATTTCGATTCAAATACATTCCAACCCAATTATTGGAAATTCTGGTTACCATTGAAACCATTTCAAATCCAATTTATTTATTTTAAAAATAAATAGAATTACAATTCTAGTTCGAAACTAGTTCATTTCGATAAAAATCTATTTTTATCTTTTCAAATATTGAGTTTTTCACCCCATTTCTTCACAAATCATTTCTTATGATTTTACACAAATTATTACTATTTTTAATAATTTTATCAAGGCCCGTACAGTCGATTTCCATCGACGGCCATCGAACTGGACTTACAGCGACCTTTGGTTTTGGTTTTAGGAGAATCCGACTATTAGATCTCCCGTAATGTCTGTTCGAAGTTAATGGTCGAAATTCACGAACTACCGCAGCGCGGTGCGTTCTATTCATGTCATTATATTATATATATAATATATATTTCATCGATTTCCTTTTAAAACGTATTTTATAAATCGTTTTAAATTCGTTTTCGAAACCATTTCAACTTCATTTCAAATTCAAATCAAAATTGAATTTTTCCTTATAAATTCGTTTTAAATTCATTTCAAATTGATTTCAATTCAAATCGATTTTTAATTCAATTTCAGTTCATTTTCAATATAATTCAATTTCAATTCGAATTCATTTCTATTCAATTTCAATTCGAATTCATTTCTATTCAATTTGAATTTGAATTCATTTTCTTTTCAATTCAATTCTAATTCGTTTCAATTCAATTTAATTCGAATTTCATTTCAAAATATTCGATTTTGGAATCACTTTTTAATATTCATTATAAAAACGAATATAATCGATATAAATATCGTTTGCGTCAAAATAGCGCATATCTAATGAACACGGTTTTACATATTTCTATTTCAGATATTATATTCAAATATTTCATTTCAAATATTTCTTCTCAAATATTTTATTCAAATATTTCGTTTCAAATATTCTATTTCAAAACTGGAATGAGGCCCAATCAATTACAATAGATTTTATTTCTATGGATTTCCATACAACGCATGTATATCAACAATGACAAATAATCAACCATCATCCAAAGTGAATTCTACATTGTATAATCATCAAATATAAATATTTAACGATCATAACAGTCTGTCCATCAATCGATCGACATACAACTAATTATTGGGATTAGTGTATGTCATATATCATCCCAATACCCGTGTGGGATTTCAAACAATCAAACATAGATTTTATTTGTGCAGTTGGGCGATGTGTAAAATTTATCGTCCCAATCAATATCAGTCAAATGTGTGCATATAAACAAATAGTTCGATTTGTTTATATTAATTTATTTCATTTCATATACACGTTAAAAATTCTATTTTTAACTATAAAAATATTTTTATTTTGATCCACATCACACAATCAACTACACATCAAAATCAAACAAACAAACAAGCTGTCCATGGTCTGTGGACGACGGGTGTCGGGTGCTACTAAACACTGTCTGCATCCTAGTATATATTTTAACTAGAAAATTAAATTAAAAGTGAGAAGTTCGCACCGACTAGCTAAACCAAACGCCACGACTCTTCTGATGTAGAAAATTTTAGTCGTGCTCGCCTTTCGTCACTTTCATTGTCCGTAGCCACTACATATATAAAATTCACATTTTTATTTTGTTGTCATGTATATAAAAATCACATTTTTACACCGCTACTATATAGATGAAAATTCTATTTTTATACCGCTACTATATAGATAAAAATTCCATTTTTACACCGCTACTATATAGATAAAAATTCTATTTTTACACTGCTACTATATAAATAAAAATTCCATTTTTACATCGCTACTATATAGATAAAAGTCCATTTTTACACCGCTACTATATAGATAAAAATTATATTTTTATCTTGCTAGTAATATGATAAAAATTATATTTTTATTACTCTATATGAATAAAAATCATATTTTCATTCATTCTATAATATAAATTCATATTTTTATTCTTTCTATAATACAAAATCATATTTTTATTCTTTCTATAATATAAAAATAAAATTTTTGTTAAAAACTGAATTAGTATATGCTATTACATATAAAAAACCGATTTCATTTAAAACTAATTATATATAAATAAATCAAGGGAGAAATAAAAATAAATAATAAAAAAAGAGAGATAAATAAACTTACAGTGACCGGTTCGAGAGGGGGGCTACTCGCGGTGGCGCGCCCTAGGTGGGGGGTTGCGGTTCGGTCTTTGATCCAGAGGGAGGAGGGGGGAGCTCGCGATTCGATCGAGGGAGGGGGTCGGACTTCGATCCAGAGGGGGGGAGGGGGAAGGAGGCGGTGGGAAGGTGAATCGGAGAGGGCGACGGTCGTGAGGGTGGCGGCATCTCGTGACGGTTTTATTTTTTATCCTTTTTTTTTCTCTTCGACGGAAATGAATCGGGGGGGGGGGGGGGCTGAGAGGGAATAAGGGAAGAGGGAGGGAGATATATTTTTTTTTATTAATTTTAAAAAAGCAACTTTTTATTACGACCTCGAAATCGAACCCACCGCCTGTCGTCCATAGCTAATTACCCCCATTTCGAACACAATGGGCTATTTATCGTAAGCTGATTCGATCGTTTCGATCTGTTTTCATCAAAATCAAAATATATCTCCATATATTGAATTTAAACGCGCATTTCAATTTACCGAGGCCATATACGACCTCTAAAAATTCCCGAAAAATATTTTCTAGCTTCATATTGACTATACGGTCCTAACAAAACTAATTTCGTCGAATTCTGAGACCGTTTGAAAAATGGCCATTTTCCAGTCGATTAAAATCAACTAAAACTGGTCAAACGCGTTTTCCTTTGCCACGCTCACATATTGATTTAAAAAATTACGAATTTTGAAACCTAGAAATAATTTGACATCACAGATCCAACAAAAGTGGTTTCGTCGAAAACCGAGGTCGTTTGCAAAATGTTAATTTTTAAGGGCCAGAATTCCATAGCGACTATTCTGAATTTTCAACTAGACATATCTTTTGATTCCCGCTATGAAATTTTGATTTTTCGGATTCGTTGGAAAGATATCCTTAATTAGATTCAAATATTTTTGGTTTCACTAAAATCCGGTTTATTTTGAATCCTGTACATTCATTTGAAATTCAAAATCGAATTATCGAACGACCGCACCATTTCAGGCTCGTTATATAATTAAAATAATTTTATTCGTTTTAACTTCATCGAAAATAAATTTTCCGTCGTTATTATTTAAAATAAATCATTTTAAATATTCAAAATTAGCTAAAATTGCCAAAATAAAAATTTTAAATTGGCTCTGATTTCCGGGTTATTACATTAACTATCAATAATCAAATCAATCACCCAATCAGGGCAATTCTTATATTGATAATATGAAAATAAATAATTTCTAGTATAATTGAGGAATCCAATTGGATCCCTCCAACCTGTTCTTCCCTGTATTCAAATAAGTTGTCTCAAATCAGATCATTCAATTCCATTTAACTGATGATTTCTATAATAGTAAATAACGACTATTTAACATCAACCAATTAACAAAACAATTCAAACAATTAAACTTTATTTTATAAACATGACTAACAAGGTAAGTTACCTCCGTTGGGTCAAATCGTTAAAATAACGATTTAGTATTTCAATGAAACTAAACGGTGGTTTAATTTCATTGGTCCAAACAACAAATGAATACATAATTAGCAAACAGTCAACCATTAGCAATCAGAGCACACAATTATAAAACCCAATGTATATAAAATATAAGTAGGAAAAATTAAGTGAGTTTAACTCACCTTGATTTCATTTATCGTCAAGACAGCTTGTTTCAGTTAAATTAAACAACGTTTAATTTAACTAAAAATATCAGTCGATTCTGATTCCGTCCATATCTGTTCCAAAATGCAGTGCTCGTTGATTCGAGTTCAATGCATCTCGGTTCGCCGGTTTCTAATAATATATAACTAAGTTATCAATATTATATAAGTTAATATAATTTAAATAATATAAATATTTTTCTTAAACAAATTAATTAACTAATGTAATTACGATGCTTTGTCCAATAACAAATCAGCGGACCAGCTAGGAATAACTAGCCAACTTCCATTTTCCTTTTTGTTGCTTTTGATGCACCTACATCGTTCCAAGTGGATTTCATTAAAACGTTTTATTGTTAATCAATAATTAGGGTAAATTAAACACTTAACATATTAATTACTTTTTGATTCCTTAATCCTTGCAACAGACAAAAGACATCGACCCCTTCATATTTCTTCCTCGTCGATTCCTTTACATTCAAACAATTCTCGAATTTAGATCAAGCAGTTAAGTCCTATAAAATTAATAAGTAAAAATCTTAAATACTTAGATTAGATTTAACAGCTGATTTAAACCTTGTTGCATCGTTTCTCAAAATACACTGCTTCGTTCACGTATTCAATATTCCCAGGCTTTACTGATTTAAAACTATATGCTGCCATCCAACGCTCCAGTGCTACCGTCGGTCCGTGGAACATGATCAGAGAACACCAGAAGCTGTGCCACAACCTCCTCGTCATCCGAACTAACCCGCGCCTCACAATGTTGCTCCGTTCATCTCCAGCAGGCTTTTGAATGCCGGCACTTCATCGTCAATTTCTGGCCTGCTCGATAAATAAAACTCCATCGTGACCGTTGATCAGGAAGCTCTCCCTAAGATGAACGGTTTTGCATTTGGGCGATTATTGAATAAGTGTAAGAATTGGAAGAAAATTAGGGAAGAGATTGGGTAGTTTCTGTTTGTTGATCCATAGAGATGGCGGCTTGTTTCAGTTCGACCACACAATTAAATTTGACCAAATTCCTAGGGTTACGGCCGGCAAAGTATATTTATAGGGTTCTAGCTTACTAAAACATTATTAAATTTAACTTCATAGTGAAGTAGCACTCAGAAACACATACAACGACTTCCAAACAAGATGCAACTCCTAATCCTAGCATAGAAAAATATTCCGGACTCAATGGGACAGATGTAACGACCCGGAAAATCTGAACCTGTTTGAAAATTTTAATTTGGCTATTTTAGTGGAATTTAAAATATTTAAAATAAATATTTTAAATCATAACGATGAAAACTAAGTTTGAATCGACGTTTGAAAATAAATATAATTAATTCTAATTATAAACAATGCTTGAAATGGCGCAGTAGTTTCAAAATTTGAATTCAAACTTTGACTGACTATACCGGGTGCAAAACAAAATGGATTTGAGTGAAACCAAAAATATTTAAATATGTTAGTGAATATCTTTCTAACGAATCTGAAAAATCAAAGTTTTATAGCGGGAAGCAAAAGTTATGACCAAATGAATTTTCAAAAACGTCGCTATAGAGTTTATATAGCCCGTGAAAATGGCTATTTTGCAAACGACCTCAGAATTCGACGAAACCACTTTTGTTGGATCCAGGATGTCAAATTATTGCTAGGTTTCAAATTTCATAATTTTTGAAGCTAGTATGTGAGCGTGGCAAAGGAAAATGTGTTTGGTCGATTTCTATTAAATTGGATCGACTAGAAAAGGGTCATTTTTCAAACGGTCTCAGAATTCGATGAAACTAGTTTTGTTGGGATTGTATCGTCAAAACATAGCTAGATTCTTTTTTCGGGAATTTTTAGAATCAATATGTGGCCCCGGCTAATTGAAATGTATGTTCAAAATAAATATTGAATGTTTTATATTTTAATTTGAAGGAAAATTGACTGAAACAGTCGAATGGGCCTTTGAAACATATCCCATTGTGTTCGGAATGGGGGTATTTAGCTAGGGATGACAGTCGTTGGGTTTGGATTAGTGTTCGTGTGTGACAAGGGGTATTTTCGGATTTTTAAAATTTATAAATATAAAAAAAATATCATTGGTCGAGGCACACTCTCTCTCCCCGACTCTCTCTAAAAACCGACGATGGAAAAAGGTGGAAACCATCTCTCCTAATTTCTGGCCAATCCACTCACCAATATCGAAAGCTCCAGTTGAAGATTTTGAAGAGCTCGAGACGAGCTTCAAATCCATACCATGATTGGATTTTTTCGTGGAGTTTTCGTGGAGATCTCGGGCTCGAAAGTCTGACCGTTTCGAGCGCCGCTATGGACCCCAGAGGCCACCGAAGTAGGCCCCACTTCCGGCGAACAGGCGCCCTTCCTAGCTCCACCTGGTGGCATGCTTCGATCGACGCAACGCTACACCGTTTGATCGCAAATTGAAGACCTAGTTTTGAAGAATCCAACTGAGGTACGGCTGAAATTATTTTAAACTATTCTATAGCACTTTAAAGTGCTACGGTTTTTGAATTCATTGTAAAAATTATATCTTTTTTGTTTGTTGACGAAATTCAATGAAACAAGAGACAGTGGACTCGTGCGGACGTCTTCAACATTCTAGAAGAGACTGGATATTTTTCGGAGCCTTCTGCTATTTTTGGTGGAGTGGAACCCAATGTGAGATTTCTAAACTTTAAACGATATAGAAAACGATGATGTATAAATTATATAGACGATGTATGAGCTATATAAGCGTTGTACACCTCTTGTATAAGCATTGTATAAGTTGTACGTTCGATGTATAAGTTATATATGCGTTGTAAAAATTATATATGTGCTGAAATAGAAGTGAAATACTTATACATATATATATATATATATATATATATATATATACACGCCCCTCGTCCACAAACCATGGACGATATTTATTGATTGTGATTGGTGTGAAAATTGGTTGATAGCGAATGGTTGATTAGAATTGTTTGTGGTTGAAATTTATTGATTGTGGTTGAAAAATACCCGTTTGTGGTTGAGAAATATTTGGTTGAAACCACACAGGATTAGTTTTTTGGAAAAGAAATAAAAATAAACATGCCGCCTGCGTGCGAACTAGATGCATGAAATCCCCATTGTCAAAAGCTGCGAGGCTTTAAGGTAGAGCGAGGAGCCGTACTAGAGACGGCCCCGATTTTAACTACCCTGCCGTTATGCTGCCGAAATTTTGAATAATATTCATGTGTTAGAATTATTTTCATTTGTTGAAATTATTTTCATATGTTGAAACCGCATTCATGTGTTGAATAGAAATTCATTCGTTGAATAGAAATTCATGTGTTGAATGGTATTCGTGTTTTAAATAAATTGCTTTAACAATAAAAATCACATTTTTATTATATGTACGAACTATAGAAAACCTTCATGTGTTGAATACAAATTCATTCGTTGAATAGAAATTCATGTGTTGAATGGTATTTGTGTTTTAAATAAATTGCTTTAACAATAAAAATCACATTTTTATTATATATACGAACTATAGAAAACATTCATGTGTTGAATTGAAATTCATTCGTTGAATAGAAATTCATGTGTTGAATGGTATTCGTATTTTAAATAAATTGCTTTAACAATAAAAATCACATTTTTATTATATATACGAACTATAGAAAACCTTCATGTATTGAATAGAGATTCATTGATTGAATAGAAATTCATGTGTTGAATGGTATTCGTGTTTGAAATAAATTGTTTTATAATAAAAATCATATTTTTATCATCTATATGAAATATATAAAATAGTTGTGTTTTGAAATAAATTGTTTTATAATAAAAATCATATTTTTATCATCTATATGAACTATATAAAATAGTTGTGTTTTGAAATAAATTGTTTTGCAACAAAAATCACATTTTTATTATATGCATAAATTGTTAAAAATAGTGAAGTGTCGAAATAAATTTCGGTTGGATAAAAATATCATTTTTTCAAATGTATGAAAAGAAAATAGTTTTGAAATCGAAGAATCTATTATATATATATAATTGAAATATATCGAATAACGAAGCTGCAGTTCGTGTTTTGAAACCATGATTTCAAACGATTAGTGCGGGAGTTCCGACCATCGGAGTTTCCCGAAACCGAAACCGTTGGGTTCACCTTAGAAATATCTTTCCAACGACACCCACTTTGTAAAGATCCAACGGTTGGATTGTCTGGAATGTTTAATTCAAATCTGAAGAAAAACAGCGTCAGAATCGATTATATTTATATATATATAAATATAATTAAATTAAATCGAATAACGACGCTGTAGTTCGTATTTTGAAATCGAAACTTCAAACGAGTGTACCGAGAGATCCGACCGTCGGATTTTCCCGAAACTGAAACCGTTGGATTTGTTTTGAAAAGATCTTTCTAATGAAATAAAATTTGTGAAGATCCGAAGGTTAGATTTTCAGATATGTGTAAATCAAATTTGAAGAAAAACAGCGCCACGGCCGCGTTATGGCCTGAAGCGTCGTTTGAATAAATTGGTTATTTTTAAATAAATAAAAATAGCGATTAATCATTATAAAATATTATAAACGATATGGAATGCGAAATTTAGAAACTAACTGAAGGTTAGCTAAGTCGAATGGTTCCCTTGGTTTTGATCTGATGTTGGTTTCGGCCTTCGGGGTTAAGATTTGGGAAATCGTTCTCTTACTGATTTACGGTTAGTGACTAATGAATTGGAATAAGGCGTATGTTGTGTTTGTGTAGCACTTGTTTATTATATACGCGAGTTGCTCATAAATACCGGGTTTATCCCATTCTGAATAAGTGAATCGACGATAAGAAATCGAAGATGAAGATGATGGTTGAAGACCGGAGATCTTCACCTCGGTTGGATGATAACTGATGTCCTGATTGGGAGGCATCCCGAAATATGGATAATGAGTGGTGATCGTCCAGACGTACGTGGAGATCGATGGGTAAGCGAGGTATATAGTGCCTCCGGCTTCGTTCAGATCCAGAACGGACTTGTAAATGGCTGTGTGTCTGACATTGGAATTCATTCTGTGTGATTGATAGCCATCAGTTGCATGGTATGGAGTGCCTGTGTGGCATGCTAAGATGTAGTGATCAAGGTTTCTGCTGAAAAGCAAAGTCTTGTGGTTGATGATCAAAGCACCGCCTGTGTGGCATAGCTTTGTGTATAACTTGAATTCGCGAGCCTCACACCCCGGTATGAACCAGAAACAGGAGAGGACCTCAGATATATCGGTCGATCCAGGACCGATGGAGTCATTCGTTGGCTCATTTACGCCCCAAAGGGTGGGGAACACATTGTTCAGGCATTATAATCCACTCCGTGTGGACCGGCCCTGACGATCGAAGGTGCAGTTGCGGCTGTTCCTGAGGCTCGGGCTAGAGAGTCTCGAATTCGGTAAGGACTATCTTTTGCCTTGGTTCATGACGAAAATCCAATTTCCAAATATGACATCGTGCGGTTTTGATTGTATATATATATGGCAACATGATATATGGTACCCATGCCGTCTATGATTGATATTTATGATTGTTTTATAAAATTAGAAACTAACTGGAAACGAGCTAAGACAGATGGTTTCCTGGGTATTGGTCTGATGTTGGTTTCGGCCTTCGGGGTTAATACCTAGGGGATCGTTCTCTTACTATTTTACAGTTGTAGTCTGATTAAGAATTCTTTTGTTTTATTCGTATCAAGCATATTTTGGCCATTATAAGGTAAAACTCTATCCTCCGGTTTGCGTTGCATTGTGTGATGGGAACTGAGTCTTATAATGGCTTCATTTTTATAAAAAGCATTGTGATGTTTAAAAGATTTACTTGTTTTAAAGCACTAGCAATCCAATGGAGTAAACCCGTTCCGCGAAAGTGGTGTGGTCCTGTGATTAGCCGTATTATATAATGTGTTAAGTAGATTTCTCATACCAGTCCCATGACTGACTCGTAGTTTGTTTCACTTGCAAACTCGGGTGCCCTTATTTCTATACGGGAAGCCTTGTCTTTTGGTTTTAGCAGGCACTTTCTGGATAGCTGGAGCTGAAGATGGATTCTATCATTTATCTCTTTTTATGCTGTTCAGCTCCTATTGTACATATTATGTTTGTTTTCCGCTGTAGACATTTATGTATAGCTGAACTGTATTTGTACTAAGTATGATCATGTATATTGTGTAACTCTGATGATTATGTTTATCCAGTGTATTCTATTGTACATTATTTGGTCTATTTATTTATTTCTGTTCTGCTATTATCTATTTATGTGTTATATTTCAAAGATTACCCTTGCCACCGCCAGTTTGGGGTCGTCACATCGTGGTATTAGAGCTTTGGTTAAGCTTAGTTCTGGAATATAACATATTAACGAACTTGTCATAAATAGAACTAGTAGTGTTCTAGGATGAATAACTCATTACAGATTGGATCAGTAATATCCTAGTATGAGTATAGCAGAATGAGATAACTGTAACACCCCGCCTCTGCTAGGGTCACTCGCAAAGGAATGCACTAGCTTTAGAGGGGCATTATTGGTAAACATGCACAGAAATATCACAAGACAGAACATATAAAATAGCGGAAGTAAAATCAAACTTTCATAACATGAATAAATAAGGTCTAAAGCCTTTTACATCAGAGTACATCAAAACCTGTCTTGCAATAGTAAAGAAGCATAAAGACATTTTCATAAATTATTCCCCAAGTAAAAACAGTAAAGTAGCCATTAGCCAAGAAAAGTCCAAGCCATCCATGATGACCTTCAAGCAGAAGAAGTCCGAACTAAACAACAGTATTTCCTCCCTGTAACCTGGAGGGGGGAAACGGAAGAAAAGAGGCGAAACAAAACGGGTCAGTCAAAAAGACTGAGTAAGCCCTATCTACTATTAGCATAAAAACTAGTAAAGTTAACTGACATGAGAAACTGAGATGAACATAAGCATGATAACAAGATAGATAAGCTAAATCAAAATAACAGGATGAACTACTGAACTCAGATAAACTAAGGTGTCATGATAAATTACGATGTCAAGATAAAACAAGGTATCACATCGTCAGGTTTCTATCAAGTATAATATCCCCAAGATATCTGTCACGTATAACGCCCCGTGATATCTATCCTGTATTTTACCTCTGCACCTACCGTACTAGTATCCCCACCGTGTCATGTGTTAACCAAGAATGACCCTCACTCAAAAGTCATGTAATGGTCCATGCCAACCTAATATATCGCATATATAGGTTACTCAACTTGTATGTTTTATTCCATGTAAATGTTCAGTCCCTTGCCGTAGACCATACGGGATTTCCCATGAGATTCTATATTACTTTAACATAGTTCCATGATCCTTAAGATCGGTTTGGACTGTTACCCTAAACCTAGCTAGGGTCTTCCAACATGAATTATTGTTTGTACAACTAGGACTTATGCTACCTAGGGCTGCTAGGGATTATGCTTACCTATTGCACGTTTTCGTATCTCGGTTTGGGTTCAACCACCTAGGGCCACTAGGGATTACGCTAACCGCCAACCGCGCCCTTTTTCCCATGCATTCATCGTGAATCGCTTTTCCATGACTGTATGCACATGTATCACATCGTGCCATCCGAGTCCTGTCACAGGGCAAATCAAGAAATACAGGACTCGGTCGGGAGCTTTCGATCTATCTGCAGATGCAGATGCTAAGGTCTGTTTTTCTAATACGTGGCTATGGTCCCACGAGACCACTCCCTCAACTAGTGAAAGACAAGACAGGATAAATCCTGTATGAGAACACAACACTGGCCAACCCACATCCAACCCTTACCGCAACCATAATTAGATAGCAATTATGGTCTTTTGGGTGTTCTCTGCCTTTCCGTACATACACGCTTGACCAAAGATGGTAGGTAGCCTGACGAAATGCTATCTAGGGTACGACCGTGTATCGTCGACTATCCCCTATCCATCCCCGTCTTTAGGTCGCTCGTATAGCAACCAAGGCATACTCTTGGTTCTTCTAACGCAGACCTTAACCTCTCATGAGCCTAGTATAATCACCTGGCAGCTCATAGAGGGATACCAAGAATATCATCACGTTCCCCGAAGCCGCTGCTTCGTTACCCAGTTCGCTGGAGCCTTTATCTAAATCAGATACTTGCTCCTACTCGTATACTTAAACGATGACCTACCGTATCAGGTTACTCATCTATCTATGAACTGGTCTAAATTCCTTGACTAAGAATCATTACTTAGTTATTCTTCAACTAAGGTTTACCACTTAGCATTGTTCCCGTTATCCTTGTTAACTACGGTTATCCACCTAATCCTCAGAACTAGGGTTTACATAATGGATTAAGTGTCACTTAAGTTCATGACTTAACCCGTCTACAAATCCTGTCAAAATTGGCTAAGTATCCAAGTTCAAGGCTTAGCCCTACAAACCATGCTCAAGTTGGTTAAGTATATTAACCAATTCACGACTTAACCTCGTCCAATTATCATTCTAGATTGGTTAAGTATATATTAACTTGACCCTATCAATTTACTTAGTCAAATCGGTCAAGTGTATTCAAGCGATTCGTGACTTAGCCTTATCATGTTTTCACGTTATATTGGTTAAGTATTGGTTAACTTAACCACAATAAATTAACGAGTTAGATTGGATAAGTATAGGTCACTTAACCACATCAATTCATCATGTTTAGATTAGTTAAGTGTTTAACTTAACCCCATTAAACTACCAAGTGGGATTAATTAAGTCTAGGCTAACTTAACCCCATCCGATTTCCATGTTTAGACTAGTTGAGTCTAATCTTAACCCCATTCGTTAACCGTATTTTTCGGTTAAGCGTCATTAAGAAAACTTACTTAACCTTACCAAGTTATCGCGTTGGATTGATTAAGTGTTGGTTAACTTAACCCCATCCACTAGTCATATAAAAATGGTTAAGTGTCATTAGGCAAATCAAGTTACTTAACCTACCCAACCTTGTCATGTTTTGTTAAGTATCATTAGCCTAATCAAATTACTTAACCCATTTGTCCATGTCATATTTGGTTAAGAGTCATTAATCAAATTAACTTAACCCTATCATGTGGCATTAATTACTTAATGCACCTTCACCTCTCACATTAGACTTTGTTGTGGTTACTAGTTAAGCCGGTCGGTTCCGGGTAGCTTTACACCACAACTTGGTCTAACCTCGGGTTCAAGCACAACATGACCAACTTCTCACATTGGGTCCTATTGTTTGCAACTACTAGTTAGGCCGGTCGGTTCCGGGTAGTTTTACGTTGCAAACTCAACCCAACCTCGAGTTGGCCACACTTATATTATCTAAGTGTCATGTCCATCATGTTTCCCAAAACATATTACAAGTTTTCAAGCATTTGGGTAGACCTAACTTAATAGGTAAATTCCCAAAGGGTGGACCTAACTTAATAGGTAAATTCCCAAGCTTATGTTTTTATGCATACTTACATGTCAACTTTCATGTTATATTTCAAGTCATGTTTTCAAGTTGTATTTTCATGTCATTAGAAATTACCCATAACATAACCCAACGCTTTTAAACTCGCATATACGTTCGCGACAACGTAATGGATTAAAAGAAGAGACTTGGCAAAGGCATGACAAAAATGGATATTAAACCACAAGTTAATCATGGTGGCAAATGAGGCACAAATGTGTTCATTAACTTGCATGTTACATTCTTAAGCCTCAAAACATGCATAAACCCAAACTTGGCACATAAGCGAATCATGGTGACAAAAGATATGGAATGATGACTAGTAACTCGCATATATCATCATATAAGGGTTATGACTTCATATGCAAGTTGACATAAAGGTTATGAGGGTTCTCATGTTGCCTAATGCAACATTTCAACATAAAGGTTGTAGCTTTTAGCTCACAAGATCAAGATAATGACTTCATAAACTTGCATGACATGATAGCATATATCATATTCAATGATCAAACCCAAACTTGCAACATGAACATTTAACTTCAAAGTTAATATCTAAGAGTAGGGAAAGGGCTTACATTGCTATGAAGGCACAAAAGATATGACAAAGCCCTTATGCAATCAAATAGACCCAAAATGCAAGCTCTAACATAAAAACCCTTGAGCCAAAATGATCAAAACCCTTGCTTTATGATGCAAAGATAGAAACTTGACTTGAATGCAAGCTAATGACACTCATACAAGCTTGAAAACACTTGTATGCATGGAAAATCTCTCATAGAAACCATTTAGAAATTTTATGAAGAGAGTGGAGGCCATGAGAGGTAAAATTTTGCCATAGTTTAGTTGCATGAATGAATAATGAGGATTTAGGATAGGTTAGGGTCTTATTTATAGATTAGGCAAGTGTTTTAGGCCATAGGATTAAACCTAGATTCAATCCAAGCCATCAAAGCATGTCTTGGGGAAGAAGTCAAGTGTAGGAACCATCTAGGGCCTTTAGATTAAAGATGAACCATGAGAACCATCCAAATGCAAAATCTGCATTTGAGCGAATCGGCCCACGGGTTGACAGCCAAACACCCTGGATTAACCCCTAGTCGACCCAGCGGGCTCGGGTCGACCTCAAAAATCGGCCGGTTCGGTTATTCCCCTCTCCCAATTCGCTGTTTTGAACATTTTTGCATATTTATTTATTTAATTTTTAATTATATATATATATATATCAATATATATATATATTTCTCTGCGCAACCCATTTCACTTAATTAAGTATACTTTAATTTGGGAATTTTTCGTGAAACTTCGCGAGGCCATATCTTGGTCATACGGACTCCGATTTTCGAAAACTCGGACTCTATTTCGCGTATTTTTCCGAGACGAACGCAATGGCATAGCCCGTTTCCCTTGATTCAGATTTTACAGTTTAATTCTGCCTCCATTTATGTTATAACAGGTTATTGAAAATACGGGTTGTTACATTCTCCCCACCTTTTAGGATTTCGTCCCCGAAATCTCCAAGTTAGGAAGAACATATCCTACCATCCATCATCCATCTACTCAAAACATCATCCACAAGCAACCATTGTCCTTAGATGATTTCTAATGCTGTATGAATATATGCAAAATGTGTGTGTACATGTTCCTTAGCTAATGCTAATGATCAGGCCTGAATAATCTTTCTAATGCAAAATATGTATAGTGCCATGAATCCAACATGTATGCAAATAGTCCTAGTCATATAGATACTATATGCGTGCACAATCATTCATTCATATGCAACAATCACATGATAACACATTCAATTTCATCCATAAACAAGTATAAATACTCGTGCATATCCAATATGAAATGTGACCGAGTCGAGCTAGTATCTAATGTGTATTCGCGTATCCACGAGCAACCACTTGCAACCACTTGCAACCATATCAATCATAACATGTTTCAAATACATGTTTACATCCATAGGGTTCTACCTAGAATTCCCTGAAACAAGGTCGAGAAGATAAACAGGACAAACTCCTTACAGGGTTTGTAACGGAGAATAGGACCGAGAGGATGTCCACAAAAGATAGCCTACAAGTAAGCTCTACAGAAAACAGGGATCAAGGATATACTCCCAAAAAGAGATATCATGCGCGTATCTAGTCTTTGACCATCAAAGTCGTCTTTTAACTTCGCGATTTTGTAGCTTCTCATTCCTGTTTCCATAACATGAGCTGGAACTCATTTCTTCGTCGCCTCTCGTTCCACTTGCACTTATCCTTTTCCTAGAATACTTGACGCAAACATGACTGCGTACTCATGATCTCATGCAAGCTTTCCAAAATTCACTAGTGAATCTTGGATCTCGTTTATATACTATAAGGCATTCCATGTAGAAGAACTTTCTCTTGAAAGTAAACAGATGTCAATCAGGTTATCATGCGCACTTACTAGGGTGATCTCTATAACCCATGCATAAATGAAGTAAACCATCCGTCTTATTGGCGAACACCACTCGATCGGGCTTCAAATTTCCAATAAAGGCATCAAGGGATTCTAAGTAACTAGTCATGAAAGAACCTCAAAAAGGTTACCCGATACTTCGAGGGCATTACCAAGGCTAGTCAAAAGGTCTAACTACCCTCCTATCAAAACCGAGAGTGGCACCCCCTACTGGATAACCACTTCATCCCTAGAATCCATCCATAGCTTATAAACATAAGCATTATTTCCAAACTCAACACTTGGCATAGACATTCCCAAATCCAAACAAGTCATGTATAAATGGACTGATTCTCCAATAGGACTTTGAGACAAAAATGGGATTCTCTATTACGCTAGTACTTAAGGTGCAGAGACTCAACTATCGAAGCAGACTTAAATGATACGAACAACGAAGTCCTAACGGGATGATAGAGAAGAAAAGCTAAACCTTTAACAAGATCGTTACCCTCCTTCCGAGGTACTCTAGAAATGAGAGCATACTACTGCCCTCCCGATGATCTTGTCCTTGTCCCATAATACTTAATTATCCGCCCCGTTTTACCATGCCAAAGGTACTCTCTCGTCATGGGTTTCATTGTTCATCTTTCTCCCTCCTTTAAGGACTAAGCCATACCAACAAGTTGCTCATCCTTAAGCTCGTATCCTTTATCCTTCTTTCTCACGATCCTTTCTAATAACGCGGCCACTGGTCTCTCGAGAACCACCTCCATCGCATGGAAAGCACTTTCGTAGATAGAAAAGACTAGTCGCAGTTAAAACCACTGTGACTACAGATGGAGGAAAGAAAGGAGAAGAGATTCAATTAAGGAAACAAGGATAGTGCTAATGGCCTTTGGGGAATAGCCTTTTTCTTTTAAAAGAAAATTTTCTTAAAAAATGCTTCTTTGTAAACGATTTTCAAATAGTTTTCAGAAGGTCTTTAAAAACTTTTGCCCAGTCTAATAACCTTCTGCTCTGATACCAAATGTAACACCCCGCCTCCGCTAGGGTCACTCGCAAAGTAATGCACTAGCTTTAGAGGGGCATTATTGGTAAACATGCACAGAAATATCACAAGACAGAACATATAAAATAGCGGAAGTAAAATCAAACTTTCATAACATGAATAAATAAGGTCTAAAGCCTTTTACATCAGAGTACATCAAAACCTATCTTGCAATAGTAAAGAAGCATAAAGACATTTTCATAAATTATTCCCCAAGTAAAAACAGTAAAGTAGCCATTAGCCAAGAAAAGTCCAAGCCATCCATGATGACCTTCAAGCAGAAGAAGTCCGAACTAAACAACAGTATTTCCTCCCTGTAACCTGGAGGGGGGAAACGGAAGAAAAGAGGCGAAACAAAACGGGTCAGTCAAAAAGACTGAGTAAGCCCTATCTACTATTAGCATAAAAACTAGTAAAGTTAACTGACATGAGAAACTGAGATGAACATAAGCATGATAACAAGATAGATAAGCTAAATCAAAATAACAGGATGAACTACTGAACTCAGATAAACTAATGTGTCATGATAAATTACGATGTCAAGATAAAACAAGGTATCACATCGTCAGGTTTCTATCAAGTATAATATCCCCAAGATATCTGTCACGTATAACGCCCCGTGATAT
This sequence comes from Allium sativum, assembly GCA_030737875.1. Classification (NCBI taxonomy): domain Eukaryota; kingdom Viridiplantae; phylum Streptophyta; class Magnoliopsida; order Asparagales; family Amaryllidaceae; genus Allium; species Allium sativum. The sequence goes on along the minus strand of CM060918.1, from coordinate 125,076,452 downwards.
CTATCCTGTATTTTAGCTCTGCACCTACCGTACTAGTATCCCCACCGTGTCATGTGTTAACCAAGAATGACCCTCACTCAAAAGTCGTGTAATGGTCCATGCCAACCTAATATATCGCATATATAGGTTACTCAACTTGTATGTTTTATTCCATGTAAATGTTCAGTCCCTTGCCGTAGACCATACGGGCTTTCCCATGAGATTCTATATTACTTTAACATAGTTCCATGATCCTTAAGATCGGTTTGGACTGTTACCCTAAACCTAGCTAGGGTCTTCCAACATGAATTATTGTTTGTACAACTAGGACTTATGCTACCTAGGGCTGCTAGGGATTATGCTTACCTATTGCACGTTTTCGTATCTCGGTTTGGGTTCAACCACCTAGGGCCACTAGGGATTACGCTAACCGCCAACCGCGCCCTTTTTCCCATGCATTCATTGTGAATCGCTTTTCCATGACTGTATGCACATGTATCACATCGTGCCATCCGAGTCCTATCACAGGGCAAATCAAGAAATACAGGACTCGGTCGGGAGCTTTCGATCTATCTGCCGATGCAGATGCTAAGGTCTGTTTTTCTTATACGTGGCTATGGTCCCACGAGACCACTCCCTCAACTAGTGAAAGACAAGACAGGATAAATCCTGTATGAGAACACAACACTGGCCAACCCACATCCAAGCCTTACCGCAACCATAATTAGATAGCAATTATGGTCTTTTGGGTGTTCTCTGCCTTTTCGTACGTACACGCTTGACCAAAGATGGTAGGTAGCCTGACGAAATGCTATCTAGGGTACGACCGTGTATCGTCGACTATCGCCTATCCATCCTCGTCTTTAGGTCGCTCGTATAGCAACCAAGGCATACTCTTGGTTCTTCTAACGCAGACCTTAACCTCTCATGAGCCTAGTATAATCACCTGGCAGCTCATAGAGGGATACCAAGAATATCCTCACGTTCCCCGAAGCCGTTGCTTCGTTACCCAGTTCGCTGGAGCCTTTATCTAAATCAGATACTTGCTCCTACTCGTATACTTAAACGATGACCTACCGTATCAGGTTACTCATCTATCTATGAACTGGTCTAAATTTCCTTGACTAAGAATCATTACTTAGTTATTCTTCAACTAAGGTTTACCACTTAGCATTGTTCCCGTTATCCTTGTTAACTACGGTTATCCACCTAATCCTCAGAACTAGGGTTTACATAATGGATTAAGTGTCACTTAAGTTCATGAATTAACCCGTCTACAAATCCTGTCAAAATTGGCTAAGTATCCAAGTTCAAGGCTTAGCCCTGCAAACCATGCTCAAGTTGGTTAAGTATATTAAGCAATTCACGACTTAACCTCGTCCAATTATCATTCTAGATTGGTTAAGTATATATTAACTTGACCCTATCAATTTACTTAGTCAAATCGGTCAAGTGTATTCAAGCGATTCGTGACTTAGCCTTATCATGTTTTCACGTTATATTGGATAAGTATTGGTTAACTTAACCACAATAAATTAACAAGTTAGATTGGATAAGTATAGGTCACTTAACCACATCAATTCATCATGTTTAGATTAGTTAAGTGTTTAACTTAACCCCATTAAACTACCAAGTGGGATTAATTAAGTCTAGGCTAACTTAACCCCATCCGATTTCCATGTTTAGACTAGTTGAGTCTAATCTTAACCCCATTCGTTAACCGTATTTTTCGGTTAAGCGTCATTAAGAAAACTTACTTAACCTTACCAAGTTATCGCGTTGGATTGATTAAGTGTTGGTTAACTTAACCCCATCCACTAGTCATATAAAAATGGTTAAGTGTCATTAGGCAAATCAAGTTACTTAACCTACCCAACCTTGTCATGTTTTGTTAAGTATCATTAGCCTAATCAAATTACTTAACCCATTTGTCCATGTCATATTTAGTTAAGAGTCATTAATCAAATTAACTTAACCCTATCATGTGGCATTAATTACTTAATGCACCTTCACCTCTCACATTAGACTTTGTTGTGGTTACTAGTTAAGCCGGTCGGTTCCCGGTAGCTTTACACCACAACTTGGTCTAACCTCGGGTTCAAGCACAACATGACCAACTTCTCACATTGGGTCCTATTGTTTGCAACTACTAGTTAGGCCGGTCGGTTCCGGGTAGTTTTACGTTGCAAACTCAACCCAACCTCGAGTTGGCCACACTTATATTATCTAAGTGTCATGTCCATCATGTTTCCCAAAACATATTACAAGTTTTCAAGCATTTGGGTAGACCTAACTTAATAGGTAAATTCCCAAAGGGTAGACCTAACTTAATAGTTAAATTCCCAAGCTTATGTTTTTATGCATACTTACATGTCAACTTTCATGTTATATTTCAAGTCATGTTTTCAAGTTGTATTTTCATGTCATTAGAAATTACCCATAACATAACCCAACGCTTTTAAACTCGCATATACGTTCGCGACAACGTAATGGATTAAAAGAAGAGACTTGGCAAAGGCATGATAAAAATGGATATTAAGCCACAAGTTAATCATGGTGGCAAATGAGGCACAAATGTGTTCATTAACTTGCATGTTACATTCTTAAGCCTCAAAACATGCATAAACCCAAACTTGGCACATAAGCGAATCATGGTGACAAAAGATATGGAATGATGACTAGTAACTCGCATATATCATCATATAAGGGTTATGACTTCATATGCAAGTTGACATAAAGGTTATGAGGGTTCTCATGTTGCCTAATGCAACATTTCAACATAAAGGTTGTAGCTTTTAGCTCACAAGATCAAGATAATGACTTCATAAACTTGCATGACATGATAGCATGTATCATATTCAATGATCAAACCCAAACTTGCAACATGAACATTTAACTTCAAAGTTAATATCTAAGAGTAGGGAAAGGGCTTACATTGCTATGAAGGCACAAAAGATATGACAAAGCCCTTATGCAATCAAATAGACCCAAAATGCAAGCTCTAACATAAAAACCCTTGATCCAAAATGATCAAAACCCTTGCTTTATGATGCAAAGATAGAAACTTGACTTGAATGCAAGCTAATGACACTCATACAAGCTTGAAAACACTTGTATGCATGGAAAATCTCTCATAGAAACCATTTAGAAATTTTATGAAGAGAGTGGAGGCCATGAGAGGTAAAATTTTGCCATAGTTTAGTTGCATGAATGAATAATGAGGATTTAGGATAGGTTAGGGTCTTATTTATAGATTAGGCAAGTGTTTTAGGCCATAGAATTAAACCTAGATTCAATCCAAGCCATCAAAGCATGTCTTGGGGAAGAAGTCAAGTGTAGGAACCATCTAGGGCCTTTAGATTAAAGATGAACCATGAGAACCATCCAAATGAAAAATCTGCATTTGAGCGAATCGGCCCACGGGTTGACAGCCAAACACCCTGGATTAACCCCTAGTCGACCCAGCGGGCTCGGGTCGACCTCAAAAATCGGCCGGTTCGGTTATTCCCCTCTCCCAATTCGCTGTTTTGAACATTTTTGCATATTTATTTATTTAATTTTCAATTATATATATATATATATATATATCAATATATATATATATTTCTCTGCGCAACCCATTTCACTTAATTAAGTATACTTTAATTTGGGAATTTTTCGTGAAACTTCGCGAGGCCATATCTTGGTCATACGGACTCCGATTTTCGAAAACTCGGACTCTATTTCGCGTATTTTTCCGAGACGAACGCAATGGCATAGCCCGTTTCCCTTGATTCAGATTTTACAGTTTAATTCTGCCTCCATTTATGTTATAACAGGTTATTGAAAATACGGGTTGTTACATTCTCCCCACCTTTTAGGATTTCGTCCCCGAAATCTCCAAGTTAGGAAGAACATATCCTACCATCCATCATCCATCTACTCAAAACATCATCCACAAGCAACCATTGTCCTTAGATGATTTCTAATGCTGTATGAATATATGCAAAATGTGTGTGTACATGTTCCTTAGCTAATGCTAATGATCAGGCCTGAATAATCTTTCTAATGCAAAATATGTATAGTGTCATGAATCCAACATGTATGCAAATAGTCCTAGTCATATAGATACTATATGCGTGCACAATCATTCATTCATATGCAACAATCACATGATAACACATTCAATTTCATCCATAAACAAGTATAAATACTCGTGCATATGCAATATGAAATGTGACCGAGTCGAGCTAGTATCTAATGTGTATTCGCGCATCCACGAGCAACCACTTGCAACCACTTGCAACCATATCAATCATAACATGTTTCAAATACATGTTTACATCCATAGGGTTCTACCTAGAATTCCCTGAAACAAGGTCGAGAAGATAAACAGGACAAACTCCTTACAGGGTTTGTAACGGAGAATAGGACCGAGAGGATGTCCACAAAAGATAGCCTACAAGTAAGCTCTACAGAAAACAGGGATCAAGGATATACTCCCAAAAAGAGATATCATGCGCGTATCTAGTCTTTGACCATCAAAGTCGTCTTTTAACTTCGCGATTTTGTAGCTTCTCATTCCTGTTTCCATAACATGAGCTGGAACTCATTTCTTCGTCGCCTCTCGTTCCACTTGCACTTATCCTTTTCCTAGAATACTTGACGCAAACATGACTGCGTACTCATGATCTCATGCAAGCTTTCCAAAATTCACTAGTGAATCTTGGATCTCGTTTATATACTATAAGGCATTCCATGTAGAAGAACTTTCTCTTGAAAGTAAACAGATGTCAATCAGGTTATCATGCGCACTTACTAGGGTGATCTCTATAACCCATGCATAAATGAAGTAAACCATCCGTCTTATTGGCGAACACCACTCGATCGGGCTTCAAATTTCCAATAAAGGCATCAAGGGATTCTAAGTAACTAGTCATGAAAGAACCTCAAAAAGGTTACCCGATACTTCGAGGGCATTACCAAGGCTAGTCAAAAGGTCTAACTACCCTCCTATCAAAACCGAGAGTGGCACCCCCTACTGGATAACCACTTCATCCCTAGAATCCATCCATAGCTTATAAACATAAGCATTATTTCCAAACTCAACACTTGGCATAGACATTCCCAAATCCAAACAAGTCATGTATAAATGGACTGATTCTCCAATAGGACTTTGAGACAAAAATGGGATTCTCTATTACGCTAGTACTTAAGGTGCAGAGACTCAACTATCGAAGCAGACTTAAATGATACGAACAACGAAGTCCTAACGGGATGATAGAGAAGAAAAGCTAAACCTTTAACAAGATCGTTACCCTCCTTCCGAGGTACTCTAGAAATGAGAGCATACTACTGCCCTCCCGATGATCTTGTCCTTGTCCCATAAAACTTAACTATCCGCCCCGTTTTACCATGCCAAAGGTACTCTCTCATCATGGGTTTCATTGTTCATCTTTCTCCCTCCTTTAAGGACTAAGCCATACCAACAAGTTGCTCATCCTTAAGCTCGTATCCTTTATCCTTCTTTCTCACGATCCTTTCTTATAACGCGGCCACTGGTTTCTCGAGAACCACCTCCATCGCATGGAAAGCACTTTCGTAGATAGAAAAGACTAGTCGCAGTTAAAACCACTGTGACTACAGATGGAGGAAAGAAAGGAGAAGAGATTCAATTAAGGAAACAAGGATAGTGCTAATGGCCTTTGGGGAATAGCCTTTTTCTCTTAAAAGAAAATTTTCTTAAAAAATGCTTCTTTGTAAACGGTTTTCAAATAGTTTTCAGAAGGTCTTTAAAAACTTTTGCCCAGTCTAATAACCTTCTGCTCTGATACCAAATGTAACACCCCGCCTCCGCTAGGGTCACTCGCAAAGGAATGCACTAGCTTTAGAGGGGCATTATTGGTAAACATGCACAGAAATATCACAAGACAGAACATATAAAATAGCGGAAGTAAAATCAAACTTTCATAACATGAATAAATAAGGTCTAAAGCCTTTTACATCAGAGTACATCAAAACCTGTCTTGCAATAGTAAAGAAGCATAAAGACATTTTCATAAATTATTCCCCAAGTAAAAACAGTAAAGTAGCCATTAGCCAAGAAAAGTCCAAGCCATCCATGATGACCTTCAAGCAGAAGAAGTCCGAACTAAACAACAGTATTTCCTCCCTGTAACCTGGAGGGGGGAAACGGAAGAAAAGAGGCGAAACAAAACGGGTCAGTCAAAAAGACTGAGTAAGCCCTATCTACTATTAGCATAAAAACTAGTAAAGTTAACTGACATGAGAAACTGAGATGAACATAAGCATGATAACAAGATAGATAAGCTAAATCAAAATAACAGGATGAACTACTGAACTCAGATAAACTAAGGTGTCATGATAAATTACGATGTCAAGATAAAACAAGGTATCACATGGTCAGGTTTCTATCAAGTATAATATCCCCAAGATATCTGTAACGTATAACGCCCCGTGATATCTATCCTGTATTTTAGCTCTGCACCTACCGTACTAGTATCCCCACCGTGTCATGTGTTAACCAAGAATGACCCTCACTCAAAAGTCGTGTAATGGTCCATGCCAACCTAATATATCGCATATATAGGTTACTCAACTTGTATGTTTTATTCCATGTAAATGTTCAGTCCCTTGCCGTAGACCATACGGGCTTTCCCATGAGATTCTATATTACTTTAACATAGTTCCATGATCCTTAAGATCGGTTTGGACTGTTATCCTAAACCTAGCTAGGGTCTTCCAACATGAATTATTGTTTGTACAACTAGGACTTATGCTACCTAGGGCTGCTAGGGATTATGCTTACCTATTGCACGTTTTCGTATCTCGGTTTGGGTTCAACCACCTAGGGCCACTAGGGATTACGCTAACCGCCAACCGCGCCCTTTTTCCCATGCATTCATCATGAATCGCTTTTCCATGACTGTATGCACATGTATCACATCGTGCCATCCGAGTCCTGTCACAGGGCAAATCAAGAAATACAGGACTCGGTCGGGAGCTTTCGATCTATCTGCCGATGCAGATGCTAAGGTCTGTTTTTCTTATACGTGGCTATGGTCCCACGAGACCACTCCCTCAACTAGTGAAAGACAAGACAGGATAAATCCTGTATGAGAACACAACACTGGCCAACCCACATCCAAGCCTTACCGCAACCATAATTAGATAGCAATTATGGTCTTTTGGGTGTTCTCTGCCTTTCCGTACGTACACGCTTGACCAAAGATGGTAGGTAGCCTGACGAAATGCTATCTAGGGTACGACCGTGTATCGTCGACTATCCCCTATCCATCCCCGTCTTTAGGTCGCTCGTATAGCAACCAAGGCATACTCTTGGTTCTTCTAACGCAGACCTTAACCTCTCATGAGCCTAGTATAATCACCTGGCAGCTCATAGAGGGATACCAAGAATATCCTCACGTTCCCCGAAGCCGCTGCTTCGTTACCCAGTTCGCTGGAGCCTTTATCTAAATCAGATACTTGCTCCTACTCGTATACTTAAACGATGACCTACCGTATCAGGTTACTCATCTATCTATGAACTGGTCTAAATTTCCTTGATTAAGAATTATTACTTAGTTATTCTTCAACTAAGGTTTACCACTTAGCATTGTTCCCGTTATCCTTGTTAACTACGGTTATCCACCTAATCCTCAGAACTAGGGTTTACATAATGGATTAAGTGTCACTTAAGTTCATGACTTAACCCGTCTACAAATCCTGTCAAAATTGGCTAAGTATCCAAGTTCAAGGCTTAGCCCTACAAACCATGCTCAAGTTGGTTAAGTATATTAAGCAATTCACGACTTAACCTCGTCCAATTATCATTCTAGATTGGTTAAGTATATATTAACTTGACCCTATCAATTTACTTAGTCAAATCGGTCAAGTGTATTCAAGCGATTCGTGACTTAGCCTTATCATGTTTTCACGTTATATTGGTTAAGTATTGGTTAACTTAACCACAATAAATTAACGAGTTAGATTGGATAAGTATAGGTCACTTAACCACATCAATTCATCATGTTTAGATTAGTTAAGTGTTTAACTTAACCCCATTAAACTACCAAGTGGGATTAATTAAGTCTAGGCTAACTTAACCCCATCCGATTTCCATGTTTAGACTAGTTGAGTCTAATCTTAACCCCATTCGTTAACCGTATTTTTCGGTTAAGCGTCATTAAGAAAACTTACTTAACCTTACCAAGTTATCGCGTTGGATTGATTAAGTGTTGGTTAACTTAACCCCATCCACTAGTCATATAAAAATGGTTAAGTGTCATTAGGCAAATCAAGTTACTTAACCTACCCAACCTTGTCATGTTTTGTTAAGTATCATTAGCCTAATCAAATTACTTAACCCATTTGTCCATGTCATATTTGGTTAAGAGTCATTAATCAAATTAACTTAACCCTATCATGTGGCATTAATTACTTAATGCACCTTCACCTCTCACATTAGACTTTGTTGTGGTTACTAGTTAAGCCGGTCGGTTCCGGGTAGCTTTACACCACAACTTGGTCTAACCTCGGGTTCAAGCACAACATGACCAACTTCTCACATTGGGTCCTATTGTTTGCAACTACTAGTTAGGCCGGTCGGTTCCGGGTAGTTTTACGTTGCAAACTCAACCCAACCTCGAGTTGGCCACACTTATATTATCTAAGTGTCATGTCCATCATGTTTCCCAAAACATGTTACAAGTTTTCAAGCATTTGGGTAGACCTAACTTAATAGGTAAATTCCCAAAGGGTAGACCTAACTTAATAGGTAAATTCCCAAGCTTATGTTTTTATGCATACTTACATGTCAACTTTCATGTTATATTTCAAGTCATGTTTTCAAGTTGTATTTTCATGTCATTAGAAATTACCCATAACATAACCCAACGCTTTTAAACTCGCATATACGTTCGCGACAACGTAATGGATTAAAAGAAGAGACTTGGCAAAGGCATGACAAAAATGGATATTAAGCCACAAGTTAATCATGGTGGCAAATGAGGCACAAATGTGTTCATTAACTTGCATGTTACATTCTTAAGCCTCAAAACATGCATAAACCCAAACTTGGCACATAAGCGAATCATGGTGACAAAAGATATGGAATGATGACTAGTAACTCGCATATATCATCATATAAGGGTTATGACTTCATATGCAAGTTGACATAAAGGTTATGAGGGTTCTCATGTTGCCTAATGCAACATTTCAACATAAAGGTTGTAGCTTTTAGCTCACAAGATCAAGATAATGACTTCATAAACTTGCATGACATGATAGCATGTATCATATTCAATGATCAAACCCAAACTTGCAACATGAACATTTAACTTCATAGTTAATATCTAAGAGTAGGGAAAGGGCTTACATTGCTATGAAGGCACAAAAGATATGACAAAGCCCTTATGCAATCAAATAGACCCAAAATGCAAGCTCTAACATAAAAACCCTTGAGCCAAAATGATCAAAACCCTTGCTTTATGATGCAAAGATAGAAACTTGACTTGAATGCAAGCTAATGACACTCATACAAGCTTGAAAACACTTGTATGCATGGAAAATCTCTCATAGAAACCATTTAGAAATTTTATGAAGAGAGTGGAGGCCATGAGAGGTAAAATTTTGCCATAGTTTAGTTGCATGAATGAATAATGAGGATTTAGGATAGGTTAGGGTCTTATTTATAGATTAGGCAAGTGTTTTAGGCCATAGGATTAAACCTAGATTCAATCCAAGCCATCAAAGCATGTCTTGGGGAAGAAGTCAAGTGTAGGAACCATCTAGGGCCTTTAGATTAAAGATGAACCATGAGAACCACCCAAATGCAAAATCTGTATTTGAGCGAATCAGCCCACGGGTTGACAACCAAACACCCTGGATTAACCCCTAGTCGACCCAGCGGGCTTGGGTCGACCTCAAAAATCGGCCGGTTCGGTTATTCCCCTCTCCCAATTCGCTATTTTTAACATTTTTGCATATTTATTTATTTAATTTTCAATTTTATTTATATATATATATATCAATATATATATATATTTCTCTGCGCAACCCATTTCACTTAATTAAGTATACTTTAATTTGGGAATTTTTCGTGAAACTTCGCGAGGCCATATCTTGGTCATACGGACTCCGATTTTCGAAAACTCGGACTCTATTTCGCGTATTTTTCCGAGACGAACGCAATGGCATAGCCCGTTTCCCTTGATTCATATTTTACAGTTTAATTCTGCCTCCATTTATGTTATAACAGGTTATTGAAAATACAGGTTGTTACAATAACCCCTCGATAGATGCATTTACATTCAAGTATATGTTTCTATGTTTTAAAATATCTTTTCTGTTGACCTGACACTTGATCCGCTATTTGCAGAAGTACTGGAAAATGAGTGTCAGAAACAGAAGGAATGCAGAACCAGATATTGAGGCTCTATTAATTAAGTATCGAAATATGGGTGGAATACCGTTCTTGGGTGAAGAATCTGTTATGAAAACACAAGCTTGGATTCATTCTGCTGAGAAAATATTTGACGGTTTAAAGCTGAGAGATGACCAGAAAAGATTACTAGCATCTTGGGCACTCAAAAACGAAGCTTTACTCCTCCTGAAGCAACTGAGCGGTTATTAAGGATAATCCAGAAGGTGATATCACCTGGGATAGGTTCAAAGTGATTTTCCTAGAAAGATTTACTCCTCCTGAAGCAACTGAGCGGTTATGTGATGAATTCTCTTATCTGATACATGGAGATATGACCATCCCAGAATATCACAAGAAAATCAACGAACTTTCTCATTTTGCTCCTCATCTGATTAAGATCCGAAGAGTAAGAATCAGAGGTTTATTCATGGCCTGCAAAGAAAATACCAGAATAGTGTAATGAGGAACGTGAAGCTTCCTTTTTCTGAAATGATACTGGTATGAGGATCTCGACAAGAAAGGTATGTTGCGTTACGAAGAGGAAGTCAGTTCTAGTAATAAAGGTGAGTCTGAAACTGATCATCCTGAGGCCAGTACGATGTCTGAGGTGAGTAAGAAGCCCAAAATCAATCGGAAAAGGGCCAGATATGAGAAAGAACCAGTAACGACTGCTGTATGCTCTAATTGCAATAAGCAAGGGCATTTTTCGATAAGTTGCAGAGCTTTAAAGAAACAGGAGAAGTTTCGAGAGAATAGAAGATGCAATCAATGTCATCGGTTTGGCCATGTAAAGCAAGATTGCCGGCTGTTAAAAGCGGTCAAAGTGGCTCAGGTAAAGGAAGTGGCAGAAACTTCTGAGCCCTCGGCTAGTCAGGAAAGGCCAGATGTTTTAGAAGGCACGCTTACTGTCAAAGATATTCCAGTTAAAGTACTGTTTGACACCTGCGCGTCGCGAAGCTTTGTTGCAAAGAATGGGGTTAAGAAACTGGATTTGAATTTGAAGAAGCTCAAAGAACCAATGACTGTCCATAATCCAGTTGGGGGTTCCCTCGATCTCAGTTGGGTTTGTGGGGTGCCGGTTTCTTTTTCTCATTATCGGTTCCCTACCATCGCGGTCATCATGAATTTTACAGAGTTTGATCTTATCTTGGGGTTAGATTGGTTGACCAAATATGAAGCTGAGGTTAAATGCGCCGACAGAGTCGTTAAGGCGAAGATTAAATCAGGTGATTATATAACCATTCCTTGTGAAGGTCAGAATTCTAATAGAAAAGACTTCTGGGCAGCTTTGGATGTTTCTCCTGCTCAAATAGGAAATATCCTTGTAGTCGCAGAGGATATACAGGGCCTCATAAAAGATATTCCTGTCATCAAGAATTATGCGGATGTGTTCGAAGAAGTTGTTAGTTTACCTGAAGTTGTTAGTTTACCTCCATAGAGAGAAATTGATTTCAAGATCGCTTTAATTACGAATGCAAGGCCAGTAGTGCATGCTATTCGGAGAATGACTCTAAAGGATAAAGAAGAACTAGACAATCAAACTCGACAGCTTGTATGGAAGGGTCTGATCAAGCCTAGTTTCTCTGATTAGGGAGCAGCAGTGGTGTTTGTCCCAAAGTCTGACGGTACTCTACGACTATGTGTGGATTATCGTGACTTGAATAAGTAGACAATAAAGAATAAATATCCATTACCGAGAATCGATGATTTATTGGATCGTCTGAATGGAGCACAAGTATTTTCAAGGATGGACCTAGCTACAGGTTTCCATCAGCTTCGTATTGCCGAAGAGTGTGCTCCTATGACAGCATTCAGAGGTTCAGACTTATTCTATGAGTGGTTAGTAATGCCGTTCGGCTTATGTAACGCACCTGCCTATTTTGTCGATCTAATGAATAGAGTGTTCCGAGGGGTCCTGAATAAGTTTGTCCTGGTTTTTATTGACGATATTCTAATCTTGTCTAAGTCAAAAGCCGAACATGAAAAACATTTGGAGCAAGTTCTAGAAATTCTGAGAAGGAATGTATTGAAAGCTAAACTTTCCAAATGTATATTTTGGCAAGATGATGTAAAGTTTCTTGGCCATGTCGTATCAAACGAGGTAATTGCTGTGGATCAAAGTAAAATCACCGCTATTCAAAATTGGAAATAGCCTAGTACTCCCACAGAAGTCCAAAGTTTTCTTGGATTGGCTAGTTATTACCGGAAGTTCGTTAAAGATTTTTCGAAGATATCTAGTCACTTAACAAAGCTTACAAAGAAGCACGCGAAATTCAAGTGGACTCCCGAATGTGTGGGGGCTTTTTAGAAGCTAAAAGTCAGATTAACAACGGCTCCAGTGTTAACGATAATCGATGGCTCAAGATTTGAAAGTCTGGACGGATGCCTCTAGAGAAGGCCTTGGTGCGGTATTAATGCAAAGAGGTCAAGTGGTTGCTTATGCTAGCCGTCAGCTGAAGCCGCATGAGAAAAACTACGTCACTTATGATCTCGAGTTGTTGGCCATCATATTTGCTTTGAAAATCTGGAGGCACTATATTTTGGGTGAGAAATTCGAACTGTTTACAGATCACTAGTCGCTAAAGTATCTGTTCACCCAGAAAGACTTGAACCTGAGGCAGCAACGTTGGCTAGAGTTTCTTGTAGCATACGATTTTGAGATTTTGTACACTCCAGGGAAAGCCAATGTTGTGGCCGATGCGCTAAGTAGAAAGAATGTAATGATCGCCAGTTTTATTATTACAACTTCATTGATTGATAAAATATCTGCTCTTCAGAAGGATGATCGCGTCATTCAGAAGATCAGAGAGATAATTCAGAAAGGCGAGCCCTCGAGTTTTCAGGTTGATAATGATGGGATTCTAAGGCTAAAAGGTCGAATATGTGTTCCTAACATTTCTGAGCTCCGAAAGGAAGTACTGGATGAATGCCACAAGTCAAAACTTAGTATCCATCCAGGAGTAAGCAAAATGTATAATGACATCAAACGCACTTTCTGGTGGAGGTCGATAAAGAGAGACATTTCTTTATACGTTAGTCGATGCCCTACTTGCCAACTAGTCAAAAGCGACCAACAGAAACTTGCTGGAATATTGCAATCGCTGGACGTTCTAGGTTGGAAGTGGGAACATATTTCCATGGACTTCATAGATGGTTTGCCCAGAACCAGAAAAGGAAATGACAGTATTTGGGTGATCGTAGACCGCTTCACGAAGACCGCCCATTTCATACCTGTCAGATCGAACCGAACTGCTCAGAGTCTGGCGCAGATATTTTTCGGAGCCTTCTGCTATTTTTGGTGGAGTGGAACCCAATGTGAGATTTCTAAACTATAAACGATATGGAAAACGATGATGTACAAATTATATAGATGATGTATGAGTTATATAAGCGTTGTACACCTCTTGTATAAGTTGTACGTTCGATGTATAAGTTATATATGCATTGTAAAAATTATATATGTGCTGAAATAGAAGTGAAATACTTATATATATATATATATATATATATATATATATATATATATATATACGCCCCTCGTCCACAAACCATGGACGATATTTATTGATTGTGATTGGTGTGAAAATTGGTTGATAGCAAATGGTTGATTAAAATTGTTTGTGGTTGAAATTTATTGATTGTGGTTGAAAAATACCCGTTTGTGGTTGAGAATTATTTGGTTGAAACCACATAGGATTAGTTTGTGGAAGAGAAATAAAAATAAACATGTCTCCTGCGTGCGAACTAGATGCATGAAATCCCCATTGTCAAAAGCTACGAGGCTTTAAGGTAGAGCGAGGAGCCGTACTAGAGACGGCCTCGGTTTTAACAACCCTTCCGTTATGCTGTCGAAATTTTGAATAATATGCATGTGCTAGAATTATTTTCATTTGTTGAAATTATTTTCATATGTTGAAACCGCATTCATGTGTTGAATAGAAATCCATTCGTTGAATAGAAATTCATGTGTTGAATGGTATTCGTGTTTTAAATAAATTGCTTTACCAATAAAAATCACATTTTTATTATATGTACGAACTATAGAAAACCTTCATGTGTTGAATAGAAATTCATTCGTTGAATAGAAATTCATGTGTTGAATGGTATTTGTACACCCCGTAATTCTGTAACACTAAGATTCACAAATCAAGGTTTAAATAATTCAAAATGGAAGAATTAAGGGAAACGGGTGGCGCCATTGCGTTCGTCTCGAAATTCTGCTAGAAACGAGTCCGAGTTTGCGAGAATCGGAGTCCGTACGAGGGAGATATGACCCTCCGAAGTTTCAGGATTTTTCAGAACAGAAAACAGCTCGAAATTCGAATTCGAAATTCGAATTCAAATCCAGAAGCGGGCTGGGAGGGAAAATTCCCGCCTAGGACCCAGGTCGACTGGGTAGTCGACCCCCCCTGACCAGGTCGACTGCCCAGTCGACATGGGTGTCGATTAGGGTGCAAAAACCACTTTTGGGCCTGGGTACATTCTGATGTACCTGGTCTCGTTTTCTGCCTAGATTCGTCCGCCTAATCCTATATAAACAGCCTCCTAGCCTCCTTCTCTCTACACCATTTCATTCTATCCTTATGCTTCCTCTGAGAAAATGTATAAATAAATAAAAATAAGAAAATAATACGAGAATCTAAGACAAGGTTATGCTGCTCAAGTTTGTCAAGAAGAGATTCGAATCAAGATTAAAGCATCAAGATAAGAATCAAAGGCTAACTCAAACGGTTTCGAGCAACGTCGCACGCCATCTTTCTATTCTAAAAACCGATCAATGTAAGTCGGTTACTTTTTAGATTTGAACATTTTCTCTATTCGTGACATGAAATTAAAGGAATAAAAGAATATGCCAAATCTTTCTGTTTGAATCCGTGCTTATATCCTTGGACCTAATTAAGAACTGTTATGATTCGATGACCAATAAGACCGTGACTATGAAACTATGGACCTTAAAACCATACGCCTCTTTGACTATGAACATCGTCTATGACTGTGATTCATTAAATGTGAGGATTTATTGCCTTTGACTATGGATATAAGGTTATTATTTATGCCCATGACACTGTAGTTACAAAACCATGTTGTACCCCAAACTGGCATTATATTGGATCTAGGCTTGACTTTCTATTTCTAGTTATCCTTGGATCTTGATCTTGGGAATTTACCTATTAAGTTAGGTCTACCCATGTTCTTGAACCTATACTATTCAACCCTTTTCACGTCGTAATATTACCAGATCTATATGCCTGTGAATTATCATCTTATGCCAGTTATTATGTCTATTCTTTCATGGTAATTTGGTTCATTCCCTTTTATTCACGAATCTAGATTTATTTATAATCTAGGTTGAATCACAATTTTAAGAACGATGGGAATACATTTTGGGAAAAACATGAAAATTGACTAAACTTGGAAATTGGCATAATTTGGGAACATGCATTATAACATGACTATTAAGATGAAAATTAGAATAACAAGTCTAGTTTTGACATGAACTGAAATTAGAATATTAAATCAGAATTGGGTGGCTAAATTAAGCATGATAAGTATATTAGCATAATTGTGAATAATTTACATACATTGGGCGTAAATGGTAAATGGTTAAATGGGCCACAAAGTAGGTAGTTGGTATGCAAATTAAGTTTTGGGCATAAACGGTGAACTAGAATATGAAATCTAGTTGGCATAAACTGTAAACTAGAATATAAAATCTAGTTTTTGGCATGAACTATAAATGAGGATGTTGGATCTAAATTGCTATAAACTGTAAGATAGGCAAATCAAGATTTGGGCCTAGAATATAAGTTCATTAGTGGGCATGGCAAATGTATATGGTATAGGCCAAATTTATTTATAAAGGGAAAATGGACTTTGAGGATAAATTGTTAACAATTTATATATATACAAAAGAAAGGTTTATTAATGACATCTCTTTTAATAATACATCCACCAGAAAGTTCTAGGGTGACAGAGAGGATAGTGTCTAGGCTTGGGTTTGGAAAATACAAGTTTCCTGCTCTCCCTGACTATCCCTAACTGATCCGACGGACGGGATGGTTACTTTCAAAACCTGATTTAAAAATTAATCAAAACCCTTTGAACTTAGAAAACACGAATATGCCTAACAAGAGGTTAGACTGAGTTGCGATGTAAACCTGCCCGGAACTAACTAGCACATCCAGTATTCGCAACAATATCTGTCTAATGTGAGTGGTCGCGGCTTTAATTTATTTAGTTAAAGTTAGAACAAGAATGGTAGGGTTAAGCTAACTAAGACACTTAACCAATTCAACATGATAACCAAACCGATGGGTGGGGTTAGGTTCATACAGACACTTAACACAGTTAAGCTAGAATGGGAGGGTTAAGTCCATAGGAACACTTAACCAACTTAACACAGTTAAGCTAGAATGGGAGGGTTAAGTCCATAGGGACACTTAACCAAACTTAACATCGTAACAAGACAATATTTGTAGGGGTTAAGAAACTAAGAAAACACTTATCCAAATTAACATGTTAACTAGACTAGAAGGTGGGGTTAAGTAAAGTTAATACACTTAGCCAAATTAACATGTTAACAAGACTAGAGGTTGGTGATCGTCGCCAATCTATGAATTAGAAACGCGCGATATTTAAATTAAATTCTGCAAGCATACAGGTGTGTAGCATACAGGTCGAACACAGGGAGGTAGATTAAAATCAAATTATTTATCTAATCTCTTGGGCGAGTTAGACGAAGCCTGGAGATTTTGTTGAAATAAAAACAAACTGAAATTGCGAACTTAGGATTATCGTTGAATCTAATCAACGATTAATCACTAAAGAAAGTAAATTGCAAAACAAGAACAACAATGCAGAAAATAAAAGTGCAGAATAAGAAGAACAACAAAAAAATAAAATTAGGATTGTCGTTGAAACTAATCAAACGACTAATCACTAATGAAACAAATGTAAAATACAACTAGTACTCTACCGAATCTAATCGGGTAGATGACACTAGTTGCTAAAAAAAAGTACTAGAAAATAAAAGAAGAAGAAGAAGAATTTTTATTAGAGTAATGGAATACAGAAAATGAGATGGTGGCTACAATGCTATTACAAGGGTATTTATAGGAGATAACCAAACCCTATCCCTAATACAGTGATAAATGGTCCTTAGGGAAATCAAAAGAGAGTTTACAATAAGAAACATAAATGGGCCTTAGATAAATAAAGCAAATTTGGGCCTTTTCTCTTTTCCTCTTGCTTCCTTGACACTTCTTCATTGATTTGTGATGTGCAAAGCCTTTTTATCAATCCTTTTCTTATCCAACAGCAACTAGATGTGAGATCTTCATCTACAATTCTTCAAAATGTAAATATATATCAATTTCATCTCTATTTCTCTACTTTTCTGGTTGCATGCGGGCTGGGTTGGAATATCTGTAAAAGTAACAAAACAATACCCAAGTAATATTTATTTATATACAAAAGATAAGATATAAGAGCATAAAATAAACACATTTCTATGTCAATCAAATACCCCCACACTTATCTTTTACTCATACTCGAGTAAAACAAGAAATGAAAAAAAACTAGACTAGATAGGCCACACTTTCGTAGGAAACACGATTGCATTGAGCGTATGCAACAAGCCGTTAAACCTCTAGGTGTCCCTAGTAGGACGAGTATTGTTTCGTGAGGGTTTTCAGTGGATACTACCCACAAAATCCAAATGCAGTATGCTATGATTCTAATGAAACCACATGAATGCAATGGACATATGCAAAATAAAAGCAAAAATGAAAACAAGACTTGTTTATTTCATGGCCATCACCTAAGAATCTCCCTATGTACCGGTTACACTATTATCCCTCAAAATTAAACTTTTCATTATATTTCAAATTCGAATTTAGCTGAGAGAGAAAAATACTATCAACTAGCTAAAAATTGTAAACTTATTTTGTTGTATCAATTGAAAATGAGTCGTATTTAAAAAAAAATGGCATGTTATTACAGTCTAAAAAAAATGGCATGTTACTACAGTCTAAAATGCATGATGGTCCTATTTAAATGATGAAAATGAAAAGAAAGAAAAATAAAGAAAAAAAAACGAAAATGAGTGAAATGCAGACTCCCCCCCACACTAGAACTAAACAGTGTCCACACTGTAATTTTTTTCTATAATTGAAAGATAGTACCCAAAGGTGTATCAAATGCAGAATGATTTGTAAAATGAAATGCAATTTAACCACTATATGCGAATGCCAATTATATACAAAATGAAATTTATAATGACGGTGAGTTTTATGTGAAAAATGAGATTTTTCTTTCCCTCCACACTTGCCTCTATCGAAAATGATGGATGATGATTTCGTATCTGATTTTTGAGGTACAAAAGGCATGTTAGTGAGATCTAAGATCAAAATCCTTCCTATAAAATTTTTGTCGTGCCAATGATTTAAATCATTCAACTGAAGATTATTATAGTCCCACAAGCCTGAGTTTTTAACAATGATTTCTTCTGATGCTATGGAATTACGATTATGTTTGAGACGTTCCATATATCCATCCTCGTCATTCAAAAGTTTAAGCTCATCTTCGAACAATTCCTCAAAAGACATAGTGCACACGTCAACTGAGGAAAATGAAGTTTTTAGAGGAGATAATTCAGATGTACCATCTAAAACTGTTTCTATTATGTCAACTTCTCCTATTTCGATCTCTTTGGGTTGATGAAAAATATTCAATTCAATGGTTAAGTGCCCAAACGATAGTCGAAGTTGGCCGCCCCTACAATTAATGATAGCATTTGAGGTTGCTAAGAAGGGACGACCCAAAATCAATGGAATTTGACTACCTGACTCAAAACAGGCTCGGTTTCTAGAACTATGAAATCGACAGGGAAGTAAAATTGTTCAATTTGAATCAAAACGTCTTCAATTATACCCAATGGTTTTTTAAAAGATCGATCAGCTAACTGAAGAGTGATGTTTGTTGGTTTAATCTCCCCTAATCCAAGTTGACGATAAACAGTGTAAGGAAGAAGATTTACACTTGCACCGAGATCAAGTAGGGCACGAGATATGTGAATGTTTCCTATTTTGCAATCAATTGTAGGGCAACCGGGGTCCTTGTACTTGACTGGGGCAGGATTCGAAAGAATGGAGCTTGTATTCGCAGTTAGAAAGGCAGTTTTAGGTACATTAGTGGCTCGTTTTCGGGTGCATAGCTCCTTGAGACACTTGGAATATTGAGGAATTTGTTCGATGGTGTCAAAGAGTGGAATATTGACACGAACTTGTCTGAAGATTTCAAGAATTTTTTCAAAATTTGCATCCTTCTTCTTATTGTTAAGCCTGTGAGGATAAGGGGCTATTGGTTTATAGACTCTTTCAGAAATTTGATCGTTCGAAGAAGAAGGTTTCAATGTGGAAAGTGATTGAGGTACAGGAATAGAAGGTGAGATGCTGAGATTGCCAACATTAGAGGAGGAATTATTATCGGGGTTGCTGACATTAGAAGAAGAGATTTTGGGGTTGCCAACATTCGAAGAAGATGGGGTTTCATAAGGTTCCAAGGAGTTGGCATTGGTTGCCATCGCAAGAGTGTCAAGCTTTTCAATTGGGGTTGAAATCGAATGGTTGTCGGGATTGCCAACATTATTGTCAATAATTTTTCTAGACCTCAGGGAGGTGACAACGTTAACCAAATTATTTCCATCCTCACAAGAATTCACAGTACGAGAGTTATATTTTGGATTCACCTCGGGTTAACTAGGCAACTTTCCTCGCTCATTACTTTTCATTAGTTCCTTCATCATATTCATCATTTGTTCGAGTTTAACATCTTGATTATTAATTTGTTTTTCTAATCGAACAATATCTTGTGACGGTTGAGAAGATTGGGAGGATTGGTTTGATGATTGAAAGTTGGGGTGCCTATAAGGTTCACTCGAAGGCTCAGGTTGAGGTGAAACATGAGAAGTTTGAGGACTAGAAGAAAATGGAGCTAGGTATAATGAATTCGGTATCATGTGAGATGGATTTGCGACATTATTTGAATTAGACCATGAGAAATTTGGATGATTTCTCCAACTAGGGTCAGATGTGGATGAGTAAAGACCATTTTGAGCTATGACATTGACTTGGTCTTGGGTTAGTCCATTGAATTGAAGAGTTTGAGTCTCTAAGGGAATATGAATTGTATCCACGACATGCACTCCTTTAGTGGAAGCACGGATGGGAACACGAATGGACTCCCATTGCATGTCCTTTTCAGAATAATCCTCTAAGAATTTCCAAGCTTCATTGGTCGTTTTAGACATAAAATCTCCCCCATACATTGATTCTAGTTGAGTTCTAGTCTGATAGTTTAGACCCTCATATACAATTTGACATAAGTAATCTTTTATGATTCCATGATGAGGACAACTATACAGTAATTGGTTGAACCTATCAAAGTATTCTGAAAAAGTTTCCCCCTCATTTTGAGAAAATTGATTTATTTCAGTTCGAATTTTCAGAGTTTTGTGAAAAGGAAAAAACTTTTTAAGGAATACGCTGACGAATTCATCCCAACTTCTTATTGACTGTCTGGGAAGAGAATTTAGCCATCTTTTAGCGCTTTCAAGTAGTGCAAATGGAATTAGCCTTAGCTTGATTGATTCATTAGATAATTGTTGCATTTGAGTTGTGGATGAATACAATTCAAATTCGCTTAAAAATTCATAAGCATTTTCAGAACCAGTAAATTTTGGTACCCCTTGAATAAAAGAATGTTTAAGCTCAAATTTTCCTTCAACTGGTGGAAGTACTATGACAGAAGGTTGAACAGTTCTAGTTGGATAACATCGATCACGAAGAGACAAGGGTCTATCCATTATGATATTGAGATTTTGAAAATTTTGATTTATTTGATTTTGATCCCCAAAGTTTGGAAAGTTGTGATTCACTCGATTTTGATCCAATTCGGTTGGAAAATTTTGGTTGATTCGAGAACCCCTAGGAGAATTTTGTTGGCTCACACTTTTTTCACTCATTGTTGTTAAATGCACGCACAGAAATTAGCTACAATGAAATTTTCTGTCCTTAATAGCTCCTAACCCAAAATGATATAGTGACACGTTTGATTACTTAGATCAAAAGATTTCTTAGCCAGTTAACGGACAGGAGTTATCGGTGCACCAGGAATCACCCTAGCAATGCAGCCGAAGGTTTAAGTACCTTCAGAGTAACAACTGATATAATATTTACGAATCACCGTAATATTTATAAACGGTTATTTCTCTGCCGTAGTCTAGACACCAAGAAATAATTCGTTCCAAATGAATCAACTATCACAATACAATTAAGCCCTAGATGAGCCCGTGACTCCCTTAAGTCCAACGTCTAACCATTATTATTAGTCAGATTCTACGATGAAATGCAATTTGTGGGCTAAGGAAAGGGTGATGAAATCCCTCACCTTATGTGAATTGGGGTATTGCCCTTAACAGAATGAATAAAAAGTGCAGAAATAACAACAATCACACAATTTAATTGCAAAAATTAAAAAATTTACATTCAAGCCGATGCCCCTGCAGAATTTTTTTACAACAATTGTCTATATTTTTTTTCTTTGCAGCAGAGCACCTGTAGAGTTAAAAGAAATTTACAGTGGGGTATGGCTGTCCATCCAGAAAAAATGAGTAGCGTCCATGATTGAAATCTCACTATTTGCAATTTCTTTTGATTCTGAAATCTTGATTTGTTGCTTGAACTCCAGTCACCTTAGTTCGAAATCTCTCTTTTTTTCTTTTTTTTTTGGTTTTTTTTGAATGAATTGAATAACAAAAAAAGCACAATAAAAAGAAACAAAGGAATTAACAAAAAAAAAGAAGCTAACTTTTTGGAGAAGATGGTGCTGAAGTGTGGGTTGAAAAAAAAACCGGGGGTATTTGATCAGAGGGAAGAAATGAAGCAGGGAAAAATAATTGAAAAAAAAAGAATCTTTTTATGACCTCCCCTTTTTTTATTATTGTTGAAAAAGTGGACAAATAGGAAAGAAACAAATGACCAAAAAAAAATGGGAAGAGAGATTTCAGGAAAGAAAGAGAATTGTAAAGGAAGAAAGGAAAGTAATTGTAAAAGATTTGGAAAAGAAATTGAGAAGGAAAAGCAAAAAAAGAGAAGACAAAAACAGAAAGAATTTTTTTTCTTTTGTTTATTGTTGTAAAATTAGAAGAGGATTTTTTTTGAAAAGAAAGGGAATTTGTAAGAGAAGAAAAGAAATCAAATGTATTGAGAACAAGAAAGACAAAAGAAGGAAGGGAAAAAATTGCAAAAGAGGAATCTTTTTTTTTTTGAAATTTGTAAAAAGAAAAAGAATGTAGATGATTGGAAAGAAAGTGGAAAGATGGAAAGAATAAAGGAAAATTGAAAGTTGTTTTTTTTAATGAAGGAGAGAGAAGGAAAGAAATAAATGGAAAAAAAATGGAAAGAGAGATTGTAGGAGGTGAATGAGAAATGCAATTGGAAAGAAATAAAAAAAAGAATGCAATTTTTTTTTATGAAAATTTGAACAAGAAGAAAGGGAAAGAAATGAATGGTAAAAACCCAAACAAAAAAGGGAAAAAAAATTAAAAGAGGAAGGAAATAAGAGAAAAAAGCAAGGTTTTTTTGAGTAGAGAGGAAGGGTAGAAGAAATTGAGGAAATAAATAAAAGCAGACAAAAAAAAGAAAGAAATCAAAGTAGACAGAGAAGAAATTGCAAAAGTTTTTTTTTCCTAGAAAGTTGTAGACAAAAGATGGAAACAAATAAAAAGAAAAGGGAAGGGAAAAGAAAATTGTGAAAATCAGCAAGGTGGTAGAAAGATGGAAAGAAATTGAAGAAAAATTAGCAACTTTCTTTTTTTGTATATATTTTTTTCTTCTTTAAGGAATTAGATTGGAAGAAATGCAAAATTAAAAAAAGGAAAGAAATAAATGAAAAAAAAGAAGGAAAGTTAAAAGAAAAAGTGGCAAGATTTTTTTCCTTGTCTTAGAGATTATGATATCAGTATGTGATACACAATCAACTAATCAAGATTTTTATCTATATATATCTACAAGAAAACAATAGGAAAATAAAAGAAAATTTGGCAAGATTTTTTTTTTTACAAAATCAAACAAAAAGAAAAAAAACTAACACGAATCAGAAATTAAATAAATAATAAAATTCATTTGTTACCTCCCCGGCAACGGCGCCAAAAACTTGATCGTCGCCAATCTATGAATTAGAAACGCGCGATATTTAAATTAAATTCTGCAAGCATACAGGTGTGTAGCATACAGGTCGAACACAGGGAGGTAGATTAAAATCAAATTATTTATCTAATCTCTTGGGCGAGTTAGACGAAGCCTGGAGATTTTGTTGAAATAAAAACAAACTGAAATTGCGAACTTAGGATTATCGTTGAATCTAATCAACGATTAATCACTAAAGAAAGTAAATTGCAAAACAAGAACAACAATGCAGAAAATAAAAGTGCAGAATAAGAAGAACAACAAAAAAATAAAATTAGGATTGTCTTTGAAACTAATCAAACGACTAATCACTAATGAAACAAATGTAAAATACAAATAGTACTCTACCGAATCTAATCGGGTAGATGACACTAGTTGCTAAAAAAAGTACTAGAAAATAAAAGAAGAAGAAGAAGAATTTTTATTAGAGTAATGGAATACAGAAAATGAGATGGTGGCTACAATGCTATTACAAGGGTATTTATAGGAGATAACCAAACCCTAACCCTAATACAATGATAAATGGGCCTTAGGGAAATCACAAGAGAGTTTACAGTAAGAAACATAAATGGGCCTTAGATAAATAAAGCAAATTTGGGCCTTTTCTCTTTTCCTCTTGCATCCTTGACACTTCTTCATTGATTTGTGATGTGCAAAGCCTTTTTATCAATCCTTTTCTTGTCCAACAGCAACTAGATGTGAGATCTTCATCTACAATTCTTCAAAATGTAAATATATATCAATTTCATCTCTATTTCTCTACTTTTCTGGTAGCATGCGGGCTGGGTTGGAATATCTGTAAAAGTAACAAAACAATACCCAAGTAATATTTATTTATATACAAAAGATAAGATATAAGAGCATAAAATAAACACATTTCTATGTCAATCAGTTGGGGTTAAGTAAAATTTAACACACTTAGCCAATTTAATATGTTAGCTGGACTAGACCGTAGGGTTAAGTAAACTTGAACACTTTACCATCAGATTGTGATAAATGAATAGGGTTGAGTCTAAAACATGAAGAGATAATACTTAACCATTAATAGAATGTTAGTTAAAACAGATGGGCAAGGTTAAGTTAAAAGGAACACTTAACCAATACAAGATGAATGGGTAGGGTTAAGTAAATACTTAACCAATATAACTTGATGCCGGTAGGGTTAAGTCAACGTGAATTACTGATAACACTTAACCAATTTAACAGGATAAATGAAGAGGGTTAAGTTAGCTTGAATTGACTAATGACACTTAACCAATCCAAATTGACGAGAAAGAGAACTAAGTAGTAAACCTTAGTTAAAAGGAGCTAAGTAGTAAACCTTAATTAAGGAAACAACGATTCTGGAAACTAAGTGGTAAACCTTAGTTAGCAAAACTAAGTAGTAATTCTTAGTATAACACGAGAAGGAGCGAACGTCCATCTAATTTTAATGAAGGCTCCAACGAATTGGGTTACGAAGCCCGAGGCTTCGAGGGGACATAAGGGTACTCTTGGTATCCCTCTGTGAGGCTGCAGAGGATCCTCCTGGGCTCACAGAGGTTAAGATCTGCGTTAGAAGAACCAAGGGTATGCCTTGGTTGCAAAATATGGCAACCTAAAGACTAGGATGAACCAGCGTGATTCAGCGAGAAACCGATAGCCCTGTGATAGCAACTCGTCATCTACTATCCATCTTGAGTCAATCGAGATACGTGAAGCGGGAAGGCGGAGAACTCCAAAAGACCATATACTTGCTATCTAGTTGTGGGTGAGGATGGCCATAGGTTAGTGGGGGCATAGGGGGCCTGCGTATAGATCTCATTTTTCAAGGTTTGTCTTTCATTAGTTAAGAGAGGGGTCGAGTGGGACCATAGCCACAGGAATAAAAACAGACCTTAGCATCTGCATCGGCAGATATCTGAAAGCTCCCGACCGAGTTCTGTGTTTCTTGATTTGCCATGCCACCAGACTCGGGCCGCACATTACAGGACATGTGCATCTAGACAAGCGATAACGATTCGCGATACATGCGTGGGAAAGTCTAGGAACATATACCACTCTAGGTAGTGCGTCCTAGACTAGGGGGCATCGTTCGACAGGTAGCATAATCCCTAGTGGACTAGGTGGCATAAACCCTGAATCCGAGAAGCGTTCTGCAGATAGCGTAAACTCTAGTAGACTCTAGAAAGCACTTGATAGAAAACACTGGATTAGATCTAGGTAACAAATAATAAATGTATGCCTGAAGGCAATGGAAACTACAGGGATTGGGATCACGTTATCGTTACTAGTTGGGACACTAGTTAGGTGGTGCAGAGATATAGAAACCAGTATAACAAGGAAATAGCAAAGCGACGAAAGTATTAGAGCATATCCAGTTTATCTTATCTTAGCATATCTTGTGTTAGTCTTGTCTAATCTTGCTGACCCTATCATCATGGTGTTATCTTGTATTCAGTTAATTCATGTCGTTTTGTTTTTCCATGTTCACATGCTAGAAGTAACTGAACTTACTCAGGCTTTATGTCTGACTCTGTTTTTCTTTCGTCTTCTTTTCTTCCGCTCCCCCCCCCCCCCGGCCAGGTAGTAAAGGAGGGATTAGTATAGCTCAGGTTAAGTTGGATTGTCACTCTTTCCCAGCTTGAAGATTTGTCGAAGTTTTGCTTGGATTCTCTTTTCAGATGTTATGGCTGGCTCTTGCTACATTGGGGAATATAAATGTTGTTTTATGCTTCTTTATTTTGTAGGACAGATGATACTTTGATATTGTAAAGAAATCGTTGTACAAACTATTTTATCAATAAAGCAAATTTTTATTTTCCGCTGTTTAATTTCTGTCTGTCTTGTAATTCATCTGCATCTTTTACCTTAAAATGCTCCACAGAACTTAGTGCATTCCCTTTGTGAGTGACACTAACGGATGTGGGGTGTTACACGTGGTATCAGAGCTGAAGGTTACCAGATCAGATAAAGGATTTGAAAAATTATTTTCAAAACGGTTTTAAAAGAAGCATTTTCAAGAGAAAAGATTTGTTTTAAAGGCATATTCCCCAAAGCCATACACACTATCTTCTCTTCCTCTGTTTGAATTCTTGTCTCCTTCTTTCTTGAGTCTCTGGGGCTCCTGACTTTTTGGGAGGTAACCTCATCGATGGGCGAAGTCGTGCCTGGCTTCCATCCATAGCCGTAGTTGTTTCACCTTTTCTGTACGATGGAAGCAGCTTTCGAGAGATTTGTCAACATGACTACACACGGAAGAGGATGAGGAATTCATGGATGTAGATTTAGCTCACAAAGGAGGAAGGAATTATAAAACCTAAGACAAGAGGAAGTATCTTTACTATTGTGTAATAGGGCATGTAATTAAGGGCAAAGGACAAGATTTTTAGAAGGGCAAGTACCTACTTTCGCCACCAAGCGTACCTAGGAGAAAGGTAGTAAAGTTTTGTGGAAGAGTCTAGTTTTGCTGTTCGTACTCTTTCCTTTGGTTTTAGCGCTTCACATTTGTTCATATCCACTTCCATAGTTGAGTCTCTGCACCATAGTACTTGTATAGTAGAAAGATCCCACTAGAGTCTCAAATCCAATTGGTGGTCCGACCAGTTTATTTTTGGTCAGTAGGGATTTGAGAATAGCTATCGAGTTTGCTTATATCATCTCACGTAGATCGTCTAAAATTCGGAGGAGATATTCCTTGGGTGCTTATCTGATATTGGTTTAGGCCTTTGGGGCTTGTACTTGAGGAATGTCGAGTTCGACTAGGATGGTTTGCATGAGAGATGAATATTTGTGGAAGGCACTCTAAAAAGCACGTAATGACCTTTCGACCCTTATAGTTATGGCATAATGGATAAGAGGGAGACCTCTAATCATGTCAGTACATACACTTGGTACCGTGATTGACATCTGTTTATTTTGGAAATGGAGGTCAGAAACTTCACAATCGTGAAGTTAAATTAGTTAATATACAGTGGAGTAAAGCTCAAGAAGGCTAGATACTAGCATCATACCCTTTTCCTTAAGGGTGCAATCTTGATTTCTTTTTTTGTAGGAGCTTTACGCATAATCGTTTCTCTCTTTCCAAAGTATATCCTCTAGGTCGTATCTTCGATCCTTAGGTAGAAACTCTTTTGGATGTAAACATGTATTTGAAACATGTTATGGTTGATGGTTGCGAGTGGTTGCTAATGGTTGCTCGTGAATGCATATACATACGTATTAGGCACTAGATCAGTTCGGACGCTTTCATATTGCATTTACAGATATGTATTTGTTTGTAAGTTGAACTTGATATGTTATCATATGGATGAATGGCTATGCACACATGTAGTATTTACATAGCTAGGGATGCTTGCATACATGATTGGACACATGGCACTGACATGATTCGCATTAAGGAGGTCAACTGAATTAGTAGACCACCTGATTTTGCATTAGATAAAGACATATACACACACTATGCATATGAACATGAAAGCATTAGAAATCTTATAAGGACAATGAATGCCTGTGATTGAATGGTTGATTAGATGGATGACGGAATGGTAGGACACATTCTTCCTAACTTGAAGATTTCGGGGATGAAATCCTTTTAAGTGGGGGATGATGTAACACTCCGTAATTCTGTAACACTAAGATTCACAAATCAAGGTTTAATTAATTCAAAATTGAAGAATTAAGGGAAACGGGTGGCGCCATTGCGTTCGTCTCGAAATTCTTCTTGAAAACGAGTCCGAGTTTGCGAGAATCGGAGTCCGTATGAGGGAGATATGACCCTTCGAAGTTTCAGGAATTTTCAGAACAAAAAACAGCTCGAAATTCAAATTCGAAATTCAAATTCAAACCCAGAAGCGGGTTGGGCAGGAAAATTCCCGCCCAAGACCCAGGTCGATTGGGGAGTCGACTGGATAGTCGACCCCCCTGACCAGGTCGACTGTCCAGTCGACAAGGGTGTCGACCTGGGTGCAAAACCCACTTTTGGGCCTGGGTACATTCTGATGTACCTGGTCTCGTTTTCTGCCTAGATTCGTCCGCCTAATCCTATATAAATAGCCTCCTAGCCTCCTTCTCTCTACACCATTTCATTCTATCCTTATGCTGCCTCTGAGAAAATGTATAAATAAATAAAAATAAGAAAATAATACGAGAATCTAAGACAAGGTTATGCTGCTCAAGTTTGCCAAGAAGAAATTTGAATCAAGATTAAAGCTTCAAGATAAGCATCAAAGGCTAACTCAAACGGTTTCGAGCAACGTCGCACGCCATCTTTCTATTCTAAAAACCGATCAATGTAAGTCGGTTACTTTTTAGATTTGAACGTTTTCTCTATTCGCGACATGAAATTAAAGGAATAAAAGAATATGCCAAATCTTTCTGTTCGAATCAGTGCTTATATCCTTGGACCTAATTAAGAACTGTTATGATTCGATGACCAATAAGACCGTGACTATGAAACTATGGACCTTAAAACCATATGCCTCTTTGACTATGAACATCTCCTATGACTGTGATTCATTAACAGTGAGGATTATTGCCTATGACTATGGATATAAGGTTATTATTTATGCCCATGACACTGTAGTTACAAAACCATGTTGTACCCCAAACTGGCATTATATTGGATCCAGGCTTGACTTTCTATTTCTAGTTATCCTTGGATCTTGATCTTGGTAATTTACCTATTAAGTTAGGTCTACCCATGTTCTTGAACCTATACTATTCAACCCTTTTCATGTCGTAATATTACCAGATCTATATGCCTGTGAATTATCATCTTATGCCAGTTATTATGTCTATTCTTTCATGGCAATTTGGTTCATTCCCTTTTATTCACGAATCTAGATTTATTTATAATCTAGGTTGAATCACGATTTTACGAACAATGGGAATACGTTTTGGGAAAAGCATGAAAATTGACTAAACTTGGAAATTGGCATAATTTGGGAACATGCACTATAACATGACTATTAAGATGAAAATTAGAATAACAATTCTAGTTTTGACATGAACTGAAATTAGAATATTAAATCAGAATTGGGTGGCTAAATTAAGCATGATAAGTATATTAGCATAATTGTGAATAATTTACATACATTGGGCGTAAATGGTTAAATGGGCCACAAAGTAGGTAGTTGGTATGCTAATTAAGTTTTGGGCATAAACGGTGAACTAGAATATGAAATCTAGTTGGCATAAACTGTAAACTAGAATATAAAATCTAGTTTTTGGCATGAACTGTAAATGAGGATGTTGGATCTAAATTGCTATAAACTGTAAGATAGGCAAATCAAGATTTGGGCCTAGAATATAAGTCCATTAGTGGGCATGGCAAATGTATATGGTATAGTGTTTGCGAACAAATTAAACAATTGTAAACAAATGTAAAATTCGTTCGTCTTTCCTAAACAACAAGGATCGTTGTAGAGGGTGTCGAACTCTGGGACCAAATTATTTTATTAATAAATCCAATCAAGTTATCCCTAACTTTTGATTGGTGGAAAACAAAGAAAATAGCAGAAATTAAATAAAAGAGAGTTTTAACAAGAAGTGAAAGCAATTAGGGGATAATGACATAGATCAGATTCATAATCATCAATAGCCAAAAGATTAACCAGATCTAATACATGTTTCTGTCACAAACATGAATCAACGATAATAGGTTTTTAGAAACAAATATGTAAATAACGACAAGCATAGCCTATGCAGGAGCTCAGCTCTACAACCATAGACTATCAGGACAGATTCACTAATTCATTTCTAAAACCCTAAAATTAGATCTAGATCTGATGAACGTTAGATCGAACACGAATATATCCTGTGAAGGAGCATAGCTCTTAAACGACAAAACATATGAAGGTTCAGATCTAACCCTTAATTCAGATCCAGATCTACATGTATACAGTCTTCATCTTTTGGCTATGTGATTCATATTGAATCATACTATCAGCGTCATCACCCCCTAATCAAAGGGGATTAGCTAGACATAGCTAAAGAAAAGAAAATAAAAAGAAAATAAACGACATAAATAAAATGCAATAAAAAATAAATAGAAGAGAGAAAAGAAGAGTTTTATTCCAAGAAAAGGATTACAGAATAAAACTGAGTGTGTTTTACAATGAATGAGATAAAGTGTATTTATAGCTGATATGACAAAGGCTACTTGGAAAATTACACAATGTGGGACTAAAGAATTAGCCCAAATAACACATAAGCTAGTGTGAACGGGGTTGTAGAGTAAGAGGCCTTGCAAAAGAGCTAATGTGAACGCTACATGAGTGAAATGGTCTGCAATTGAGCCAATGTGAACACAATATGAGTCTTTAGTGAGCCAAATCTACCCAACTGAACTCTATTTGCAACCGTTCTTCAAGCTTTAAACTCTTCAAGCTTTAGTAATTTTAACTTCACTCTTTTCAGCAAATTCTTCATGCTTTATTCATCAAATGCTCTAAACCATGATTCTTGTCAACAATCTGAAAACACAGCTATAAATACACAATATCAATTATTTAAAAGATAAAATAAGATAAATATGCGGATAAAATATACACATTTACGTGTATATCATATAGGCCAAATTTATTTATAAAGGGAAAATGAACTTTAAGGATAAATGGTTAAACTTTGAGGATAAATTGTTAACAATTTATATATATACAAAAGAAAGGTTTATTAATGACATCTCTTTTAATAATAAATCCACCAGAAAGTTCTAGGGTGACAGAGAGGATAGTGTCTAGGCTTGGGTTTGGAAAATACAAGTTTCTTGCTCTCCCTGGCTATCCCTAACTGATCCGACGGACGGGATGGTCACTTTCAAAACTTGATTTGAAAATTAATCAAAACCCTTTGAACTTAGAAAACACGAATATGCCTAACCCGAGGTTAGACTGAGTTGCGATGTAAACCTGCCCGGAACCAGCCGGCACATCCAGTATTCGCAACAATATCTGTCTAATGTGAGTGGTCGCGGCTCTAATTTATTTAGTTAAAGTTAGAACAAGAATGGTAGGGTTAAGTTAACTAAGACACTTAACCAATTCAACATGATAACCAAACCGATGGGTGAGGTTAGGTTCATACAGACACTTAACATAGTTAAGCTAGAATGGGAGGGTTAAGTCCATAGGAACACTTAACCAACTTAACACAGTTAAGCTAGAATGGGAGGGTTAAGTCCATAAGGACACTTAACCAAACTTAACATCGTAACAAGACAATATTTTTAGGGGTTAAGTAACTAAGAAAACACTTGTCCAAATTAACATGTTAACTAGACTAGAAGGTGGGGTTAAGTAAAGTTAATACACTTATCCAAATTAACATGTTAACTAGACTAGAGGTTGGGGTTAAGTAAAATTTAACACACTTAGCCAATTTGATATGTTAGCTGGACTAGACCGTAGGGTTAAGTAAACTTGAACACTTAACCATCAGATTGTGATAAATGAATAGGGTTGAGTCTAAAACATGAAGGGATAATACTTAACCATTAATAAAATGTTAGTTAAAACAGATGGGCAAGGTTAAGTTAAAAAGGAACACTTAACCAATACAAGATGAATGGGTAGGGTTAAGTAAATACTTATCCAATATAACTTGATGCTGGTAGGGTTAAGTCAACGTGAATTACTGATAACACTTAACCAATTTAACAGGATAAATGAAGAGGGTTAAGTTAGCTTGAATTGACTAATGACACTTAACCAATACAAATTGACGAGAAAGAGAACTAAGTAGTAAACCTTAGTTAAAAGGAGCTAAGTAGTAAACCTTAGTTAAGGAAACAACGATTCTGGAAACTAAGTGGTAAACCTTAGTTAGCAAAACTAAGTAGTAATTCTTAGTATAACACGAGAAGGAGCGAACGTCCATCTAATTTTAATGAAGGCTCCAACGAATTGGGTTACGAAGCCCGAGGCTTCGAGGGGACGTAAGGGTACTCTTGATATCCCTCTGTGAGGCTGCAGATGATCCTCCTGGGCTCACAGAGATTAAGGTCTGCATTAGAAGAACCAAAGGTATGCCTTGGTTGCAAAATATGG
Organism: Allium sativum; assembly: GCA_030737875.1. Classification (NCBI taxonomy): domain Eukaryota; kingdom Viridiplantae; phylum Streptophyta; class Magnoliopsida; order Asparagales; family Amaryllidaceae; genus Allium; species Allium sativum. The sequence goes on along the minus strand of CM060918.1, from coordinate 125,043,777 downwards.
CAACCTAAAGAGTAGGATGGACCAGCGTGATTCAGTGAGAAACCGGTAGCCCTGTGATAGCAACTCGTCGTCTACCATCCATCTTGAGTCAATCGAGATACGTGAAGCGGAAAGGCGGAGAACTCCAAAAGACCATATACTTGCTATCTAGTTGTGGGTGAGGATGGCCATAGGTTAGTAGGGCATAGGGGGCCTACGTATAGTTCTCATTTTTCAAGGTGTGCCTTTCATTAGTTGAGGGAGGGGTCGAGTGGGACCATAGCCACTAGAATATAAACAGACCTTAGCATCTACATCGGCAGATATCTGAAAGCTCCCGACCGAGTTCTGTGTTTCTTGATTTGCCCTGCCACCGGACTCAGGCCGCACATTACAGGACATATGCATCTAGACAAGCGATAACGATTCGCGATACATGCGTGGGAAAGTCTAGGAACATATACCACTCTAGGTAGTGCATCCTAGACTAGGGGGCATCGTTCGACAAGTAGCATAATCCCTAGTGGACGAGGTGGCATAAACCCTGAATTCGAGAAGCGTTCAGCAGATAACGTAAACTCTAGTAGAATTTAGAAAGTACTTGATAGAAAACACTAGATTAGATTTAGGTAACAAATAATAAATGTATGCCTGAAGGCAATGGAAACTACAGGGATTGGGATCACGTTATCGTTACTAGTTGGGACACTAGTTAGGTGGTGCAGAGATATAGAAACCAGTATAACAAGGAAATAGCAAAGCGGCGAAAGTATTAGAGCATATCCAGTTTATCTTATCTTAGTATATCTTGTGTTAGTCTTGTCTAATCTTGCTGACCCTATCATCATGGTGTTATCTTGTATTCAGTTAATTCATGTCGTTTTGTTTTTCCATGTTCACATGCTAGAAGTAACTGAACTTACTCAGGCTTTATGTCTGACTCTGTTTTTCTTTCGTCTTCTTTTCTTCCGCTTCCCCCCCCCCGGCCAGGTAGTAAAGGAGGGAATAGTATAGCTCAGGTTAAGTTGGACTGTCACTCTTTCCCAGCTTGAAGATTTGTCGAAGTTTTGCTTGGATTCTCTTTTCAGATGCTATGGCTAGCTCTTGCTACATTGGGGAATATAAATGTTGTTTTATTCTTCTTTATTTTGTAGGACAGATGATACTCTGATATTGTAAAGAAATCGTTGTACAAACTATTTTATCAATAAATCAAAGTTTTATTTTCCGCTGTTTAATTTCTGTCTGTCTTGTAATTCATCTGCATCTTTTACCTTAAAATGCTCCACAGAACTTAGTGCATTCCCTTTGTGAGTGACACTAACGGATATGGGGTGTAACAGTATTCGTGTTTTAAATAAATTGCTTTAACAATAAAAATCACATTTTTATTATATATACGAACTATAGAAAACCTTCATGTGTTGAATAGAAATTCATTCGTTGAATAGAAATTCATGTGTTGAATGGTATTCGTGTTTTAAATAAATTGCTTTAACAATAAAAATCACATTTTTATTATATATACAAACTATAGAAAACCTTCATTTGTTGAATAGAAATTCATGTGTTGAATGGTATTCGTGTTTGAAATAAATTGTTTTATAATAAAAATCATATTTTTATCATCTATATTAAATATATAAAATAGTCGTGTTTTGAAATAAATTGTTTTATAATAAAAATCATATTTTTATCATATATATGAACTATATAAAATAGTCCTTTTTTGAAATAAATTGTTTTGCAATAAAAATCTCATTTTTATTATATGCATGAATTGTTAAAAATAGTGAAGTGTCGAAATAAATGTCGATTAGATAAAAATATCATTTTTATCAAATGTATGAAAAGAAAATAGTTTTGAAATCGAAGAATCGCTTATATATATACATATATATATATATTTGAAATATATCGAATAATGAAGCTGCAGTTCATGTTTTGAAACCGTGATTTCAAACGATAAGTGTGGGAGATCTGACCATCGGATTTTCCCGAAACTGAAACCGTTGGGTTCGCCTTGAAAATATCTTTCGAACGACACCCACTTTGTGAAGATCCAACGGTTGGATTGTCTGGAATGTTTAATTCAAATATGAAGAAAAACAGCGCCAGAATCGATTATATATATATATATATAATTAAATTAAATCGAATAACGACGTTGCAATTCGTATTTTGAAATCAAAACTTCAAACGAGTGTACCAGGAGATCCGACCGTTGGATATTCCCGAAACTGAAACCGTTGAATTCGTTTTGAAAAGATCTTTCTAATGATATAAAATTTGTGAAGATCCAGTGGTTAGATTTTCAGATATGTGTAAATCAATTCTAAAGAAAAACAACGCCACGGCAGCGTTATGGCCTGAAGCGTCGTTTGAATAAATTGGCTATTTTTAAATAAATAAAAATAGCGATAAATCGTTATAAAATATTATAAACGATATGGAATGCGAAATTTAGAAACTAACTGAAGGTTAGCTAAGTCGAACGGTTCCCTGGGTTTTGATCTGATGTTGGTTTCAGCCTTCAGGGTTAATATTTGGGAAATCGTTCTCTTACTGATTTACGGTTAGTGACTAATGAATTGGAATAAGGCGTATGTTGTGTTTGTGTAGCACTTGTTTATTATATACGTGAGTTGCTCAGAAAGACCGGGTTTATCCCATTCTGAACAACTGAATCGACGATAAGAAATCGAAGATGAAGACGATGGTTGAAGACCGGAGATCTTCACCTCGGTTGGATGATAACTGATGTCCTGATTTGGAGGCATCCCGAAATATGGATAATGAGTGGTGATCGTCCAGACATACGTGGAGATCGATGGGTATGCGAGGTATATAGTGCCTCCGGCTTCGTTCAGACCCAGAACGGAATTGTAAATGGACTGTGTGTCTGACTTTGGAATTCATTCTGTGTGATTGATAGCCATCAGTTGCATGGTCTGGAGTGCCTGTGTGGCATGCTAAGATGCAGTGATCAAGGCTTCTGTTGAAAAGCAAAGTCTTGTGGTTGATGATCAAAGCACCGCCTGTGTTGCATAGCTTTGTGTATAACATGAATTCGCGAGCCTCACACCCCGGTATGAACCAGAAACAGGAGAGGACCTCAGGGGGGACATGCGTTTTTTTCTAACTAGAGGTGGTGTCAGTGCTTAAACTGGCTGACATTTATACTATTTTCACCGGTGTGGTTGTTGCTGTTGCGAGGCGCGTCGGATATATCGGTCGATCCGGGACCGATGGAGTCATTCGTTGGCTCATTTACGCCCCAAAGGGTGGGGAAACGCATTGTTCATGCATTATAATCCACTCCGTGTGGACCGGCCCTGACGATCCAAGTTGCAGTTGCGTCCGTTCCTGAGGCTCGGGCTAGAGAGTCTCGAATTCGGTAAGGACTATCTTTTGCCTTGGTTCATGACGGAAATCCAATTTCCAGATACGACATTGTGCAGTTTTGATTGTATATATATATATATATATATATATATATATGGCGACATGATATTTGGTACCCATGCCGTCTATGATTGATATTTATGATTGTTTTATAAAATTAGAAACTAAATGGAAACGAGCTAAGACGGATGATTTCCTGGGTATTGGTCTGATGCTGGTTTCGGGCTTCGGGGTTAATACCTAGGGAATCGTTCTCTTACTATTTTACAGTTGGAGTCTGAGTAAGAATTCTTTTTTTTATTCGTATCAAGCATATTTTGGCCATTATAAGGTAAAACTTTATCCTCCGGTTTGCGTTGCATTGTCTGATGGGAACGGAGTCTTATAATGGCTTCATTTTTATAAAAAGCATTGCGATGTTTAAAAGATTTACTTGTTTTAAAGCATTGGCAATCCAATGAAGTAAACCCGTTCTGCGAAAGTGACGTAGTCCTGTGATTAGCCATATTATAAAATGTGTTAATGTGACGGCAAGGAATTTCGCTCGGTCCGAACCAGTCGCTAAACCGACCCAGACCGTTCGAAACGCCCTATCGTTGAGAACACGACAAAATAGAACGCATATAAAAGAACATTTCATTGTTAATTAAAACAATGCATCAGATTACAAGAATATATAGAGTATAAATGAATATTACACAGAAATATCAGAGATTTAAATTACATTTAAATACATAGCAGCGGAAAATAATACAATGCACAACTAGAAGAGATATACGGATACAAAGCTTTCCGGATATCATTCCAGCTGTAAACCAGGATCCTGTGAATATAAATCTGCAAAACCAAAACTACTAGCTGCCCGTGTCAAAATAAGGGCACCCAGAGTTTAGGTTAAAACAATAAACTCCAGGTCAGTCATGTGACTGGTGTGAGAACTAAAACAGTTATTTATCTTTATTTTAAAGTTAGGTAAATCAAGGGACCACGCCGTATAACACGGAACGGGTTTCCTCCCAAGAATACCAGTGCATAAGACAAACAACGCAATGCTAAGTAAAGGAAAATGAAGCTGTTATAAGACCCAGGTCCTATCACACAATGCAACGCAAGCCGGGGGATAGGGTTTTTCCTTATAACAGCCAAAGAATTCTTGATACGTTTAAAACAAATCATTTGATACTATAATAAGTGCATAGTGTATAAAACAACTTCAAATCATAAGTATCAATCATAGGCGGCATGAGCGCCCCATCCCACTATGTCGCCATACTAGGCTCTACAAATAAAACCGCAAATGTCACGTATTTGGAAATTGGATTTCCGTCTATGAACCGAGGCAAAAGATAGTCCTCAACCGTTTTCGTGACTCTCTAGCCCGAGCCACAGGGTCAGAGCGCATCGACCCTTGGATCGTCAGGGCCGGTCCACCGATGTGGATTAAACTTAAACCCTGAACATTACGTCTCCCCACCCTATGGGGTGTAAGTCTGGTCCGTCTGCCGACCAGAATGCATCGGCCGAAACCGATATAACCGAGGCGCCTCGCAACAGCAACAACCACATAAGTCAAACTCGTCAGGGCGTGTAAAACCACTGACGCCACTTCTAACTAGAAAGAAACGCAAGTCCTCCCTGAGGCCCGTCTCCCGTTTTTGGTTCATACCGGGTGTGAAACACGCGAGGTAAACGTTACACAAAGCTACGCCACAAAGGCCGTGCTTTGATCATCACCACAAGACTTTGCTTTTCAACAGAAGCCTCGATCAATTGCCACTTAGGCATGCCACACAGGCAATTCACTCCATGCGTTTGATATCCATCAATATATAACCCCTGAGCTCGTACGTCTCAGAGAAGGGCGTTAAGCAAGAGAATAAATTCTCCGCCGCCAAACAGATATATATTTAATAGAGATCAATCACACGGACTAAAATCCAATGTCAGACACACAGTCCATTTACAAGTCCGTTCTGGGTCTGAACGAAACCGGAGGCACCTAGTACCCCGCATATCCATCGATCTCCAAGTACGTCTGGACGATCACTAACTGTTTCCATCTTCTTGGGTGTACAGCCCAATCAAGATCATCAGTAATTACCCAAACGACGTGAAGACTTCTGGTCTTCGACCACCGTCTTCATCTTCGACTTATCGTCGTATCAGTTATTTAGAATGGGATAAACCCGGTCTTTCCGAATAACTCGCGTATATTTTAAATAAGTGTTACACAAACACAACATACGCCTCATTCCAATTCATCAGTCACTAACCGTAAATTAATCAAGAGAATAATTCCCCAAATATTAACCCCGAAGGCCGAAACCAACATCAGATCAATATCCAGAAAACCATTCTGCTTAGCTAACCGACAGTTAGTTTCTAAATTTCACATTCATAGGGAAAGGTTCCCATTAATTTTATCCAAGATAAATTTCTTGAATTTATTCTTTAATCCATTTTTGAATATCAATTCAAACTAGTCGGGATTAGCGAACCTTACCGAAGTAATCATTTGTTTTAATTTCCCAATCCCAACCTATTCATCCCATGAAGTAAAACTGGTAGTACTTCATATCTAACACCACAGTGTTATCGGTAATTCAATTACCATTTCACGTTCAAATCTAATTAAAGATTTAACTATCGCTTGGAGTAAAACTGGTGATACTCCATTCTCGATCTTTTCAATCTATTTAAAGATTCATTAAAACTCCACTTAGTTTTAATCTTTAACTGGGTTAAAGAATCAGTGTCATTTAAAACACAGTTCACGATAAACCCAAAATCACATTCCATTAATTATCGGGTTAAAGAACGAGTGTTATTTTAAAAACACTGTCCACGATAAACCCAAAAATCAATATCCATTCAATTCCAATTAAATATCATTTAATTGGTACACTTCATTAAATCTAAATAAAAAGATTTAATCTTTTCTCAACTGGGTTCAAGAACAGTGTTAGTGAAGACACCATTCACGACAAACCCAAATCACATTTGATATTCAATACAAGGCTCTGAATAGAAAATATATCGGCTTATATTCAATATCAAATTCTACGATTAACAAATGTCATATTGGAAATAACGATATAAATATATATCTTTCAAATTTCCATAACAACATCTGTATAATCACGAATCCCAACATCGAAATATTCCGAAGACAATTTCGATTCAAATCCACTCCAATGCAATCATTGGAAATTCTGGTTATTTTTAAAACCCTTTTCAAATTCAATTTATTTATTTAAAAATAAATAGAATTATATTTCTAGTTCAAAACTAGTTCATTTCGATAAAAATCTATTTTTATCTTTTCAAATATGGAGTTTTTCATCCCAAATCTTCACAAATCATTTCTTATGATTTTACACAAATTATTACTATTTTTATTAATTTTATCAAGGCCCGTACAGTCGATTTCCATCAATGGCCATCGAACTGCACTTACAGCGACCTTTTTCAAATTTGATTTGGACGTAACTCCAAATCCAACCGTTAGATTTCAAATTTCTAATATTCGTTAGAAAGCCCTTTTCGATACGAACCCAACGGTTCCGATTTTAGGAGAATCCGACGGTCGGATCTCCCGGAATGTCCGTTTGAAATAAATGGTCGAAATTCACGAACTGCCGCGGCGCGGCGCGTTCTATTCAGGCCATTATATTATATATATAATATATATATAATATATACTTCGTCGATTTCTGTTTAAAACGAATTATATAAATAGTTTTAAATTCGTTTCAAAAGCAATTTCAACTTCCATTTCAATTCAAATCAAAATTGAATTCCTCTTTATAAATTCATTTTAAAATTCATTTCTATTCAATTCAAATTTCAATTCAATTTGAATTCATTTCAATTCGCTTTCAATTCAATTTGAATTCGTTTTCAATTCAATTCATTTCGAAATCGTTATATATTCAATTCATTTCGAAATCGTTATATATTCAATTCATTTCGAAATCGTTATATATTCAATTCATTTCGAAATCGTTATATATTCAATTCATTTCGAAATCGTTATATATTCAATTCATTTCGAAATCGTTATATATTCAATTCATTTCGAAATCGTTATATATTCAATTCATTTCGAAATCGTTATATATTCAATTCATTTCGAAATCGTTATATATTCAATTCATTTCGAAATCGTTATATATTCAATTCATTTCGAAATCGTTATATATTCAATTCATTTCGAAATCGTTATATATTCAATTCATTTCGAAATCGTTATATATTCAATTCATTTCGAAATCGTTATATATTCAATTCATTTCGAAATCGTTATATATTCAATTCATTTCGAAATCGTTATATATTCAATTCATTTCGAAATCGTTATATATTCAATTCATTTCGAAATCGTTATATATTCAATTCATTTCGAAATCGTTATATATTCAATTCATTTCGAAATCGTTATATATTCAATTCATTTCGAAATCGTTATATATTCAATTCATTTCGAAATCGTTATATATTCAATTCATTTCGAAATCGTTATATATTCAATTCATTTCGAAATCGTTATATATTCAATTCATTTCGAAATCGTTATATATTCAATTCATTTCGAAATGAATAAAATCGATATAAATATCGTTTACGTCAAAATGGCGTCAATCTAATCAACACGGCTTCATAAATTTCTATTTCAAATATTTTATTTCAAATATTTCTTTTTCAAAATAGTTGTTATTATCAAAATATTTCGTTCAACACATGACCAATCTCAATGGATGAGTACTGTCAACACATGAACTTTTATTTTATATTGATAAAGATGTAAATTTTATTATCAAAATATTTCATTCAACACATGACCAATCTCAATGGATGAGTACTGTCGACACATGAACTTTTATTTTATATTGATAAAGATGTAAATTTTATTATCAAAATATTTCGTTCAACACATGACCAATCTCAATGGATGAGTACTATCAACACATGAACTTTAATTTTATATTGATAAAGATGTAAATTTTATTATCAAAATATTTCGTTCAACACATGACCAATCTCAATGGATGAGTACTGTCAACACATGAACTTTTATTTTATATTATTCTTTATTTTCTAAATTGGAATGAGGCCCAATCAATCACCATATAATGTTAATTATATGGATTTTCATACAACACATGTATATAATAGCATTGAAAAATAATCAACCATCAACCAAAGTGCACTACACTGTATAAGCATCAAATATAGACATTTAACGCTTATAGCAGCTTGTCAATCAATCGATCGACATATTTAACCAATCAGGATGAGTGAACTTCAAGTTTCATCCCAACACCCGTGTGGGGTTTCAAACAATCAAACAAATATTTTATTCGTGCAGTTGGGCGATGTGTAAAATTTATCGTCCCAATCAATGTCCTTCAAATAGGTGTACATAAACAAACCGTCTGGTTTGTAAATGAATATTTATTTATTCACGTTCACGTTAAAAATTATATTTTTAACGACAAAACATTTTATTCCAACATATGAATTTCTATTCAGTTCATTCTTTAAATAAAATGATATTTTTATTTTTCTAACTTATTTTAGAAAATTTCGGCGGCATAACGGCACGATACTAGAAACGGGACAAGGCCTAGCCTTATCCCCGGTCTAGTGAAGGCCCACGCCATTCACACATCAATCAATCAATTTCATTTCACCAAACAATTTCCATTCAATCAAATATTCTAACTAACCACTCAATCAAACAATTTAACAAACAAGCCATCCATGGTCTGTGGATGACGGGTGTCGGGTGCTACTAAACACCGTCTACATCCTAGTATATATATATAACTAGAAAAAGAGTTTTGAGTGAGAAGTTCTCGCCGATAGCTATCCTAGCTCCACGGCACTTCATTGATAGAAAACTTCATCGCTATCGCATCTTCGTCATCTTTGTTGCCCGTAGCCACTACATATGTAAAAATCGAATTTTTACTTCGCTATTCAATATAAAAATCATATTTTTATTTCGAAGTTCAATATATAAAAATCATATTTTTATTTCGAAGTTCAATATATAAAAATCATATTTTTATTTCGAAGTTCAATATATAAAAATCATATTTTTATTTCGAAGTTCAATATATAAAAATCATATTTTTATTTCGAAGTTCAATATATAAAAATCATATTTTTTATTTCGAAGTTCAATATATAAAAATCATATTTTTATTTCGAAGTTCAATATATAAAGATCATATTTTTATTTCGAAGTTCAATATATAAAAATCATATTTTTATTTCGAAGTTCAATATATAAAAATCATATTTTTATTAAAAATCTAAACTTTTTAACATTAAAAATCATTTCTTTTTCATCACTAAAAATTATACTTCCTAATGCTATAAAAATCAGTTCCTCTTCGCTACAAAAAAAAAATTCAGTTTTTTTTTTTAAAAAAGATTTAAATCAGAAATTAGTTTACTGCAAAACAAATATAAAAACAAAAATAAACTAACCTAAATTCTCACCGCTGGATGCGAAGGGGAGCTCGATGGTGTTCGTCGGCGGCAGGCTCCAGGGGGCGTCGCGATGTGGTGTTCGAGGTGGAGGCGGTAGGGTTCAGGGTGAGGGCGGGGTGCTGCTTCGTGGGCTTCGTCGGCTTCGAGGTATTGTTCGGTGGGAGGAGGAGGCTGGACGGAGGGGTGGGGCGGCGATAGGTTCGTCGGCGTTAGTCTTGAGGGGGGCGGCGGCTCCGTTCGATTTAGGTTAGGTTTTTTTTTTTTTTTTCTCGTTTCTGAATTGTGAATCGGGGGGGGGGGCAATGAAGAAAAAGGGGGGAAACGAAAATTAAAATAATATATATTTTTTTCATTAATTAATTATTTAATTTTGGTAAAAGGGTTGACTTTTACATATGTCCTCGAAACGAGGCCTACCGCCTGTCGTCCATAGCGTTTTACCCCCATTCCGAACACAATGGGATATGTATCGTAAGCTGATTTGATCGTTACAATCAGTTTCCGTTGAATTTACATTTAAATCCTTATATTGAATTTTAAACGTACTTTTCAAATTACCGGGGTCACATACTAACTAGAAAAATTCCAGAAAAATATTTTCTAGCTTCGTATTGACGATACGGTCCTAATAAAACTAATTTCGTTGAATTCTGAGACCGTTAGAAAAATGGCCAATTTCCAGTCGATTAAAATCAACTAAAACCGGTCAAACGCGTTTTCCTTTGCCACGCTCACATATTGATTCAAAAATTTATGAAATTTGAAATCTAGCAATAATTTAACATCACGGACCCAACAAAAGTGGTTTCGTCGAAATCCGAGCTCGTTTGCAAAATGTCCATTTTTAAGGGCCTTATATATATAAAAATATATATAAATTCCACAGCGACTATTTCTAATTTTAAACTGGACATATCTTATCATTTCTAAGATGAAATCTCAGTTTGTTAACTTCGTTACAAAGATATAGTTATACAGATTCAAATATTTCTTGTTTCGTTCAATTCTGACTTATATTGAATTCTGTATATTCATTTGAAATTAGAAATCGAATTTTCGAACTACCGCGCCATTCTCAATTCCTTTTAATAATTATATATAATTATATATATTCTAACGACGACGCGTATAAATATATACGTTCGAATTATATTCAAAATAAATTCCTCGTCGATATTCTTTAAAATAATCTATTTTAAATATAGAAAATTCGCTATATTTGCCAAAATAAAATTTTTTAACTGGCCCAGAATTTCCGGGTTGTTACAATCTCCCCCACTTAAAACTTTTTGTCCCTGAAAAGGAACAAAGTCGAAAGTGGTTTGATTATCCAGCTCTACGTTCGATCTGGCTTCCATTCTCCAACTCTTTAGTTTCTGAGAATTTTCAAAATTTCAAAAATTTGGCTAACACCCTAAATTTTCGAAAAATTTCGCCATAACCTCCCCTGCACCGGGAGCATCGGGGAATTTCAAATAGCTTCCCCGGTCCTTCTGATCTCAAAAAGAAAAAGAAAAAGCCAAGCGGCTAGCCAATAGGCTCACAAAATCATCATCACCCAAACAAAACAGGAAATTATGTAGTAAACATGTACCTATTTGTTGGGCAAACAAATTTTATTCTCTGGCTCTAGCCTCCTTGCTATGACCTGTTCAAGGTGAGTATATGTATATGCAAGCAAATGCGACCCATTTTCAATATAATCCAATATTTGATTCAATTAGGCTAAATGGTTCAAAATTAGCAAACAAATGAACAAACAACACAAACATCAATCAATTAGTGAATTTAACGTTTCAAATTCATAATTTTGATATATATACTGAAAATCTTGTTTTTGATGCCAATTCACAACAAAGTGTTCTAGCTATATAAGATTTGGTTCTCACACCAGTCTAATGGAAATATATAGATATTACACTTTCGTCACTCAAAAATAAATGCTGGTGATGGTATACTTCATCATCAGGACCATGTCCGGGCAACTAGAGTGTGATTCTATATCTATCCAGTATATTAAAACTTCAAATACACGTGGATCAAACGTATACGCAAAGTCTATATATACTGGACTGTCCAAATTCAAACATAATAACTAATCAAATACGAATAGTTGATTTAAATTTTCAAAACAAAAAATTGTTTTCACTTTTATTTTAAAAATGTACTCTTCACACTCGTTCTAGGATACTACTGATCCTATCTCTAACGAGTCATTCCATTGGATATTGCAAATCCAATATCTGATGAATTCTTTCGTATGGTTCTAATGTGCCTTGTTCTCTGCTTTGTAAACCAAAGCTCTGATACCAAATGTGACGGCAAGGAATTTCGCTCGGTCCGAACCAGTCGCTAAACCGACCCAGACCGTTCGAAACGCCCTATCGTTGAGAACACGACAAAATAGAACGCATATAAAAGAACATTTCATTGTTAATTAAAACAATGCATCAGATTACAAGAATATACAGAGTATAAATGAATATTACACAGAAATATCAGAGATTTAAATTACATTTAAATACATAGCAGCGGAAAATAATACAATGCACAACTAGAAGAGATATACGGATACAAAGCTTTCCGGATATCATTCCAGCTGTAAACCAGGATCCTGTGAATATAAATCTGCAAAACCAAAACTACTAGCTGCCCGTGTCAAAATAAGGGCACCCAGAGTTTAGGTTAAAACAATAAACTCCAGGTCAGTCATGTGACTGGTGTGAGAACTAAAACAGTTATTTATCTTTATTTTAAAGTTAGGTAAATCAAGGGACCACGCCGTATAACACAGAACGGGTTTCCTCCCAAGAATACCAGTGCATAAGACAAACAACGCAATGCTAAGTAAAGGAAAATGAAGCTGTTATAAGACCCAGGTCCTATCACATAATGCAACGCAAGCCGAGGGATAGGGTTTTTCCTTATAACAACCAAAGAATGCTTGATACGTTTAAAACAAATCATTTGATACTATAATAAGTGCATAGTGTATAAAACAACTTCAAATCATAAGTATCAATCATAGGCGGCATGAGCGCCCCATCCCACTATGTCGCCATACTAGGCTCTACAAATAAAACCGCAAATGTCACGTATTTGGAAATTGGATTTCCGTCTATGAACCGAGGCAAAAGATAGTCCTCAACCGTTTTCGTGACTCTCTAGCCCGAGCCACAGGGTCAGAGCGCATCGACCCTTGGATCGTCAGGGCCGGTCCACCGATGTGGATTAAACTTAAACCCTGAACATTACGTCTCCCCACCCTATGGGGTGTAAGTCTGGTTCGTCTGCCGACCAGAATGCATCGGCCGAAACCGATATAACCGAGACGCCTCGCAACAGCAACAACCACATAAGTCAAACTCGTCAGGGCGTGTAAAACCACTGACGCCACTTCTAACTAGAAAGAAACGCAAGTCCTCCCTGAGGCCCGTCTCCCGTTTTTGGTTCATACCGGGTGTGAAACACGCGAGGTAAACGTTACACAAAGCTACGCCACAAAGGCCGTGCTTTGATCATCACCACAAGACTTTGCTTTTCAACAGAAGCCTCGATCAATTGCCACTTAGGCATGCCACACAGGCAATTCACTCCATGCGTTTGATATCCATCAATATACAACCCCTGAGCTCGTACGTCTCAGAGAAGGGCGTTAAGCAAGAGAATAAATTCTCCGCCGCCAAACAGATATATATTTAATAGAGATCAATCACACGGACTAAAATCCAATGTCAGACACACAGTCCATTTACAAGTCCGTTCTGGGTCTGAACGAAACCGGAGGCACCTAGTACCCCGCATATCCATCGATCTCCAAGTACGTCTGGACGATCACTAACTGTTTCCATCTTCTTGGGTGTACAGCCCAATCAAGATCATCAATAATTACCCAAACGACGTGAAGACTTCTGGTCTTCGACCACCGTCTTCATCTTCAACTTATCGTCGTATCAGTTATTCAGAATGGGATAAACCCGGTCTTTCCGAATAACTCGCGTATATTTTAAATAAGTGTTACACAAACACAACATACGCCTCATTCCAATTCATCAGTCACTAACCGTAAATTAATCAAGAGAATAATTCCCCAAATATTAACCCCGAAGGCCGAAACCAACATCAGATCAATATCCAGAAAACCATTCTTCTTAGCTAACCGACAGTTAGTTTCTAAATTTCACATTCATAGGGAAAGGTTCCCATTAATTTTATCCAAGATAAATTTCTTGAATTTATTCTTTAATCCATTTTTGAATATCAATTCAAACTAGTCGGGATTAGCGAACCTTACCGAAGTAATCATTTGTTTTAATTTCCCAATCCCAACCTATTCATCCCATGAAGTAAAACTGGTAGTACTTCATATCTAACACCACAGTGTTATCGGTAATTCAATTACCATTTCACGTTCAAATCTAATTAAAGATTTAACTATCGCTTGGAGTAAAACTGGTGATACTCCATTCTCGATCTTTTCAATCTATTTAAAGATTCATTAAAACTCCACTTAGTTTTAATCTTTAACTGGGTTAAAGAATCAGTGTCATTTAAAACACAGTTCACGATAAATCCAAAATCACATTCCATTAATTATCGGGTTAAAGAACGAGTGTTATTTTAAAAACACTGTCCACGATAAACCCAAAAATCAATATCCATTCAATTCCAATTAAATATCATTTAATTGGTACACTTCATTAAATCTAAATAAAAAGATTTAATCTTTTCTCAACTGGGTTCAAGAACAGTGTTAGTGAAGACACCATTCACGACAAACCCAAATCACATTTGATATTCAATACAAGGCTCTGAATAGAAAATATATCGGCTTATATTCAATATCAAATTCTACGATTAACAAATGTCATATTGGAAATAACGATATAAATATATATCTTTCAAATTTCCATAACAACATCTGTATAATCACGAATCCCAACATCGAAATATTCCGAAGACAATTTCGATTCAAATCCACTCCAATGCAATCATTGGAAATTCTGGTTATTTTTAAAACCCTTTTCAAATTCAATTTATTTATTTAAAAATAAATAGAATTATATTTCTAGTTCAAAACTAGTTCATTTCGATAAAAATCTATTTTTATCTTTTCAAATATGGAGTTTTTCATCCCAAATCTTCACAAATCATTTCTTATGATTTTACACAAATTATTACTATTTTTATTAATTTTATCAAGGCCCGTACAGTCGATTTCCATCAATGGCCATCGAACTGCACTTACAGCGACCTTTTTCAAATTTGATTTGGACGTAACTCCAAATCCAACCGTTAGATTTCAAATTTCTAATATTCGTTAGAAAGCTCTTTTCGATACGAACCCAACGGTTCCGGTTTTAGGAGAATCCGACGGTCGGATCTCCCGTAATGTCCGTTTGAAATAAATGGTCGAAATTCACGAACTGCCGCGGTGTGGCGCGTTCTCTTCAGGCCATTATATTATATATATAATATATATAATATATACTTCGTCGATTTCTGTTTAAAACGAATTATATAAATAGTTTTAAATTCGTTTCAAAAGCAATTTCAACTTCCATTTCAATTCAAATCAAAATTGAATTCCTTTTTATAAATTCATTTTAAAATTCATTTCTATTCAATTCAAATTTCAATTCAATTTGAATTCATTTCAATTCGCTTTCAATTCAATTTGAATTCGTTTTCAATTCAATTCATTTCGAAATCGTTATATATTCAATTCATTTCGAAATCGTTATATATTCAATTCATTTCGAAATCGTTATATATTCAATTCATTTCGAAATCGTTATATATTCAATTCATTTCGAAATCGTTATATATTCAATTCATTTCGAAATCGTTATATATTCAATTCATTTCGAAATCGTTATATATTCAATTCATTTCGAAATCGTTATATATTCAATTCATTTCGAAATCGTTATATATTCAATTCATTTCGAAATCGTTATATATTCAATTCATTTCGAAATCGTTATATATTCAGTTCATTTCGAAATCGTTATATATTCAGTTCATTTCGAAATCGTTATATATTCAGTTCATTTCGAAATCGTTATATATTCAGTTCATTTCGAAATCGTTATATATTCAATTCATTTCGAAATCGTTATATATTCAATTCATTTCGAAATCGTTATATATTCAATTCATTTCGAAATCGTTATATATTCAATTCATTTCGAAATCGTTATATATTCAATTCATTTCGAAATCGTTATATATTCAATTCATTTCGAAATCGTTATATATTCAATTCATTTCGAAATCGTTATATATTCAATTCATTTCGAAATCGTTATATATTCAATTCATTTCGAAATCGTTATATATTCAATTCATTTCGAAATCGTTATATATTCAGTTCATTTCGAAATCGTTATATATTCAATTCATTTCAAAATGAATAAAATCGATATAAATATCGTTTACGTCAAAATGGCGTCAATCTAATCAACACGGCTTCATAAATTTCTATTTCAAATATTTTATTTCAAATATTTCTTTTTCAAAATAGTTGTTATTATCAAAATATTTCGTTCAACACATGACCAATCTCAATGGATGAGTACTGTCAACACATGAACTTTTATTTTATATTGATAAAGATGTAAATTTTATTATCAAAATATTTCGTTCAACACATGACCAATCTCAATGGATGAGTACTGTCAACACATGAACTTTTATTTTATATTGATAAAGATGTAAATTTTATTATCAAAATATTTCGTTCAACACATGACCAATCTCAATGGATGAGTACTGTCAACACATGAACTTTTATTTTATATTGATAAAGATGTAAATTTTATTATCAAAATATTTCGTTCAACACATGACCAATCTCAATGGATGAGTACTGTCAACACATGAACTTTTATTTTATATTATTCTTTATTTTCTAAATTGGAATGAGGCCCAATCAATCACCGTATAATGTTAATTATATGGATTTTCATACAACACATGTATATAATAGCATTGAAAAATAATCAACCATCAACCAAAGTGCACTACACTGTATAAGCATCAAATATAGACATTTAACGCTTATAGCAGCTTGTCAATCAATCGATCGACATATTTAACCAATCAGGATGAGTGAACTTCAAGTTTCATCCCAACATCCGTGTGGGGTTTCAAACAATCAAACAAATATTTTATTCGTGCAGTTGGGCGATGTGTAAAATTTATCGTCCCAATCAATGTCCTTCAAATAGGTGTACATAAACAAACCGTCTGGTTTGTAAATGAATATTTATTTATTCACGTTCACGTTAAAAATTATATTTTTAACGACAAAACATTTTATTCCAACATATGAATTTCTATTCAGTTCATTCTTTAAATAAAATGATATTTTTATTTTTCTAACTTATTTTAGAAAATTTCGGCGGCATAACGGCACGATACTAGAAACGGGACAAGGCCTAGCCTTATCCCCGGTCTAGTGAAGGCCCACGCCATTCACACATCAATCAATCAATTTCATTTCACCAAACAATTTCCATTCAATCAAATATTCTAACTAACCACTCAATCAAACAATTTAACAAACAAGCCATCCATGGTCTGTGGATGACGGGTGTCGGGTGCTACTAAACACCGTCTACATCCTAGTATATATATATAACTAGAAAAAGAGTTTTGAGTGAGAAGTTCTCACCGATAGCTATCCTAGCTCCACGGCACTTCATTGATAGAAAACTTCATCGCTATCGCATCTTCGTCATCTTTGTTGCCCGTAGCCACTACATATGTAAAAATCGAATTTTTACTTCGCTATTCAATATAAAAATCATATTTTTATTTCGAAGTTCTATATATAAAAATCATATTTTTATTTCGAAGTTCAATATATAAAAATCATATTTTTATTTCGAAGTTCAATATATAAAAATCATATTTTTATTTCGAAGTTCAATATATAAAAATCATATTTTTATTTCGAAGTTCAATATATAAAAATCATATTTTTATTTCGAAGTTCAATATATAAAAATCATATTTTTATTTCGAAGTTCAATATATAAAAATCATATTTTTATTTCGAAGTTCAATATATAAAAATCATATTTTTATTAAAAATCTAAACTTTTTAACATTAAAAATCATTTCTTTTTCATCACTAAAAATTATACTTCCTAATGCTATAAAAATCAGTTCCTCTTCGCTACAAAAAAAAAATTCAGTTTTTTTTTTAAAAGATTTAAATCAGAAATTAGTTTACTGCAAAACAAATATAAAAACAAAAATAAACTAACCTAAATTCTCACCGCTGGATGCGAAGGGGAGCTCGATGGTGTTCGTCGGCGGCAGGCTCCAGGGGGCGTCGCGATGTGGTGTTCGAGGTGGAGGCGGTAGGGTTCAGGGTGAGGGCGGGGTGCTGCTTCGTGGGCTTCGTCGGCTTCGAGGTATTGTTCGGTGGGAGGAGGAGGCTGGACGGAGGGGTGGGGCGGCGATAGGTTCGTCGGCGTCAGTCTTGAGGGGGGCGGCGGCTCCGTTCGATTTAGGTTAGGTTTTTTTTTTCTCGTTTCTGAATTGTGAATCGGGGGGGGGGGGGGCAATGAAGAAAAAGGGGGGAAACAAAAATTAAAATAATATATTTTTTTTTCATTAATTAATTATTTAATTTTGGTAAAAGGGTTGACTTTTACATATGTCCTCGAAACGAGGCCTACCGCCTGTCGTCCATAGCGTTTTACCCCCATTCCGAACACAATGGGATATGTATCGTAAGCTGATTTGATCGTTACAATCAGTTTCCGTTGAATTTACATTTAGATCCTTATATTGAATTTTAAACGTACTTTTCAAATTACCGGGGTCACATACTAACTAGAAAAATTCCAGAAAAATATTTTCTAGCTTCGTATTGACGATACGGTCCTAACAAAACTAATTTCGTTGAATTCTAAGACCGTTAGAAAAATGGCCAATTTCCAGTCGATTAAAATCAACTGAAACCGGTCAAACGCGTTTTCCTTTGCCACGCTCACATATTGATTCGAAAATTTATGAAATTTGAAATCTAGCAATAATTTAACATCACGGACCCAACAAAAGTGGTTTCGTCGAAATCCGAGCTCGTTTGCAAAATGTCCATTTTTAAGGGCCTTATATATATAAAAATATATATAAATTCCACAGCGACTATTTCTAATTTTAAACTGGACATATCTTATCATTTCTAAGATGAAATCTCAGTTTGTTAACTTCGTTACAAAGATATAGTTATACAGATTCAAATATTTCTTGTTTTGTTCAATTCTGACTTATATTGAATTCTGTATATTCATTTGAAATTAGAAATCGAATTTTCGAACTACCGCGCCATTCTCAATTCCTTTTTATAATTATATATAATTATATATATTCTAACGACGACGCGTATAAATATATACGTTCGAATTATATTCAAAATAAATTCCTCGTCGATATTCTTTAAAATAATCTATTTTAAATATAGAAAATTCGCTATATTTGCCAAAATAAAAATTTTAAACTGGCCCAGAATTTCCGGGTTGTTACAGTTAAGTAGATTTCTCATACCAGTCCCATGACTGACTCGTAGTTTGTTTCACTTGCAAACTCGGGTGCCCTTATTTCTACACGGGCAGCCTTGTCTTCAGGTTTTAACAGGCTCTTTCTGGATAGCTGGAGCTGAAATGGATTCTATCATTTATCTCTTTTTATGTTGTTCAGCTCCTATTGTACATATTATGTTTGTTTTCCGCTGTAGACATTTATGTATATTTGAACTGTATTTGTACTACGTATGATCCTGTATACTGTGTAACTCTGATGATTATGTTTATCCAATGTATTCTATTGTACATTATTTGGTGTATTTATTTATTTTTGTTCTGCTATTATCTGTTTATGTGTTATATTCCAAAGATTACCCTTGCCACCGCCAGTGCGGGATTTGGGTTCGTCACAACAGATGTCACCAAATTCCGAGGTCATCTGTAAAAATTCCTTTATATAAATCAAAGGCTAAAAATCACGCATTTAAATTTCCCATGACCACAGAATAAATCCAATCATACTGAAACTTTGAAACTCTACTAGACCTCTTCCTTACGGATCCAATGAAATTTCTTCCATTAAAATCGGGGTTCATCTGGCCAGCCATTTATTCCTTTAAATTTACCCCTATCTAAATTGACCAAAATAATATAATTGATTAAGGCGTTTATCGTTGTCACAATCAAACGGTAAGTCCGATTGACACGAAATTGAAATCTTATAATAATTAATTAATACGAATCCAGTGTCACAAGTTTCGTCGCATTCCGAGACTGTTTCCCGGTATGTTATTTTTATATGCACCATAATGTTATTCTAGACACCAAATTACCCGGTTTCTAAAAATAGCAAACTATATATCTATTCTGACTAGAAACGTCGATACGAATTCAACGAAACTGGTTTCATGGCTTAATTCGATCATCTGCTCAAGTTATACACAAATACCCCTCTATTAAATTAATTAATTTACTTATGCGCTATAGAAAATGACTGGGCATTTACGACTGTCATTGTCACATACGACATCGGTTTGCCATGAAATTTAATACCGTACAATAATTTAATGTTATGGTTCCAATGAAACTAATTTCATCAAAAACGGAGACTGTTTGCAAAATGGCTATTTTAATGCTTATAAAATAAAAATAAAATATTGATTCAATTCCAGAATAATCAAATAAAATAATGAAAAATTATTATTATCGTATTTATCCAAATAGAATATATCTGTAGGTTCAAATATAAAATGTACAACTTAGTATTATCATTTTCGAGTTAAACGGTATCCGAATTATATAAAAAATCCCTAAATGTATTAAATAAACATTATCGTTTTATTAAAGATTTCTGTAGCGACTATTTTAAATTTTGATTTGGGCATAACTAACAATTTACAGCACGAAATCTGGATTTTTCTATTCCATATGAAAATTGTAATCAACAATTTTCCAACGTTTCTTGTTTCACAGAAATTTGACTTAAAACGGATTCCGTGTATTCAATTGAAGTTCAAAACTCAATATTACAAACTACCGTGCCATTTCGAGCTCATTTTATATTATATATAAATTAACGTTAAAACTTTGTTTTAATAACGAATTCAATATTAAAATCCAATAATATTCCAAATGTAATTTTCAAAATAATAAATTAAATAAAATATTTGACTGCCAAAAATATGGGACATTACAAGAAAAGTCAAGACGAAAACTCACCATCTTGAATTGAACCATATCTGAAGAATCGAAACAAGATCCAAATAGCTACCAAGCAGTGAGCTCCAGCCTATCGGAGCAGCCTTTCAGGCATTTCCCCAAGCACCTGGAGTGCATATACAAATATTTGACAACTGGAATCCATCTTTTCACTCACCGATTTAGCACTGGCATCGGGTGTTGATAGCTCATGGGTTGTTAGGGGTTGTTGCGAAGATCTGGTCCAGCGGATCTCGCATGCACTCAGGAGCAGTCATCGAAGGTTAGGCGGTCGCTGATGATTCCAGGTGACCTTGGATCGGGTGGTGGCTTTGGTGGGTTTGAGGTTTAATGGTTGTCGGCAGCGAAGAGGTAGGAAAACTTCACGGCAAAATCGAGTAGAGAGGGAAAGTTAGGTTCGAATTTCATAGCAAGAGGAGGTCGGAGGCGGTTGTAGACCCAGTGCAGTGGACGAGTTCGAGCACCAGTGGGGTGCTTGACTAGTGGAGCAAATCGTCAAAGACAATGTGGGTAGGTGGCAACTTCGATAGATCTGGTTGCGTACTCGTCGAGTAGGTGGAGATCGACTTCTTATGGGTGTGCATGACCAAGAAGAGGGGGAGATAATTGTGGTAGCCATGAACGATCGCTTCGAGGAGGAAGCATTGTTAAATTTTGGATAAGGTACCTTAGATCGGGATTTGAAGGAAAGACAAAAGTGGCTATTTCGAATTTTTTTCATGTTGATTTCCCCTTTTTGTTCGTCATTGAAGTTGTGGTTTGAAGGACGAAAGGAGTAATGGGTTTGACAGATAAATGAATTGAAGATAGGAAATCACGATTCACATTTTCGGGAAGAAGTCCGTCCCCATTTTCTTTGTTTTGAACCTGACTGTTTTGGTTGAACGAGATAAAAGGAGGCTGTTGTATGATATTGGTTTGCAAGCTTTCTCCTTATACAAGTAGGAGAGGAACAACTGCAATGGAGAACAAACACGTGGTGTGATTAAAGGAAGACAAAGACAAGTGTTTTTGTTTTATAGCAAAGCAAAGACAGACAAATAACTTCAGCACAATATTTCTAGGTGCTGTTTCCAAATCTTAAGTAAAGATTTACAAGATTTTGTTTGTTCTAAACATTGGCTAAATGGGGTAAGTGGTTTATAACGAAGCAAACAACAATATTGTTTATACATATTTAAATTTCAGCAAATTTATCAAATATTGTTTTGAACGAACATTACTAGCGAATGGTATACAACGCTGGGCTGAGCAAAGAAATACAGCTAAAATGAGCAGTGTTGTTTACTTGTATTAAACGCATTTTAAATTTAAATTTCAAGTTCAAAAGTAACTAAATAAATTATGACTTATATTTCACCGAGCAATTTCCAACATTTATAATGATATAATTTCCTTCGTAGCTAACCATAAATAACGTTTGAATCTAAGTTCAAAATGAAATAAATTAATTCTTAGGTTACATTAAATCTTAAGAATCAAATTCTAAATAAATTTAAATTTACAAATTACAATGGATTATATTTCCATGTTATTTAAAATAAATCAAACTATGTTCAAATGGATAAAAATCCAAAATTTACGTTGAGAACCGAATATAAACTAAAAATTTAACGTTAAATCTTAACTTAATATATATATATGTATTTCAAACATCGAAATTTCTATGTCGTTACATTTATGAAGATATTATTCAATAATTTAATTGGGTATTAAATAAAAATAATGATATAGATGAGGCAATGAGATTTATGTTAATAAATTAATTAGAAGGTTGGACTTTATAACCAAATAAACAAATGAAGTATGCATAAGGAGGAAGGATTTGAGAAAGGAAATACTAGAAATTTAGGCCCCATGTGTGTGTGTATGTATCATGTTTTCCAACATTTCATTTGCAAACCCAACCTAAACGAAAGCTAAAAGAAAACTAAAGTAGATTAGCCATTAACCTATGAGAAGTGGAGGAAGAATAACTCAAAAACTTAGAGCTTGGAATATTTCATCAACAAATCTCATCATCACTATATAACCAAGGTAAATAATGCACTTTACGCATATTTGTAACGACCCGGAAAATTTTCGACTTAGAAAATTGACACATAACACCATGTCGACTATTCAAATCAGAAATACCAGAACGTTAATAGAAAGAAATTAGAGGGTGAGAATAGATAAGATAGAAATTTAGAATAGAAGAAAGAGAGGAACAACAATAGAATCAGAGTAACACGAATCTCACAGTAGAACGAATAAAATAGTATACAACATAACTTTGAAATAAAAATTTGTCATTTGTATATACATATCATCATTAGAGTATAACACCTACATCACAGCGGAAAAAAGGTAGCTATAAAATACTGTTGAAGCCTCCTTCTCCAAGCTCCATCTAGTGTATTTGTAAATCCCAACTACTTGACCGCCCGTACAAAATTGGACCCCCAAGAGTTTAGGGAAAACAAAACAAAATAAACTCTGGGTCAGTCATGTGACTGGTGTGAGTAAAATCCAACCATTTGTTTAACTTTTAAAATCCTTTTAAAAGAAATAATAATCGTTAGACCGACCCACACATAAACACGGATGGTTTTTACCTTACAATAACCTAAAACATTCTTTTATAATCCATACTCTTCTGATATTATAATAATGTCTAAATTAAATAAATAGCAATCTAGTAGAACGCTTTCGTCTCACGCTCTACATATATAATATACAATTAAAAATCGCGGGCTCTTATTGGATAATGAATTCCCAACTATGACAGGGTATGAAACCACCTTCCGATCAGTGTACTCTAGAAGCGATACACTGGAGTTCAAAAAATCTTGTGACTCAGCCACACATAGCCGACCATTCATTTCGCTTGAATGTTCTAAATATATTGTCACCTTACAGTTGGCGAACCAACATAACCGTTCCCGGGAGATACAGAATTGGAAGAAGTAACAAATATGAATATTCTCTAGATGGTGACAATATAACCTAATTGGGTGCGACCCACTTAGCCATGATGCCTGCCCGATTTATGTCATTTCTCGGCAGATGAGGCTTGAGGTCATAACATATCATTATACATATCACATCTTTATTTCCTTTGAATGTCACATCGTCATACTCGCCAAATCACAAATTGATTTCTCCAAAAATACCACTGGTATACAGCTAAGAGAAACGAATTCCCCTCCACCAAATGTAAATACGTTTAAAGAGATCAAGTTAAGTGATCTATTAAATATACTCTGTCATACATTCTTCCATACAGGTTGTCCTAGGACTGGACAAACCGAAGGCACTATTCTGTAAACTATCTTAGGCAATTTCTACCTAGGATTGCCAGAACTACCCTTGCATAAACTCCGTCTTCAATTATCATCATCATATTTGATTCGCAATGCTAATGCCCATACGGAGTGGTTTTTAGATAATAAATCTGATCTCGGTCTCTCCGTATTGACAACGGAAATGGTCAAAAACTTTGATAATCAGTTATTTAACTATCAAAGGAGAACATGGGTACAAATAACGGTCGTATTTCCAAATGGAAATCTTACCGAGCAAATCATTAATCAACACTGATACCCTTAAATTTAATTTGTCATTCAATTATCCATTTCCCTATTCCCGTTTCCGTATATTCGTAAATTCTTATTTTCTAAATTTAGAAAATATAAGTTATTAATCACTGGAAAACATTTCCATATTTACTCTCATTTCTATTTTTTTACATATTAGAAAACATTTCTAATTCTTATTTGGAAAACATTTCCAAAACTCCTTCATTAGATTTAAAAAGATGTTTAAATAAAACATTGCTATGCCAACTCAAACCATTACACTCATTAACTAAATTCACTTAACCAACCTTCACTATCGAATCTTAACCATTCCTTAGTTAAAAATGAAGTCAATCAAGTTGGGGTATAACTACCTCTTAGACCTTAACTGAGCAATATTTCTAACCTCGAAATAGACAAAGTTTGCCTTTTATATCTTTAACAAACTTCCTTACATAACTCTCAGATTCTATTTACTAATCCACTTCTTTTACTGAAATCATTTGATTATAACAATAGTGTTATAATCCCATGCTTCTGAAATATAATAACATAAATATAACTTTATTTATTAATTTGGATAAATAAACAAACAACTAATTTATTAATAAATAAATCTTTATTAGAAACATAAAGTGACTAGTACTTTCTCAAATTCGTTAAAATCGAATTTCAACATATAATTCTCTCTTGAATAATCTCTGTTCGATAACTCTCTTTCGAATAAACTCTATTCGATAACTCTTTTCTTCGGATAAACTATATTCGATAATCTCTCTTTGGAATAAACTATATTCGATAATCTTTCTTCGAATAACTATATTCAATTACTCTTTTCTTCGAAAAAACTATATTCGATAACCTTACTTCGAATACTATATTCGATAACTCTTTTCTTCGAATAAACTATATTCGATAAATCTTTCTTCGAATAACTATATTCGATAACTCTTATTCAATTAACTCTATTCGATTAACTCTTATTCGATTAACTAATATTCGATTAACTCTATTCGAATAACTAATATTCGATTAACTGATATTCAGTTAACTCTAATTCAATTAACTAATATTCGATTAATTCTAATTCGATTAACTAATATTCGATTAACTCTAATTCGGTTAACTAATATTCGATTAACTCTAGTTCGATTATATAATATTCTATCAACTTTATTCGAATAACTAATATTCGATTAACTCTATTCGAATAACTAATATTCGATTAACTCTATTTGAATAACTAATATTCAATTAACTCTATTCGAATAACTAATATTCGATTAACTCTAATTCGAATAACTAATATTCGATTAACTCTATTCGAATAACTAATATTCGATTAACTCTACTCGAATAACTAACATTCGATTAACTCTACTCGAATAACTAATATTCGATTAACTCTATTCGAATAACTAATATTTGATTAACTCAATTCGAATAACTAATATTCGATTAAATCTAATTCCTATCTCATTCTAATTCCCATTTGAATTCCTATTTCAAAACCCAATTTTTCTTATAAATGTTTTAATTTATAAAATATTTATTTTAATCCACTATTCACATCGAATGCGAAAAATATTTCTTTTATACAATCCATTAAGTTTGATTTCGTAATTTAAAATAATATCTCATTTCCAAATTCTATTTATACTTCTATTTATAGAATTATTCATATGAAATCTCCTTTTTATTTCTAATGCTTAAATCTCATTTATAATTCCCTTTATAAATGTTGAGTTCACATTCTATTTAAAATATCGGTGTCAAATCCGATTTCTACTTCTCTATATAAGTTTAGGCTTATATATTCCATTTATCAGTTGATAAATATTTTACTTAATTTATAAAAGATTATTTATAAATTAGTCTTCTCAACTTATCTGTTAAAACAGATTCTATTTAAAATCTACTTTAAATTAATCTTTTTCATTTATCTGTTAAAACCGATTTCCATTAATATTTATTTTCCACATATTTCCTTTTATAAAATTCTATTCATTTCCCAAATATTTCCTTCTATAAAATTCTATTCATTTTATAAATATTTCCTTTTATAAAATTCTATTCATTTCCCAAATATTTCCGTTTATAAATTTCTATTCATTTTATGAATATTTCCTTTTATAATTCTATTTATTTTCTAAATAAGTATTCCTTTTATAATTCTATTTATTTTCTAAATGAATATTCCTTTTATAAAATTCTTTGATTTTAAAAATATTTCCTTTATAAAATTCTTTTCATTTTATAAATAAATATTCCTTTTATAATTCTATTTATTTCACAAATGATTCCTTTTATAATTATATTTATTTTATATAAATGTTTTATTTTCAATATACACTTTGAAAATTCCCTTTTTACATTCCAGTTTTTCTTATAGTGTTTATAATACCAAATAACCAGACCAATGTCATCATAATCAATTACAGATTATATATCACGTCATATATCATAATATATGAAAACAAATAGTATTATAAATATTGAGGAATCCTGTTGGATTCCTCCAACCTGTTTCCCTGCATCCATAGATGTTAAATAATATAAATAACATCAATTTCATTTCAATATGAAATATTCTGATAAACAGAACTAATATATATTTACCAATTTTATATATAATAATATCTATATTTTCAATCAACTAATTAGCCATTCATCCAGACAATCAACACACAGCAATCAACCAACATTTATCAATTCTAGAAACACGTTAAAAAATATAAAATGTGCGAAGTTAGTGAGATTTACTCACCTTTGTCGGTTATTGTTGAATAACAATAAATGTTCAACAACTCTGTTCAGGCATTTTATTTTGCTATAAATTCAAATGAGCGCCAATCCACTCTAAACCAGTTTCAATGTGTAGCCACCGTCCATACGATCTCATCGGATCCTTTTTCGCTCAATTCTAATTAAGTATGATTGAGATATTTAATTTACAAATTTGAATACATTAATTGAATAAAAGTGAAATAATCTTTTGGGCCTTAACCTTTTTAGCTGGCCCATCCCTTTATCTCCTAACCGCTACCTTCTCCCTCTCCAATACTAATTCGGCTCCTTCTTCCCTCAGAAAATCCACACACCATTACGGGCTTCTTTTTCCATCCCTATTCCATCTACTTCACGATTTAAGGATCAGTTTTTACCATCATTCTTCATTTCTCAAATCCCTCTATCCACTTCTATACCTGAACTCCAACTCGACATCTTTCTCCTACGTTGCAACCTTCCTCCAAAAACAGTCCACGCACCGTGTTTCTCTTCCAATTTCCTCCTCGTTTTCAGTCACTTCTCCACCATTTTTAAAATCACAAACACCATTGATCTCCTCATCGCGAACTCCATCCTTCCATACACACTTCGATCAACCCGCATCACCACTCCAGTTCGCGTAGTTCTACCCTACGGTCACTGTACAGTAAAATATCGACCTCAAATATCACCGAACCCACCCAAACTTTGAAAGCAAGCTATAAATCCTACCCTGAGTCCAAAAATGTACCCCAATTCAACAATCGACTACCATACACTAAATAAAATCGAACCCAAGGTTCGCTGTAGAAGAACGCAGCATACCAAAACGACTTTGAACCCTATAAAAACCATACGAGATTGTTGCCAACCCTGATACAAGTATATATATATATATATATATATGTATGCATAATATAATTTATAGATTTTTATTGGAATTGCTAGGATTTTTGAAGATGATTTCTCTACACGTTTCAATTTGAGAGTGTGGCGGCATTTTGTGTTGACTATCTAGAGAGAAATTTAGGGTCAGAAATTGGTAGATGGTATATTTATAGCTTGTGTTAGCTTCCAAAGTAAGCTTCTCATATTATTTCAAAATATATGTATTATAACAATGTTCATATCTATCATTAAAAATCCCTATGATCACATACAATACCCAAGTTCAAAGAAATTGGACATATAGTTATATTTTGACATTACGGACCCAAAGAAATTTGTTTCGTCGAATTCCAAGTCTGTTTGCTCACATAGCATTCACATTAAAATTCCGTATGGCCACATACTTATTCCAAAAATCACGGAAATTGAAATCTAACAATAATTTACTATCTGGATCCAACATAATTAATTTCGGCGAAAACGGAGGTCGTCTGCAAAAATAGTTATTTTTTAAGGTCTAAATAAACCATTTAAATATTAATATATTTAAAAACTATTAAATTTTATATTAATAAATCAATATCATTACATATATTCCAATAGAATATTGTACAGCTCCAAAATATACATATCTGTATTTACAACTCGATATTTTAAATCCAGATTGTATCGATATCCAATTTATATTAAATATACTTTTAAAAAATAAATAAATCGCTATAAATTATAAAGGAATTCTATAGCAACTTTTTGAAAATTAGATTCGGATGCAACTCGCAATGTACACGACGAAATCTCGATTTTTCTCTTTCATTAGAAAAATATACTTCACCAGCTCCGAACGTTTCTTGTTTCACAGAAATCCGACTTAAAACGGATTTTGTATATTCGTTTAAAGTTCAAATCGCTAGATTACAAACTACCGTGCCATTTCAAGCTTGATTATAATTATAATATAAATTATACATTCTACTGACATTTATAAATAAATTCGTTAATATATTTCAATTCTAAACTGAATTATATATTTTAAATTGTCCAGTTCACACAATATCGTCAATTCAACTTAATTCCGATTATTTTGGAATTAAATATACTATTCTACTATTTATATTAACTAAATAATAAATATTATTTAATTAAACGACCATTTATGTAACAACCCGAAAAATAAGAACCAATTTAAAAAATTTATTTCAGCATTTTTTTTGAATTTTGAATATTTAAAATGATTTATTTTAAATAATAACGACTAGAAATTTATTTAAATTGAAGTTAGAATGAACAAATTTATTTTAATTATATAACGAGCCTGAAATGGCGCGATAGTTTGAAAATTCGATTTCAAATTTCAACTGAATGCACAGGATTTAAAATAAATCGGATTTTAGTAAAACCAGAAATATTTGAATCTACTTGAAAATATCTTTCCAACGAAAGTAAAAATCCAAATTTCATAACAGGAATAAAAAGTTATAGCCAGTTAAAAATTCAGAATAGTCGCTATGGAATTTATATATATTTTAATATAATAAATAGCCATTTTGCAAAAGACCTACATTTTTGATAAAGACACTTTAGTTGGATCTGGAATGTCAAATTATTGCTAGGTTTCAAATTTCATAATTTTTGGAAATAATATCTGAGCATGGTAAAAGAAAACGTGTTTTGATAGTTTCAGTCAATTTGGATCAACCAAAAAATGGCCATTTTTCAAACGGTCTCCAAATTCGATGAAATTTATTTTGTTAGGATCGTATCATCAATACAAAGCTAGAAATAATTTTTCTGTAATTTTTGGAGTCAGTATGTGGCCTCGGTAAATTAAAATGTACGTTCAAATTCAATTTTAATTGATTTGTATTTTAATTTTGATAAAAACTAGCCGAAACGATAGAGTTCTCTTACGAAACATATCCCATTGTGTTCAGAATAGGGGTAATTAGCTAGGGGCGACAGTCATTGGGTTTGATTTGGAGTTCAGAGCGATAAGAATGTAATTTGTGAATTAAATAAAATTAAATATATATATATATATATTGGTCAGAAACCCTAATTGCCATGGCCTTTGGTCCAACCATTCTTCCAACGCCTCCAACAGAAACGCACGGTCGATTTTCTTCAAACCCTTCTCCCAATTTTCGCAAAATCCATACAATTAAATTCAAAAATTATAGAGCGAATTTTATAGAGATTGAGGCGAGCTTCTTATCCATACGGACAGATCAATTTTAGCGGTGTGGTTCGCGATATTTCTGGGTACAAACGCCCGGCGTTGGATGGCGTTTCCAGGCCATGATAGGCCATCGAGTTCATCGTTGCGCTCGGGGTAGGTTGGCGGCAGAAGGGTCTTCGCAATGGGCAGGTTCGAACGTGGGTCCTCCTACTGGTGTTGACGCAAGCAGGTAAAGTTTTGAGGGAGCAAATGGGTTTTGCGTGTTAGTCTGGAACGAAGATGTTGGGAGGGAGAAAGTAATTATGGAGGGGAAATGTAATTAAGAATAATAATTATTTAATTAATTATTTGTTAATATTATTCAAATGTATAATACCCCATAACTTCTTCATACGAGGTTGGATTGACGAACCGTCAGTTCCATTGGAATCGTCTCAACAAACCCTACATCTCAAAATTGACTGGGACAGAAACGGGGCATATAAATTTTTTTTGGGAAAATTCAAATCCAAACAAAATAGAAATTCAAAAATAAATCTGACGAAGTGGAAACCGACAGTGAGAACTCCTTCTCACTCTAATTACTTTACAGTCAAATATATACTAGGATGCAGATGGTGCTTAGCAGCACCCGAAACTATTTTTTGTACAAACCATGGATGATTTGTGTGATTTGATTGCGAATTTCATTGTTTGTGAATAAAATATTCATGTGTTGAATAAAATATTTAAACAATAAAAATATCATTTTTACTGTGTATATGAACTGAATAAAATATTCATGTGTTGAATAAAATATTTGAACAATAAAAATATCATTTTCATTGTATATATGAACTGAATAAAATAGTTATGAGTTGAAATAAATATTCATAAACAAATTGGACAATTTGTTTATGTACACCCATTTATCTGATACTGATTAGGACGATAAATTTTACACATCGCCGAACTACACAAATAATAACCAATATTTGTTGTTGAAAACCCCACACGGGTATTGGGATGATATTTGACATACACTGATCCCAATAATTAGTGGTATGTCAATCGATAGGTTGACAGGCTGTGATGAGCGTTATTTATTTATTTTAATGCTTATACAGTTTTAAATTGCACTATAGATGATGGTTGATTGTGTATTATTGATGTTGTATACATGTGTTGTATGAAATCCATATAAATAACATTATATGGTAATTGATTAGGTCTGATTTAAGAAATAAGGAATATTTTAAAATAACTAATATTTTAAAATAATGAATAATTTAAAATAATATTTAGAAAAGAATCGAAATGTGATATTGATGTCCGATTTTGGATGTACACGAAAATATTTAAACATATGAAGCCGTGTTGATTAGATTTGCGCCATTTTGACGCAGACGATATTTATATCGATTTTATTCATTTTTTTATAATGAATATCAAAAGGGAAGTGATTTCAAAATCTAATGTTTTGAGAATATTATCATTTAATATTAAAATGATAAGGAATATTCAAATTTGATTTGAAATGGAATTGAAATCGTTTTGAAATGAATATAAAACGAATTTTTTATGAAATATTCAAATTTGATTTGAAATTTGAAATGGAATTGAAATCGTTTTAAAATTAAATAGAAAAAAGAATTTATTAAGGAATATTCAATTTGATTTGAAATTTGAAAATGAGGTTAGAATCGTTTTAAAATGAATTTATAAAATGCGTTTTAAATGGAAATCGACGAAATATATATATGTAATATATATATATTATATATTTAATGGCCTGAATAGAACGCGCCACGCCGCGGCCGTTTGCGAATTTCGACCATTGACTTCGAATTGATATTACGGGAGATCCGACCATCGCATTCTCCTAAAATCGGAACCATTGGATTCGTATCGAAAAGAGCTTTCTAACAAATATAATAGATTTGAAATCTAACGGTTGGATTTGGAATTATGTCCAAATCAAATTTGTAAAAGGTCACTATAAGTGCATTTCGATGACCGTTTACGGAAATCGACTGAAAGGGCCTTGATAAAATTATTAAAAATATTAATAATTTGTGTAAAATCATAATAAATGATTTGGAAAGAATTGGAATGAAAAAAAATCCATATTTGAAAAGATAAAATGTATTTTTATCGAAATGAACTAGTTATTAATTAGAATTATATCCAATTATTTTTAAATAAATAAATTGGATTGAGAACGGGTTTTAATATAACCAGAATGTGATGGCCCGCCCCGCACCAGCCGACTTTTCCAATGAAAGTGCGCTGTGCCGATGTCCAACCAGCACGGGACAGTCATCAAAGAAAGGAAAAGAAGGGAATTTGAACTAACAAAGAACCTGTAGAATGTCTCACTACACATGGAATAAAATATAATAATAACATACTTGACATAAAACAGGCGAGACAGTGCATAAGCTGAGAACTAAACCATAATCATCATAGCAGCAGAAATTCAAAATACAGCTTATGTTCCACATCATCATTATTACAACTTTTTAAACTGTCTCTAAAGCAAAATAAGAAAGGTACACTACTAATGCCCAAAGTTGTGACCAGCAGCGACACAAGGAGAATATATATATATATATATATATATATATATATATATATATCATACGTGGAAGCCTCCTACTCGTCTCCGGTACAGCTACTCGTACATACTACCTAACCTGTCTCTAGTCTGCCCGTTTAAGAGCACCTAGAGTAATAAGAAGAGACATAAAATTCTAGGTCAGACAAAAGTCTGGTATGAGCGATAAGCAGCAAAACAGAACAATAACAGCTATACTAAACCATACCTGAACCTAGACCTGCAACCAAAGAGTTAGCACAACAAGATATACAATACTCTATGGTGACACTAACATATGGTGTAAAGATACGGGATGGGGGTGTGCATGTCATAATGATAGCAAACAATCAAGCATAGCAACCATCCTCTCATCTCTCACTCAGTTCGTAAAGCATACGATATCCACCGCATTGATCACCCAATTCCTTTGCTATGATCACTCTGCCCCCATGGAGTCATTATGGCTCCACTACACTGATCCATAACCACTAATCCTTTGCTATGTCCACTCTGCCCCCATGAAGACATGACGATCCCACTGCAGTGGCTCATAGCCATGCTACGATCACTCTACCCCATGGAGTAACAACTACCCCACTGCACTGATCCGTAGCCTAACATTAATCTTGGTGGTGAATCAAAGTTATGGACGTCGATAACCCCTTAGCACACGTCCCGCAACAAAGCCCAACTCATGAAGTTAACTCGTTGGTTCCCAACTGGATCCTGAGTTCTACTTCCTATTTGGACTACCTTTGCATCTCAAGTTTTAATGAAACACCCCACCTCCGTTAGGGTCACTCTCAAAGGGAATGCCCTAATTTTGATGGAGGTTTATAAGTATAAGTCACAGATATACAAGACAGATATAAGAACACATATTTGTAAACAGCGGAAAATCAACAAACTTTTATTTCATAAAGCAAATACGTGCTACAACAACAACACCATAATTGTCTTACATCTTTTCCAAAACATAACATAACACTTTCATAATCTGTCTTGATTACATTATTTAAAGAAGCATAAATAAAGCATAGATAAACTGCAAAAGCCCCATAGAGTTTGTCCAAAGCCATAGTTCAAAGCGAAAAAGTCCAAGCAATACATTTCTCTTCTTCAAGCTGGATGTTAAGGCTAGTCAAGCTGCTGTGTTCCCTCCCTGTGGACCTAGGGGGGGGGGAAATGGAAGAAAAGAAGACGAAAGAAAAGTAGAGTCAGACATAAAGCCTGAGTAAGTCTAGTACTATTTTGTCTATGAATAAAGAACTGGGTATGATAAGTATAAACAAGAAGTGGAAAAGCACTCTAACTTGGTAAAGTTGTCTAGGGTCGAATATACTATCGTACCCCATGTTAATCTCTGAACCCATATAAACTAGTTTCCAACTGGCACCCCACAATCAGGGTGATGTGATCCATTCTATGATGATCGGCTCCTACTCGCATAGTTACATGTGTCTTACGGCCCCCGATGTTGTAGTTACCTATGCTGGTCCCACCATGGGGTGTATCAAGTCCCATGGTGGCGGCCCGACACAATCCTAGAATGCACAGGTATGCTACTGGTGCCCAGTGCCTTATTTTTCTGCGCCGGAGTGTGTGCACGCCCGCACCCCGTTAGAACCTACACTGCTACACCACCGCCGTCGATTTGACCTCTTACAATCAGCCCAGTAATCGTGCCCCACCCTGCCTAGTTTCAGGGTATCCTGATACACCTTCTAGGGTTACTGCTGAAAAGGGTCCCCCGTTACTAGGTTTTCTATCTCTAGCCAACATGCTAAGTTGGTTAAGTGTTTTCTAACCTAACCCCACCAGTCCGTTTAGTTTAGCATGTTCCATTTTGATTAAGTCTTTAGTTCACTTAATCCTAACAATCCTGACTCAGCCTTAATTGTCTTATTAAGGCCATGACCTCTCACATTAGACAGGTATTGTTGTAGCTGCCTGTTGCCGGTTGGTTCCGGGCAGTCTTACGCCACAACTCAGTCTAACCTCGGGTCCTTATTGGGCTCCATGTTTAACCTCCCACATTGGATAGGTATTGTTGTGACTACTGGACAGCCGGGCGGTTCCGGGCAGGTTTACATCACAACTCAATCCAACCTCGGGTTAAACACATCGTATGTTCTACATTTACATATTTTGTCTTTCTTCTTTATTTTCTTATATGTAAATATTTGCGGCCAATTATTAAGTTAATGGTGTAAAGGTTACACCAATCATGGGCCCAACCCATACTTGAATTTGGGCCCTTCTATTTTATATTTTCATTCATTAGTAATTTTAACCCAACGTTATTTTCCCCCGTTTAACTCGTCTGTTTATTATGTATATATTAGGCTTAGCCTTTTAAAGCCCAACTTAGCCATGCGAAAAGGGGAGGCTTAAAGCGTGATTACATACACAAATAAGGGAAGGTGAGCGTATGAACTTGCAATATGACGTTGGAAATAAAAAATAGAAACTGGTGTACTTGCATAGTGGTAACATATACTTTGGTCATAAAGCATAGGTGACATGAATCAAAGCATGTAAACTTGTAGTTAAGTTAAGAATATCACTATTGACACATAGGCCTAACTACAACATAAACCTATATTTTTATTTCAGGCATAATGTCAAACATAAGCACGGCATAAATATTTCTAACATAAGCATGGCATAATGTCAAACATAAGCATGGCATAATGTCAAACATAAGCATGGCATAATGTCAAACATAAGCATGGCATAAGTATAGTTAAATTTGTTCACATAACCATGGCATAAATATTTCTAACATGAAATCATGATTTTTACTTTAGTCATGCAAACTTGCAAAAGGGATTTTTGAACCTATCCTAGCTATGTACCACATATGTCATCATAAAATTCTTGTTAACAATATGGATTTCAATTATGCAAAATATCAATCATAGCCTAGTCATATCCATAAGTTTGCAAATAGGTTTTCTAGTACAAAAGCATGGCTTAATACATGATGCCCAATTTTCAACATAATTTCATATGGATTATGATAACCCAAACTTATTCCAATTACTTCACAAAAATGATGTTTGTATAAAAATACACATTATGATGGCATAGAAGCAAAGCCCCAAACTTGCATGAATTTCAATTAACTACATACATGTAGCTTCAACATGGATTACATAATTTGCGAAATATTCCCAACGTATACTTGCATAGAACTACCGCATGTAGTTCTTTATAATGAATAACATAATTCGAGAATATCCAAACGTATACAATATTCCAAATCGATAGTAACACACAAATTATGAATTATTTATCACCACAACTACGTATACAAACCAACACAGTTATTTGTTCATACCAAAGTAATACTCTACTTACAATGGTGAGGCGAATTCTCAAATTTAGGGATTTGAAGATGCGGTTTGATTTGATTGAGTTGCTTTATGCCTTAGAATCTGCCTCCTAATCCTCTCTCTCCAATTGGTGGCTACCCCTAGTCGTTCCTCAGCAACATGGCGGCTTTGTTCTTATTTTTGAATGAATAGATTAGGGTTTAGTCTAGGGTCATTTTTATAGGGGTAATGAACTGATTAGGACCATTGATGTTGCTTGGTTAGATCGTAGCCATTCATCCTAAGGAGAGACCAATTAGAGCCTGCCACCTAGCCCTAATGACAAAGCAGACCACAGAAAATCGACCAACATAAAATAGGCCAGCCAGGTTGGACTGGGTTCGACCTGGCTCTGGACCAGGTCGACATGCCTGTCGACAGCCCTGTCGACAGCCCTGTCGACCTGGTTGGACCAGGTCGATAGCCCAGTCGACTTGGGCCCATTAGGCGGGTGTTTTTCCGCCCTGGCCCATTGGGCCCCATTTCGGAATTTAAACTTGATTTTTCTGGGTTATATTATTCTGTTTGAATTTTAAACTTAATTCAGAAACTTCCGAAGGCCATATCTTCTTCATACGGACTCCGTTTTTCGAAAACTCGGACTCTATTTCGCGTATTTTTCCGAGACGAACGCAATGGCGTATCCCGTTTCCCTTAGTTCTTTGATTTCAAATTAATTATACTTTAATTTGTTAATTTCACAGTTATAGAATTTGCGGGGTGTTACATTCTCCCCCACTTAAAAGGATTTCGTCCCCGAAATCTTCAAGTTAGGAGGAATGTATATCCTAACATCCAATCATCCATCTACTCATCCATCAAACACGAGCATCCATTGTCCTTAAAAGACTTCTAATGCTTCATGATCATATGCGAAGTGTGTGTGTACATGAACTTATATAATGCAAAATCAGGCGGTCTACTGATTCAGTTGACCTCCTTAATGCGAATTATGTAAGTGCCATGAATCCATCATGTATGCAAATTTTCCTATTCTTGATTCTACATGAGTGCACAATCACTCAATACAAATGCAACATCCACATGACAACACATAAGAATTCAACCATATACGAATGCAAACATATATGCATATGCAATATGAAGTGACTGAGCCGATCTAAAACCTAGATTGTGTGTGTATATGCAACCACGAGCAACCACTAGCAATCACTTGCAACAACTTGCAACCATCATCCATAACATGTTTCAACTACATGTTTCTATCCAAAAAGATTCTACCTAAAAGATAAGGTCGATAAAAGCGCAACTTAAGATAAGAAAGATCAAGGATGTACCCTCGAACAGAAAAGGGTAGGCAGTGCGTATTCTCGCTTCAGTTTCCCAAGTCGTGTCTCCCTCGGCGTCGCTCCACTGGACTTTGACGAGCTTGACTTCGCGGTTGCGTAGCTTCTTCAATTCCGTTCCTAATATGCGGGTTGGAACTTTTCTTATGGTTGCTTCGCGTTCCACTTCGGCCTCTTCGAGGATATTTGGCTCTACCACCTCGGCTGACTCATGTAGACATTTTCGGAGATGTGAAACGTGAAATACGTTGTGGACTCCAGCCAACTTCTCGGGTAGCTCGAATCTATAGGCCATTTTCCCAATTTTCTCGATGATAGGGAATGGCCCTACGAACCTTGGTGCCAGCTTTCCTGTGGTTCCAAAACGAACAACGTTTCTTAGTGGTGATACCTTGAGAAAAACTCTGTCTCCAACCTCAAATTCAAGGTCGGTCCTTCTTTTGTCGGCATAGGACTTTTGTCTGTCTTGGGCCGTCTTCATCCTTCTTCGTATTAAGTCTACTTTCTCTGAAGTCTCTCGGATCATATCTGGTCCAAGTATGAGCTTATCAGTGGACTCCCACCAACAAGTGGGCGATCGGCACGGTCTTCCATATAAAGCTTCGAAGGGCGCCATTCCGATGGTTGCTTGATAACTGTTGTTGTAAGCAAATTCCACCAAAGGAAGGTGGTCTTCCCATGTCCCTCCGAAGTCAAGGACGCATAGTCTTAAAAGGTCTTCCAAAACTCTGTTCACTCTCTCTGTTTGGCCGTCGGTTTGGGGATGATAGGCTGTGCTCAAGCATAACTGCGTTCCTACTGCTTCTTGCAGACTCCGCCAAAACTCACTGGTGAAGATGGGGTCTCGGTCACTAACAATGCTAGATGGTATTCCATGGAGTCGAACGATTTCCTTGAGGTAAAGTGATGCTAGGGATGAGGCAGTTCTTTTACTTTTGACAGGTAAAAAGTGGGCGCTTTTAGTAAGCCTATCCACTATTACCCAAATGCTAGTGTTGCCTCTCCTAGACCTAGGCAGCCCATCGATGAAGTCCATTGAGATGCTATCCCACTTCCACTGCGGGACCTCCAGAGGATGTAGCAATCCGCCAGGCTTTTTCTGTTCCGCCTTAACCTGTTGGCACACCATACACTTAGAAACGAACTCTGCCACGTCCTTTTTCATGCCGTTCCAGAAGAAAGTCCTTTTTATGTCTTTGTACATTTTATCTCCGCCTGGGTGTATCGTCATCTTGGAGTGATGTGCTTCCTCGAGAACCTTCTTTATTAAATCTTTTGTCTGTGGGACGCATAGTCTTCCGTCTCGCCTTAGCAAACCCTTATCGTCGATGGAGTATCTGTTGAGGTGACTTGAAGTCTCACCCCTAATTAGCCTATCAATTGTTTCCACAAGCTGAGGGTCTTCGCGTTGTGCTGTCCCTACTGAATCCACTAAAGTTGGGCGCACTTCGAGAGATGCTAGCAAGCCTGGTACGAAATCGGAGGAAGGTCTAAAGTCGAAGCTGGCTAAAAACTCTAGGCTTTGTCTTTCAACAAACAACGGGCTTAGGGTCAATTTCTTTCGGCTCAACGCGCCTGCCACTACGTTGCCTTTGCCCGGAGTGTAGGAGATTTCGAAATCGTACGAGGCAAGAAACTCCATCCATCTTTGTTGCCTCAAGTTAAGATCCTTCTGCGAGAAAAGATATTTCAACGATTTATGGTCAGTGTAAAGTTCGAACTTCTCACCTAGGAGATAGTGTCGCCAAGACTTGAGTGCAAAGACGATGGCGGCTAACTCAAGATCATGGGTTGGGTAGTTCTTTTCGTGCACTTTCAACTGCCTCCCGCCATAAGCTACTACCCTTCCTTCTTGCATTAAGACGGCGCCTAGCCCTGTCCCACATGCATCCGTATAAACAGTGAACATCTTGCTCCCATCTGGCAGCGTCAAAACTGGGGCTGTTGTAAGAGCCCTTTTTAGTCGTTGGAAAGCAAACTCGCAATCCAAGTCCCAATTAAACACTAGATTCTTCTTGGTCAATTTTGTGAGCGGAGCTGAGATTTTCGCAAAATCCCTTATGAATTTTCGATAGAAACCCGCTAGTCCTAGAAAGCTTCGGACCTCAGTTGCATTCCTTGGTGTCTTCCAATCCTGTACCGCCACTACCTTAGCAGGGTCCACTGCTAACCCTTGTTTGGATACTATGTGCCCAAGGAACCTCACCTCTTCTCTCCAAAAGTGGCATTTGGAGAATTTGGCTTTTAGTTGATGGACTCGCAAAGTTTCCATGATTTCCCTTAAGTGCTGAGCATGTTCCTCTTCACTCTTTGAGAAGATAAGGATATCGTCTACGAAGACCACTACGAATTTGTTGAGGAAATCTCTAAATACCCTACTCATCAGGTCCACGAAGTAAGCAGGTGCATTTGTCAAGCCGAAAGGCATGACAAGCCATTCAAAGAAGCCGTCTGGGGTTCTGAATGCCGTTTTATCGATGCTATCTTCAGCCACCCTTAGCTGATGAAAACCGGTTGCTAAATCGAGTTGGGAGAAAACAGACGCTCCTACAAGCTGGTCAAACAAATCGTCAATTCTAGGGAGAGGGTGCCTATTCTTTTTCGTCAGCTTGTTGAGCTCCCTATAGTCAACACATAGACGGAGTGAACCATCCGCCTTTGTAGCGAACACCACTGGAGCGCCCCATTCTGAAATGCTCCTCCTAATGAACCCCTTTTCTAGAAGCTCTTTAATCTGTTTACTGAGCTCTTTCCTTTCTCGTGGAGCCATGTGTCTAACGGGCAACGCAACGGGCTTTGCATTATCTACAAGATATATGCGGAAGTCTATTTCCCGCTTCGGAGGTAAGCCCTTCACCTCTTCGAAGACATCCGGATATTCCCGGACCACTCTAACTGATTGCAAATTTTCAACAGAGGCATCTAGCGATTCAAGATAACTAAGCATAACCGCATACGAGGGATTACAGAAAATTTCCAAAGTATTACCGAGTTGGGTTAGGAGCCTAACAACCCTTTTCTCACAATCAAGGATGGCCCCATTACTGGATAGCCAATCCATACCCAAAATCAAACCATAACCCGAAAAGCCCAAAACAAAGGCGCTACATTGAAATTCTACACTTAGAATATAAATTTTCAATCCCACACAGATCATAGACAAATGAGCTGGGCCCCCAATTGGGTTTGAAACAATTAAGGGGTCCTCTACCATACTAGTTTTTAGGTGCAGAGATTCTACTAAAGCAGACGAGATAAAGGAGTGTGATGCGCCAGAATCAAATAAAGTGCGAACGGGGTGATCATAAAGATAAACTACGCTTTCTACAGAAGTATTGATACCTCGCTGTTGCAGAGGTGGCGCTTCCAGCACATGAACCTGTGCCCCTGGGGTGGATCCAGCCCTCTGCCCCTGTCCTCGTTTCTTTGGGCAGTCCTTAGCCCTATGGCCTGTCTCACCGCAAGAAAAGCACCCACCATTCTCCTTGGCCTTCTTTTTCCGGCAGTCCTTTACTAAGTGCCCCACTTTGCCACAGAAATTGCACTTCCTCTTCTCTTTGTTGCCTTTCCCGCCCTTCTTAAAGTCTGTCTTTTTAGGCTGCAAACCCTCTTTCTTTCCTTGAGAGCTTTCTGCCTTTGTCTCCTTCTTGCCCTTATCCTCTTCATTCAGCAATGCCATTTGCACCAATCTTTCATACGTGGCTCCCATGGGTATATGGGTCATGGCCAAACTGTGTAATGGCTCATTCAACCCTTTGACGAAACGGAGAGCCTTCTTGTGCGGGGTGTTGACTAGGTCAAGCCCAAACCTAGCCAGCTCATCGAACTGATTCACATATTCTCTGACTGTCTTGTCCCCTTGTTTAAGAAATAAGAATTTTTCCAACTGCAAACTTCTTTCCGCATCTGAGAGAAATTTAGTTTCAAACCTTGCCCTAAAATCCTCCCATGTCTCCACTGGTCTTTCAGCATTAGTGACTTCCCACCAGTAGGAAGCCTC
The DNA here is from genome assembly GCA_030737875.1 of Allium sativum. Classification (NCBI taxonomy): domain Eukaryota; kingdom Viridiplantae; phylum Streptophyta; class Magnoliopsida; order Asparagales; family Amaryllidaceae; genus Allium; species Allium sativum. The sequence continues at coordinate 125,001,976 of CM060918.1, read as the reverse complement.
GCCCTTCAATAGCCACACTGCCAATTGTACTTTTTGTCTATCCTCTACCTCAAAGATGATGAATAGGTCCTCAGTTTCTTTCAGCCAATTCCTAGCTGCCACGAAGGACTCAGTTCCATGGAAATCCCTTCCTCCCATAGCTTTAAAATCTTTACATATCTTAGCAAACGTGTTTCCCCGAGGAGGAGGTGGAGGAAAAGGTGTCGCTGCAGCTGGATGATTTCCGGCAGCTGGGGGAGGAGGAATGGTAGGACCTGGCTGAGTGGCTCTTGCTTCTAAGAACCGTCTAAACCAACCAGGTTTTGGCACCCCTTCCGGCAAGTTAAGATCTTCGGACATGCTGAAACAAAAAGGATAGATTCAAAACGAAGGATAAGAGATAGTACCTATGGCTTTGGGGAGTGGACTTTGCCTTTTTAAAATAAAAATAATATTTTTCTTTAAAAATGCTTCTTTAAATTTCCTTTTTGAAAATAATTTTTTTCAAAACTTTTTACCCTATCTGGTAAACCTATGCTCTGATACCAAGTGAAACACCCCACCTCCGTTAGGGTCACTCTCAAAGGGAATGCCCTAATTTTGGTGGAGGTTTATAAGTATAAGTCACAGATATACAAGACAGATATAAGAACACATATTTGTAAACAGCGAAAAATCAACAAACTTTTATTTCATAAAGCAAATACGTGCTACAACAAAAACACCATAATTGTCTTACATCTTTTCCAAAACATAACATAACACTTTCATAATCTGTCTTGATTACATTATTTAAAGAAGCATAAATAAAGCATAGATAAACTGCAAAAGCCTCATAGAGTTTGTCCAAAGCCATAGTTCAAAGCGAAAAAGTCCAAGCAATACATTTCTCTTCTTCAAGCTGGATGTTAAGGCTAGTCAAGCTGCTGTGTTCCCTCCCTGTGGACCTGGGGGGGGGGGAAACGGAAGAAAAGAAGACGAAAGAAAAGTAGAGTCAGACATAAAGCCTGAGTAAGTCTAGTACTATTTTGTCTATGAATAAAGAACTGGGTATGATAAGTATAAACAAGAAGTGGAAAAGCACTCTAACTTGGTTAAGTTGTCTAGGGTCGAATATACTATCGTACCCCATGTTAATCTCTGAACCCATATAAACTAGTTTCCAACTGGCACCCCACAATCAGGGTGATGTGATCCATTCTATGATGATCGGCTCCTACTCGCATAGTTACATGTGTCTTACGGCCCCCGATGTTGTAGTTACCTATGCTGGTCCCACCATGGGGTGTATCAAGTCCCATGGTAGCGGCCCGACACAATCCTAGAATGCACAGGTATGCTACTGGTGCCCAGTGCCTTATTTTTCTGCGCCGGAGTATGTGCACGCCCGCACCCCGTTAGAACCTACACTGCTACACCACCGCCGTCGATTTGACCTCTTACAATCAGCCCAGTAATTGTGCCCCACCCTGCCTAGTTTCAGGGTATCCTGATACACCTTCTAGGGTTACTGCTGAAAAGGGTCCCCCGTTACTAGGTTTTCTATCTCTAGCCAACATGCTAAGTTGGTTAAGTGTTTTCTAACCTAACCCCACCAGTCCGTTTAGTTTAGCATGTTCCATTTTGATTAAGTCTTTAGTTCACTTAATCCTAACAATCCTGACTCAGCCTTAATTGTCTTATTAAGGCCCTGACCTCTCACATTAGACAGGTATTGTTGTGGCTGCCTGTTGCCGGTTGGTTCCGGGCAGTCTTACGCCACAACTCAGTCTAACCTCGGGTCCTTATTGGGCTCCATGTTTAACCTCCCACATTGGATAGGTATTGTTGTGACTACTGGACAGCCGGGCGGTTCCGGGCAGGTTTACATCACAACTCAATCCAACCTCGGGTTAAACACATCGTATGTTCTACATTTACATATTTTGTCTTTCTTCTTTATTTTCTTATATGTAAATATTTGCGGCCAATTATTAAGTTAATGGTGTAAAGGTTACACCAATCATGGGCCCAACCCATACTTGAATTTGGGCCCTTCTATTTTATATTTTCATTCATTAGTAATTTTAACCCAACGTTATTTTCCCCCGTTTAACTCGTCCGTTTATTATGTATATATTGGGCTTAGCCTTTTATAGCCCAACTTAGCCATGCGAAAAGGGGAGGCTTAAAGCGTGATTACATACACAAATAAGGGAAGGTGAGCGTATGAACTTGCAATATGACGTTGGAAATACAAAATAGAAACTGGTGTACTTGCATAGTGGTAACATATACTTTGGTCATAAAGCATAGGTGACATGAATCAAAGCATGTAAACTTGTAGTTAAGTTAAGAATATCACTATTGACACATAGGCCTAACTACAACATAAACCTATATTTTTATTTCAGGCATAATGTCAAACATAAGCATGGCATAAATATTTCTAACATAAGCATGGCATAATGTCAAACATAAGCATGGCATAATGTCAAACATAAGCATGGCATAAGTATAGTTAAATTTGTTCACATAACCATGGCATAAATATTTCTAACATGAAATCATGATTTTTACTTTAGTCATGCAAACTTGCAAAAGGGATTTTTGAACCTATCCTAGCTATGTACCACATATGTCATCATAAAATTCTTGTTAACAATATGGATTTCAATTATGCAAAATATCAATCATAGCCTAGTCATATCCATAAGTTTGCAAATAGGTTTTCTAGTACAAAAGCATGGCTTAATACATGATGCCCAATTTTCAACATAATTTCATATGGATTATGATAACCCAAACTTATTCCAATTACTTCACAAAAATGATGTTTGTATAAAAATACACATTATGATGGCATAGTAGCAAAGCCCCAAACTTGCATGAATTTCAATTAACTACATACATGTAGCTTCAACATGGATTACATAATTTGCGAAATATTCCCAACGTATACTTGCATAGAACTACCGCATGTAGTTCTTTATAATGAATAACATAATTCGAGAATATCCAAACGTATACAATATTCCAAATCGATAGTAACGCACAAATTATGAATTATTTATCACCACAACTACGTATACAAACCAACACAGTTATTTGTTCATACCAAAGTAATACTCTACTTACAATGGTGAGGCGAATTCTCAAATTTAGGGATTTGAAGATGCGGTTTGATTTGATTGAGTTGCTTTATGCCTTAGAATCTGCCTCCTAATCCTCTCTCTCTCCAATTGGTGGCTACCCCTAGTCGTTCCTCAGCAACATGGCGGCTTTGTTCTTATTTTTGAATGAATAGATTAGGGTTTAGTCTAGGGTCATTTTTATAGGGGTAATGAACTGATTAGGACCATTGATGTTGCTTGGTTAGATCGTAGCCATTCATCCTAAGGAGAGACCAATTAGAGCCTGCCACCTAGCCCTAATGACAAAGCAGACCACAGAAAATCGACCAACATAAAATAGGCCAGCCAGGTTGGACTGGGTTCGACCTGGCTCTGGACCAGGTCGACATGCCTGTCGACAGCCCTGTCGACCTGGTTGGACCAGGTCGACAGCCCAGTCGACTTGGGCCCATTAGGCGGGTGTTTTTCCGCCCTGGCCCATTGGGCCCCATTTCGGAATTTAAACTTGATTTTTCTGGGTTATATTATTCTGTTTGAATTTTAAACTTAATTCAGAAACTTCCGAAGGCCATATCTTCTTCATACGGACTCCGTTTTTCGAAAACTCGGACTCTATTTCGCGTATTTTTCCGAGACGAACGCAATGGCGTATCCCGTTTCCCTTAGTTCTTTGATTTCAAATTAATTATACTTTAATTTGTTAATTTCACAGTTATAGAATTTGCGGGGTGTTACATTTAATCTCCTCTGGATCGGTTCGGTTCTTCACTTCTCTTCGCTTCAGATCGTACTCCTAGTTCGGTTCATGGTTCACGTCTACGGTCCAAGCTCCTCGATTCGGTTCGATCCTCCAGTAGTGGTTGGCTCGTGGTACATGCTCCTATTCGTGATCCTCACCTTCTGGTCGGTTCGGGCATTCTGCTCGTGGTGCCTTCTTGGAGCATCGGGTTGTTTCGTGGAGGAGAAAGTGGTTCGTGGGGGGTTCTTACTCCGGGTCGGGTCGGAGTTGCAAGGTGCTCCACGGTTCAAGTTAGCGGTTCTTGTCGGAGAGCTTCAGATGCAAACGGATTGATTCATGCTTTTAAGCTTCGTGGCTCCACCAGCTGTTCGTGAGGAAGGGGTACTTCACAAACGGTTTGGTTCGTGCTTCCTTCTACCGATCTGATCCGGTTCGGGTCCAATTCCTGCAACTTTTCCAGCGACTATTTTTGTGCCATACAACGGCGTTTTCGACCATTCTAACTTTTCTAATCAACCATAAATCATACCAAACAGTCATAGTAACATATAACATCAACCATAAACACCAAAACAACAATATGATATGTTAAAATGGATTAAACATACCCAAAGACCCATATTTTCCCTTAACCATGTTTAAGCATAACAAATGATATGATTAGAAAAACATATCCACATTAACCCACATTTTTATCAGAGCCCAAAAACAAATATTTTAGAATTTTTCCGGATTTTTCTGAGTTATAATTTGGCTAATTATCACTAATCACTCCTAAATAACCGTAATTAGTGAAAAATAATGCAAATCACTCACCTTTGCCACAAATTAAGATATAAGATCTGAAATTCTACTATTTGGGTCGAATTCCTGAGCAACACAACAGCTCCAACTCTGATTTGGTGTTGGTTTGCCTTGATTTGATGTAGTTTAGCCTAATCCTTGATTAAACGGTGATTGAAGATGATTCTAGAAGGTGGAGGCCATTGTTGGGGTTAGGGAAATGTTTTAGGCGGATGAGAAAATGAAAATAAATCGTTTCCGAACTGATTTTAGCCTCCCCATAACCCAAATCCCGAAATGGGTTATGGGCTCTCTTGCTAATCACCCTAATTAGGCCCGGTCAAGCTATTTTTCACCTTCTAAACCTTGTTTCAGCCATATCTCCCGAACGGTGAGTCCGTTTGGCTAATATGACCACTCTACGGAAAGATAAACCATCATCCGGATCTAATGGAACTGGTTTTAGGTCAAAAATTCTTACCAATCAAAAGTTATGGATGAAACAAGATCAGCTAGGGGTAAAACGGTCATTTAAAAATCGGCAAAAATCGTGAACATGGGAAATGACCCCAATAGTCATCCCCCAAAGTTACACGACTATATGACCTTACATGAAAAAGAAATATATATTCTACCATTCTTCGATACGTAGAATGTGGATCGCTACACTCTCCCCCTTTAAGAAATTTCGCCCCCGAAATTCCTTAACCAAAAACATACAAAGGTGTTCTGGATACATATCACTCATTCACAAACAATCAACCACACAAAACAAACAAAACAAACTTATCCTAGCATGCGGAAAGACTAAATTGAAATGAAAACCTTACCAAGCAAAGAGTTCTGGATACGTCTTCTTAATGCTCTCCTCTGTCTCCCAAGTACAGTCATTCTCATCCTCGCCCCACTGAATCTTGACTAGATTCACTGCTTTCCTTCGAAGTTTCTTCATATTTTGCTCGACAATATGAATCAGCTTGCGGTTCCCAACTGCCTCGGGTTCTACTTCGATATCGTCCAACTGATTAGGTGAAATAGTCACATCGGGGTCGTGCACGAATTTCCTTAACTGGGAAACATGAAATACGTTATGAACTCCCACTATCTTGTCCGGCAATTCAACTTTATATGCCAAATTCCCAACTTGTTCGAGAACTGGGAATGGACCAACAAATCTTGGTGTTAACTTGCCTCTCCCACCAAATTGTATCACGCTCTTTAATGGAGAAAACTTGACAAACACCAAGTCGCCAATGGAGAATTTCAGATCTCTTCTCCTCTTATCAGCATAACTTTTCTGCCTATCTTGGGCAGCCTTCATTCGCTGTTGAATAACCTTGATCTTATCTGAGGTTTCTCTTATCACATCTGGCCTAAGCACAAATTTCTCACCGGTTTCTAACCAACATGACGGTGAGTTGCACGGTCTTCCGTACAAAGCTTCATATGGAGCCATACCAATACTGGACTGATAACTATTACTATATGCAAACTCTACTAGATGCAAATCGTCATCCCATGATCCACCAAAATCTAATATGCAAGCCCTCAAGAGATCTTCTAATACTCGATTCACCCTCTCTGTCTGACCGTCGGTTTGAGGATGGTACACGGTACTGAGATGTAATTATGATCCTAAAGCCTCTTGTAAGCTCTTCCAAAATCCACTAATAAACAACGGATCTCGGTCAATCACAATGCCTTTGGGTATTCCATGAAATCTCACTACCCACTTCATAAACAGTTCTGCTAACTTAGTTGTTGTTCTATTCGACTTAACGGGTACAAACCATGTACTCTTGGTCAATCGCTCCACAATCACCCAAATGCTATCATGGCCCGATCTAGTTTGCGGTAACCCATCAATGAAATCCACTGAGACTTGTTCCCATTTCCATTCTGGAATTTCAAATGGTTGCAAAAAACCACTAGGCTTCTTTTGCTCGGCTTTAACTAGTTGGCAATTCATGCATTTGGATATAAACTTCCTAACATCTCTTTTCATTCCTTCCCAGTAGTAGGTCTACTTCATGTCTCGGTACATTTTGTTACCACCGGGTGTATAGTCAGTTTTGAGTGATGACATTCTCTAAGCACTTCATCTCTCAATCCATTGTCATTGGGTACCCATCTTTAACTTGGAGATGATTTCCAATAGGTTACGATCGTCCCTCTGACTGGAACCAATCCGCTCAATCAAAGTGGGTCTGATCGTCAAACTTGCTAGCATTTTTGGATCCAATTCGCACTTTGGTCTGAAATCGTACCCTGCAATATACTCCATTTGCTTCCATTTAAGAAACATAGCCCCTAAACTGGCATGTCTTCTACTCAATGCATCTGCTACCGCATTGCCCTTCCCTGGTGTATATGCGATATCGAAATCAAAGGAAGCTAAGAATTCTAACCATCTTTGCTATCGGAGATTTAGATCCTTCTGAGAGAAGAGATACTTTAATGATTTATGATTGGTAAACAACTCGAATCTTTCTTCCAAGAGGTAATGTCTCCATATCTTCAACGCGAACACGATTGCTGCCAATTCCAAATCGTGGGTAGGATATCTTTTCTCATGCGGTTTCACCTGCTGATTTGAATAAGCTACAACCCTACCTCCTTGCATCAATACAGCACCTAGTCCGGTACCACATGCATCCGTGTATACTGTCATCTCTTCATTCCCTTTAGGAATGACTAACACTGGTGTGCACGTCAACTTTTCCTTTAGACTCTTAAATGCAACCTCGCACTATTCATCCCAAACAAAGGCTTGATTCTTCTTGGTCAACTGAGTCAATGGTGCTGCTATCTTGGAGAAGTCTTGGATAAACTTACGATAATATCCAGCTAATCCCAAGAAACTTCTTATGTCTGTTGCATTCTTGGGCGTAAACCAATCTTGTACCGTAGCCACCTTCGCAGGGTCCACGGTAATACCATTCTCTGAAACAACATGGCCCAAGAATCTCACTTCCCTCCTCCAAAAGTGACATTTAGAAAACTTTGCTTTCAATTGGTGTTTTCTCAACACCTCCATCACTATCTTCAAATGTTCCGTGTGTTCTTCCTCTGTCCTCGAATAAACCAAGATATCTTCTACGAACACAAGAACAAACTTATTCAGTTGATCTCGAAATACTCTATTCATAAGATCCATAAAATATGTTGGTGCATTGGTCAACCCGAATGGCATGACCAACCACTCATAAAATCCAGATGGCGTCCGAAAGGCCGTTTTAGCTATACTCTCAGCTTCCACCCTAAGCTAATGAAAACCTGTCGTAAGATCTAACTGGGAGAACACTCTCGCGCCACTCAACTGATCAAACAAATCATCCATCCACAGTAGAGGATACTTATTCTTCCTCGTCACCTTATTCAATTTGCGGTAGTGCACACACAATCGAAGGGAACCATCTGCCTTGGTAGCAAACATGACTGGTGCTTCCCACTCAGAAACACTTCTTCTGATAAATCCCTTCTTCAAAATATCACTCACTTGCACCTCGAGCTCTCGCTGCTCCCTTGGTTCCATACGACGAAGTGGCATCACTATAGGTCTAGCATGTTTCACTAAATCAATACGAAACTCAATATCTCGGTGTGGTGGAAGTCCGGTCACTTCCTCGAAGACGTCCGAATACTGGCCAGCCACGGGCACATCTGACAACTCATCATACGGGATGTCGAGGGAATTTAGAAAACTAGACATTACCCCATCACAAGGTAGACCACTAAACACTACCCATCGCACATCATCCGCTCTAAATGTCACTAAAAAGCCCTCACAGTCTACCACCACCCCGTATCTTTGGAGCCAATCGACCCCCAAAATAACGCAAAACCCAGTAAAGCCCAAAACAAAGCAATAACAAGCAACGACAAATCATACTAAGGCTAGTCGAACCACCAATCGGGTTCGTCACCGCCAAAGGTCTATCGACTATCTCGGGTTCCAATCCCAACCTATCTACCAGGTCACTAGATATGAAGGAACGAGAAGCCCCGGTATCAAACAACACTCTAATTGGGACATCATAAACAGAAAGCATACCTTGAATAACGACATTCTTTCCTTTCTCCGCCGCGTTTGGGGCATTCGACGAAGAAGGAACAACATTAAGAGCATATGCTTTCACAATCTGCATCTCCTTAGGGGGTTGCAGACATTTATCCTTGTGATGTACCACTTGGCCACAGTTGAAGCACTTCCTGTCTGCTGTCTTTGCTCGACATTCTTTAGCATAAAGGCCCTTCTTGCCACAGCCAAAGCATTCAACATCTTTCTTACACTTTTTCTGACCATCCTTAGCTTGGTTCTGCTTCCTTTTGTTCTGAGAATTATTCTTGCCTCCACCGCTTGCTTGCGGCTTTGGCCCCTCTGCAGATGCAACAGCGACTTCAGTCTTGGGCTTAGGATAAAGGCTCTCTGACCTCAATGCTTTACCAATAATCGATTCAAAAGTCTCATCGATATGGTTTATAAGCCTTTCCCCCAAGTACTGATCTAAGCCTGTTATGAACTTCTCATTCTTCTTCTCGGGAGTGTCGATAAGAGATAATCTATACTTCGATAAAGTCTCGAACTTAGCAATATACTCCGAGACTGCCCTACCATTCTGCTTAAGCTCCAGAAATTTCCTAAACAATTCTGACTTCTTGGCAGTTGGGATGAACTTATCGCTAAAGCAGGTCCTGAACGGATCCCAAGTAACTCGGTCCTCAGGGGTAGTTTCCTTAATAGCATTCCACCAATTCATTACCCGTCCTTGCAGTTGACGGGATGCTAGCTTCCTTTTCATCGCATCTTCAATTCCCAGATCCTCGAAGATACGCTCACTTCTACCAAGCCAATCCTGAACTTCTGTAGCTGATTCCGTTCCGTAGAACGGCTTCCTACCAAGGCTAGTGTAATCCTTGCATAGCTTGGCGAAATCGGCCCTAGGCGCCTGCACCGCTGCACCACCACCATTTGCAGCATTAGGAGCTGCCCTCTGAACATCCCTAAGCATCTCCCTCATGAGGTCAGTGGACATCGTCCTCATAACAGGAGCATTCCCATTGTTAGCTCATCTACTAGTACCCCTAGTATATCTGCTCATCGTTCAATCTATAAGGAGAAAACGATTAACCATCTCTTTAGTGGTGCCAGTGCAGTGCGACTTCATCCTTAAATGTACTAATAGTATATATATATAACACTTTTGAAACCAAAATATAACAAATACACGCTCTCATTTACGTATACTATCTCTCCCTGGTGTCTTTCCCTAGGTTAACTACGCAACCTAGAGCTCTGATTCCATGTGTGACGGCCCGCCCCGCACTAGCCGACATTTCCAATGAAAGTGCGTTGTGCCGATGTCCAACCAGCATGGGATGGTCGTCAAAGAAAGGGAAAGAAGGGAATTTGAACTAACAAGGAACTGTAGAATGTCTCACAGCGCATGGAATAAAATATAATAATAACATACTTGACATAAAACAGGCGAGACAGTGCATAAGCTGAGAACCAAACCATAATCATCATAGCAGCCGAAATTCAAAATATAGATTATGTTCCACATCATCATTATTACAAAATTTAAAACTGTCTCTAAAGCAAAATAAAAAGGTACACTACTAATGCCCAAAGTAGTGACCAGCAGCGACACAAGGAGAATATATATATATATATATATATATATATATATATATATATATATATATATATATATATATCATACGTGGAAGCCTCCTGCACATCTCTGGTACAGCTACTCGTGCATACTACATAACCTATCTCTAGTTTGCCCGTTTAAGAGCACCGAGTAATAAGAAGAGACATAAAACTATGGGTCAGACAAAAGTCTGGTATGAGCGATAAGCAGCAAAACAAAACAATAACAGTTATACTAAACCATACTTGAACCTGGACCTGCAACCAAAGAGTTAGCACAACAAGATGTACAATACTCTAAGGTGACACTAAAATATGGTGTAAAGATACGGGGTAGGGATCTGCATGTCATGATGATGGCAAACAATCATGCATAGCAACCATCCTCACAACTATCACTCAGTGCGTAAACCATACGAAATCCACCGCTTTGATCATCCAATTCCTTTGCTATGATCATTCTGCCCACGGAGTCATGATGGCTCCACTACACTGATCCATAGCAACTAATACTTTGTTATGTTCACTCTGCCCCATGAAGTCATGACGACCCCACTGCACTGGCTCGTAGCCATGCTACGATCACTCTGCCCCATGGATTAATAACTACCCTACTGCACTGATCCGTAGCCTAACATTCGTCTTGGTGGTGAATCAAAGTTATGGACGTCGATAACCCCTTAGCACACGTCCCGCAGCAAAGCCAAACTCATGAAGTTAACTCGTTGGTTCCCAATTGGATCCTGAGTTCTACTTCTTATTTGGACTACCTTTGCATTTCGGGTTTTGGTCTCCTCCGGATTGGTTCGGTTCTTCACTTCTCTTCGCTTCAGATCGTATCCCAATTCGGTTTATTGTTCATGTCTATGGTCCAAGCTTCTCGGTTCGGTTCGATCCTCCAGTAGTTGTTCGACTCGTGGTACTTGCTCCTATTTGTGGTCCTTACCTTCTGGTCGGTTCGGGTGTTCTGCTTGTGGTGCCATGTTGGAGCATCGGGTTGGTTCGTGGAGGAGCAAGTGGTTCGTGGGGGTTCTTACTTCAGGTCGGGTCGGAGTTGCATGGTGCTCCACGGTTCGGGTGAGCGGTTCGGGTCGGAGAGCTTCAGATGCAAACAGATCGATTCGTGCCTTTAAGCTTCATGGCTCCACCAGCTATTCGTGAGGAAGGGGTACTTCACAAACGGTTCGGCTCGTGCTTCCTTCTACCGATCCGATCCGATTCGGGTCCAATTCCTGCAACTTTTCCAACGACAGTTTTTACGCCATATGACGGCGTTTTCAACTGTTTTAACTTTGGTAATCAATCATAAATCATACCAAACAGTCATAGTAACATATAATATCAAGCATAAACATCAAAACAACAATATGATATGTTAAAATGGATCAAACATACCCAAAGACTCATATTTTCGTTTAACCATGTTTAAGCATAACTAATGACATGATTAGCAAAACATATCCAAATTAACCCAAATTTTTATCAGAGCCCTAAAATAATATTTTAGAATTTTACAAATTTTCCAGATTTTTTTGAGTTATAATTTCGCTAATTGTCACTAATCACTCCTAATTAGTCGTAATTAGTGAAAAACAATGCAAATCACTGACCTTTGCCACAAATTAAGATATAAGATCTGAAACTCTACTGTTTTGGTCAAATTCTTAAGCAACACAACAACTGCAACTCTAATTTGATGTTGGTTTGCCTTGATTTGATGTAGTTTAGCCTAATCCTTGCTTAAATGGTGATTAAAGATGATTCTAGAAGGTGGAGGCCAATGTTTGGGTTAGGGAAATGTTTTAGGCGGCTGAGAAAATGAAAATAGATCGTTTCCTAACTGATTTCAGCCCCCCCAAAACCCAAATCCCGAAATGGGTTATGGGCCCTCTTGCTAATCACCCTAATTAGGCCCGGTTAAGCTGTTTTTCACCTTCTAAACCTTGTTTCAGCCATATCTCCCAAATGGTTAGTCCATTTTGCTAATGTGACCATTCTACGAAAAGGTAAACCATCATCTGAATCTAATGGAAGTTGATTCAGGTCAAAAATCTTTACCAATCAAAAGTTATGGCCGAAACAAGATCAGCTAGGGGCAAAACGGTCATTTAAAAATAAGCAAAACTCGTGAACATGGGAAATGACCCAAATAGTCGTCCCCGAAAGTTACACAACTATATGACCTTATATGAAAAAGAAATTAATATTCTACGATCCTTCGATATGTAGAATGCGGGTCGCTACACAGAATGTCCAATATATGAATTGGAGTGGATTTGAATGGAAATCATCTTCAGAATAATTCGGTGTTGGATTTTGTGATTATACAGATATTGTTATGGAAATTTGAAAGATATATTTATATCGTTATTTCCAATATGATATTTGTTGGTTTCAGAATTTGATATCGAATATAAACCGATATATTTTCTATTCAGAGCCTTGTATTTAATATCAAATGGGATTTTGGGTTTGTCGTGAACGATGTCTTAAATAACACTCTTCTTAAACCCAGTTAAGGAAAGAATAAATCTTTTTATTCAGATTTAGTGAAATTTTCCAACTAATTAATATTTAGTTGGAATTGAATAAAATAATTGGATTTTGGGTTTGTCGTGAATGGTGTCTTCAGTAACACTGTTCTTAAACCCCGTTTGAAAAGAATAAATCTTTTAATTAAGATTATTAGAGTTTCCAGTTACATTTGGTAATTGGAATAAAATGGAATGTGAATCGGTTTTATCGTGAACTGCGTTTTTAATGACATTCGTTCTTTAACCCGATTTACAGTGAAATGTGATTTGGAATTTATAAATCTTTTTATTAAGATTTAAAGGAAAATTTCCAAAGTAAAGTTTTCCAATTTAATACAATAAATTGGAGTGGAATGGAATTCGATTGGATAATAATCGAAGTGAGCTTTAGTGAAGAAGACTGTTAATATATATTGAATTTAAAAGGCTTTGTCATTATTTCATTTATATTTTTAGTCGGACACAGAAATTGATATTGATTATATATTGATCGGTTTTCCGTGAAGGTTCCATAAATAATGGAATGTGATTTTGAGTTTATCATGAATTGTGTTTTAAATGACATTAGTTCTTTAACCGAGTTAAAGATAAGATTAATTTCATAACTTTGAATAATCATTAAGTAAGGATTTTTGACATTAAAATTGAATTAGAGTTAATATGAATCTTTAATTAGATTGGAATGTGAATGAGGTAATTAAATTTATCAAATTCATGAAATGGGCGAGAGTGGAATATCACCAGTTTTGCTCCAAGCGATAGTAAAATCTTTAATTAGATTTGAACGTGAAATGATAATTAAATTTACCGATAACACCGTAGTGTTAGGTATGGAGTATTGCTAGTTTTGCTCCATGGGCTGAATAGGTTGGGATTGGGAAATATAACAAATGATTACTTCGGTAAGGTGCGCTAATCCCGACTAGTTTGGATAAACCTTAATTTGCTTTGAATTGACATCCAAAGTAAGATTAAAGAACAAATTTAAAGAATTTATCTTTTAAAAATTAATGGGAACCTTTCCCTAAAGATATGAATATTTGAATAAAAGAATATTCTAGATTGGAATGTGGCGTATGTTGTGTTTTTATAGCACTTGTTCGTAAGATACGCGAGTTATTCAGAAAGACCGGGTTTATCCCATTCTGAATAACTGATTCGACGATAAGTCGTCAATGAAGATGGTGGTTGAAGATCAGAGGTCTTCACATCGTTTGGATGATTACTGATGTCTTGATTGGGTTGTGCACCTAAGACGAGGTAATAAGTGGTGATCGTCCAAACGTACTTGGAGATCGACCGAATATGCGAGGACATCTCTCCTGTATTGGACATATGGAACGAGGAATAAGATGCCTCAGGTTTTGTTTCAGACCCAGAATGAACTTGTAAATGGATGTGTGTCTGACTTTGGATTTTATTCTATGTTGATTGATCTCTATCAAATATATATCTGTTTGGTGGCGGAGAATTTATTCTCTTGCTTAACACCCTTCTCTGAGACGTACGAGCTCAAAGGTTATATATCGATAGACATCAGTCGCATGGCGTGAATTTCCTGTGTGACATGCTGAGATGCAAATGATCAAGGCTTCTGTTGAAAAGCAAAGTCTTGTGGATGATGATCAAAGCATGGCTTTAATATAGCATAACTTCGTGTATAGCGTTAATTCGCGAGTCTCACACCCCGGTGTGAACCCGAAACGGGAGGGACTTCATGGAGGGCATGTGTTTCCTTCTAGCTAGGAGTGGTGTCGTGGTATGGAGCTCAGACATTTTACTTATGTGGATAATGGATAGCGAGGCGCCTTGGTTATATCGGTCACTACGGGGCCGATGGATTATATGGTCGACATACTGACCATTTTTCCCCATAGGGCGGGGAAACGCATGTTCAGGGATTTTAATCCACTTAAAATATGGACTGGCCCTAACGATCCAAGTGCAGTTGCGGTTGTTCCTGAGACATGGTAGGCTAGATTGTCTCGAAGTAGCATAGGATGATCCCTTTCCCTTGGTTCATAGATGGAATTCAACTTCCAATACAACATTTCGGTTTTAATTATAGAACTAGTATGGCGACTTAGAAACATGGGATACTACGCCGTCTATGATTGATACATTTATATTTCAACTTGTTTTATACACTTTACACTTATAATAGTATCAAAATGATTTGTTTTAAGCGTACCAAGCATGTTTGACTATTGTAACGTAAAACTCTATCCTCCGGCTTGCGTTGCATTGTATGATGGGACCTAAGTCTTATAATAGCTTCATTTTTTCAAAAGGCATTGCAATGTTTGTTATATGCACTGGTATTCTTGGGAGAAAACCCGTTCCGTGTTATACAGCGTGGTCCCTTGATTTACTTTATTTTTAAAGTAAAGATTTGATAACTGTTTTAGTTCTCACACCAGTCACATGACTAACCTAGAATTTATTTTTTTAACCTAAACTCTAGTTGGCAATTAGTAGTTTTGGTTTTGCATATATTATATTCACAGGATCCTGGTTTACAGCTGGAGCTATATTCGGAAAGCTCTGTATCCGTGTATTTCTTTCAGTTGTGTTTTGTATTATTTTCTGCTGCCTTGTAATTTGTAAATCTCTGGTATTTATCAAATGTATATTATTTGGTCATACTCTATATATTCTTGTACCCTGATGTAAATTGTTGTAATAGCAATGAAATGTTCTTCGGTTTATGTTTTGATTTGTCGTGTTCTCAACACAATCCGGGCTTTCCCGAAAGGACGAGTTTGGGTCGTTTCATTTCGGTATCAGAGGTTTGGTTTACAGAGCTCGAGAACAAGACATATAAGAACCAAACGAGAGAATTCATCAGAGACTAGATTAGTAATATCCAATGAGAATGACTTGTTAGAGATGGGATCAGTAGTATCCTAAAATGAGTTCGAAGAGTATTATTTTCATAATAAAAATGAAAACCAATATTGTTTTGAAAATTTAAACCCTATTGTACGTATTTGAATATCTATTTTATATTGATTTTAGACAATCAAGTATATGAAGATTTTGCATATACGCCTTGCAAACGTGTATACAAAGCCTTAAATATACTGGATAGATATAGAATCACACTCTAGTCGCCCGGAGATGGTTCTGATGATGGCATGTCATCATCAGCACTTGTGTTCAAGTTTCGAAAGTGGGATACTATATGTTTCCAATTGACTGGTGTAAGAACAAAAATATAGTTAGAATATGTTGTTTTGAACTGGCATCAAAAATATGATTTTGGATAAATATATCAAAGTTATGAATTTGAAAATTTAATCAACTAATTGATTGTTGATTATGATGGATGATCATTAATTCCACTAATAAAACTATTATGTGAATGAACGGTAAATATAATCAAATTGTGTCAAATATTGAACTGAATTGAAAACTGGTTGAAATTGCATACATATACATGCATATATATATATATATATATATATATATATATATATTGGATAGGTCATAGCAAGGAGGCTAGAGAAGAGGAATAAAATTGTATGCCGGACAAATAGGTACATATTTACTGTTTTGTTTTGGTTTGATGATTTTATGAGCCGATTGGCTAGCCGCTTGGCTTTTTCTTTTGGATTGATGAGGGCCCTGCGAGGCTAGTTGCGGTTTTAAATGTCTCCCCATACAAAGGAGGTTATGAAGAAATTTTTTGAAAAATTAAAAATCCATAGAAACTGAAAAATTGAAGAATGAAAGCCAGAACGAAAGTTGAGTTGATTAGCAAAACAATTTTCAGCTCCGTTCCTTTTCGAGGACAAAAATATTTTAAGCGGGGGAGATTGTAACAACCCGGAAAATCAGAACCAATTTAATTTTTTTATTTTGGCAATATTTACGAATTTTGAATATTTAAAATGATTTTTTTAAATAATAACGACTAGAAATTTATTTAAATCGAAGTTAGAACGAATAAATTTAGTTTAATTATATAACGAGCCTGAAATGGCGCGCGATAGTTTGAAAATTTGATTTCAAATTTCAATTGAATGTACAGGATTTAAAATAAATCGGATTTTAGTAAAACTAGAAATATTTGAATCTGTTTGAAAATATCTTTTCAACAAAAGTGAAAAATCTAGATATCATAACGGGAATAAGAATTTATGGCCAGTTAAAAATTCAAAATAGTCGCTATGGAATTTATATATATTTTAATATAATAAATAGCCATTTTGCAAATGACCTCCATTTTCGACGAATCCACTTTTGTTGGATACGGAATGTCAAAATATTGCTAGATTCCAAAATACATAATTTTTGGAATTAATATGTGAGCGTGGCAAAAGAAAATGTGTTTTGATAGTTTCATTCAATTTGGATCGACTAGAAAATGGCCATTTTTCAAACTGTCTCCAAATTCAACGAAATTAGTTTTGTTAGGACCATATCATCAATACAAAGCTAGAAATAATTTTTCTGTAATTTTTGGAGTCAGTATGTGGCCCCGGTAAATTAAAATGTACGTTCAAATTCAATTCTAATTGATTTATATTTTAATTTTGATAAAAACTAGCTGAAACGATAGAGTTGTCTTACAAAATATATCCCATTGTGTTTAGAATGGGGGTATTTAGATAGGCGTAACAGTCATTGGGTTTGATTTGGAGTTCAAAGTGATAAGCATGTAATTTGTGAATTAAATAAAATTATACATACACACACACACACACACACACACACACATATATATATATATATATATATATATATATATATATTGGTCAAAAACACTAATTTCCATTTGCCTTTGGTCATACCATTCTTCTAGTGCCTCCATCAAAAACGCACAGCCGATTTTCTTCAAACCCTTCTCCCAAATTTTCGCAAAATCCATACAATTAAATTCAAAAATTATAGAGTGAATTTTTTAGAGATTGATGCAAGCTTCCTTTCCATACGGACGAGATCAGTTTTAGGGGTGTGGTTAGCATGATTTTGGGGTACAAACGCCTAGCATTGGATGGTGTTTTCAGGCCATGATAGGCCATCGAGTTCATCGTTACTCTCGGGGTAGGTTGGCAGCAGAAGGGGCTTCGCAATGGGCAGGTTCGATCGTGGGTCCAGCTACTAGTGTTGACGCGCGCAGAGGAAGTTTTGGGGGAGCAAATGGGTTTCGCATGTTAACCGGGAACGAAGACGTTGGGAGGGAGAAAGTAATTATGGAGGGGAAATGTAATAAGAATAGTAATTATTTAATTAATTATTCGTTAATATTATTCAAATGTATAATACCCCATAACATCTTCATACGAGGTCGGATTGACGAGCCGTCAGTTCCGTTGGAATCGCCTCAACAAACTCTACATCTCATAACTGACTGGGACAGAAACGGGGCATGTAAAAAATTTCAGGAAAATTCAAATCCAAATAGAACAGAAATTCAGAAATAAAACTGGCGGAGTGAAAACCAACTGTGAGAATTCCTTCTCACTCTAATTACTTTACAGTCAAATATATACTAGGATGTAGACAATGCTTAGCAGCACCCGACACTAGTACAAACCATGGATGATTTGTGTGATTTGATTGTGAATTTGATTATGTGTGAATAAAGTATAAGTGTGTTGAATAAAATATTTGAACAATAAAAATATCATTTTTATTGTGTATATGAACTAAATAAAATATTCACGTATTGAATAAAATATTTAAACAATAAAAATATCATTTTTATTATATATATGAACTGAATAAAATAGTCATGAGTTGAAATAAATACTCATAAACAAATCGGGCTATTTGTTTATGTACACCCATTTATCTGATACTGATTGGGACGGTAAATTTTACTCATCGCCCAACTTCACAAATAATAACCAATATTTGTTGTTTGAAAACCCCACACGGGTATTGGGATGATATTTGACATAAACTGATCCCAATAATTAGTGGTATGTCAATCGATGGGTTGACAGGCTATGTTGAGCATTATTTATTTATTTTAACTCTTATACAGTTGTAAATTACACACTGGATGATGGTTGATTGTGTATCATTGTTGTTGTATACACGTGTTGTATGAAATCCATATAAATAACATTATATGGTAATTGATCAGGTCTGATTCCAATTCAGAAATAAGGACTATTTTAAAATAATTAATATTTTAAAATAATATTCAAAAAAGAATCAAAATGTGATTTTGATATCCGATTTTGGATGGACGCGGAAATATTTAAATCTATGAAGTGTATTGATTAAATTTGCGCCATTTTGACGTAGGCGATATTTATATCAATTTTTTTTTCATTTTTTTATAATGAATATCGGAAAGGGAAGTGATTTCAAAATCTAATGTCTTGAAAATATTATCATTTAATATTATAATGATAAGGAATATTCAAATTTTGTTTGAAATTTGAAATGGAATTGAAATCATTTTAAAATGAATTTAAAATGAATTTATTATGGAATATTCAAATTTGATTTGAAATTTGAAATAGAATTGAAATCGTTTTAAAATGAAATGAAAAAACGAATTTATTAAGGAATATTCAAATTTGATTTGAAATTTGAAAATGAGGTTAGAATCATTTTAAAACGAAATTACAAAATACGTTTTAAATGGAAATCGATGAATTATATATAATACATATATTATATATATTTAATGGCTTGAATAGAACGCACCGCGTCGCTGCCATTCGCGAATTTCGACCATTGACTTCAATTTGATATTACGGGAGATCCGACCGTCAGTTTCTCCTAAAACCGAAACCGTTGGGTTCGTATCGAAAAGAGCTTTCTAACGAATATAAGAGATTTGAAATCTAACGGCTGGATTTGGAATTATGTCCAAATCAAATTTGGAAAAGGTCGCTATAAGTGCAGTTCGATGACCGTTTATGGAAATCGACTGAAAGGGCCTTGATAAAATTATTAAAAGTATTAATAATTTGTGTAAAATCATAATAAATGATTTGGAAAGAATTGGAATGAAAAATTCCATATTTGAAAAGATAAAAATATATTTTTATCGAAATGAACTAGTTATTAACTAGAATTACAATCCAATTATTTTTGAATAAATAAATTGGATTGAGAATGGGTTTTAATATAACCAGAATGTCCAATATATGAATTGGAGTGGATTTGAAAGGAAATCGTCTTTGGAATATTTTGATGTTGGATTTCGTGATTATACAGATATTGTTATGGAAATTTGAAAGATATATTTATATCGTTATTTCCAATACGATATCGATTGGTTTCAGAATTTGATATTGAATATAAGCCGATATATTTTCTATTCAGAGCCTTGTATTTAATATCAAATGGGATTTTGGGTTTGTCGTGAACGGTGTCTTAAATAACACTGTTCTTAAACCCAGTTGAGGAAAGAATAGATCTTTTTATTAAGATTTAGTGAAAATTTCCAACTTATTAATATTTAATTGGAATTGAGTAAAAGAATTGGATTTTGGGTTTGTCGTGAACGGTGTCTTCAGTAACACTGTTCTTAAACCTCGTTTAAAAAGAATAAATCTTTTAATTAAGATTATTAAAGTTGCTAGTTACATGTGGTAATTGGAATAAAAAAGAATGTGAATCAGGTTTATTGTGAACTGTGTTTATAACGACATTCTTTTTTTAATCTGATTTACAATGAAATGTGATTTGGAATTTATAAATCTTTTTATTAAGATTTAAAGGAAATTTTCCAAAGTAAAGTTTTCCAATTTAATACAATAAATTGGAATGGAATGGAATTCGATTGGATATTAATCGAAGTGAGCTTCGGTGGAGGAAGACTGTTAATATATATGGAATTTAAAAGGCTTTGTCATTATTCCATTTATATTATTAGTCGGACACAAAAATTGATATCGATTATATATTGATTGTTTTTCCGTGAAGGTTCCATAATCAATGGAATGTGATTTTGAATTTATCGTGAACCTTTTTTTAAATGACATTAGTTCTTTAACCTAGTTAAAGATAAGATTAATTTCTTTACTTTGAATAATCATTAAGTAATGATTTTTGAGATTAAAACTGAATTAGAGTTTTAATGAATCTTTAATTAGATTGGAATGTGAATGAGGTAATTAAATTTATCGAATTCATGAAATGGGCGAGAGTGGAGTATCACCAGTTTTGCTCTAAGCGATAGTTAAATCTTTAATTAGATTTGAACTTGAAATGGTAATTAAATTTACCGATAACACTGTGGTGTTAGATATGGAGTATTTCCAGTTTTGCTCCATGGGATTAATAGATTGGGATTGGGAAATATAACAAATGATTACTTCGGTAAGGTGCGCTAATACTTACTAGTTTGGATAAACCTTAATTTGGTTTGAATTGATATCCAAAGTAAGATTAAAGAATAAATTTAAAGAATTTATCTTTGATAAAATTAATGGGAACCTTTCCCTAAAGATATGAATAAAAGAATATTCTGGATTGGAATTAGGCGTATGTTGTGTTTTTATAGCCTTTGTTTATAAGATACGCGAGTTATTCAAAAAGACCGGGTTTATCCCATTCTGAATAACTGATTTGACAATAAGTCGATGATGAAGATGGTGGTTGAAGAATGGAGATATTCACATCGTTTGGATGTTTACTGATGTCATGATTGGGTTGTACACCCAAGACGAGGTAATAAGTGGTGATTGTCCAAATGTACTTGGAGATCGACCGGATATGCTAGGACCTCTCTCCTGTATTGGACATATAGGATGAGGAATAAGGTGCCTCCGGTTTCATTCAGACGCAAAACGAACTTGTAATGGATGTGTCTGACATTGGATTTTATTCTGTGTTGATTGATCTCTATTAAATGTATTTAAATATTTATCTTTTTGGTAGCAAAGAATTTATTCTCTTGCTTAACACCCTTCTCTGAGACGTATGAGCTTAGAGATTATATACCGATAGACATCAGTCGCATGGCGTGAATTGCCTGTGTGGCATGTTGAGATGCAAATGATCAAGGCTTCTGTTGAAAAGCAAAGTCCTATGGATGATGATCAAATCACGGCTTTAGTATAGCATAGCTTTGTGTATAGCATTAATTTGTGAGCCTCACACTCCAGTGTAAACCAGAAACGGGAGGGACTTCATGGAGGACATGTGTTTCCTTCTAGCTAGGAGTGGTGTCATGGTATGGAGCCCAGACATTTTACTTATGTGGATGATGGATAGCGAGACACCTTGGTTATATCGGTCACTACGAGGCCGATGGATTATATGGTCGACATACTGACAATTTTGCCCTGTAGGGCAGCGAAACGCATGTTTAGGGATTTTAATCCACTTAAAATGTGGACTGGCCCTGACGATCCAGGTGCAGTTGCGGCTGTTCCTGAGACATGGTAGGCTTGATTGTCTTGAATTAGCACAGGATGATCCCTTTGCCTTGGTTCACAGATGGAATCCAACTTCCAATACAACATTTCGGTTTTAATTGTAGAACTAATATGGCGACATAGTAGCATAGGACACAATGACATCTATGATTGATACATTTATATTTGAACTTGTTTTATACACTTTACACTAATAATAGTATCGAAATGATTTGTTTTAAACGTACCAAGCATGCTTGGCTATTATAAGGTAAAACTCTATCCTCCGGCTTGCGTTGCATTGTGTGATGGGACCTGAGTCTTATAATAGCTTCATTTTTCCAAAAGGCATTGCGTTGTTTTTTATATGCTCTGGTATTCTTGGGAGAAAACCCGTTCCGTGTTATACGACGTGGTCCCTTGATTTACTTTATTTTTAAAGTAAAGATTTATTAACTGTTTTAGTTCTCACACCAGTCACATGACTGACCTGGAGTTTATTGTTTTAACCTAAACTCTGGGTGCCCCCTTATTTTCCGCACGGGTAGCTAGTAGTTTTGGTTTTGCATATATTACATTCACAGGATCCTGGTTTATTGCTGGAGCTATATTCGTAACGCTTTGTATCCGTATATTTCTTTCAGTTGTGTTTTGTATTATTTTCTGTTGCATTGTAATTTGTAAATCTCTGGTATTTTTCAAATGTATATTATTTGTTCATACTCTATATATTCTAGTACCCTGATGTAAACTGTTGTAATAGCAATTAAATGTTCTTCTGTTTATGTTCTGATTTGCCGTGTTCTCAACTCAATCTGGGCTTTCCTGAAAGGCCGAGTTTGGGTCATTTCAATTTAAATCTCTAAATCATTATTTAAATAATTAAATAAATTAATTATTATACCGTAAAAATATGGGATGTTACATTCTTCCCCCCCATAAAATAATTTCATCCTTGAAATTGCTAAGATAGAAAACAAACCCTATTAACTGGGTTAAAAATTATATGTTTGCTACTTAAATTTCAGTTTCACTAAACTAATAAATTTTAATTCAATTATTAATTCATTCTTACCAACGAAAAATTTCCAAAAATTCTGAAAGTTTTCTAACACCCTAAAATTCCGAAAATTTCGCCAGCACCTCCTTTGAACGGCTTAATCGATACAACTACCACTCGCCTCTCTAGGCCATCTGCAACCCGAAAGAAAATCAAACAGCCAAGCGGCTTGGGATGACCCGAACTTCCCTGCGAAGGAAAGCCCGGATTGAATTGAGGACAAGACGAATCAGAACACAAGCAGAAGAACATTTCATTACTTATTACAGCAATTCCATCAGAATACAAGAATATACAGAGTATGAATAAACATTACACATCAGAAAAATATCAGAGATTTAAATTACAATGCAGCAAAAAAATAGTACATAACACAACTGAAGGAGATATACGGATACAGAGCTTTGCAAATATCGTTCCAGCTGTCAACCAGGATCCTGTGAATATAAATCCGCAAAACCAAAACTACCAGCTGCCCGTGTGGAAATAGGGCACCCAGAGTTTAGGTTAAAACAATAAACTCCAGGTCAGTCATGTGACTGGTGTGAGAACTAAAACAGTTATTTAAAACTTTACTTTAAAAGAGAGTAATTCAAGGGACCACGCCGTATAATACGAAACGGGTTTCCTTCCAAGAATACTAGTGCATAAACAGTTATAAACAACACAATGCTTTTTGAAAAATGGAGCTATTATAAGACTCAGGTCCCATCACACAATGCAACGCAAGCCGGATGATAGAGTTTTACCTTATAATGGCCAAACATGCTGGGTACGTTTAAAAAAAATCATTTTGATACTATTATAGTGTACAGTGTATGAAAACAAGTTCAAATATAAATGTATCAATCGTAGACGGCCTAGCATCCCATGCTATTATGTCGCCAATACTAGGCTCTACAAATAAAACCGAAATGTCACGTATTCGAAATTGGATTTCCATCATGAGTCGAGGCTAGGGATGGCTCCTCACCGATTCGAGACACTCTAGCAAATGCCTGAGAACTACACACTCTAGGTAACCCTTGGATCTTCAGAGCCGGTCCTCCGTTACGTTTGATGATTGGTTATTCTTGAACACACATTTCCCGGTCCTATCGGACCTATATCCGAGGTGCCTCGCAATCCAACATCCACGTAGGTAAAATAACAACGATGTCAGGGCGAGTAAAACGCTGACAGCACCCATAGCTAGAAAGAAACTTCGTGCACTCCCTGTAGTCACGATCCCGTTTTTGACTCATACCGAGGTGTGAGGCTCGCGAATTAATGCCATACACAAAGCTACGCTATATTAAAGCCGTGCTTTGATCATCAACCACAAGACTCTGCTTTTCAACAAAAGCCTTGATCACTGCATCTCAGCATGCCACACAGCCAATTCATGTCATGCAACTGATATCTATCGATATATAACCTCTGAGCTCATACGTCTCAGAGAAGGGAATTAAGCAAGAGAATAAATTCTCCGCCGCCAAACAGATATATATTTAATAGAAATCAATCAGCACAGAATAAAATCCAATGTCAGATACACAATCTATTTATAAGTCTGTTCTGGGTCTGAACGAAACCGGAGGCACCTTATTTCTCCCCCGTATATCCAATACTGGGGAGAGGTCCTCGCATATCCATCGATCTACAAGTACGTCTGGACGATCACCACTTATTACCTCGGCTTGGGTGTACAGCCCAATCAAGACATCAGTAATCATCCAAATGATGTGAAGACCTCCGGTCTTCAACCATCGTCTTCATCGTCGACTTATCGTCGAATCAGTTATTCAAAATGGATATAAACCCAGCATTTCCAAATAACTCGCGTATATAATAAACAAATGTTATAAAAAAACACAACATATGCCTCATTCCAATTCTGAATATTCTTTTATTCAAATATTCACATACTTTGGGAAAGGTTCCAATTAATTTTATCAAAGATAAATTCTTTAAAATTTATTCTTTAATCTTCCTTTGGATTACAATTCAAACCGTATTTTGTCTTTAACTGGGTTAAAGAACTAATGTCACTTAAAACACAGTTCATGATAAACCCAAAATCACATTCCATTCCATCAGCCTCTAACCATAAATTAGCAAGCGAACAATTCACTAAGTATTAACCCCGAAAGCCGAAACCAACATCAGATCAACACCCAGGAAACCAATCAACTTAACTAACCTCCAGTTAGTTTTTGTTTTTCTTAATTCCATTGTTAATCGGGTTAAAGAACCAGTGTTATTTAAAACACCATTCACGTTAAACCCAAAGACCAATTTCAATTCAATTCCAATTAAATATATAAAACTGGAAAACTTTACTTTGGAAAAGTTCCGTTAAATCTTAATAAAATGATTTATAAATTCCAAATCTCATTTTACTGTAAATCAGTTTAAAGAACGAATGTCGTCGAAAACACAGTTCATAACAAACCCAAAATCCAATCAGTCTCTAACCGTAAATTAGTAAGAGAACAATTCTGTAACAACCCGGAAATTCTGAGCCAATTTAAAATTTTTATTTTGGCAATTTTAGTGAATTTTGATTATTTAAAATGAATTATTTTAAATAATAACAATGAGAAATTTATTTTGAATGGAATCCGAACGTATATAATTATATAGATCGTCATTAAAATATAAATATTTATTTATAATTATAAAAGGAATTGAAAACGGCGCGGTAGTTCGATAATTCGATTTCAAACTTCAAATGAATGTACCGGGTGCAAAATAAACCGGATTTTAGTGAAACCAAAAATATTAGAATCTATTTGTGAATATCTTTCCAACGAATCCAAAAATTCAAAATTTCATAGCGGGAATAAAAAGATATGCCCGGTTGAAAATTCAGAATAGTCGCTATGGAATTCAGGCCCTTAAAAATGGAAATTTTGCAAACGACCTCGGATTTCGACGAAACCACTTTTGTTGGGTCCGTGATGTCAAGTTATTGCTAGGTTTCAAATTTTGTAATTTTTGAATCAATATGTGAGCGTGGCAAAGGAAAACGTGTATGACCTGTTTCAGTTGATTTTAATTGACTGAAAAATGGCCATTTTTCAAACAGTCTCAGAATTTGACGAAACTAGTTTTGTTACGACCGTATCATCAATACGAAGCTAGAAAATATTTTTTGGGAATTTTTCTAGTTAGTATGTCACCCCGGTAAATTGAAATGTACATTTAAAATTCAATATAATGATTTAATTGTAAATTTGAAGAAAACTGATTGAAACAATCGAGTTGGCCTACGTGACATATCCCATTGTGTTCGGAATGGGGGTAATTAGCTAGGGACGATAGTCGGTGGGCTTAATTTTGAGTTCGTATGCAAAAGCACATATATAGGAACTAAATATTAAATTATTCCCTCCCATCCCTTCTTCTCCCCTTTTACCCGGTCAAACCAACCACCCCCCCATTCTCTCCTTTATTCAATCTACAAAAAGAAACAAAAAAGAAAAAAAGAAAACCCTAAATCGATCGCGCGCCCCGCCCCTTCCCCATGTCTGTCGCCACCGTTCCTTCTTCTTCCTCCTCCTCGCACCGCACAGCAGAACCCCCCCCCCCCCTCACGAGCACGCCTCCTAAACCGCCGCGAACCCTAGCCCCCTCCCCCCTCAAACTGACAGCCGCCGGCGCCTCCCCGCCTTCCCTAGCCACCTCCGCTCGAACAGAAAACCCCCCTTCCAATCAAAGAAGCTTTAAGTTTATTCACTTATTTATTTCTTTTATTTTACACATGATTTTCAGTTTATTCACATGTAATTTTCAGAGTATTTTATATACGATAGAGTTTTGATTTTTATAGCATGAACATCGAAAAGAAGTGGATATTTTTAAAGGCAAAAAGATCGTATTTTTAAAGGCAAAACGATCGTATTTTTAAAGACAAAAGGATCGTATTTTCAAAGGCAAAAAGATCGTATTTCGAGAAGTGAAAATATTAGATTTTTAATTATAAAAAGAAGTGATTTTTAATTTTATAAAAATATAATTTTTATATATGATGTAGCAAAATAAAAATGTGATCTTTGCAATATAAACATCATACTAAAAATGTGATTTTTAATATGAACAGCGTGGTAAGGACTACATTGAAATGTCCGGAAAATCCAAGCCATTCAGAAATTCAGAAATAAAACGGAGTGGATCCCTCGGTGAGAACTTCTCACCTTTAATTTAATTTTTTTTCTAGTTGAAATATATATACTAGGATGCAGACGGTGTTTAGTAGCACCCGACACCCGTCGTCCACAGACCATGGACGGCTTGTATGCTTATTTGTTTGATTTTGATGTGTAGTTGATTGTGTGATGTGAAATGAAACAAAATATTTATATAGTTAATAATATTTTATAGTTGAAAATAGAATTTCTAACGTGCATTTAAAATGAAATAAATATAAACAAATCGGACGATTTGTTTATATACACACATTTGACTAAAATTGATTGGGACGATAAATTTTACACATCGCCCAACTACACAAATAAAATCTGTGTTTGATTGTTTGAAACCCCACACGGGTATTGGGATGAGATTTGATGTACACTAATCCCCATTGTTTAGTTGTATGTCAATCGATGGATTGACAGACTGTGTAAGCATTAATTATTTATATTTAATGCTTATGCAGTTGTGTGGTGCACTCTGGATGATGGTTGATTATTTATCGTTGTTATTTTATACATGTGTTGTAGAAAGTCCATATAATTAACCTTATATGGTAATTGATTGGGCCTCATTCCAGTTTCGAAAAAGGAAATATTTGAACAGAAATATTTGAAAAGAAATATTTGAACTAGAATATTTGAAAATAGAAATATATGAAGCCGTGTTGATTAGATTGAGGACATTTTGACGTGAACGATATTTATATCGATTTTATTCATTTTTATAATGAATATAGAAAATGAAGTGATTTCAAATTCTGATATTTTGAAACGAATTGAATTCGAATTAAAATTGAATAGAATTGAATTCGAATTGAAATCAAATTAAAATGAATTTGAATAGAAATTGAATAAAATAGAATTCGAATTAAAAATGAATAGAATTGAATTCGAATTAAAATTGAATAGAATTGAATTCGAATTGAAATCAAATTAAAATGAATTCGAATTGAAATTGAATAGAATTGAATTCGAATTGAAATTGGATAGAAATGAATTCGAATTGAAATTGAATTGAAATCAATTTGAAATGAATTTAAAACGAATTTATAAGGAAAAATTTAATTTTGATTTGAATTTGAAGTGAAGTTGAAATCGTTTTGAAACCGAATTTAAAACGATTTATAAGATACATTTTGAAAGGAAATCGATGAAATATATATAATATCTATATATATATATTATATATAATGCCTGAATAGAACGCGCCGAGCCGCGGCAGTTCGTGAATTTCGACCATTGACTTCGAATGGATATTGCGGGAGATCCGACCGTCGGATTCTCCTAAAACCGGAACCGTTGGGTTCGTATCGAAAATAGCTTTCTTACGAATATTAGAAATTAGAAATATAACGGTTGGATTTGGAATTATGTCCAAATAAAATTTGGAAAAGGTCGCCGTAAATGCAGTTCGATGGCCGTTGATGGAAATCGACTGTACGGGCCTTGATAAAATTATTAAAAATAGTAATAATTTATGTAAAATCATAAGAAATGATTCGGGAAGAATTGGGATGAAAAACTCCGCATTTGAAAAGATAAAAATATATTTTTATCGAAACAAACTAATTTTGAACTGGAATTATACTTCTATTTATTTTTATAATAAATAAATTGGATTTGAAATGGTTTTGAAAATAACCAAGATTTCCAATAATTGAATTGGAAGGGATTTGAATCGAAATTGTCTTTGGAATATTTCGATGTTCGATTTCGTGATGATACAGGTATTGTTATGGGAATTTGAAAGATATATTTATATCGTTATTTCCAATATGATATTTGTTGGTCATAGAATTTGATATTGAATATAAGCCGATATATTTTCTATTCAGAGCCTTGTATTTAATATCAAATGAGATTTGGGTTTATTGTGAATGGTGTCTTCATTAACGCTGTTCTTTAACCCAGTTGTGAAAAAGGTTAAATCTTTTTATTTATATTTGATGAAGTGTACCAATTAAATAGTATTTAATTGGAATTGAATTGGTATTGATTTTTGGGTTTATCGTGAACAGTGTTTTAAATAACACTTGTTCTTTAACCCGATAATTAATGGAATGTGATTTTGGGTTGTCGTGAACGGTATCTTCAATAATACTGTTCTAAGACCCAACGGAGTTAAGAAAATCAGAAACTAACTGGAGATTAGTTAAGTTGAATGGTTTCTCGGGTATTGATCTGATGTTGGTTTCGGCCTTCGGGGTTAATATTTAGGGAACTGCTCACTTGTTAATTCACGGTTAGGGGCTGATTGAAATGTGATGTGATTTTAGGGTTTATCGTGAACTGTGTTTTAAATGACACTGATTCTTTAACCCAGTCAAAGATTAAAACTAAGTGGAGTTTTAATGAATCTTTAATTAGATTGAAAAGATCGAGAATGGAGTATCACCACTTTTGCTCCAGGCGATAGTTAAATCTTTAATTAGATTTGAACGTGAAATGGTAATTGAATTTACCGATAACACTATGGTGTTAGATATGAAGTATTACCAGTTTTACTTCATGGGGTAAATAGGTTGGGATTGGGAAATAAATAATTACTTCGGTGTGGTTCGCTAATCCCGACTAGTTTGAAGTGATATTCAAAGGAAGGTTAAAGAATAAATTTAAAAGAATTTATCTTTGATAAAATTAATGGGAAACTTTCCCTAAGAATGTGAAATTTAGAAACTAACTGTAGGTTAGCTAAGAAGAACAGTTTCCTGGGTATTAATCTGATGTTGGTTTCGGCCTTCGGGGTTAATATTTGGGGAATTATTCTCTTGTTAATTTACGGTTAGTGACTGATGAATTGGAATGAGGTGTATGTTGTGTTTGGGTAACACATGTTTATTATATACGTGAGTTATTCAGAAAGACCGGGTTTATCCCATTCTGAATAACTGATTCGACGTGGTGTCGAAGAGGAAGACGGTGGTTGAAGACCGGAGGTCTTCACGTCGTCTGGATAATTACTGATGATCTTGATTGGGCCGTACACCCAAGAGGAGAGAATCAGTTGGTGATCGTCCAGACATACTTGGAGATCGATGGATATGCGGGGTACTAGGTGCCTCCGGTTTCGTTCAGACCCAGAACGAACTTGTAAATGGACTGTGTGTATGACATTGGATTTCAGTCTGTGTGATTGATTTCTATTAAATATATATCTGTTTGGCGGCGGAGAATTTATTCTCTTGCTTAACGCCCTTCTCTGAGACCTACGAGCTCATGGGTTATATATTGATGGATATCCATCGCATGGAATGAATTGCCTGTGTGGCATGCCTAAGTGGCAATGGATCAAGGCTTATGTTGAAAAGCAAAGTCTTGTGGTTGATGATCAAAGCACGGCCTGTGTGACGTAGCTTTGTGTAACGTTGATTCGCGAGCCTCGCACCTCGGTTGTGAACCAAAAACGGGAGAAGGACCTTAGGGAGGGCATGCGTTCCCTTCTAGTTAGAAGTGGTATCAGTGGTTTTACACGCCCTGGAGAGTTTGACTTATGTGGTTGTTGTTGTTGCGAGGCGCCTCGGATTTATCGGTCGTTCTCGAACCGATGGAGTCATTTAGTTGGGTCACCGACGCCCCAAAGGGAGGGGAAACGCAGTGTTCAGGCATTTTAATCCACATCGGTGGGTCGGCCCTGTCGCTCCAAAGGTCACTCGAGCTCTGACCTGAGACACGGACTAGAGCGTCTCGAATCGGTTGAGGAATATCTTTTGCCTCGGTTCACAGATGGAAATCCAACTTCCAATACGTGACTTTGCGGTTTTATTTGTAGAGCCTAGTGTGGCGACATAGTGGGATGGGGCGCTTATGTTGTCTATGATTGATACTTATGATTTGAAGTTGTTTTATACACTATGCACTTATAACAGTATCAAATGATTTGTTTTAAACGTATCAAGCATTCTTGGCTATTATAAGGTAAAAACCCTATCCTCCGGCTTGCGTTGCATTATGTGATGGGTCCTGGGTCTTATAATAGCTTCATTTTTCTTTATTTAGCATTGCGCTGTTTGTTTTATGCACTGGCATTCTGGGGCGGAAACCCGTTCCGTGTCATACGGTGTGGTCCCTTGATTTACCTAACTTTCAAATAAAGATTAATAACTATTTTAGTTCTCACACTAGTCACATGACTGACCTGGAGTTTATTGTTTTCACCTAAACTCTGGGTGCCCCTATTTTTCGCACGGGCAGCTAGTAGTTTTGGTTTTGCAGATTTATATTCACAGGATCCTGGTTTACAGCTGGAATGATATCCGGAAAGCTTTGTATCTGTATATCTCCTTTAGTTGTGTATTGTATTATTTTCCGCTGCTATGTAATTTATTATAATCTCTGATATTTGGTAAATGTGTAATATTGATTTATACTCTATATATTCTTGTATTCTGATGGAATTGTTGTAATATACAATGAAATGTTCTTCTGTCTGCATTCTTTTGTGTGTTATTCTCGAAGTATCCGCTCTTTCCTTACTGGGGAAGTTACGGGTCCTTTCAGTTGGTATCAGAGCTTTGGTTTACAAAGCTCAGAGAACATGACACATTAGAACCATAAGAAAGAATTCATCAGATATTGGATTAGTAATATCCAATGGGAATGACTCGTTAGAGATGGGATCAGTAGTATCCGAGAACGAGTGTGAAGAGTATATTTTTGAAAATGAAAACAAATTTTGTTTTGAAATTTAAATCGTTTTACACGTATTTGAAAATTTCTTTGTATTGAATTTGGACAATCAAATATATAAAGATTTTTCATATACGCATTGCAAACGTGTATTTGAAATTTTAGTATATTGGGTAGATATAGAATCACGCTCTAGTCGCCCGGAGATGGTTTTGATGATTGAAGCTTCATCATCAGAATTTGTGTTCGAGTGACGAAAGTGGAATTTCTATGTATTTTCAATTGACTGGTGTGAGAACCAAAATTAGATAGGGCTTATTGTTGTGACTTGGCATCAAAAATCTGATTTTTTGACTATGTATCAAAGTTATGAATTTGAAAAGCTAATCAACTATTTGATTGCTGATTGTGTTGTTTGATTATTGTTTGATTCATAAATTTGAACCATATAGCCAATTTGAACCAAATAGTAAATTGCATTGAAAATTTATCGCATTTGCATGCATGTACATGTACTTACATTGAACAGGTCATAGCAAGGAGGCTAGAGCAGAAGAATAAAATTGTTTTCCCGACAAATAGGTACATGTTTACCATAATTTACTGTTTTGTTTGGGTGATGATGATTTTATGAGCCGATTGGCTAGCCGCTTGGCTTTTTCTTTTTCTTTTGGATTGAAGAAGGCCATGGGAGGCTATATGAAATATCCCGAAGTCCCCGGTGCAGGGGAGGTTATGATGAAATTTTTCGAAAATTTAGGGTGTTAGCCAAATTTTTGAAAATTTTGAAAAGTTCTTAGAAACTGAAAAGTTGAAGAACTTAAGCCGTAAAGAAAATAATGGAAGTTGAGTTGATTAGTTAAATAACTTTTGGTTTTGTTCTTTTTCGGGGACGAAAAGTTTTAAGTGAGGGAGAATGTAACAACCCGGAAATTCTGAGCCAATTTAAAATTTTTATTTTGGCAATTGAATTTTGATTATTTAAAATGAATTATTTTAAATAGTAACAATGAGAAATTTATTTTGAATGGAATCCGAATGTATATAGTTATAAAGATCATCGTTAAAATATAAATATTTATTTATAATTATAAAAGGAATTGAAAACGGCGCGGTAGTTCGATTTCAAACTTCAAATGAATGTACCGGGTGCAAAATAAACCGGATTTTAGTGAAACCAAAAATATTAGAATCTATTTGTGAATATCTTTCCAACGAATCCGAAAATTCAAAATTTCATAGCGGGAATAAAAAGATATGCCCAGTTGAAAATTCAGAATAGTCGCTATGGAATTCAGGCCCTTAAAAATGGAAATTTTGCAAACGACCTCGGATTTCGACGAAACCACTTTTGTTGGGTCCGTGATGTAAAGTTATTGCTAGTTTCAAATTTCGTAATTTTTCGAATCAATATGTGAGCGTGGCAAAGGAAAACGTGTTTGACCTGTTTCAGTTGATTTTAACCGACTGGAAAATGGCCATTTTTCAAACGGTCTCAGAATTTGAAGAAACTA
The DNA here is from genome assembly GCA_030737875.1 of Allium sativum. NCBI lineage: Eukaryota > Viridiplantae > Streptophyta > Magnoliopsida > Asparagales > Amaryllidaceae > Allium > Allium sativum. The sequence goes on along the minus strand of CM060918.1, from coordinate 124,968,459 downwards.
GTTTTGTTAGGACCGTATCGTCAATACGAAGCTAGAAAATATTTTTTGGGAATTTTTCTAGTTAGTATGTGACCCCGGTAAATTGAAACGTACGTTTAAAATTCAATATAATGATTTAATTGTAAATTTGACGAAAACTGGTCGAATTGGCCTACGTGGCATATCCCATTGTGTTCGGAATGGGGGTAATTAGCTGGAGACGACAATTGGTGGGCTTAATTTTGAGTTCAAAAGCACATATATAGGAACTAAATATAAAATAAAATAAATATTAAATTATTCCCTCCCATCCCTTCTTCTCCCCTTTTACCCGGTCAAACCAACCCCCCCCCCTCCGTTCTCTCCTTTATTCAATCTACAGAATGAAAAAAAAGAAAGAAAGAAAAACCCTAAATCGATCGCGCCCCCCGCCCCTTCCCCACGTCTGTCGCCGCCGTTCCTTCTTCTTCCACCTCCTCGCACCGCGCAGCAGAACCCCCCCCCTCGCGAGCACGCCTCCTGAACCACCGTGAATCCTAGCCCCCCTCAAACTGACAGCCGCCGGTGCCTCCCCGCCTTCCCTAGCCACCTCCGCCCGAACAGAAAACCCCCTTCCAATCAAAGAAGCTGTAAGTTTATTCACTTATTTATTTCTTTTATTTTACACATGATTTTCAGTTTATTCACATGTAATTTTCAGATTATTTTATATACGATAGAGTTTTGATTTTTATAGCATGAACATCGAAGTGAAGTGGATATTTTTAAAGGCAAAAAGATCGTATTTTTAAAGGCAAAAAGATCGTATTTTTTAAGAAAAAAAGATCATATTTTTAAAGGCAAAAAGATCGTATTTCTAGAAGTGAAAATATTAGATTTTTAATTATAAAAAGAAGTGATTTTTAATTTTATAAAAATATAATTTTTATATATGATGTAGCAAAATAAAAATGTGATCTTTGCAATATAAACATCATATAAAAAATGTGATTTTTAATATGAACAACGTGGCAAGGACTGCATTGAAATGTCAGGAAAATCCAAGCCATTCAGAAATTCAGAAATAAAACGGAGTGGATCCCTCGGTGAGAACTTCTCACCTTTAATTTAATTTTTTTCTAGTTAAAATATATATACTAGGATGTGGACGGTGTTTAGCAGCTCCGACACCCGTCGTCCACAGACCATGGACGGCTTGTATGCTTGTTTGTTTGATTTTGATGTGTAGTTGATTGTGTGAAGTGATGTGAAATGAAATAAAATATTTATATAGTTAATAATATTTTATAGTTGAAAATAGAATTTTTAACGTGTATTTAAAATGAAATAAATATAAACAAATCGGACGATTTGTTTATATACACACATTTGACTGAAATTGATTGGGACGATAAATTTTACACATCGCCCAACTACACAAATAAAATCTGTGTTTGATTGTTTGAAACCCCACACGGGTATTGGGACGAGATTTGACGTACACTAATCCCGATTGTTTAGTTGTATGTCAATCGATGGATTGACAGACTGTATAAGCGTTAATTATTTATATTTAATGCTTATGCAGTTGTGTGGTGCACTCTGGATGATGATTGATTATTTATCGTTGTTATTTTATACATGTGTTATAGAAAATCCATATAATTAACCTTATATGGTAATTGATTGGGCCTCATTCCAGTTTCGGAAAAGGAAATATTTGAAAAGATATATTTGTACTATAATATTTGAAAATAGAAATATATGAAATCGTGTTGATTAGATTGACGCCATTTTGACGTGAACGATATTTATATCGATTTTATTCATTTTTATAATGAATATAGAAAATGAAGTGATTTCAAATTCTGATATTTTGAAACGAATTGAATTCGAATTGAAATTGAATAGAATTGAATTCGAATTGAAATCAAATTAAAATGAATTTGAATTGAAATTGAATAGAATTGAATTCGAATTAAAATGAATAGAATTGAATTCGAATTAAAATTGAATATAATTGAATTCGAATTGAAATGAATTTATAACGAATTTATAAGGAAAAATTTAATTTTGATTTGAATTTGAAGTGAAGTTGAAATCGTTTTGAAACCGAATTTAAAATGATTTATAAAATACGTTTTGAAAGGAAATCGACGAAATATATATAATATCTATATATATATATTATATATATAATGGCCTGAATAGGACGCCCACGCCGCGGCAGTTCGTGAATTTCGACCATTGACTTCGAATGGATATTGCGGGAGAACCGACCGTCGGATTCTCCTAAAACTGGAACCGTTGGGTTCGTATCGAAAAGAGCTTTCTTAGAATATTAGAAATTAGAAAACTAACAGTTGGATTTGGAATTATGTCCAAATCAAATTTGGAAAAGGTCGCTGTAAGTGCAGTTCGATGGTCGTTGATGGAAATCGACTGTACGGGCCTTGATAAAATTATTAAAAATAGTAATAATTTATATAAAATCATAAGAAATGATTTGGGAAGAATTGGGATGAAAAACTCCGCATTTGAAAAGATAAAAATAGATTTTTGTCGAAACGAACTAGTTTTGAACTGGAATTATACTTCTATTTATTTTTAAAATAAATAAATTGGATTTGAAAATAACCAAGATTTCCAATAATTGAATTGGAAGGGATTTGAATCGAAATTGTCTTGGGAATATTTCGATGTTCGATTTCGTGATGATACAGGTATTGTTATGGGAATTTGAAAGATATATTTATATCGTTATTTCCAATACGATATTTGTTGGTCGTAGAATTTGATATTGAATATAAGCCGATATATTTTCTATTCAGAACCTTGTATTTAATATCAAATGTGATTTGGGTTTTTGTGAATGGTGTCTTCATTAACGCTGTTCTTTAACCCAGTTGTGAAAAAGGTTAAATCTTTTTATTTAGATTTGATGAAGTGTACCAATTAAATAGTATTTAATTGGAATTGAATTGGTATTGATTTTTGGGTTTATCATGAACCGTGTTCTAAATAACACTTGTTCTTTAACCCGATAATTAATGGAATGTGATTTTGGGTTGTCGTGAACGGTATCTTCAATAATACTGTTCTTAGACCCCACGGAGTTAAGAAAATTAGAAACTAACTGGAAATTAGTTAAGTTGAATGGTTTCTCGGGTATTGATCTGATGTTGGTTTCGGCCTTCGGGGTGAATATTTAGGGAACTGCTCACTTGCTAATTCACGGTTAGGGAGTGATTGAAATGTGATGTGATTTTGGGGTTTATCGTGAACCGTGTTTTAAATGACACTGATTCTTTAACCAAGTCAAAGATTAAAACAAAGTGGAGTTTTAATGAATCTTTAATTAGATTGAAAAGATCGAGAAGGGAGTATCACCAGTTTTTCTCCAGCCGATAGTTAAATCTTTAATTAGATTTGAACGTGAAATTGTAATTGAATTTACTGATAACACCGTGATGTTAGATATGAAGTATTGCCAGTTTTACTTCATAGGGTAAATAGGTTGGGATTGGGAAATAAATAATTACTTCGGTGTGGTTCGCTAATCCCGACTTGTTTGAAGTGATATTCAAAGGAAGATTAAAGAATAAATTTAAAAGAATTTATCTTTGATAAAATTAATGGGAACCTTTCCCTAAGAATGTGAAATTTAGAAATTAACTGTAGGTTAGCTAAGCAGAATGGTTTCCTGGGTATTGATTGGATGTTGGTTTCGGCCTTCGGGGTTAATATTTGGGGAATTAATCTCTTGTAAGTTTATGGTTAGTGACTGATGAATTGGAATGAGGCTTATGTTGTGTTTGTGTAACACTTGTTTATTATATACGCGAGTTATTCAAAAAGACTGGGTTTATCCCATTCTGAATAACTGATTCGACATGGTGTTGAAGAGGAAGACGGTGGTTGAAGACGGAGGTCTTCACGTCGTCTGGATAATTACTGATGATCTTGATTGGGCCGTACACCCAAGAGGAGAGAATCAGTTGGTGATCGTCCAGACGTACTTGGAGATCGATGGATATGCGGGGTACTATGTGCCTCTGGTTTCATTCAGACCCAGAACGTACTTGTAAATGGACTGTGTGTCTGACATTGGATTTCATTCTGTGTGATTGATTTCTATTAAATATATATCTGTTTGGCGGCGGAGAATTTATTCTCTTGCTTAACGCCCTTCTCTGAGACCTACGAGCTCAGGGGTTATATATTGATGGATATCCATCGCATGGAATGAATTGCCTGTGTGGCATGCCTAAGTGGCAATGGATCAAGGCTTCTGTTGAAAAGCAAATTCTTGTGGTTGATGATCAAAGCACGGCCTGTGTGGCGTAGCTTTGTGTAACGTTGATTCTCGATCCTCGCACCTCGGTTGTGAACCAAAAACGGGAGAAGGACCTCAGGAAGGGCATGCGTTTCCTTCTAGTTAGAAGTGGCGTCAGTGGTTTTACACGCCCTGACGAGTTTGACTTATGTAGTTGTTGCGAGGCGCCTCGGATTTATCGGTCGTTCTCGAACCGATGGAGTCATTTAGTTGGGTCACCGACGCCCCAAAGGGAGGGGAAACGCAGTGTTCAGGCATTTTAATCCACATCGGTGGGTCGGCCCTGTCGCTCCAAAGGTCACTCGAGCTCTGACCTGAGACACGGACTAGAGCGTCTCGAATCGGTTGAGGAATATCTTTTGCCTCGGTTCACAGATGGAAATCCAACTTCCAATACGTGACTTTGCGGTTTTATTTGTAGAGCCTAGTGTGGCGACATAGTGGGATGGGGCGCTTATGCTGTCTATGATTGATACTTATGATTTGAAGTTGTTTTATACACTATGCACTTATAACAGTATCAAATGATTTGTTTTAAACGTATCAAGCATTCTTGGCTATTATAAGGTAAAAACCCTATCCTCCGGCTTGCGTTGCATTATGTGATGGGATTTGGGTCTTATAATAGCTTCATTTTTCTTTATTTAGCATTGCGCTGTTTGTTTTATGCACTGACATTCTTGGGAGGAAACCCGTTCCGTGTCATACGGCGTGGTCCCTTGATTTACCTAACTTTAAAATAAAGATTAATAATTGTTTTAGTTCTCACACCAGTCACTTGACTGACCTGGAGTTTATTGTTTTAACCTAAACTCTGGGTGCCCCTATTTTTTGCACGGGCAGCTAGTAGTTTTGGTTTTGCAGATTTATATTCACAGGATCCTGGTTTACAGCTGGAATGATATCCGGAAAGCTTTGTATCCGTATATCTCCTTCAGTTGTGTATTGTATTATTTTCCGCTGCTATGTAATTTATTGTAATCTCTGATATTTGGTAAATGTGTAATATTGATTTATACTCTGTATATTCTTGTATTCTGATGGAATTGTTGTAATATACAATGAAATGTTCTTCTGTCTGCATTCTTTTGTGTGTTGTTCTCGAAGTATCCGCTCTTTCCTTACCGGGGAACTTACGGGTCCTTTCAAATTCCCTCAGTATTTACCCCGAAGGCCGAAACCAAAATCAGATCAATACCCAGGAAACCATTCAACTTAACTAACCTCCAGTCAGTTTCTAATTTTCTACACTACATTCGGTTCAAGAACAGTATTATTAAAGATACCATTCACGACAAACCCAAAATCCAATTTGATATTAAATACAAAGCTCTGAATAGAAAATATATCGGCTTATATTCAATATCAAATTCTGAAACCAACAAATATCGTATTAGAATAACGATATATATCTTCCAAATTCCTCCACAATATTCGTATAGTCATAAAATCCAATATCGAAATATTCCAAGCATAATTTTGATTCAAATCCATTCCAATTCATATATTGAAAATCCCGGTTATTTTTAAAACCATTTCAAATCCAATTTATTTATTTTAAAAATATTAGATTTGTTATTCTATTACAAAACTAGTTCATTTCGATAAAAAAATATTTTTATCTTTTCAAATATGGAATTTTTCATCCCAATTCTTTCCAAATCATTTATTATGATTTTACTCAAATTATTGATATCTTTAATAATTTTATCAAGGCCCGTACTGTCGATTTCCATAAACGGCCATCGAACTGCACTTACAGCAATTTTGCCAAATTTGATTTAGACATAATTCCAAATCCAACTGTTAGATTTCAAATCTCTCACATTCATTGGAAAGCTCTTTTCGATATGAACCCAACGGTTCCGATTTTAGGAGAATCCGATGGTCGGATCTCCCGTAATACCCGTTCGAAGTCAATGGTCGAAATTCGCGGACTACCGCAGCGCGGCGCGTTCTATCAAGGCCATTATATTATATATATATATAATATATTTCATCGATTTCCATTTATAACGTATTTTATAAATCGTTTTAAATTCGTTTTCAAAACAGTTTCAACTTCATATTCAATTCCAAATCAAAATTGAATTTTCCATTATAAATTCGTTTTAAATTCATTTCAAATTGATTTCAATTCAATTTCAATTTCAATTCATTTTTAATTCACTTTAAATCGATTTCAATTCAATTTCAATTTCAATTTCAATTCATTTTGAATTCACTTTAAATCGATTTCAATTTCAATTCATTTTGAATTCACTTTAAATCGATTTCAATTTAATTTCAATTCGTTTTCAATTCACTTTTCGATATTCATTATAAAATGAATAAAATCGACCAAATTCCCGTTCGTGTTAAAATGGCGTTTAACTACTTAACAGGGCTTCACATTCCAATATTCACTGAATTTCATTTTAAAATATTCGTTAATTAGGAACTGAAATCAGACTCAATCAATTACCATATAATTTCAGTTACATGGATTTTATCCAATACATGTATACAACAATGATGACAAACAATCATTAGAAATTCAAACAACATCCAGAATGCATTCTACAACCGTAAAAGCATTAAAATAAATATTCAATGCTCATACAACCTGTCAATCAATCGATCGACATACAACTAATTATTGGGACTAGTGTATGTCATATATCATCCCAATACCCATGTGGGGTTTCAATAAACAAATAAAGAATTTTATTTGTGCAGCTAGGCGATGTGTAAAATTTATCATCCCAATCAATATCAGCCAAATATGTGTACATAAACAAATCGTCTGATTTGTTTATAAATATTTAATTTATTCATATACACATTAAAAACCATATTTTTAACTATAAAATATTTTATTTCCATTTACGAATATTTTATTTATCCATTCCACATCACAACCAATTTTCAGAACAACATACAATCAATCAAACAAGCCATCCATGGTCTGTGGACGACGGGTGTCGGGTGCTGCTAAGCACCGCCTGCATCCTAGTATATATTTCTAACTAGAAAATAAATAAAAGTGAGAAGTTCTAACCTTTAGGTTCCATTCGGCCGTTTCATTTCTGAATTTCAGGACAATCAGGATTTGCCTGACATTCGAACGTAGTCTTCTCTACACTGCTCATATTAAAAATCACATTTTTAATATGATGTTTATATGTTTAAAAATTGCTATATATATTATAAAAATCATATTTTCCTTCGCTATTGAAATAAATAAAAATCAAATATTTCTAACTCGCGTTTACAAATAAAAATCAGATTTTTACCTCTCGTGTTTACAAATAAAAATCACATTTTTATTACTTTAGAACCCGAGAATAAATTCCTTGCCTAAATAAAAATCATACCTTGGCTAGATATAAATCATAGCTTTGATTCTCTATTCGTATATAAAAAATCACATTTTTATTTTCGACATATATATATATATATAATAAAAATCAAATTTTTATTTCGCTACATATATAAAAATCATATTTTTATAATCTCTACTATATAAAAATCGTATCTTTATAATCTCTACTATATAAAAATCATATCTTTCCTAAATAAAAAAAATCGCCTTCCTCTATATAAAAATCTTGCCTTTCTCTTTTATGAATAAAAATTATATCTTTGCTACGATAAACATCATATATTTATCTATTTAAAAAAATTGTATTTTATACAAACAAAACATATATATATAATTCAGATTTCTAAAATGATATATTTAAATAAAGAAACTTACTGTAATTGATTGGAGGTGGGAATATAGTTCGATGTCGAAGAGGAGAGCGTTGGTGGCACTGCGGCTCAAGGTGGCGGGGGCGCTGCTGTCCCTGGCGGAGGTGAAGCAAGGGGTTCGACACTCGAAGTTTTAGGGCTTCATGGTTGAGGGGGTTCGATGATGGCGATGGTTCGAAGGGAAAGGGGGGGCGAGGCTGCGCGAAAGGGAGGAGGTCGCGGTGGGTGGCAGTTGGCCGAAGCGTGGTGTTGGGCGGCGGTAAAGGGGGAGACGGGTCTAGGTAGGGCGCAATTTTCATTTTTTTTATTATCTCGATCTGGAAATATATGAGAGAGGGGTTGACTTAGTTAAAGGAGAAGTGGGTTTACATTACGTATATTTTTTATTATTTTAATTCAATAAAGTAACTGTAAATTTCGATCTCCAAACGGGACCCACCGCCTGTCGTTTCTAGCTAATTACCCCATTTCGAACACAATGGGATATGTATCGTAAGCCAGTTTGGCTGTTTCGATTGATTTCCGTCAAAATCAAAATATAAATCTACATATTGAATTTGAACGCACATTTCAATTTACTGGGGCCACATACGAACTCTAAAAATTCCCGAAAAATATTTTCTAGCTTCATATTGACGATACGGTTCTAACAAAATAGATTTTGTCAAATTTGGAGACCGTTTGAAAAATAGCCATTTCTGGTCGATCCAAATTGACTAAAACTATCAAAACACGTTTTCCTTTGCCACGCTCACATATTGATTTCAAAAATTATGAATTTTGGAATCTAGCAGTAACTTGACATCCCGGATCCAACCAAAGTGGTTTCGTTGAAAACGGAGGTCGTTTGCCAAATTTTCATTTTTAAAGGCCAAAATTCCATAGTGACTATTCCGAATTTTCAACTGGATATAAATTTTTATTCTCGCTATGAAATTTCAATTTTTCGGATTCATTGGAAAGATATTTTCAAATAGATTCAAATATTTTTGGTTTCGCTAAAATCCAGTCTATTTTTAATCCTATACATTCATTTGAAATTTGAAGTCGAATTTTCGAACTACCGCGCAATTTTCAATTCCTTTTATAATTAAAAATAAATATTTATATTCTAACATCGTTTCAAATAAATATATACGTTCCAATTCTATTCAAAATGAATTTCTCGTCGTAATTATTTAAAATAATTCATTTTAAATATTCAAAATTCACTAAAATTGCCAAAATAAAATTTTAAACTGGTTCAGATTTTTCGGGTTGTTACACGACTTGCCAATTCAGCTCATAAAAATCTCATACCCAATAAAATATAAACTTGTACCATTTTGTCGGGCATATCACTATATCCTTTCCATCTGCTACAAATTCAGCATATACCAATGTCATCCTAATCAAACTCCAATCAATTAATCCTCAACATCAAATCATTCGCTTATAACTAAGCCTAATTCCATCCTCAACTCAATCATTTGGTTCTATCCAAGCCAAATTTCATTTCAAACTCAAATATAATTCTTGATTCCAAAATCTTAAATCATCAATCCAATTTACTCAATGTCATTCTATTTTAATTCAATTTCAATTTGCTTTCCTAAATTTCAATCTAATTTGTTTTTATTCAAACCATCTATTTCTGGGAGTTTTCAAATAGCTTAGCTTTCCAAAAATCAAATATTCCTTTTCGGAATCCAAAACTTCTTGCTTTTCTCAAAACAATTCAAATTATCTCTTTGTAGTAATCCGTCACTTACACACTCGAAAATGAACATTGATGATGTGGCCAACATCATCAAAATTATTTCCTAGCTAATGAAGTGAGTTCAATACTATATCACTTTTCAAAACTCATATTCAAACATTTCCTTTTGAAATTACTTCAAAATATCATTCACACTGCTTGTAAAATAATTTAAAATCTCCCAAAATTTTAAAATTCTCATATATTTAATACAAATCTCTTTGTAAACACTTTTCCAACTTTTAGGAATTATAATTCCAATTATGATTTTAATTTCATAATTAATTCATCTGATTTCATATATTACACTTATACGAATTCGGATTGGTTATTTATAATCATTTCAACTATAATCTTATTCGATTATAATAATGACCAACACGTCTGATATATTATAATCATTCCAATATAAATCCTTGATATCAAAATATGATTTTGGGTAAAATTATTTCATTTACCCTCCTTTTAAAACGTACTGTGTCAGTTCATCGTATTCAAGTATTTAGAAACTCCTACCGATAAAGTGGATCAAACAAATCGACCAGAACTCATAAATAACTCACCAATTAATCTCCACAATACAAAACAATTTTTATAAAATCTACAAAAATGCTCACTCGTATATATACAATTAACTCATTCTACGGTATTAGTAACCCCATCACTACTGAGTCACGCCATAGAGCCAAGGTAATTACTTATCCTTTAGCTCTGATACCACTGTAACGACCCGGAAAATTTTCGACTTAGAAAATCGACACACAACACCATGTAGACTATTCAAATCGGAAATACCGAAACGTTAACAGAAAGAAATTAGAGGGTGAGAATAGATAAGGTAGAAATTTAGAATAGAAGAAAGAGAGGAACAACAACAAAATCAGAGTAATACGAATCTCATAGCGAAACGAATAAAATAGTATACAACATAACTTTGAAATACAAATCTTTCATTTGTATATACATATCATCATTATAGTATAACACTTACATTACAGCGAAAATAAACAATAGCTACAAAATACTGCTGAAGCCTCCTTCTCCAAGCTCCATCTTGTGTATCTGTAAATCCCGACTACTTGACTGCCGTACAAAATTGGGCACCTAAGAGTTTAGGGAAAACAAAACAAAATAAACTCTGGGTTAGTCATGTGACTGGTGTGAGTAAACTCCAACCATTTGTTTAACTTTTAAAATCCTTTTAAAAGAAAGAGTAATCGTAAGACCGACCCACACATAAACACAGATGGTTTTTACCTTACGACAACCCAAAACATTCTCTTATAATCCATACTCTTCTGATATTATAATAATGTCTAAATCAAATAAATAGCAATCTAGTATAACGCTTTCATCTCACGCTCTACATATATAACATACAATCAAAAATCGCAGGCTCTTATTGGATAATGAATTCTGACCTATGGCAAGGTATGGAACCACCTTCCGATCAGTGTACTCTAGAAGCGATACATTGGCGTTCAACAAGAACATCTTGTAACTTAGCCACACATAACCGGCCATTAATTTCGCTTGAATGTTCCGAATATATTGTCACCTTACAGTTGGTATACAAACATAACCATTCCCGGGAGATACAGAATTGAAAGAAGTAACAAATATGAATATTCTCTAGATGGTGATAATATACCCTAATCGGGTGCGACCCACTTAGCCATGTTGCCTGCCCGATTTCTGTTATTTCTCAGTTGATGAGGCTTGAGGTCATAACGTATCATTATACATATCACATCTTTATTTCCTTTGAATGTCACATTGTCATACCCGCCAAATCACAGATTGATTTCTCCAAAAATACCACGGGTATATAGCTAAGAGAAACGAATTCCCCGCCACCAAATGTAAATACATTTGAAGAGATCAACTTACGTGATCTATTAAATATACTCTGTCAGGCATTCTTCCATACAGGTTGTCCCGGGACTGGACAAACCGAAGGCACTATTCTGTAAACCCATACTAGGCAATTTCTACCTAGGATTGCCAGAACAGCCCTTGCATAAACTCTGTCTTCAATTATCATCATCATATTTGATTCGCAATGCTAATGCCCATACAGAATGGTTTTCAGATAATAAATTTGATCCCGGTCTCTCCGTATTGACAACGGAAATGGTCAAAAACTTCGACAGTCGGTTATTTAACTATCAAAGGAAAACATGTGTACAAACAACGGTCGTATTCCCAAATGGAAATCTTACCGAGCAAATCATTAATCAACACTGATCCCCTTTAATTTAATTTGTCATTCAATTATCCAATTCCCGATTCCCGTTTCCATATGTTCGTAAATTCTTATTTTCTAAATTTAGAAAATATATGTTATTAATCATTGGAAAACATTCCATATTTACTATCACTTCTATTTATTTTTTTAATATATTAGAAAACATTATTTGGAAAACATTTCCAAAACTCCTTCATTGGATTTAAACAGGTGTTTGACTAAAACATTGTTTTGCCAACTCAAACCATTACACTCATTAACTAATTTCACTTAACCAACCTTCACTATCGAACCTTAACCATTCCTTAGTTAAAAATGAAGTCAATCAAGTTGGGGTATAGCTACCTCTCAAACCTTAACTGAACAACATTTCTAACCTCGAAATAGACAAAGTTCACCTTTTATATCTTTAACAAACTTCCTTACATAACTCTCGAATTCTATTTATGAATCCACTTCTTTTACAGAAATCATTTGATTATAACAATAGTGTTATAATCTCGTGCGTCTGAAATATAATAACTTAAATATAACTTTATTTATTAACATGGATAAATAAATAAACAACTACTTTATTAATAAATAAATAAATCTTAATTAGAAACGGAAAGTGACTAGTACTTTCCCGAATTCGATAAAATCGAATTTCAACATATAATTCTCTCTCGGATAATCTCAGTTCGATAACTCTCTTTTGAATAAACTCTATTCGATAACTCTTTTCTTCGAATAAACTATATTTGATAATCTCTCTTTCAAATAAACTATATTTGATATCTTTCTTCGAATAACTATATTCGATAACTCTTTTCTTCGAATAAACTATATTCGATAATCTTTCTTTGAATACTATATTCGATAACTCTTTTCTTCGAATAAACTATATTCGATAAATCTTTCTTCGAATAACTATGTTCGATAACTCTTATTCAATTAACTCTATTTGATTAACTCTAATTGATTAACTATTATTCGATTAACTAATATTTGATTAACTCTATTCGAATAACTAATATTCGATTAACTCTTATTCGATTAACTAATATTCGATTAACTCTAATTCGATAAACAAATATTCGATTAAGTCTAATTCGATTAACTAATATTCGATTAACTCTAATTCGATTAACTAATATTCGATTAACTCTAATTCGATTAACTAATATACGATTAACTCTATTCGAATAACTAAAATTCGATTAACTCTAATCGAATGACTAACATTCGATTAACTCTATTCGAATAACTAATATTCGATTAACTCTATTCGAATAACTAATATTAGATTAACTCTAATTCGATTAACTAATATTCGA